>OV651823.1:26379455-27003783 GCA_927349885.1 Psylliodes chrysocephalus | reverse complement strand
ACAGCTCCAGCTTAGACCTTCATAGTCCTAATTTAAAAGTCTATTTTGTATGTTGAAAAATTGCGTTTTAATAGTCGGGCAAGAGTTGTGAGTGTGCCCAAATATTGATGAGTTGGTAAGTCTACGTTTTATGTATTGTGTACTTATTATTACTTAATATTATATTGAGCCTATAGTTGTGTATGTCGAGTTGAGACATATTTTATATAATCGTTGTAATTATAATATTATATTTGTTTTAAGAAAACATTCTGTTTCCTTCAGCCCTTTTACAGAGACGTGTCAGGTTCTAACATCAAGAGTAGAACCCTTATACAGTTAAGGGCTACGAAGCAAGTTTAAGGCTAAATAGTGTTAATGTGATGTGAGTCCCAAATTCATATATTTTGTTATATAACCCCCGGGACATAGATAGTTCCACAATTATTTAAAACACGTAAATCGTGACACTTTGTTTTATAAAAACCACGCTTAACGTGACAGTATAAAGAACACCAACAGAAATGTGACGACTGATAATTGGTTTTCATCTTGTCAATTGGCTGAGGAACTTAGAAATAATAAATTAACTTTAGTCGGCACGCTCAGAAAAAAATAAGGAGATACCAAAATTTATTGATGTAAAAGGACTTCCTCCTGAAACATCAAGATTTTTGTACGATGATGAAAAAATGATAGTGTCGTACGTCCAAAAAAAAAAAATAAAAACGTAATTTTAATCTCATCCATGCATTCCCTTGGAGATATAGATCCACTTACAAACAAACCCGAGATAATAGAGTTTTACAACATGACAAAAGGTGGAGTGGATGTTTTTGACTAGTTGTGCCATTCTAAAACCACAAAAAGGAAATCAAACCGTTGGCCTATGCGGTACTTTTTTGGTGTTCTTGATGCTGCTGCAGTAAATGCCTTCCTAATTTATAAACTAATGTGGATAACCCTGTGTCACGGTCGTCTCAATTTCTAAAAGACTTGTCATTCGCTTTAACAACTAGTCATATGGAGCAGAGAATGGAAAAATCCAAGAATAACAATTAGTTACGAACGCAAATTAGTGCCTTGCTGAATAAAGAACTTCCCGTTACGAGCATGGCTGATGATACCCATGAAGTTCGTTCCAAAAGACCAGCTCTCTGTGCCTAATGTAATAGGCAAAATAAAAGAAGAGGAAACCATACTTGTGGCCACTGCAAAAAAGTGTGTGCGGTGAGCACAATCGAATTGTTTGCCCCCAACATTACAATATCAATAAATAACTTTTTTATTTTGAAATGTTTTTAGACGTTTAATATTTGTTGGTCTTTGAATAAATCTTTTTAAGTTCCAAATAAGATATATTTTATTCATTAATACCTTTATTACACAAAATAATGATAAAATAAGGGTAGTGTCGTATCCGAGTTCACCTGGTGAAATATGTCCCCAAGGTTCACCTGGTGGTCCTAGAGTTAACAGTAAAACAATATTTGTTGGGAATGAAATTTTTTTCGAAGCTAAGATGTTGTACAGCTGATTAATTTGTAATAAATAGTTACTACAGGAAAAGAATATTGTGTGATTTAAATCACACATTAATGCTTTATTACAGGTGCAGTAAGGTGTTGAAGAAAGACCAATTTTATGAAGATGTGCTGGAAATTTGCCATGATTAAGTTTTAGTCTAGTAATAGTAACTGCATATCTTCTTGAAACTTTCAAAAATGCCAGATGAGGTAATTTGAGCGGTAAAGTAGTGTGAATGAAAGTGTATGGGTTCTAAGATGCGATCGTAAAATCTTTCCAATGCTTTTCTCAGTGAAAACGCATTTCAGTTTCAGTTAAATTAAGTAAATCGTGAAATGGTAATATATTGTCACGACTTTCTTTTCTATGGGTCGAAATAAATTATTTAATATTATACTTCGAGCTACCTTTCTATATGAAATAAAAATCCAATAAACAACAGAACAACTTTATTTATTAATAAACAAATAAATTTGTATACAAAATTGGACATCATTTTTTTTCTGGCCTGATATTACATTTATTAATAATATTCTAATATTTTTTAGATAAAAACATACTTAATTTTTTACAATCGTCAAACTTTACAATATAAATTAATGCAGTGTTGATCTTGTAAGGAAAAATGTAATTGTTCGGTCGTCAGATAAATTTATTTGATCGTAAATTTATGGATTAAAAACATTTCGGCTCAAGATCGATCAAATACCACTTTGGGAGGACATTTAGAGTTCAGAAAAGACGTTTCAAGAGTGTCTCGAAAGGATTTGTTGAGGAGCAATATGGAGAAAATTAATTTCGGCAAGTGTGTCCGACTAAAGTTCGGATTCGAGAGAAAGAACTTTTCGCGAAAATTGTTTTTTTCAGAAAGTTTTTATCTGTAAGTGTTGAGCTGTTTTTTAAATGCTTTTTGTTTAAAAACTGTGGTGATAAGCTTATGAATAACTGAAAACCTTTAGACTTTATTCTATCATTAAGAATTATTTAATAATGTTTTAAGGTGAAGGGTGAGAAAAAGTCCTTTATATCTCACAAGGAAAGTCAATGTTTAATGGTTTTAACAGGAACATTGAGTGCGACCGGTTTCAAAGTGTCATCACTTCATCTTCAGGCTCGCCTAGTGGGAAAGGAGAATATGTGGTGTAAGGTGTGTTAACTTGGAAACAAAACGATATATAAAATAATAAAAAAGAGAAAACTCACCCATACTCTCCAGCCACTAGGGAATACTACAAAAACAAGTTTCATCAATTTTGGGTTGAAATAAATTGTAAAATGAACCGATTTACACGTAATAAAAAGTTAAAAATATTTGAAATACCTCTAACCATCCAGCAACACATAAATTGGCTGCCTTTAATTGCTACTTAGAGAGGCTATTAAACGTTCCTCTGTCTACGGAAAACTTTAATAAGGAACTAAATATAATTAAAACTATTGCTATAGATCACAACTTTGAACTAGATATTATTGATAAAATGCTAACACATAAACAAAATAAAATTCAACAAAATTAATTTATATTAACCAATCCTAATATGGTACATGAACTAACCACAGTAAGAAATACATTTCTCTTACCTTTATTGGAAAAGCAATCCTATAAAGTGGCTAGCTTACTCAAGACCACTTTAAAGTATCTTTCAAAAACCCCCTCTTCATTACATAAGTTATTTGTTCATAATAAAGATAAATTAGATCCCTTTGACTTATCTGGAATTTATAAATTAACTTGTAAATCTTGCCATTCTTTCTATGTGGGACGCACATTTCGAAATTTCAAGATCCGTTTAAAAGAACATTTACGTTGTCTTAACCAAAATACAACAGGTTTTTCACATTTTGCCAACCACCTACTGGACTCAAATCACGACTTCCATTCAACTGAAGGTTTCGAAATCCTTCATAGTTCCTACAATAGATTTACTCTTAATAGCTTCGAAAACCTCGAGATATTGAGACATTTTAAAATTAAATCCTGTTGGTTGATTAAATGCCAGATATTGTCAGAAACTCCTCCTGTTTTCTCAACACTAATCTAAATTTATCGTTCTAACTTCCTTTTTAACCTCCCCCCTTTATTTCTATTCACATATCTTCTTGCAAGGGGTACATTTCAGTAAGTAATTTTTATATTTTTTCCCATAAGAAACCAACGAGCACGTGTAAAGATTAGGTTAGATTGTCTGATATCCACATGCGTCATTTTCTTCTTTTATTCTTCAGTTGCTTCACAACAGTTAACACAGTCATTTCTTCTTCTTTCTTCTTCCTACAACATCACATACACTTGGTGATTGGTTCATGGCCCAAATCTTATATAATAGATAATAAATAATTCTTCACTCATAGTTTACATCTTATTAACTATACCCTGTCATAAGTTTACCCAAGAATTTTTTCGTTATAATACTTACCACCACCTGTAGAGGCCTTAACCTGACAGGTCTCCTTTCAAAAAATGTTAGTTTTTTTAAAAAACAACAATGTTTAAAATAGGCCTTATCTTTTAATCTGTTTAATGTATGTGATTTGTTTTTGTATAGTCTTGAATATTTTAAATTTTTACTATAATTGACTAATAATTGTTTTTTCAAATATTTTTAACTTTTTATTACGTGTAAATCGGTTCATTTTACAATTTATTTCAACCCAAAATTGATGAAACTTGTTTTTGTAGTATTCCCTAGTGGATGGAGAGTATGGTGAGTTTTCTCTTTTTTATTATTTTATATATCGTTTTGTTTCCAAGTTAACACACCTTACACCACATATTCTCCTTTCCACTAGGCGAGCCTGAAGATGAAGTGATGACACTTCGAAACCGGTCGCACTCAATGTTTTGTTAAACAATTAAACATTGACTTTCTTTGTGAGATATAAAGGACTTTTTTTACCCTTCACCTTAAAATTACCTCAACTCACACATGGCTACCCCCCTTGTCAATATTTAGTAATGCATAGAGCTTTTGGTTGTTGTAATCGAAGTATAAAAATAATGTTTTCTAATATAGGTGGTTTTTATAGCGTATTTACAAGCTGCTGTTATCACATTTCAATACCAACTTGTACGTCTTTTTATGAGTAGAAAAAAGCATAAAATACTTTCTTTTCGGCCATTTTTTATTAAAAAACATTTTAAATTTTAAGTATAGAAATCCGTTTTGTCATAATTTTGTAATGATGCTTAAATAAACTAAAAACAAGTGCTTTTCCCCTTCGGGGAAGGTTGAACACACAATGTAGCGTAGGGTAGAGGGTTATACCACGATATAGCCACCTAAAGATAGGATATTGCAAATCGTGGGTGGTCCTTCTTCTAAGGTGCAAATGAAAATGACTTAACGATGCCATATCGATGCCTAAATTTTTAGCCTTTTAACTTCAACGTCAGCTATCATTTATAGTGAGGTTGAAAGATATTTAACGATGATGTTACCATTATTTATCGTTTTGGACAACAGACTTTACTCGAGTCTTCTCTTACTCAAGTTTCGACAGTCTATTTAAACACAAATATTTACTTTTTAGAGTGTTAACGTACTAGCTTGGATAATTATCTAGTTCAATGTAAACCATTTACTAGATGTAACATTCAACAATACCTTTTGTATTAGCCTGATATAATCATGTTTCTTTTTGGAATTTTTGATCAATACTTTATTCTTGCGTAGTCTTGCGACGCAATCGTGTATTTAATAGCGTTTGAGATGGTCAGCTTTCTCTTGCTTGTTAAGATTCAATTCAGTTGGCTGGTTGTGTTATTCGTTGACTGAAGGTAATTATTTAATGTATTTAAAGCTGTATAAGTGACTTTGTAAGTTCAACATCTCGTTTTGTAGATTATTACGTGAGTTTAATGAATTGTCTTTAGTTTTCTTAACAGTAAAATGTTTTTTTTTTTTCGTTTTTATAGCCACGTTGTTAAAAAGGCAGCCTTAATAGTTTTTTTAACTATTCATTTCATTATTCCATCTTTTAACAAGGTAATTGAAATACTATTGCGAATATAGTTAATCGCTGTAATAATAATAATTTATTTGTTTTAAATTTACTTATTATGGTTTTAAAGTGAGCAGGGGTTTGATTTCTAAAGGGTAATTTACCTTAAGTAAAATGGGTTTATTTTTGCTAATGAATAGTAGCTATTTCCAAGTAATTTGATAATTTTGGTATGAATCCTACCAACTAAAATTTTGCATCAGCGCTATCAAACTTTAAGTTTTAGTTAATTTTTTTGATAAGTTAATCTTCTGTTAACTTATTTGGTTTTAATATTGCTTTTTCCACACAGGTGGATGTAATTATTGCAGACTAAAAGGTCTAAGACCTAGTCACTTAGTTAGGGGTATATTTTTGGAAAATAATAGTATTCCTTCTTTATTATCAGTCTTTTGGGCAATTTACGTAATCTCAGGGGTAGTAAAAGACGTCTTTTAACCACCATTTTTCTGTGTTGCCAATACAAGTAGCTCACATACACACATGTTTCATTTTCATGCACTGGAGTATTACCGATGATAATTTAAGCGAACAGACCAGAAAAAATTTTGAACGTAGTCTATCCAGCCTCGGAACGTCGGTGAATTTGCAACGAAGAGCATCGAGAGACCTTATAGTGACAAAGCTCCTTCCTGTATAGAAACCGAACTGAATACCACCTCGTTTGAACTTTAAAACCAGCATCCCTCACCTTAAGCCGAGCTTACTTGTATTTAGTGTTGTACAGGTTACTAAAATTGCATATATTATTTTTACTTACCACAATTTATTTGTTTACTACATTTTCATACTTAATTTTATATATTTGAAACCTTCAGTTTAAATTGTCATTTTAGAATTCATTTTATATTGTCACAAATTCCAATTAGTAAATTTCACCATTTTCTATATCTTTATATATTATTCATATTTAATAATTAATTAATTTATAATATGACAGTTACCTTTATTTTAAATTCCAGTAATATAATAATTTTGTAACAAAATACTAAACAATTCTCAATTTTTATAAGATATTTTCTTTCATGTTTAACAACAACAAAGTTTGCTAATTTTGCTAATTTCACAAACTGTGGAAACTCAAATCAAATATCGATAGTTGTATTAACTTGTTGAATATGCAAAATCAGCAAATAAGTCTTGAAGGTAAATGTGCTAACAAACAGAAGTCAAGAAAGTCCTGAGCCCAGAGCAACATCGAAAAACCTCCTTTAATTTTTACTTAAAAAAAAAAAACATTAAATTAAAAAGAATTTGTAAACGTGCGGCAAATAAATAATGCGATAAGCATAAAAATTTTTATAATTATTTTTGTATCTCTGTTCAAGAAATTAATCTCTGAATTAATAAAAGTGGTAGTTTTGATTAATGATTTTATAATTATTTTTGTATGTATATTTAAAAAATCTATTTCTAGATTAATAAAAGTGTTAAGTTTTTATTGGTGATTTTAATTTCTTTTTTCCAACAAGCAGAACCATAGTTAAAGTAACAGGTGTATTAAATTAATAAGTTCTCCTCACCAGTTTTTATTTTGGGTCGACCGGACTTTATCCAAGCCTTGGAGAAGTTCGAGCTACCCGGAATATAGCGTGGCGAGCTAGAGCTCGTCGTGGCGTGGTCAGATAAAATCTGAGCTACCCAAACCCCTAAAAAACTACCCTGATAAGCCACGACGTGAAAAATATCTTAGGAACCTTCAGTTAAAATCAATTTGTATATATTAGGAACCTGCAGTTCAAACTAACGTTATGTCTCAGGAACCTTCCATTTAAGTTTAAATATTTTTTTTGTCAGAACCCTCAGTTCTGCGGTTTGTCAATTGTTTACAATAAACCCCAAATTGAATTAATCTATTTTAATTTACCTGATATTCGTTTGAATTTGAACTTATCGTACCGTATCTTGACAGTTGTCACAGTATAGTTTTGTTTCCCGTTTTGTTTTTCCCTGAAAAAGTATATTTTTTTAATATAGACAAAACAGGTGGCGCCCTTTTCAAATTCAGATACATCGTAAAAGTTTTATCTGAATTTGAAGAAGTAGTTTATTTTGGATCATAAAAGTTCCAAAATAAACTACTGAGAATTCATCCCTGAGTATAATAAATTTTATCATTTTCTTGTACGGAAAATTTTAAAATCCTAATTAAATAAATTGAGCTTAAATCACTATAAATTTGTCTTCCAAACTAGATTATTCTAGGTAAAGGCTTGCATTGGAACTCAATGGGCCTTAATCTTTTTATTAACAAGCATTGAAACTGCTGCAAGATATTTGTGTTTTAGAAACATTTTCATCGCGATGCGGATGACAGTAATTTAATATGTATCACACCTGAATATGACTAATTATGTTTTTAAGGAGGTCCTTTCGCCACACATCTCGCCTCAAATGTTAAAAAAAAGTTATTAGATTATGACTAAAATTAATTTTTTTCTAATAGTTGAAGTCCTTATTTATCTAATACTGAATTTTTAACTATACCTTACCTTGCAAATTTTTGAGAATTTTTTTTTAAATGTGATTATTTTACAGTGCCTCACGAGAAAGTAAGTCCTCAACAACAATTCTCGAATTATACTATTATTTATTGATTAGAAATTTTCAAATAACCTAGTTGAAAATTTTTTAATAATAATTTCCCAATAAATTCCACGGTAACCTATATATTTTATTGTAAAAAACAAAACCTAAATATTTCAAAAACCTTATTTTTAGTTTTTTTCTACTCCATCTAATCAATAAATAATAGTAAAATTAATTATAATTCGAAAATTGTTGTTGAAGTCTTACTTTCTCATAAGACACTGTACAAACACACAAATTTAAAAAAAAAAAATTCTCAAAAATTTGCAGGGTAAGGTATAGTTAAAAGTTCACTATTAGATAAATAAGGACATCTACTATTAGAAAAAAATTAATTTTAGTCATAATCTAATATTTTTTATTTAACATTGGTGGCGAAAGGACCTCCTTAGTAATTAAATTTTTCTCGAGAAGACTTTCAAACGACGATATTTTGTTTATTTAAATGACAAATCATTTTCATCCTCCAGTAATATTAAAACTGCAGTCAAAATATTTATCCTATAAAACCTTCAAAATTTTAATTAAATATACCGTAATACACCTATTCTCCCTATTAATTTAGTCGAATAGATATATGTTTCGAAATTATCAATTTCAAGTCAAATTAAATTATGATTAACACTATTTTGGTATTACTCTATTCTGATTAATCACCTTTTACATACTGTTTCTTTTGTGAATTTGAGTATCCGATTAAATAACACATTTTGGTATAATATGGATATAATTAATCATCGAGTCTAGTGCAATGTTATGGTTTTAGTTAAAATTAAAATATAATGAATAATAGCATTGCTACGATTGCAAAAACTTTTGTATAAAAATTAATCACCCTATATTTTTTGATAGAACTCTTTAAAAAATATGTAATATAGAATATTAAAAGGTGCAAGAACGAAAAAGTATTGGAAGAACTTGAGAAAATGGATAATCAATCAAAATGATTAATGAACGAAGTACGTGACTTGGTTTTATAATAATAATATTCAAATTTCTTTACATACCATTATAGATATATCATCAATTTGGAGTATTAAAAGTAACCAAATTCTATACAAGAACGATAAGCGATAAAAATGACCATTTGAAATAGTAATAAAACCATTCAACTGTGGGTTAATACTGATCCTAAAAGGATCTGCCTAAATCATGATAAAGGATTCTTTGAAAAGTAAAAGAATTTCGCATTCTCGCATTATATCTATATCTAAACAAATTTTTTATGTTATTGAATAAACTTTTCCAATTTTATTGCTAACGTATTAATATATTTATTTATAAAGGCTAAGGGTTCTGGAAATGCAATGCCATGTCAGACGAGACGAGCCATCTGTCATGCTATGAATCCCGGACTCGCGAATTATCATTGTCTATGAGCAAATGGAATCATAAATTTAAAATTGTTGCAAAAATTGACAAAATCATGTTGACTTAAAATGTTTGGGGTCATGAATGTCTTTTTAGTATTAAAAGTAAGCAATATAGAGACCAGAGATGAGATGCATGTGAAGGAATTGAGGCGTTGATATGAAAAACCATAAAATGAGTTATTTTCGTCAAGTAACTCTTTAAGGAGTAGTAAATCATACGCCGTTGTTAATTATAGTAAAAATGATATATTCACCGAAATATAGACTACCGAAAATACCACACAAGTCCAGCCGTTTCCGTTAAAAACAGTTTATGTCCTGGATATTAGTTGTTTTTCATGGAAATAGTTCTCTTCACCGAAAACAACAACTGTCATTTTATGTGTTAAACCTAACCTAAAATGGTTTATAGTGGTGTTTATATTTTGCGAGAGGTTTTAAAGAAAAATAAGCAACTTTAGTTATCTATAATGACGGTGACCATAATTTAAAAAAAAAATAAAGTACAATAAGATTGTTTTTGAACGCATTCGCCATTTTATAGAAATATAATGTCAACATTAAGTAAAACATCAAATATGTTAATTTAAAAATACAATTTTTATTAAGTAAGGCATAATAATGATATTAAACATCGAAAAATGTTAAAAGAAAGCAAATAACATAAAAAGTTGTTATACATTTTATTTTTTCCCAGTGTGTATCTGACGCATCACGTCAAAAAGGCGCGGCATAGTGTAATAACAATATGTCCCTGTCTTATGATTTTTTTTATACTACAAATAAATAAATACATATAGTGCGAGACACATTGAGAGTACAGTGTAAACTCTTAAAAAACACGCCGTTGCCAGTCGTCGCTATGCTGGAATTAGCAAAAAAAAAACATATCCGGTCTCAGGCAAGTTTCGACACAGGTTTAAATTTTATCTCAAAATTTGTATGTTCAATAATAAATAATAAAAAATTTCAAAATTACAAATTTGTAAGTGAACAAATACTAAACAAATTTTACGCAATAAACAGGTCATTGTCGAGGTCTAAAATCTCACTTTAAGAACTGTCGCCGAAACTCTTATCAACGTTTCTTTTTCCTTTTTTTTTCTAACATGATCAACGCAATTAAATAATTTTGTTTAGTGACATATTCAAATGCTTAATCTATCAATAAACGAACATCATGTGTCTTAAAATTAATGTTGTTCGGAGCAATATAGTGCTTTACCTGATTTTATACCATCTCGATCGGGTTTAGCTCGCAATGATACAAGAGTAAGTGTAAAACAGTTACCCTGTATTTTGCAACTATTTGTCGTATTACTCTCTGTATGCGTTGGCAACTTCAAGCAGCTCAGATTTTAAAAAGCCGAATTTTTTTTTTTTTCATCAACCAATTGTTTATTTCAGGTTTATTCCATTAGATAGCTGGAAAACTAAATTTACGTCAATGATACGAAGCGTTATCAATAACAACAACAACAACAATAAAAATATTTCGTCCATTTTTAGATAATTAAGAAATCAGAAACTACTCAAACCGCCATTGTTCAAAATAGTCGGCGTTCATTTCGTCATGATAATCGCCTTCGGTTTTCTTTGACTAGAAACACCTGCAAAATTAAGAAATAAAACTAAGAAAAAAAATTCGTACATGACAATTGTTTAAGGTATGTAACTGGTTTCTAAAATATATGTATAAGTTATTATATTACTACTAACAAAATATGAACATCGTTGTAATATATAGATAATGAGATTGTTCTGCACGTTTTGTTAGGAATATTAGAATCAGTCACACATATTGGGATAGAAAATAAGGACGAAATGCTATGACTATGTTACGTGCACATTTTACCTTAGTAATAATTTAGCATACAAAGATAAGGACATCTTGGTTATACGTATTTATTTATCGAGTACAATATATTACAACATTGTTTACAGTTTTCACAGGCGTAGCTAAAGCCTAAAAACTATAAACAATAATTATAATTCTATCAATTAGGAATATAAAACTTACAAATAGATTTGGTCACAAACTTTAATTCGTCCTCTTCGTCTCTAGGTAGTACTAAATAAGTTCAGTTGTAATCCTAAAACCAATACAAAATATAAATCGATTTAAAACACATTAAGATAAGTAAAATATTGTTCCAACAAAATATCATTAAAAAAATTAATTTTTACCCTATTTAAATATATCGTCTACGGTATATTTTCCTTAAAATCTTTTTTAGGACTCCCAATGATTTGTTTATCTTTCTTATGTCAGAGTCATTCTGTTGACAATTCTCTTTTTTTTTTCAAATACATTAAATTAAAATTTCATCAAAGTACAATAACCAGGATAATTTAAATACTTCTTATTTGGACATGGATTGACCACTGACCACTTTTTATCTTTGACTTGTTAATGAAAAAGGCTTCTTTCTGAACCACCTGGGTGTAAGTTTTCGAATTTACGGATTTAATTTAGCCATTAAGTAAACCATCATCTTAAAAGGAACGTTTCATTTAAGTGGAATCACATATTGTGGATTTTGTTCCTTGTAAAAGAAAGGCCATTAACATCTGTGGTATGTTCGACCTCTCCATGCTTTTCTAAAAATCACATACCAATATTGTTATTTTATTTTAGGCCTTTATTTATCATTTACTTTAAATATCTACTGAATAATTATTTATCTAATAACTTAGTGGGGCTTTTGTTGGACTGAAATATTACCTACAGCACATACGTTAGCGACACGCATTGGGATCTCGATTTATACCTATAGCTGCAATTCGTTGCAGCCCCTTGCTTACGCTTTAACGCCTCCAGGAGCCATCATCAGTTATTACCGCATCCTGAACGATCACCAGGTCGATTGCAGTAAGATTTATAACTTTTCAGCCACAAGTAAGGACTACATTTTTCTATTTCTCCAGATTTAGAAGTAGTGGCTCGTTTCAACTAATTCCTAAAATAAATATAAACTATAGCGGATAAACTTAAAAAATTAATTATGTAAACTCACCTGTGCACCTTCTAGTACTAAAAGGAAGACCATAAGATAAATTGTATCGTATTAATACTATCAACACATTAACAGCTTTAATAACCATTTGTATGGGATTATAAACCCCAGGGTAAATTGGCATCGCTGATAATATTCGTTTCCTACTGGCTTTAGTTTCTACAGATTTGTATTTTTCACAAACACTTGTGCAAATGCGTAATGAAATGAGTTTTATAGCTGATACTATATACGTGTATATAATATTTTGTTATATAATTAAAATAATTAAAAACATATATGAAATTTCTGTTTTTAAAGAATAATTTATTAATTCAAATAATCTTTGTTACAGATTAAGCTGAACTACTTCTAAGAATACCGACATGTGGATCTGCATTTATATTATTCTTCTATGCCTTTCTGTTCAGTTCATCGACGGAAGTAAAAAAGGATGTGGAGGAACTTTAACTGCCGCTAGAGGAATTATAAGTACACCAAATTTTCCAGGTAAGTTCTTAGAAATGAAATCCAATTACATTAGGCAGAACATCTCTACGTCATAATCATTTTTTAAAACTTAAAAGGTATGTTATAAAATAAACGTTATAAAATAATCGTTATAAAATTACCTGTTACAAAATAACAAGATACAACACTATAGACCAGTGGTCGCCAACTTCTCAATGTGTTGAGCTACTTTGTTAATTTTGGAATAAACAGCGAGCTACCCACAAGGAAGCCACGTAACGCAACGTAAATGAAATAATCCACAGTTAATTTATCATTATATGTATTTATTTTACTATTTAACTGGTAATACATAATACATAGGTACTAATAATAAACTAATAACACAATAACTAATATTACTAGTACGTACTTGTTCATAGCTACATTCCTACCTACCAAACGAAGGTGTTTGAAAAATAAACACAAACTTTTATCCAGCCACAACGGCATGTCACGTAAGATTTTAAAATAGTTATTAATAACAACAACAAAAAAGTAACGCACTATCTTAAACATAAACATTGAAAAATAAAAAAGCACGTTCAATGAGAAGGCTGACACTCAGACTCATCGATAATTTTTTTAATGTTTGCAGTAATAATTTGATACAGCCATTCGAATACAATTATCCAAATATTCATCTGTAAGTCGATTGCGATATTTGTTCTTAATAAACTTCATATTGGAAAAAGAAGATTCACACAAATAGGTTGAACTGAATAATGCTTTCACTTTCAAGGCAACACGGCATAGAACTGAATATTTGTCTTTACTTACAATAGGCCAGATACATTTGGTACTTGAGACTAACGATTTTAAGGCTAAATCATTTTGAAACTCAATAACTTCCATTTCTGTTGCAGCGATGTCTTCGCCAAAGTTCTGCATAACACAAGTTGCAAACTGTTGAATATCAATTTCCATAAAGGGTGAAACAACAAACTGCGCTACTAAAGCCATTTCGTTGAAATCCTTAAAACGATTTTTGAAGTTATTCTTCAGGGTAGAAACTATATCTACATGATATTTGCTGTCATAGGGTTCTAATGGATTTTGAGATATTTTTTCTGAAAGAATAGGAAAATGCTTGGCATTGCTGTTAATTAGGTTTTGTTCCCAAAACTCCAGCTTTCTGATAAATGCTTCTATATCAGAAATCATTTCCGCTAGTTCTTTGTCTCTCCCCTGAAGCTGCAAATTAAGTTCGTTTAATTTCTCTGTAATGTCCACGAGAAAACCAAAATCTCTAAGCCAGATTGAATTTTCTAGTTCCGGAGTCGGTTCATCGCATTGTTTGAAAAATTGAACTATGCCAGATAGGACATTATTAAAACGTTTCAGCACCCGTTCTCTACTTAACCATCGGACTTCAGAGTGAAGGAGTAGGTCCCCGTATTGACAGTCAACTTCATCGGCCAAGGTTTTGAATAATCGTCTTTGTAACGCTTGAGCTCTAATAATAATAGTTTCAGGAAATTTTCACAAAATGCTTGCTGATGGATAATGCAGTGGTAACAGAGAAATTGCGGAAAAGTTTCATCTTTACGACATAACGCCACCAGACCCTTATCACAACCCACCATAGCTGGAGCGCCATCGGTTGTCAAGCCTACCATTTTCGATATTGGAATTTTCTCGGAAGAAATAATATTTTTTAAATGAGAAAACAACTCCTGTCCAGTAGTGTATCCTTTCAGTGGAATAAACTTTAAAAAATCTTATTTAATCATAAAATAACTAAAAACCATCCTGACGAACACGGCTATCTGGGCAGTGTCAACGACATCTGTTGATTCATCCAGTTGAAGTGAAAAATAAACACAGTTATCTATGTCAGTTTTTAACTGTAAAAAAATATAATTGCTCATTACTTCTACACGTCTCATCACTGTATTAGCAGAAAGTTGCATAAATTTTATAGCTGAAACTATCTCGTCTTTATTTCTAAAGTTGGCAAATAACGGATCAGCAGCTTCTAAAAACGCCTGTTTTATCATTTCCCCGTCTTCATAAGGTTTCTTTTTTGTGCAATTATCTGGGACACACGGTACGATGCTTCAGTTGCAGCCTTATTTTTGTCGACTGTCCTTAAAAATATTGATTGTTGTTCAATTAACTGCTTTTTAACAGTTTCTCCTTTCTGGCGGTAGAATGTAGTGGGAATGATTTTTAAAAATTAGAATGTACAGTTTTATGATGTCTCTCAATATTTCCTTTTTTAGCAACGGAGACCGAAGTATTATTACATAACAAACACACATTTTTATCTTTAACTTCTGTAAAAAGGTATTGTTCTTCCCATTCCGAATGAAAGTGGTATGTCTTTACCTTCTTACAACTACTTGCAATAATATTATTTTTTGTTGTTCTCTACTAAACCGACCGCTGGACGTTGGTTACGCATTCAGTTTTAAAATAAGCGCAATGTCGCCGCGCCGTGCGTATTTATTCTGTTCAAAGCCAAATCTTAATCGTTCTCGAACACTAACCCGCTGGTCCGGCTGGTCGGTTCTAGCCGATTCTAGCTTGATGGCGTCAGCGGCAGATCGCTCACCGCAACTTTGTCGCTGTTTATCTTTAATATTATGACAATTAGATTTATTTGTGGAATTTTCGGAAGCTTCTCTGATTTTTGCAGTTTGTATTTTTAAACTAAAATCGTTGTGAGAGCTACCAGAATTGCCTCCGCGAGCTACCGGTAGCTCGCGATCGACAGGTTGGCGACCACTGCTATAGACAAAAGAAACGCGCAATTAATTTGTCACGTACTTATTTATTTCGAACTAGTTTATACAAAAAGCAACAGGATGAGGATAATTAATTACCCAGGCTAAAAAGTTACATCATATAACATAATAATTGGTCTCACTCCGAAAAGGGTGTGACTTGACAAATAACGTCACAGTTTTCACACAAAGAAGCTTTGAAATTTAGATTCATTTTTAACCACACTCACAGCAGACTTCGGCATAAGTGTAGATAATTCTTTATTGTGCTTTTCTGAGATAAATGTATGTCAAGTACAATATTTTATATAAATAAAAAGTTCAATGGTTTATTCCAGTGATTCTCAACCAAATTTTAGATATATATTAATGTTTATTCAGAATACACCTTCTTATTTGTTATTTTAAAATGTTTGTAATCGTCCCCATATTTTATTAAATATTGACTGGTATCAGAAGATGGAACTGTGTTTCTGAAACATATGTAGTGCCTGTACTTAAATTTTATAAAAACAAAAAAATGACCGAATAAATCGTTAAACTTTTTATTTATATAAAATTCTACTACGGTCAGGAAATTATCCTTTTTCATACTATATTTTAAACTTTCTAAATGCAAATATAATAAGGATATAAAAACAAACGGACTAAAAACAATCCATTCATTTAAACATATAATAAATTTTAAAAATGTTGATTAAATTAACCTTTGTCTTATTCCAGAACCATTCAAAGTACCTATAAACTGCCAATGGGTGATCGACGCTCAGTTCAGCTCATCCCACAACACTTCCATCGTGGTCTACTTGACCCAACTCTTCGTCTACGAGGGCTTAACTTTCACGGAATACCAAATTTACGGAGATGACTACAAAATTAACCCGAAAGTAATTCACAAAGTCAACGAGACGAATATTAGCAGAACCAGATGGGTGAAAACTTTTCAAAGCTTTTTAGTCATAGATCTGAAACTCAATACTGCGGATAGTGTGCATCTTAGAGTTTTGGATAAATTTTTGGACGTACACGGGTTTAATATAACTTATGAAATTACTACGAGTAGTGTTAGAAGCCATTCTTGTACCATGATGGACTGTGGGTTTACCGGAAATTGCTATGATTATTATACGTAAGTAGAACATTCAGTTAAATTGGAACCCTGTCCCCTTACAATTGGCACACTTATTAAAATCATTTATTTAATTTTTTAAAATGTTTGAACAGCACAATGGCATGTTATACACGGGAAATGTAATAAAATTGATAAATAATAGTAATATTTCACTGTTTGAATAGCCCATAGAGACATTATGGCATAAAATGAAAAAGCAGTTGCGTGCAGCACCCGCAAATTCAGTGCTTTAATAAAAAGCAAATATTCGAGATATATGGAGTGAGTTCACTAAACCAAATTTTCAATAACTTGTAAATACAACGTCATAAAGAATTGTTTATGTTATTAAAGCAAAAGAAGATGTAACACAGTGGTGAAATTTTTGTAAATATTTAGCAAAAATCCACGAAATTACGTCTTAAATATTTCTGATATATAATTTATTACACAAGTTGTAGTATCCCTTGTTATTGTTAAGTGTTGCACGGCAATGTGCAAATATAGTTATAAAATATTAGTAGTCGAATGTCAATGTTAAAATAGCTATCAAATATATTGTTAATTTCTAATGATCTCTTAATCTCCTTTACAATTAATCTTAAGGAGTTACAACAGAGTGGCGACGTAGGTAAATCACTGCTCAAATAAAATCAACCTTCCATCAAAGAAAAAAAAGATAGCAAATTAAAGTAACTCACCAGACTCCTGAAACATATTCAAACCATGAATTCAGAGCAGTTTAAACAATTTTTGGCAGCAATGCAGGCAAATCAAGAGGCTCTTATCGAACAGCTTCAACAACCTTCAACAGAAAGTCCAGTATCTACTGCATTTATATGTCCGTTTGAAAATGTTAATCCTTAAAAAGAGGACTTTCGTATATACAGAGAACGTTTTGAAAACTATTTAATAATGAAAAATGTATTCAATAACAAAAAGTTTGCAGCCAAATTACTATTAAATTCTATTGGGTCACTCACATTTTCCACATTCTCGGCACTGGTAAGCCCTCAAAAGCCAAGTGAATTTAATTACGAAACACTTATTATGAAGCTTGAAACCCATTTATGTCCAAAAAGAAATGTTCTGGCGTCTCAGCATACATTTTTATCCACCTTTCAACAAGAAAACCAATCAATTGCAGACTACAATTCTATACTAAAACGTATAACCCTCGATTGCGAATTTATTTCATTATGCGAGTATAAATCAAATATCGCAGACATTTTTCTACGAGCTTAATTTATTAGAAGCATTAATGAAACATAAATGCGTGAACAACTACTTCAATCGGCCAAAAAATCTTTCGATAAATTAGTAGAAAAAGCTTTAGTTCTAGAATCTTCTAGGTTAGACAGCAAAGAAATTTCGTCCAGCTGTACCTCATCAAACATCAACAAAATCAACCATTTATCAACAAACAGATCAATACCGAGGTCAAACGTTCCAAATCAAGATCAAAAATCAACTATCAAGAATTAGGTATCGATAAGCATTGTATACGCTGTGGCAAGGACAATCACCTTGCTTAAAATTGTAGAACTGACCCTATAAAAATTTTACTGTCTTGCTTGTGGGAAAACAGGACACGTTAAAACGGTTTGCATTTCAACTTTGTTATCCAACAAAAACAGACCAGGTACTTCCACCAATCATATCGATCAAGAAACTGAGTCAGAACAAGAAGATGTTTTTGGAATCAACAAAATTGTTATTGACATTTTTGAAAACGAATACATTGATGCTCAAAAGTTTTACGCAACCGTATTCATAGGAAACAAACCTATACAATTTAAAGTAGACTCGGGAGTAGGTTTCACCTTGATACCAGAGTCCGTATCTAAACTATTAGACTTAAAAATTCCACTTCAAAAATCAAATATTGTATTTAGATCTTACACCAAAAATATTTTTTATCCAATTGGAAAAGCAAAAGTATCTGTACGCTACCATGATAAGATTTCCAGAGAAGAATTTTATGTCGTCCAATACAGTTTTAAACCACTATTAGGTCGTGAGTGGATTAGACATCTCGACATCAATCTTCAAGATATCGATAGCAACCTTCCTTCCAATACCAACGAACTTGATACACGAAGTACTGAACTTTATACACCAGAAGAGTTGATCAATAAATTTCCAGAAATCTTTGAAGAAATAATTAACTTGGTATCCAAGTTTAAAGTATACTTACATCTACGTGAAAACGCCAAACCAGTATTTTTTAAAGAAAGAAGTGTACCCTATGCTCTTAGAGAAAAGGTTGAAAAATAATTAGATAGTCTCGAAGCCGCCGAAATTATTTTGAAAGTAGATCATAGCGACTGGGGATCACCTCTTGTTGTCATTCCAAAGGCTGACGGCGAAGTTAGACTTCGCGTAGATTACAAAGTTGGCGTCAAAGGCAGGCTAGTAGGAGCAAATTATCCAATTCGGAAGATCGAAGACATTCTCAACACCTTAAAGGGTTCCAAATATTATTGTCGACTTGATTTGTATAAAGCCTACCTGCACTTACTGGTAGACGAGAAAACCACTGACATTCAAACAATTTTAACACATCGTGGTACTTACCGAATGCATCGACTTTCATTTGGAATCAAAACCGTTCCTTCCGAATTTAATCGTATTATTGATCAAATTATTTCCGGATTATCAAAAACCCACTCGTCCTTTGATGACATCATATTCCATGGATCAACAAAAGAAGAGTGTCAGAGAAACCTTTACGCGATTAAAACATTTTGACCTTCATCTAAACCGGAAGAAATGTGCATTTTTTTAAACCAGCATCGACTACCTAGGATATGTTATCAAACGCAATCTAAATTTTAAAATCTCCAAAGAAGATACAGGCCATTTTGGATATATAAAAATTAAAAAAAAAAAAAAAAAAAAAAAAAACACTAACATGACATATGTTTCGAAGTACAACTTCTTTTTCAAATTTGAAAAAGAAGTTGTACTTCGAAACATATGTCATGTTAGTGTTTTTTTTTTAATTTTTATATTTTTAAAATAAAAGTGTGAAAACCAAATTTGGTTTTACTCTTTCAAGACATTTTGGATATGCCAAGACCAACTGATGTAGATGGGGTTCGAAGATTTCTTGGGTTGATAGCGTACTACAATCATTTTAGTCCCAATGCTTCAAGTAAAACTTATCTACTACGTAAACTCTTACAAAAAAATAGAAAATTAATCTGGTCTGCTTCTTGTGAATCAGCTTTCATCAAATTAAAAGAAAAGATTGCTAGTGATCGAGTTTTGACTCCTTATGATCCAAATCTACCCTTGATTCTGGCATGTGACGCTAGTTCGATAGGAGTTGGCGGAATTCTTTCTCATATTCTTAATGGGTTAGAAAAACCAATTGCATGTGCCTCAAGATCTTTAACTTCAAGCGAAATGAACTGTAATCAGTTAGATCGAGAAGCACACGCCATTGAATTTTCAGTAAATCACTTTTTTATGTACTTATTTGGCCAAAAATTCAAACTTATTACTGATAGTCCCCTTACCAGAATTTTTCATCAACATTCAAAATTACCTGCAATGACTTCAGCTAGACTTCTTAGATACGCTTCGTTTCTATCTGGTTTCGATTACGAAGTTGAATACAGAAAAGCTTCTAATCACATAAATGTTGATTGTCTTTCCAGAGCTGCTATTGCTCAGCAAGCATATTCTACCGATCAGTTTTTAAATGAAGAAGTCCATCAACATTGTAATATATCAATCAAAGAAATCTCCAGCTATGACTTAACGTATGATAACCTTAGAATAGCTACTAATAAAGATTTAGTCTTATCAAAAATCAAATCTGATTTGAAATCACAAAATCAAGTGGATAACAACTTTACCTTGGATAACGACATACTGTTTAAAGGTCAAAGAGTTGCAATTCCAACATCACTCCAACCAAGTTCTTACAGAACTTCACAGTACTCACATAGGCATTACAAAAATAAAACAGCTTGCAAGAAGATATTGTTACTGGAAAAACATCGATAGGGACATTGAAAATATGGTTAAGTCCTGTCAAGCATGTGCGGAAGTTCAAAAATCTCCTTCAAAAGCTACTATTCATCATTGGGATCTTCCAGAAAAAAATTGGGATCGAATTCATATCGATTACGCAGGGCCATTTCAAGGTTTCCATTTTCTAATTGTTCTCGATGCCAAATCTCGATGGGCCGAAATTAAAATCCTTCGTTATGCTCCAACAACAGGAAAAACTATCGATCTACTCAAAGACATCTTCACATTCCACGGATATCCTAGAGTTATGGTTTCGGACAACACTAAAATTTTTGTAAATGAGCAGATCAAGACATTTTCCAAAATGCATGGCATTTTTTAAAAATTCATTGCACTAGGCCATCCTGCAACCAATGGCTTAGCCGAGCGTAATGTCCAGACTCTTAAAGGTAAATTAGAAGCTATGGCCCAGGATAACATGCCCATGAATAGGAAAATTCAAGAAATTCTTCTTAAATATCGCACCACTCCTTTAGCTTGTGGGAAGTCACCAGCAGAAATGAATTTAAGAAGACCTATAATCAAACTTGACGCCTTGCGGCCAACTCAACACAAGATCTCAGAAAACCAGTTACCTGGAGTACCTAATTTAACTGTGGGAGAAAGAGTTCGTCAGATTTTATAGTGGGAACAAAATTCTGTGGAAATTTGAAACTATAACAAAAAAGTTTGGAATGCTATACTACCAGGTAGAGCTAGATGATGGATATTTATTTAAAAGGCATATAGACCAAATTCGAACTACGATGGTGTAGCGACATACTTGCATATTTGTACGTCATGATTAACATTACTTTTTATTAGATCGTAGAATTTTTTAACTGTTAATGCCTTCTTATCGTTGGTGTTTTTCTATTTAGGACACTAACTGTCCTAATAGTATGGTAATTCTTAATTGTATCAATGGCAGTATTCTTTATATGATAGAAAGAACCTGCTAGATAACATAGAATTACTAAACACTTAACAACGGGGCAATTTCGATAATCAAAGAATGGATAATTCATCCAGAACACGATCTAAAATACAACATTATTTATAGAAAATACTGACATTACTGATGACATATTTTTGACAATTAAATTAAAAATTTCAATCAATTTCATATACAGAGTCATATTAAAATTTTGTTTTGATTAAGGTGAAGGTACTCGTAGATATAGAATTATGCAACAGTCAACACCTTATTGACTTTTGATGACTGACAATACATTTTTTATATAAGGGGGAGGTATGTAGCGACATACTTGCACTACATATCTTTTTCATTTTCATTTTCATTTTCATTACGTCATACACATTAAATTGCCGTCATCATTTAGATAACCTTTCGTGGCAGTTCTAGCGAAGACAAAAGGTTGAACTCATCGCGAGGGAAACAAAATATTGTTTATAATAATTATGACTTTAGAATTTACAATTTATACATGTCATGACATACAATTTATTTTAAAATTATATTTTCATGAATTCATATTTATTTATTTATTGATGGGATATACACCATATAAAGATCCCATAGATGGTTCCCAAAAAGACAGTCACCTTTCCAAGTGAAACACCTCAGGTTTATGAAAATAAGTCACCCCAATACCATGACCAAGTTCAGCAGTTTTTGCACGCTTAAACTTGCCAATTACTTGATCTCGGCTATAACGGCAACCTATATGAAGGACACCGAGCTGACAATAATGTTGAATCAGAATCGTCTGATCAGCGAAGCATGGAAATCCATCAGCGGCCTGAACTCAGACGATCAAAGAGAATCTGTCGCGCAACTCAACGTTTTCAAATTATTTAGTTATTCATTTATTAGAAGTTAGAATTAAATTAGTGTGGGAGACTTTAGTATCCCTTGTTATTGTTAAGTGTTGCACGGCAATGTACAAATATAGTTATAAAATATTAGTAGTCGAATATCAATGTTAAAAAGGCTATCAAATATATTTTTAATTTCTAATTGCCTCTTAATCTCCTTTACAATTAATCTTAAGGAGTTACAACACAAGTCATCATATATTTTGGTGCCTGCGATTTTGTAGCTATTCCTGGATAATATTTGGATGCCGAATTCAAAATAGCTATTAGATTTCGCCTATCTAGTTTTTAAGATTTTACCTGTATAACTAAATATTAATACTGACAGTTTAAAAAATAAAAACAAAAACACCTAAAGTTAAGTATTTATTACAAAAAATATATACACATACATTGTAAAAAAAGTATTTATTACAGGATACCTACCCGATGATATTAAATGGAAAACTGCAGAGTTGAATCAAAATATATTATCAAAAATACAACTTTCTGTTTAATTAACAATTTTTTTAAAAAATATTAAAACTGTTGTTAAAACACCAATTGTTTGATATACAGGAGGCCTCCTGTATTCCAGATTTCGTTTTATCATTCATTCATACTCACGTTAGTTACTTATCACCTAAATTTTTTTCTTTTATTCCACTTTCTAGCATGGAGTTTACTAAGGCAGTTTCGATAAAGACTCCAACAGTAGTCGGCCATTATGTGGCTTTCCCATCGTCCTTAATATCGATCTTCCATAGTTTTAATGTCCTGATGAAATCATTTCGTATTCTTATTAGCAAACCATTTTAATTGATACCTATATCATGGAGGTGCATAAAAAATAAGTATTCTGTCCTCTTTGATTTAAAATAACTAAACGTGTATGCGAAATTTCAGCTCAATCCGCTGTCGATAACTGTTTTAAAATTCAGCAGCAAGATTTGACTTAAACAAACAACACACAAACATTAAATGTAAAATAAAAGTTTAAAATAAAAAAAAATTATGAAACAATTTCTAAAATAAAATCTTTGAATTCCATTATTTTTTACAGAAAGTTTAGCTGCCAGTGCTTAGATGGTTATGCGGGACCAAGCTGTTCAAGTGGACCAAAATCATATTGTAATCCTGGAAAAGTTCCTACATGCAAAAATGGAGGGACGTGCATGTAAGTTTTATTTATTTACAATATATTTATTTATTTGTTTAAACAAAATCTACAACATTTTAAAAATTAATTAAGATAATATTGATTCAAAAAAAATTAAAAGGATTTAAATTTATCACTTTTCCGAATTTATAAAATAAAATAAATTGAAAAAAATATTAATTTGCCTTTATCCTGGATTTGAACCCCAAACCGTTCTCACATTAACATTGTTAATGGAGGTATTTGTAAATAATTTTATTAAAACGTACGCTCTCTTTGTCATTATTTGGAAATTTAAAAAAAAGAAGAGTCGGTCGAGTACTAAATATGAACTATAATTGTTGGATTTACTATCTTTGCTAGAATAAATAGGAAATCCACCAAAGACAGTTTATGTTTAATATTTCGTTAACTGTTCTTTCTTAAATTTTAAACTAGTGAAAATTCTGTCAAATTATTTGTCAGTATACTTTTTTTGTTTTAAATTCAAACTATATTTCCCTTCTATATTCTTTCTATTTTTGATCTGTTCCCACCTATAAGAATTTAGACACTAAAAAAGAATAAAACGTAATAATTTAAATCTAACTTGCCTCTTCCCTCTTGTCTTCTTTTCTTATTAGCACTTTGTGCTCGCTATTTACTTCCCCACGGCGATCCAATCATCAGCACTCCATTTAACTAATTTATCTTCTAAAATAAATTAATAAGTACTAAAACAAAATATTTTCTTTACTTTATCCGAATTATTGATACCTGACAGTTCACGTTCACTTATATTACAAAGTAACAAAAGCAACAAAAATAAATGAATTTAATATAATTTACAAAATTACAATTATATTAATTTAAATTTAGAAATAAATTTTAGCTTAAATTGTATAATGAAATGGCTAACGTCACCTACTTGAAAGAAAATTTATATCATCATCATCATTATAATTTATCTTCGTACCTTCATAATACACATATTTCATTTATCCTCCTTCTATTTAAATCATTTTTTTTTATAATCTTTTAACTTTATTTATATTCTAGCAATTCCTTTTTCCAAATAATCTCTTCTTGAACATACATTCTTTTCTTTTTTAATATTATATGTTTTCTTTATTTGAATACTCTTTTTTTCTAATGTCTTTGATCGCTATATCCTATTTTTTAATTTTGTATCCAAAATCTTTCTTAATTTGAGCTATTAAATTATCCTATATATAATATATTTGCTATTTGTTTACTTATACATACGTTTTTAATTTTTATTCATATCTTTTCAGTTTTTGCTCAATTCTTTTTCATTGTTAAAATATTTTTTTTTATTTCAAATTTCAAAAGTTCTTTTTCTTCTTCATTTAATATTTCAACTGTAATATCTTATAAACTTGTAACCTCTATTCTTTATCTGCCAATCATTTTCACCCTTATATCATATATAACCTCTTTTCTTGTTTCTTCTATCCTATTTTCTATTAGTAACTTTGACTCTTATTTCTTTCACTGCTACTTTCATTTTTTTACCTTCTGTAGCTCGCTTCTCGTATTCGGTTTTGTTTTTCTCCATTCTTTTTATTTTTTTAAAAATTTCATCTCTATATTTTTTATCATTTCTCCTATTTTTATCCATTTGTTGTCCATTCCATCCATTTTATTTCTCATCATGTTATTGTTTTGATTCATTTTTTTGTCCATTCCATCAATTTTCCTGTTTATTGCCTAATTGGTTTTCTTCATTTCCTTCATCATGACAAACATGCTCCTTATATATTCTTTAGCTTCTTTCTTTACAGATTCTTGATTTTGATTCTGGGTTGGGATCACGCACTTACATGTTTGATTTTAAGAATTTAAATGAAAAATCAAAGAAAAATTAAACCAAAACTTACCTTACCATTTTCTATATAAATTTTCAAATTTTAAAATTCCAACTATATTTACCTCCTATATTCTTTCTATGTTTGGTCTGATCAAACTCGGTGCTGGATCTAGCAGATCAAAAATTGTGCTAGATCCAGCTGAATCGCTGGATAAGGGATCCAACAATTGTAATCCCTTCTCCAGATTTTGTAGTATTTAATTATTTCCGGGTTCCAAGTTTATCATCTTTGATGTGACGCATGGAAGATAATAAGAGAACAGCTCAGTTTTGCTTTGGTACATATGAGTATGAGATCAAGGTTGTATCACAAGAAAAACCGTTAAGCTTATGCTTACGACTCTATATTTATCGGGTTGGAATTCCACAGGAATTTCTTGCTTTTTTTTATTATTCCCACATGAGCGAGGTGTCTTCAAATCATGGACTAACTCTATGGAAGAAAAATAGTTATCAGCGGTAATATTTCGGTTAGAGCTATTGGTTTGGATAATTGAATAATACACTGAACAGATTTGAAAAACTTCAGTTCTTCTTATACTTCAACACCATGAATATTTAAACCCGTTATAGAAATACGAGCTCCTAGCATCGGTCATGCACATTACTTTTAGGCCGTATTTTGTAGGTTTACTTGGCATGTAAATACGAAAACTACAGTGACCTCTAAAATAAAGTAGCATCTCGTCTTCAATCACAGAATATCCCACTGTAAATAACTGTTGAAAGTTAGACCCAAAATTGTTGAAAATGTAGGAAATAGCAGCTATTCTATCTCCCTCTTTCGTTCCTCACGTGTCATGCTTGTCAAATCTTAGACAGGATTTTCAAAGACATCGTCATTCGAAATACTGGTCGACCCAAGATGTCTTTAGAAAACAGTTAAAGCATGTCTTCGTGAGAAGACTTTTAAATTGAAGATGGCATTAACAATCCAATCAAAGCCTTTATGTAAATTACATTAGTACTTCTATAATTTGAAGAATTGGTTAAATCAGATAACTTTTTTTTCATGGAAGTAATTTGTTGGTTTATCATGCATCTTATTATCGACTAACTTAGGTGGCCTTTTCCCCAAACTACTGCTCACTACTGTTAGATCTGACAAGCCTTTAATTAAATTATGTTGAAGGGTTCTTGTATTTTTTGGAGGTTCATTCCCCTGCAATAGAAAACCATATTTTTCTTTGAATATGCTCACAGATTCCTGTTCTGTTTGTAAAGTGTTAATTATTCCCTGTTGCGATCCATCCAACTTCAAAAGTTAGTTATCTGTATTTGATTCTTTGCCACTGGAACTATCACTTTGCTGAATCATATAGTCAAGGTTTTCATCCGAGTGAGTCATTTAGAGCATCATCATAACTCTCTTGATTTGATAAATCAAGTAGCATGACTTGTATTTATTTTGAAATATGGATCAGCTACATTTATTTTTGTATGGCTAACACCACTAGGACCTGGTCTGTCCATAGTTACTACAAATTTACAAATCATTAGAATAATAGTTACATTTATCATAAACACAAAATATAAAATACCTAACTACTTGTCAGTACACAATCAGAAACACGTGGTCTCCTAGATCCTAGACCTATGAAAAAAAAAAAACTTAATTCTAAACAAATGGTCTGGTAGACCTTTACATTTGCATAAAATGTCACTATGAGACGCACATTACAGAACTCCAAGCTTTTAGCGTCACAAATGCAACCATGTTTGGGTACTCAGAATGTACCTGCAGTGACGCATTCCGCACCAAGCAGATATTCCACAGCTTTGGTCTGTGGGATCAACGATTTCGGTTAAGGGTTAAAATCACATTATTTGTCGGACAAACTAAGCTGTAACCCTCGTATTGCAGTTTTAATAATATTTTGTTTAGGTTTATCTATTTTTATTGCATCGCCCTTAATTTTATTTTATATTTGATACATATTTTATAGTAAAACATAAATATAATTTTTATGATTTGAAATATAAATACAATTGTCGTTAATAAAATTATTGCTATATAAAGTATAAATAAATAAGTCAAATATATTAAATATTAAATTGCTGTTTATAGTTATTTATTCTACCCCCGTTTAATTCAATGGCCGTGTTCATTTATTTAATTTATTGGAAATTGCAGAATATGATGCGAAGCAATTGTAGTTAAACTACGTGGATATTTCCAAATGGAAATGGCAGTATTTCTAATTTCCTTCCGAATGTATATTTTACCGAACAGAACCGATATTTATTTATGAGATGTAGCTACGGAATAATGTAGCGTTGATTTAGAATTCGGATGGTTATGCATTAACGCAATTTAAAATTGGTGGCAAATTATAATCCTTATAAGTTACAAAACTGCTTCGTATTATTTTAACCATTTTTAAAATGATACAGAGTGTTTCATTTTGATATTATTATTAAAGATATTAAACTTAAAGCTAAACTTCATCAATTGTATCAGTTAAAAGGTGATGAGGGTACTTTTCGCGAGTTTCAGCCTGAGAACTAAAATTATATTAGACATCGAAAATTCATATCGATCTTTTGTACAGTCAGCAGAATCTCATATAAAAATGATCCAATTAAATTTTGGAACTTCATTAATAAAAGGAAGGGAAATAACTCGGTATTTAACAACATGACATACAACAACGTGTCGTTAAGTGATCCTGATGCCAACGTAAACGGATTAACCTAGTACTTTAGCAAATCTTATACTGCCGTGTTTATTCAAATGGCCGTAACTGTTTAATACTTTAACGTGAGAAAAATAGGTTTTTCTGTTTTTTCTAGACCATCCTGATTTTCTAAAAATGTAATGCATTTATTTAACGGATGGTATTAATGTAGGACCACACAAAATAGAAAGAATCGTACTTTTAAGAGATACGTCTTTCTCATCTAACATTATTCATGCTTACTCTATATTCATGGTGTAACTACATGACAAATTGGAATTATTTTTTTGATGACAGTTTTACTTTTGACCATTCAGAGGACGTCCAATTCTGGATTTTATTTCGTCGTTGAATACTGGACATTCAAAAAACGTCCATTCGTGGATTATATTTTATTAAGACCACATCTCCACTTTTTTTTACACAACCGCAACTCACCACACACTATTTTATTTTATTATTATTTTATTTATTATTTTCGTAACCCGCTATACACCATTTCTTTTTTTTTATTATTATTAAAAATTGCTTGACCTGAGCAAGGATTGAACTCACGACACATCCATTATCGTTCTACCCTTTCAACCGCTATACGATCTCGACCAAAGCGCCATTTGAAAACTTTTTACTAGATATGGTTATAATTGAATAAGATTTCAAACTTCCACTGATAGAATGAAATGAAATAGATTAAACTTGTCAATTTTTAATGACCAAATATATATAAAAAGAAAGTATATAGATGGGTATTATTAAATAGGTTAAATAAATAATGACCTAAGATGGAAATTCACTGGACGTCAAAATACTACTAATCTTAAAATTAAGTCCAAATACAGACATTCTCTGAGTGATGATATGCATCTATCAAATTAATGATCAAAAACGGACGTACACTGGATGTCTGAATATGGACGTTTTAACCCTCAAATGAATCTAAAATGGACGTCCATTGTGTGTGCTGCCTGGGTACTTTGCAAACATCTTGAGATCCACTTTCTGAAACTTTTAGGCTATAGCTAAGGGTAGAAGCGTCTAGATTCATCTAAGTTACCAGTTCTGGTATTTTTGAAACTGAACATACTTTTATAAATATGGTACAAATACTACTTATCATATTTCAAATGAGCTTTCTTCATATTTCCAAACACTTTATACAACATAAAATATTTAATAATATATAGTTTCGTTGAAATTGAAATAACTAGCCGCATCGATGAAAATCTTAGCAGTTACGGCTTTTATCACCCACATTTGTAGTTGCTGCTTTTAGAATTAATAAGAGTCAAGAAAATTCACTTACGCCAAAATTTCTAAACGTCAAATCTCGGGTTTTACAAAAGATACATCCATGAAAGTTATAGAGTTATAAAAATACATTGTTGCCAAGCATAATGATCATATTGTTACGAATAAATATAACACCCTGTGAATAGGTATGTTATGATGTGTAAAGTTTTGTCCAAGGGCAGGCGCGCTAAATAGATTTTCAATAAAATAATAAAACGTGTAGTTGGACAAGGTTTTATTAAATCATAATATTAAAGTACAGGGTCAAGAAAAATCAACAAGAGCATTCTTGGAAAATTACAAGTTAATTTTCGAGGAGTTCCTTTTGGTTTCTGTTGACGAGTGGTCGTAATCATTCGTAATAAGTGGATTCCTTTTTTTTTTTGGTGCCGGAAAGTAGAATCACGGGTCGATCACGCAAAATTGCGGTTAGTTTTTTTTTTTTGTAAAGTCACACAGTGGGAAAAGTAACTTGTGCTTCAGCCAGCCCTGCAGCCTAACGGATTAGAATATAATGCTTATGACAGTAAATAGTTTTAAATAGTAATTAGTTTTGTTTAGTCAGCAAAGACTACTGAATTGCGGAAACAATACTAGTTGTTTTTATATTTGTTAAATTAACTATAGTTATTTGTTTTACGCTTGTTGTTTAAATTTATTTTGATTTATAAAAACTCACGATCATTCAAAGGCGGGGGTATTGGCTTAGTCAGATCTCTGAGAGAAAGAGAGAGAGAGATACTGCCAAAAGGAATAGTCCCTGTAGGGCAAACCCTTTCCGCGCCCTCTGAATCATCGTCAGGAAGTTAAGGTTTCTTAGGCCCAACCCGTCTGAACTTAACCCCCTAGCCGTGTGTTTACTAAAGGCCAATTTAAATACAAATTGGACCCCTCTATATAACCCGTGGTTACCGTTATGAGTGGACTTTAGGATCAGTCAAAAGGGCCCATAATTCAAGGAAAATTGTAGTACGTCCATTTGAATTAACACGGCAGTATAATGTATCCACAAACGCTACTCCACCACTCGACTTTGAATGTAATACAAACTTTAACCTTTCTAAATTTGAGAAAGAAGAAGTCTTATGGGCTTTAAGGCAGACTAAACCAAAGAAAACCACCGGCCTTGACCATGTGTCGTCGTTCATAGTTAGAGACTGTGGTGTAAGTCTTACTGTACCTCTAATGCTTATTTTAAATATGTGCATTAAGCTTTATACTGTACCTAATTTGTGAAAAAGTTCCAAGGTTTGTCCTATATTTAAAAAAGGTGACAAAACTGATATTGTGAATCTTGACCAATATCGATAATATGCAACTTTAGTAGTCTTCGAAATCCTTCTGTACAATTTATTTAATGAAACCAAAGTCGAATCGAATATATATATCATCATTTATTTTTAACTTGAATATGGGTTACATTACAAAGAATTACTGCATTCGTTCTTTCATTGAACCTTGCAGTCTATCTTGGAAAAACTATCTAATTAAACAAATTACCTCATATTGCTTAGGTGTCAATACCGGTAACCTACTTAACTGCATAGTTCTTCGTTAACAATAATTAGTTACAATATTATGATTTATATTTACAAATATTAAAATTATACTTAAGCCTATTTTAAACTTAATAACTAAGGCCGGCATTACATCTTCCTCGAGGATTTTGAGAAAAAATTTAATTTCCTAAATTAAAATTTTTTCTATTCATAATACAGCTTAACTCTATTTTTATGAACTAACTTTTCATTTCCTTCTATTTCTAAAGCAAGATTTGGAGATTCTTCTCTTATAATTTTATATGGCCCCAAAAACAAAGGTTCCCTTTTATTCCCAGTTTCATTTCTTACAAGTACCTTATCTCCTACCTTATAATTTATACTTTTAGTTTTCTTATCATATGTTAATTTCCGTTTGTTCTTTGACTCTAATAAATTTTCATGAGCATCTTTCCATGCTTGCTGTAGCCGATATTTTAATTCAGATGGATAATTTTCAAAAGTGTACAACGGATCTATGCTGCAAGAAATGTTTGTTGGAATATTACACTTTTTACCAAATATTAGCTCATAAGGAGTATATTTCGTTTCTGAATGTACCGCGAAACACCAATAAGAAATCCAAGTACTGAAATTTCCAGGATTGTTCGCTGTTTGAATTCTTAAAAATGCTCCAAAATGTTTATGATTATTTTCGATTTGTCCTAACGTTTCGTGATGATAAGCAACTGAATTTAATTTTTGAATTTTTAACATTTTACAAATCTCCGTAAATACTGTGTTCATAAATTCAGTTCCTTGATCGGTTAATATTTCATGAAAATACCAATTCGAAAAAATAATCCATTAATTAAAATTTTAAATAATAACGTAATATAAAGTTTTCTACAAAAGCTTTTGCAACTGTTACTGCTTCTTTATTAGGTAATGCATACCCCTCTACATATTTACTTAAATCACATTGCACCGTTAAGATGTATCGGTTATTTTCATAATCAGCTTCAAACGGACCAACTAAATCTAAATGAACTTTTTCAAATGATGAGGTTGCTGTAGTTGTGATTGTCATGGGTTCTTTTGCTAAAATAGAATGCTTAAATCTTTGACAATCATCACATTTTCTTAAAAATTTAACCACATCCTCATATAAACCTAACCAGTAATAATATTGCTTAATATTATATACATTCTTTTTATTTCAGCGTGACCCCCAGTAGGTAAAATGTGAAAATCATTTAAAATCAACTGTCTATTTTCATAATTCGTCACCCTTTCTACCCCTTTTATAATAGTTATACCTATTTTACATTCCTCGAATTCTTGCTTGTGCAGCATTATATCTTTTATAAGTGAAGACGCGCCTTTTAAATTTTTTATAATATACATTTCAGTAATATGATATTTTTTGCATATAGTAAAGAGTTCTCTCAACGATGTCCCTAGAGCGCACGTTGATCGAGATTCTCTTTTTACATAAATAATTTGCTCTTCCAAATCGTAAATAAAATTATGTTGTCTATGTATATGTTGTTTATTTGTAACTTTCTCCAATTGTTCGCTGCTAATTAATTGTAATTCTACCGCGTTTTTATTTGGCTTTAACAATTCCACAAATCCAGGTTGATCAGACCTAGTAGAAGAATTATTATTCGCCGTTTCTAACTCTGTTAATTGTATTTGTTTTTTCGTTTGAGACCTTGTTACTACGTTTACTAACTCATTTTTGTTACCTATATTTTTTAGCTCTTCAGATGACATTTCTATCCTAGACAAAGCGTCTGCTTCCACATTGTCTTTTCCTTTTATATAATTAACTACAAAATCATATTCTTCTAATACTAACCTAAATTTAGTTAATCTACTCGAAGGGTTGGTCATCCCAAATAAATAAATAAGTGGGCGGTGATCTGTCAAAATGATAAATCGTCTAGAATAAAGATATGGTCTGAAATGTTTTACGGACCACACAATAGCCAATAATTCTTTTTCAATTGTTGCATAATTGACTTCTGCTTTATTTAGAGATCTACTTGCATAAGCTACAGGACACCCATTACCATTACAAAGAATAGATCCAATTGCTTTACCTGAAGCGTCTGTTTTTAAAATAAATGTATTACTTGGAGAAAAATCTGGATATTGCAAAATTGGTGGGGATATTAACGCTTCTTTTAGGGTTTCAAATGATTTTTGACATTCTGGAGTCCACATAAAAGATACTCCTTTTCTTGTGAGTTTATTTAAAGGATTAGCTATATGTGAAAAGTTTTGAATATATTTTCTATAGTAGTTAGCAAATGCTACAAACCTCTTAGTTTCTACAGCATCTTTTGGGATGGGATAGTTTTGCAATACTTTAATCTTCTCAGGATCTGGAGATAGTGTTATTTTTGTTTCAGTGTGTTTACTTTGTTAGAATTTTTCTATTTTGTTTTTAGGCTATCATAGGACTTGTGTCCTCAGCCTTTATCAATGTATAATAATAATAATAATAATACTCCTTTTGCTGAGATAACATGCCCTAAATACAACATTTCTTTCATTAAAAATTCGCATTTATTAGGATTAAGTTTCAAATTGACTTCTCGCAACCTCTGTAATACTTTTATTAAATTTTGATTGTGATTTGATAAATTATTCGCGAATACACATATATCATCAAGATAAACTAAGCATTTTGTGTAATTTAAGCCTGACATCGCTATACTCATGGCTCTAGAGAAAGCAGAAGGACTTATTTTGAGTCCCATAGGCAATTTTGTCATCCTAAATTGACCCCTTTCTGTTGTAAAACTAGTTATAGGCCTACTTGATTCATCAAGCTCAATTTGAAAATATCCTTGTGACAAATCAAGATGTGAAAAATACATCGCCCCTGATAAGGAATCTAAGATATCTGTTATGCAAGGAAGAGGAAATTTGTCGTCTTGTATTTCTTTATTAACTAATCTATAGTCTATACAAACCCTAAACCGTTTATTTCCGTTCAAGTCTGCCTTTTTTGGAATTAAAATTAATGGACTAGACCATTCTGATGTAGTTTCTTTAATAATTTTTTCACGTAAAAGATTATCAATTTCCCTATTTAAATCCTCTTTTTGCGCATGTGGTAATCGATACTGTTTTACATAAACAGGTTTAACTGACTTTTTCAAGTGAATTTTTTGTTTATAAATATTTGTTACTGACAATGGGTCGCTATCTAATAAAAAAACATCTGAATACTTTGCACAAATTTTTTGCAACGCGTCTTTTTCTTCGGTATTTAAATGCTCCATATGAATTAAATTAAGTAATTTTTCTGTACGACTAACTGATACATTTTTTTTTTCTGGATCACGAACAATATCATAATTATAAAGTGCTTCAACTACTGGTTCAAAATTTTTTATATTAACTTCCTTTTCTCTAACATTTAAAATTTTAACAGGAATCCTATTATTTTTATCTGGTTTTACCACACTGCTTGCAATAAATACACCTTCACATATTTTACTAGGTAAAATTACGCATTAATCTTTTAATATAGTTTTATAATATTTTATTATTTCACACCGTGGTAGAATAATTGTGTTATAAATAACCTGTTTAGATTGCATTTTTAATGAAATTTTATTGTGATTATGATAAAAAGAAAATACAAATGTCTCATAATTAATAGTTGCGGCATGTTTCGTAAAAAAATCGTATCCTATTATGCCATGTACTTCGTTATCAAAACTATTAATCAGCAAAAATTCATGACCAACATTACTATTTTCTAGTTGCAAGGTCATGTTTACCACACCTGTTGTTACTGTGGATCCTGATATTCCATTAATATTAATTTTCTTTGAATAATCTATAAACTCATCTGATTTCAAACATTCGGTAAATAAAATACTAACTGATGCTCCAGTATCAAGTAACATTTTTAACAAAGTATTTCTATAAGAAACATATATAAAATTTAATGAATTAATATTTAAAACTGTATTTTTAACATTTGTTTTCTCTTTGGTCTCGAAAAAACCAATTATTTGACGTCGATGGATTACCATTATCGAAATTATTTGTGTCCCTACTGTTACTAGCATAGTTATTTGTATCGGTACTGTTACTGTTACTAATATAATTTACTCTTGTATTATTCCTATATCCGGATTTATTAAATTTTCCTCTATTTGAATATTCTTTTCCATTATTATACTTAGAGTGAGGCTGTCTATTGTAGTAATTGCTATTATTATTTTTAAAATTATTCTGAGAGCGAAAATTAGACTGTTGATTATTCACTCTGTAATTATGATTATTATCTCTAAAATTGTTGTTATTAAAATGTGTTCTAGGTTTCGCTCCAAAATTATGATATGTGTTATTATTAGTACCTCGCCTTATCTGAAAACTTCCCTTGCATTCGGTAACATTTCATCTTTGGCTCCTTGAATAGCCTCGGCCAATGATGAATAATTTCGCGCTTTTATTATAGTTCTTAGTTCACTATTTTCTAAACCATTACTGAAAGAATTTATTGCAATTTTTTCATTTACTGATTTAAGAACTTTTAGTGAATTTTCGTCCCCATCAGCTTGAACTATTGTGAGATTGACAAACATTTCTTCTAGCACCCTACCAAACTGTTCAATAGATTTTCCATTTTGTTTAAAATTATTTAATTTAGTAGATAAAGCAGGCACTGACTTTTTACTAATAAAATGTTTACGTAAATCTGTAATTAAAGCTAAATTTGATACGTATTGTTTATTTAATCTAACTTTTGCACTTTCTGAAAGTCGCGTTTTTAAAACGAAAGTTGTTAACAATTTTTTACCTGGCTCATCTAATAAAGCGTCATAGAGTTCAATTGAATCGATTAATTGTTTTGTATTATTCTCAGTACCATCCATTGACGGTATCAAGGTAGATGCCACTCTTAATTCAAATTTTTCAGATATTTCGAAAATTAATATTTGATTTGAATCTATTTCTCCTAATCTACTTTCTAATGTTTTCTGAGCTAGACAAATAGTATTATTTATTTCCTGGTAATATTCTAATATTTTACTATCTAAAATGCCGGCCTTAGTTATTAAGTTTAAAATAGGCTTAAGTATAATTTTAATATTTGTAAATATAAATCATAATATTGTAACTAATTATTGTTAACGAAGAACTATGCAGTTAAGTAGGTTACCGGTATTGACACCTAAGCAATATGAGGTAATTTGTTTAATTAGATAGTTTTTCCAAGATAGACTGCAAGGTTCAATGAAAGAACGAATGCAGTAATTCTTTGTAATGTAACCCATATTCAAGTTAAAAATAAATGATGATATATATATTCGATTCGACTTTGGTTTCATTAAATAAATAGAAGATTCCTGTCCTAACATTATAATTTAGAGTATTATATCTCACCCATGATATCATCCCATCAACATGGTTTTGTAAAAGGTCGATTTACTGTAACAAACCTCGTTAGATACACACACCATACGCAGAAAATATGATTGTCCATATTTTGCAAACTGATGTTGTGTATACAGACTTTTCAAATGCGTTTGACAGACTTGACGATAAACAAACATCGGTTACGGGGTTGTCAGAGTCTGTCATAAAACTGTTGCGTTCATATTTGCAACAGTATGCAACAGTATGTTTTCTAAAATGGTTTGAAGTCCGTAGAGTACTTTGCAACATCTGTGGTACCACAAGGATCTGTCCTTGACCTTTTGCTTTTTAATATATTTATTTACGACATCGTGGAGTACATATAGATAATAAGAATCAGCTTGTAAATCAAAAATTTGGTACTTATTTTAGTTTATATATTGATAAGCAGTCTATATAAACTATATGTCATTGGCTAAAACGTCTTATCTAATAAATTTTTAGTTTGTGAGTAAAAGGAATATATGTGATGCAGACATGCATCTACAATGTTTTTCCACGCAAAAACGTCCTAACTACAATATAAAAATATAAAGCACTTGTTTCTTACATTTAGTTTCATCCCAATATTTACATAGTGAACAATATAAAAATAAAATCATTATTATCTCAAAACCTTCTTCGTCAGATAGTACATTTTCGCTAAGCAGGGCAAAATACCTCAGAGGTGGTGTAACAATGGATCAACAATTACTACACACTTCACTTCAATTGAAAAATATAAAAATGTTTTTTTGTAATAAATTAAAATGCATAGTATTATTGTCGTATACTCGTATACCTGTAAAATATAAATATTACCCGCTACTGGAAACATTTCGTCCTATACCCTAAGTTCTACAAATTTGTAAATATTTTGGATCGATCACAGATCTCATCATTTCATTACACAGTCCTAAAATTTTCACTCTCTATTATTTTGGTCTCTTACTGGTAGTATAGTTTTGATTCAATCTATATGAATTATAATTATTGTTCTTTAATAGTCCTTATAAATTATCTTTTCCTACGACCACTTAGGAAAGTGACACATATCACACTATATAGTCCTATGGAAAGTGCCTTATATCACACGCGTATGAATAAGCATTTACTTTCCACCCGTGTGCTGATATTATGCTACTTTTCACATCAGCTGTCCCAAAATGTCAGACGCATCATTTCTATTTTGATCTATGAAATGTCCATATTAATACCAAAATCGATATGATTTTTAAATTATTGAAACATAACTAAGTTATGTTTGTTTTTTATTCTGGTTAAACACATAACCGATTAGATCATTCAATTGACGCAAAGCCTATTAGCTCAGGTGGTAGAGTATTAAACTTTATCAACTTTGCCATTTGAGACTTGGCGAGCGGCTTGCGGTTGCAGAATTTTTTTAAAAATTTTTTTTGTTTTCTAGTTTTTTTTTTTTGTTTAAAAATATGAAAATTGAATAAATACGATTATTGTTGATTATTTTTTTAAATATATTTTAATTATTATAATAAAAACCTGGTTTTACATTTTTTGATGAAATTATTTTGTGGTCGTAGGAAAAATATTATACATCACTTGTGTGAAAAGTGATTTTCCACACTTGTGTGATAGTCGCACTCGGCTTGTGCCTCGTGCGATAATATTTCCCACTTGTGTGAAAAATGTCACTTTCCACACTCGTAATGTAATATACTATTTCAGCTATATCCATGCAACAAAATGTCTAAGTTTAGCGTTAAGCTAAAAGTAACAAAAAAATCAATTACCATGAAACAGATGAAGAGCATTCTTAAAAAAATTTTAATATTAAAGAACTGTTGAAAGTTGAAATCGGCCATCTCATTTTCTTACAAGATATGTTAACTGAATTAATGAGACGAGATGAAGCTCAGCTGACAAGGCTGTCGGATTTAATTTTTCTTTTTCCCTTGATTTAATATACATCTTTTTATTATATTTCGCTGGAAATTTAATATTAACTACGTACTTTGGATTGGACATTCAGATTTATACAGTAATAATATAGTAATTGAAACGTTTGGAATATCTACTTTCTAACGTATTTTTTTTAGTTATTTTTAACTGAATGTTGAAAATTTTATAATGTTATTTATAATTAACCTTTATTTTTTATTTCGCTTAATACTATATTTAAACCTATACTTAGTTGATTTTGTTAAATATACATATAATGTATTGAGATGATATTACTAAGCTGTAATTATTTAAATACAGTATTGTGATGTCATCCCTTACTTTTTATCATTAAACTTTTCTTACCTTTTTTTTTACTGTTACCTCGGCTAGCCTTAATTGTTTCTTTAAATACTGAATAATTAATAGAGCGGATTATCTTGCTCCCAGGGGTGGTTTTAGGTAAGCAATCACTTTCAGAAATATTTAATTGTATTTTATTTTTGTTTAAATTTTCTTAATGAAGATCAAATTCCTGATATTTGAACTAATTAAAATTCGCCAATAATCCAAATTATTACTTAGTATACATATCCCCTCTACCCTGTATGTTAAATAATCAAATTTGATACAAATAATTCAAATTTATTAACATTTCCTAACAAAATGAGAACTAGCGATTACAATACCTACCTAATTTCATTAAACACATGAATATTATTTAAAAATTATCCTTTCAAACTTTCCAGCCATCCATTAATTAATATTTAAAACGATTCCTGCATAATAAAATAGAATAAGAATATTTGTACCTGTCTAGTGTCTGTCTAGATGTTAGTATCACTTTGATACTCTTGTTCGTACATCTAGTTATTGTACTGTGATCTAAGATGTGACCGTTTTGACTTTTGACAAATATGATTGATACTTTTATTAATAACCTATTTATTAAATTTATTCTTATTCTGCCTTATTTTCTGATTAAATATTTGAATACATACAATTATATCCAAGACTAATAATATATACAAGATGATGATAAATTACTTTCCTTTCAGTAATTCACTGTTGCACTTTATGAACAGTCAAGGTAAACAATTATTTATATGTAAAGTTTTTACTCACAGGTTGAATCTTTTCTTTCTTTTAGGACTAATAATGCCCGTAATACAAATACCGGCACCTTCCATAAACTGGTATATCTGGCATTTGCTTCTGCTTGAATAAATTTAACCAATTCTTATTATACAAGGTTTGTACTAACCTAATATCAAATGTTGATAAAAATTTGATTCTTTAACAATGGTTTTTCTTTTATAATTAATTTTAACAATATTTTTAGGACATGAAGAAATTTTTTTTTAATCTTCCCAAGAAAAAAAAACCCAAAATCAACAACCTTATTTATTTTACCATCGATACCAGTCACATAGTAACCATGGTGTAAGGATACAGATGAAGCGGTGCGCAGGTTTTATGACGTCAACATCGGTATTGCCACGGCCGCCTATACACTGCCATGCCATTCCATGGCTTTGTTTACATTTTGTAATGATTATGATTGTCAAGAAGTTTAACTTTTATTTCCTAGTTCTATAATCATTATAAAACTGAAAATATATTTAGAAGAAAATAACAACTGCGTCAAATAACATCAAGTTATGCTCAATAATACTTACAAGAAAAGTCACTATAGGCAGATAGACGCTTGTACAAAAGTAATGCCAAATAAAAAAAATATTTTGTGCTTTTATACAAAAAAAGTAGGTAATTTATTTCGAATTTAGCCATGGTGTAAGGAATTTAGCCTAATATAGTTTCTCTCTGGCGTAAAAAAGATAGTGTTCATCAGAAACTGAATTTTTCCATCACAAAACTTGGAAGAGGATGTTACATCTAGGATTTAAATCTTCATACCTAACATTGCTATCTGATAGATTGAGATCAAGATGATAGTCAAAACGTACCTAAACTTACAGAGACATTACCATTAAAAAGTTTTAGTGGCTCAGCAGGGATAAAAATTGGAACTAATAAAAGGCATACACAAATAACTAATTTAAATGTGAAACTGAAATATGTAGTGTCCCCTGTATAGTGGAAAAATGTTTAACCTCTTGCCAATTAATTAATAATAGGAAGTGCTGACTCATTAAATATGTTTAAAAAGCAAGAAACTCTTGCTCAAAAAGGTATACTACAAAGTGGATAAATTTTTCTGATTCCTTGAATTAAGTAGGTAGTTCATTTTAATTTATGTGTATACTCCTGTATATATATTTCTCGATTGTCATATTTGTACTTAGGTTGTGCATTTTTGTTTTTATATTATATTTTGTCTTGATATTAGAATTTAAAAAATTTTAAAATAAAAAATTTCATTTATGAATAAGTATTTTGTTTGTTTCTTTTCCTTTGAATTTTAACTTATGTTATCTATCTTTGTTAATAAGAATGTAATTAATTCTTCAACAATAAATAATTTTGAATCGATTCAAGTAAACTTGTGTATAATGTTAACGAATGCTGAACAATAAAATTAAGGTGAAATGAATTTTATTATGATCAGTATATTTTTTTAGTCGCCAATTTTCTTAAATAATTAGTTTGGAAGTATGTGGTCACTTTTATAGATTATAAATGTAATAATTTAATTTTAAATTAGTCATCAAACATGGATATCAATAACTTGTATGCACAGATCAATTACTTTCTTGTATGGTTGGGTGCTGGTAAACCCCTTTATGTATTTAATAAATAGAAACACTTGGCAAAACATACTTTATTTTAATAAAAAGCACAGAGGTGTTATTTTAAATTGATTTATTTATGTTTAAAAATGGTTTATACATAATGTTTACTTCTTTATCTTGCTTAACACTTTATAATGTATATTTATTGTTCTAAATTTAAACATTTAGGCCAGTCTCTTAAGGTAGTAAACCCAGGTAAAGGATAATGAACAGTTCTTAAAATCTATAAGCCTTAGGACGAATGCTTCTTAGGGAGATTGTGGATGCTATGTCATCCGAACTTCAACGAATTCTTTTTTTATTTTCATTGTATAAAACATTTATTTGACCCGGAGTGAAACCTTTACTTTCCTGAATTTCCACTTGAGAATTATTTTTCAACTGGCTAATTTCTTCTTTCAATGAAAGTATTTCTATATTTGATTTGTTGCATTTTTCAATAATTTTGTTTAGTTCTTCACGAAGACTCTTAATAGTTTTCTCTAAAATAATAATTTAATTTTTAATATTGAAATAAAAGCAATTATCACTTCAAAGTTTAATATTTAATAAAAAAATTGTTTTGAAATGATTGTAATGTTAATTAGTATATGCTAAGTTGTGTAATTTTCTTTTCAAAGCCACATTTTTTGTTAATAAGGTAAATTTGTACATACGTTTCTAGTTCTGATGATACCAATATATTTTGAGTGTCTGTTTCCAAACTTTGATTCTCCTTGTCCTGGTCTGCAGTTGACAATTGTCTGGAATGCCCCGAAATATTAACAAAGCTCTCAATAAATGTTTGTCGATATCTTTTTGCCTGCCTTCTTAATCTATCTTCACTTTCTGCAGACAATTGTCTTTTTTTCAATGGGAGATTTTCAGTAGGAACTGCTGTTTGTTTTAAGTTTCTACCAGTCTTAGTGGAGTAGTTTAATAGCCTCTGTTGTAAGGGTATTTCAAAACTATCCTTCGAAAAATGTATGGAACAAATACAAGCTTAAAAAAGAAACAAGACATAAAATTAATCATATTCAAGTTAGGTTTGCAAAAATCATACCATTTTTCAAATTAATTGTATCTTTTCACCCTCAACCGTTGACCCAGGCTTTGGCTATATCTGTTTTCGGAAATCCAAAATACTTAATATTTGTTCTCTTTGTTTTTCTTAAATAGTTCTTGCTGCCAAACACTGCACAACCTGGCATTTTGTTAGTAACTACACACCCTAAAATATAGTAGATTTTAATGTATCAATAATATAATAATAATAATGATATATTAAAATAACAATAATGAATATAAACTATTTCTTTTATCTTTAAAATACAACAAAAATGTTACATAACCTAACTTTATATCAATTACACTACCAACTTAATTAGAAATTAATTTAATAATACGTACCAATAACTTCTAAACAGGCCTATTGATATATAGAAATGATATTAAATATTAAGATAAATATATCTATAAACTTCTAAACACTACCAGGAAAATATTAGAATAACTTTAACAGTCGCTTTTTAACATTGGAGACATAGGCAAAACAAAAATATGCTCCGCAGGTGACGTCATGCGCAAGAATGACCAAATTTCGTACCGCTTACCGCTTCACCTGTATTCTTCCACCATGATAGTAACGAAGCTTTGAACCAATAATGATGGTAGTATTTTATACATAATAATCTGGATTATTGAATTTTGTTAGTTTATAGCTTGAAAAATATATAAATTTGGAATTTTCATTATTTTATTTGCAAAAGCATAACAACATCTAAAATTTTGTAAGTATTTTCGTTATTACTTTTATTACTCAAACTTCCAATAAGAATAATCGTACCAGAATCACTAACTTTGACATTTCAAGTCAACTACATTTTTGATATATAGGGTGATTTTTCTGTAATGTAGAATTTAATTTAATTTTTTAACAAAAATATTCAAATTTGAATATTTTGTTATTAATATTATATATTATTATTACAATATCATGACAATATATAATAATAGATATGTAAGTACGTACCCAAACCCTTGCACTTATTAGAATTACAATAATTGATTATTATAATTAGGTACCAAATAATATTTTACTTATGCTAATAAATTATTCAATCTATTGTTATCAATAATGGTTTTATTAAAAATATAAAAATACGAAATATACGAATAATATTAAAAAAGTTAAAAAAATACTTAATTACGAGCCAAAAATAATAAATCAGCTACCTCGAATGAGTTTACTAACAATTCTTGAGAGAATACAACGTTCTCCTACGAAATACCAGTAAAACAATGTTCCTACGACTTTCGTAGGAAGTGAACGTTCCTATGACTTCAAGAATATGGGCTTATCGAATTTCAGGAGAAACACGCCCTCTATTCCTGTAGGAACGCCGTTCCTACGACTCAAGAATACAGTCCCTGGTGATTTGCAATGTAATACACATAGACATCATATTATCTTAAAAAAACTACAAATAAGTACTAATAAAATTAATCTGTCACTTGAACCGTCAAAAACTATCTTAGGTTGCCAAAATTAAAGGTTATGAACCAGAATGTTTATTATTCACATACGATACACGTGTAAAAGACGATAAATACAAATCTTAAGTGATTATAATGAATAAAAATTTTCAATTCTTTAGTTTTAATTTTTTAATAGATTATATTAAAAAGAGTAAACGTTTTAAAGAAAATTTAATGCAAGATATTTGTTGGAAGAGATCTTGACAACATAGGAAGAGCGTACTGTCCAAAAGATGTTGCGGACAAATTCAATGTAAACTAGGCGTATCTATGGCGTATCTATTATTTGGTAATACCATAACGCCCACGATGTGGTGGATATAACGCTCTGTGTCAAATTTTGGATCAAGTCATTCACCATGTCGCCCTACTACCTATGCCTGACTTTCATGCATCCCCAGACAGAAGCGATACTAGTCAATAAAGATTATCTGATTCCTTTCTTGTTTCCATTGAATCCTCGCGTTCCCGTGATATAGTATGTTTGTTCCGTGATTGCTTTTTGGTTGGTAGTGATGTATATTCTTCTATAGTTGATATGCGTTCTTTCTCTTCTGTTTTCCATGTATTGATTTTAGAAAATAGTGTGAGTTTACATTTTTTTACTGGTACCTCTGAGTACTTCTCCTTTCCTCTTTTAAGGCATATCGTATATTTACTATAATTTGCCTGGTGGTCTGGGTGGTCTGTTTTGTACACCATTGGGCGCAATTTATGCAATTTTTATACAATTAAAGGGCCTTCCACAATCCCCTAAATTCCCAATGTCTATACTCTATTGCTCTAACATTTTTGTGAGGTAGTTTAAAGTAAAGGATGGTTCCGTTACTATCGTTACTAAAAAAAAAAAAAAAAGGAAGGAGAGGGGGAAGAGGCACCACCCCCGTAACTAGTAGCTACGGTCCTCACTCGTTCAGGTTAGAGTTTGGTTAGGCTTTCCATAGGAGTGGTTGAGAAAGGATTGTCTATTCTTTATTGAAATTTTAATTTACAATTGTATTTCTTGCGTTACAATTACGCGCGCCTTCTTTCTTCGTTTTTCGTAGTCCACTAGTGGTCCGCTGTGTTCTTTGGCGTTGGGTGGAGAGCAGGCTTGGCTAGTGCCATTCTCAGCGGGGTACCTTGTTAATTAACCTCCGGTTCCAACTATCAAGAAGATTCAGAAATTTTTTTGAGATATTGGAAGAATATATTGAAAAGTGTTAACTTCGGTTTCCAAAGAGTGATAATTGTAGGAAAATAATAGATGGGAGAAAGGAAATTATTATATTATTTACAGAAAATTGGAATAGTAAGAAAATGTCTATAAACTTTTACGTTTCCCTTTTGGGGAAAAGTACTCTGGCTTCTCAGGGGAAGTCGTCAGGTTCGAATTGAGCTAAGTGTGGAAGGTGATCAATAAGGTTTAGAAATGCAGTGGAAGGATGAACTGGATTTTCCCCAAAATGAACGTCCAGCAGAAATCTTTCGTTGTCAAAGTTTCGACAAAATAGGATACGATGTACGGGTGTATCTTCTACGCCACAATTTATGCAGTTTGGACTGACTGCTTTTCCTATCCTGTGCAGGTGGATCATGGAATTTCCGTGTCGCTTGAGTGGTTCTGTGCGGAATGAGAGCCAATTCTCTACACTCGGGATGAGTGTGTGTAGGTGCCTGCCTTTGGTGGTATTATCCCATTCGACTTGCCATGTTCGTATCAGAATGTGTTTTATCTCCAGTGATACCGCCGTCCAGAATCTGTAGTTTGCTGCTACTATGTGGTTTCCTACGAAGTAGGTCGATCCGGTCTTCTTTAGTTCAGCCAGTGATTTGAGGAACATCAAATGTAAATGTAGTGGAGGTTGTTTTGCCAAAATACATAGTCTCAGCCGGTGTGGAGCTGTATGCTCCTAGGATAACTTTGAGAGAAGTTGCTTGTGCCGATCTGATTTTGTTTTTATTTACCACGAAGTTTATCCTTTGTCCCCAGATTGGTAGCGGGTACGACATGATGGGAATGATTGCGTAGGTATATACGTATATCACGTAGAGCGTCGTGGAATTTGTCGATTCGTCCCCAATTTCTACTTAGTGTTCTTCGTAGGAGTTGAAAAATGTTCCTGCACTTGTCCGTTATATATGATATGTGTTCCCCAAAGGCATCCTTTGGTGGATGTCTTGTTCACAGTAGTGTGTTTTGAGGAGTAGCTTACATTTCTATTTAGGAGATAGCTTTTGATCATGTGTAATAGCGTGCTTGATATGCCCTTTTGGTTTAGTTCCGTGATAAGAATTGGCCATCATAAGTTGTCGAAAGCACCTGATATGTCTACAAAGATGGATAGGCAGTGATTTGGGCTGTTGCGTATACTATTTGTTATTTCTGCGGGAGCCATTACAGTGGATTTCCCCTTTCTGAATCCATATTGTGCCTCGCTAAAGAGTTGGTTTTCAGGCTTTTCTTGATGTAGCTGGTTTAAGAGGATTCTTTCTAAGATTTTCACTAATTCTGGCAGTAGGGTTATCGGCCTTAGTGATTTTGGATCTGCTGGATCTTTATCAGGACTTTTAAGGATTGTAACAAATTTACCTTTCTTCCATTTTGTAGGAAAATATCTAAGTCTGAAGCATGCTTGGTACAGCCGTATTTTTTTTTTAATTTGGTGTCATCGTCTTTGACTACTACGGCCATTATCCTCGTGTTTTGTGTAGGCTTTGTTATTGTTTCCCAGCGCCACTTTAGGAACAGCACTGTTAATTAGAACCCAACAGTGAATGGTCGAGTGGGGAATCCTACCAAGGCATCAGAATTAATTTTAAATAATTAAATTAAATGAAAAAATGCGACGGTAATAGAACCGTCCCCCTTGACGACACTGCTCATAACGTTCTTGGTTTTAATCTTGTTTGCGGCAAGCTTATAGACTGTGCCCCATAGATTTCGGGAAAGCTGTTCATCGAGGAAGTTTTATCCCAAGTTTTCTTTGGCAGTTCTGATTTCATTTTTATATGCCCATTTGGATTGAAGATAAGCATCTCTCTCTGCTTGATAGTCTAGGCTTCTTCTGCGTTTGCTTTGGTAGCTTTTTCTTAATCGAGCTACTTTGCTCTTTCTGTCGTTTAGATTGTTGTTCCTCCAGGGTGTGAGTTTATTTTCGCCTTTGGACTCTCTGCAACTGCGTTTCGTTATCTCTAATATACTATCTGTTAAGGATTCGATGTATCTGTCGATGCAGGGAATATAAAAAAGGGGGAGGTTGCGTAGCTGCTCGTTTACTCTAGTAGCCGATTCTGCTAGTCTCTCTAGTTGAACATTTCTAATGTTGTGTCCTCTAGATATTTCACCATCTTGGTCGGTTTCCTCTAACTTGATTAAGATTGGCCTATGGTCGCTAGAGTTTCCTCCTTCTATTACCTTCCAAGTGGTTAGTTTGTTCAAGAGCTGGCCTGATATAGCAGTGAAATCGATATTTTCTTCTCCATTTGCTGTAGAAAACGTATATGGTTCACCTGCTTTATTGGCAGTGTATAAATTTGATGCACTTAGGAGTTCTTCAAAAGAGATGCCCCTTTCATCTGTTCGCTTTGAGAACCAAGTCGCTGACTTGCTGTTTACGTCTCCAAGAAGAATTGTGGGAGTGTTTCGATAGGTCCTTAGGACTTCTTCTAAGTGTGCAATAAAATTTTCGGGATCTTCGTCCCACGGTATATATAAGTTTATGACCAACAATTCGATATTTCCTATTTTCAAAAGGCAGACATTTATGTAGATATTAAATAGTTGGGCGATGTATAGTAGATCAATGTCTTTCCCTGTTATCAGAGTTGCAGTTTGTAGCAATTCGTTAGTGACATGTGCACATTGGAAGGATGTGTAGCATGGTATTTTTCTTTTCCCATCTTGTGTGTATGTGTATGGTTCCTGCAGACATAGTATTTTAACGCCGTGTTCTTCGGCTAAAGGCCTGGTTTCGATTGTGGCTGTCCGTGATTTTTGTACATTTGCCTGCATTATCACTATTGGGACTTTAATTGCCATAGTCTATGTTAGTCTGAGGTCCTTTTAGTTAAAGTAGGGCATTTTGGAGATCTTGCTTCGTGGGCTGTCTCTCTCATGTTTGCGACAATGCAGTTAACACATTTAGGCGTTTCTTGTAACTTTCGGCAGCTTCTTGTCTCGTGCTTATCCCCACAATGTCGTTACTATAATGTCGTTACTATAAAAAATGTCGGGTCTTTTTTTGGTATTTATTTTAAAAAGTCATTTCCATTATGTAGTAGTATAGAGGCCAACTAGAGACCACCGCTGTTTATCAGTGTAATAAATAGAAGCTTTTGTCTCTAACTGTAGTAAAACAAGTCCCATAGTGCCCAGTTAATACAAAAATGTCCCATTTTTCAGGTATTCTTACCCAACTTATGAACTGTAATTATAAGTGACTTCTTGTAAAATCGAGTGTTTTGTAACTTTTGAATAGGAATTTCCACTGTTTGACCCTGTCAACCCTTGAACACTGTAGGTTATAAATAATGAATGTTCATTTTGTAGCTGTCAGAAGTTTTATCAAGTTTATGTTTTCTACTTGCAAGTTGCAAGTAATTTGCTATTTATTACGCTTTCTAATGTAACCAATATATTATTATTTTATATCAAATTTTAACTTTTTTGTTTAAAGCTTAGTCACCCTGTTAGTTTTTCCGAATTGTTAAATAATTTTAAGAAAATCATTCAAAGCAAAATTTAAGATAAGAAGCCACTACCAATTTCAACGTATACAAAACATAACTATGCAGCCAATTTGAAGGTCCTTCACATATTTCATTAAAAGGTAAGTTTGTAAAAGTTCTAAAGTTTAGATACACTAGCAAATTCATTCTTTCATTCGTTTTATGGTCACGACAAAGAATCGAAACTTTCCTTATTACATTACGGAAGTAAATAAGATAGAGAACTTGGCTGAAATCCATTTTACTATTTTCAAGTAAAATTTTACTTACGAAAAACTTATTTTATGCTAGAAAGCTGCCTAAGGAAGAAAAATGTTATTCTTTTCGAAAACAAATCAAATTTCTGCTAAAATTAGGATTGTTTTCTCTGTGCTGAGGTACATTTGAATTGAAAAATTCTTTTTAAACAAAAATATGTTAAAAGAACGTTGAATTGTATGGCAGTGAGAATGATTATTTTAAAGAGCTTGAGAAATTTAACACTGCGACCTTTTGTATGTCACATGATATATAATATCTACTACTAACGAATCTTCCACCATTTATTTTATTTTAATTTATATTGGTAACACAGATTCAGCCTTCTAACAAAATTCATAGTCTTTTGGGTGTTTATGCAAATATGTAACTATTACAAAAACTTAGTTTTCAGTTGGTCTTTATGAATTTTGTATACGCGTGTACTTATACTTATTAATATGTATACCTAATGTTATATGAACAGTCAATAAAAATTGTATAAAGTCAACGTTACGATTATTTTTCTACTCTATTTTTTCATCTGCAAAATCAGTATTCCTATAGGTTATGGGCCCAGTGTTATCCTATTAATGTTTCTGATAACGGGAAGAATAGGGAATTAAACTGCTCTCATAAGAATAAAAATAAAATTGTTATATTTTTTGAGTTTGTTGACCATTGCCATGCTTCAACAAATAGATTAAGTTAGAATCGTTAAATTTTATGATAATATCTACCAAGTATGGAAATTTAGTGTTCTCATTGCACTAAAATCCCAAGATAGTTTGCGGAAAAGAAACAAAACCAGAAGATAAGCCTGAAAATGCTGTTCAATTAAAGAAATGGGAAAAAAAGATAGTCAGGCACTGATGATATTTTTATCTTCTATATTTTAAAATCAGTTAAATTATCTTATTAACTGTAGTACGTCTACAGAAATGTAATTCAAACTGATAACTATTTATGAGCAAAAGACAGAAGCATCAGAACATATAGTCTATCAAAGGTTTTATGAAATGAAAATGCATAAAGGACAGAGAGTTGCATCTTTTATAGCAGAAATAGAAACTACAGTAAAATAATTAAAAGAAATGGAAGAAAATATATCAGATGCGGCCATTATTTCAAAAATAATATTTCAAAATGTATAGGAAAAGAATCTCACTTAAAATAGAACAACAAAAATAGAAAAAAAATAAGTCTATTAGTATGGCCATATGAGTACTTAAAAATTAGATTTTTGTGTTTAACCCTGAATATGTTGCAGAAAATATGTAATTGGCTAGCCAAAAATGCTCTGTACAAAAATTATATTAAATTCTTTCGTAGTACATAATAAAATACTTATACCGACCCAGGCAGTGGTACATAACAGACCACCAACAATAATTTTATCACATCTAAAAATAACTTAAGTCTAACATACATGTTTTTATAAAATATCAAGAAATTTGTAGCGTTACTTTAACATTCTTTAAACCAGGCTTGCGCAACTGAGATTTTTAAAGAGCCAGTTCAAAAACCGTAAGTGTACGAGGGCAAAGAGTATAGTTAACATAAGAGATCGCACTTAAATGTCAATCGATCTGAAAGTCTGTGACCTTGAAAATTCAAAATATTTTACGCGGGTATAAGGTATCTAATTACTTTAATTTTGTAATAACTACACTAATTTTGTCTTCAAGTGGCTTAAAAGCTAAATATTTTTTACTTTTAGATGTCATTTTTTTCATGTGTCAGCAACTAACGTTCTGATTGGTGACCCCAGACTTTTTGAAAATACCCCAGACCAATAGGGACGAAGTACCGAGGTCATTGAGATTTGAGCCAGAATTTAACATGGGAAGTATAGGGAGTGACAGGCCTGTGACGAGGACCAAGAGAGTCCTGAGCTTATAAATGTATAAAGCAGGTCTTGGTCTGTTCAAAAAAAGTCCTCACCTTATTATTTTAAATCCAACTCTTTCTGTCGAGCTTCTAAAGAAAAGGAAATCAGCTTATAATGAACCAGATCCTTCTATCGAGCTCCTAAAAAAGGCAATCAATACCTTAATTCAATTTCGTTACTGAAAAATGTATAGTTTGACGTAGGCTGGCCAAACTGAAGGCATGCTCTAAACATTACTCTGACCTCTTCTAACACTCAGTTTAAAAGTAAAAGTTTATAACCTTTCGCAAAAATTTAAAATATCGCTGTTCATAACATTATTATTATTAAGTTGAAATCCAGCAAGATGCATGGAGGAACACACCAAAAGTAAGATTAACAGCTGGAAAAACTATCCTGTCGAGATAAGAGAACTGGTAGCAGAAAAAAGAAAACTAAGAAAGAAATGGCAGATGACAAGATCACCAGAAGATAAAAATATATTAAAAAGGGCTACCCAAAGACTAAGAAGAGAAATCCTAAATCACAAAGAAGAATCCTTCAACAGATACCTAGTAGGGCTAACATATGATAAAGAAACTGATTATTTACTCTAAAAGGCAACTAAAAAGATAAAAAATTCGTGTAAACACTGTCCTCTAATCAGAATAGCAAGACACTCCTAACGAGACCATCCATAATATGGAACAACTTGAAATTAAGCTAGTTACTCCCAATGAAGTTATGAAAGAAATTCAGACAAACATCAACTCTCAGAAAGCCCCAGGATATGACCTTATTACTGGAGAAATATTAAAGAAACTACCACGGAAGACTATTATTAAATTGACATACCTGATTAATGCAGCATTTTGTCTTAAATATATACCTGATGCGTGGAAAATGGCTGAAGTTATCTTAATTCCTAAGCCAGGAAAACTTCTGAATGAAGTGTCATCATATAGACCTATATCATTGTTACCGATAATATCTAAGTTATTTGAAAAACTACTGCTAAAACGACTAAATCCAATAATTTAAAATAAAAATCGCACCAATTTGGTTTTAGAAACAAACACTCGACAATAGATCAAGTACACAGGATACCGATATCATCGAAAAAGCTTACGAAGAAAAATATATATGCTCAGCTATATTTCTTGACGTAGCCCAAGCCTTTGACAAGGTTTGGCACGCTGGCCTAATACAGAAACTTGAAAAAATGCTCCTTAGACAATATGTCGACATTCTACAATCATATCTAACGGGAAGAATGTTTAGATTACAGCAAGATGAGGCATACTCCGAAATGAAAGAAATTAAAGCAGGTGTCCCACAAGGCAGTGTTCTAGGACCGGTTCTTTACTTATTATACACCAGCGATATCCCTCAACAACAATCTGTTAAAATAGCAACATTTGTGGATGACACTGCAATATTGGCAGGTAATAATATTAATAATAGCTGAAATAATAATGTTTATTTGAAAATATAAAAGATACATATTAAAAAATACAAAGCACAAATAAACAAGAAACAAAAACAACGAAGCAGGTCAAGCCTACTTGTGAGTGGTCATTCTTAAATAAATATAGTAAAATAAATTGTATAAAAATATTTTTAAGACAAAAAAAATTATTTAGACATAATATATATATATATATATTTTTTTTTAACATTTTTATTGTTCAATAATATCATGAACCAGATCCCGTGGCATATTAAGAACATAATATTAAGGTGGCGCAACTAATACAGAGACCTCAAAAAACTTCAGGAAACCTGCAACAGAATCAATCGATGGACAAAAAAGTGGAAAATAAAAATAAATCAAACTAAATCAGTGCATGTTGATTTTACTGTTCGACCAAATGAACAAAAACAAAATAATAAACCAATCTGGATTTATGGCATACAGCTATAGGGATGTGCCAGCAGAGTAATGTCAACATGATACAAGTTTTCCAAAATAAAGTCCTAAGATGCATTGTTGATGCACCTTGGTTCTACCGAAACGATTACCTTCATAGAGACCTGAAGATGCCAACAATCGAAGAAGAAATAAAGAGGTTTGCTGCAAAACATGAGGGTCGACTCCACTCCCACGTCAACGAAGAAGCGCTGCAATTACTGGACAACTCTACACTTAACAGAAGGCTCAAAAGGAAGAAGCCATTTGAGCTAGTGCAGTGAACGTTAATGTTAGTGCTAGTGTAAAACAGTGTAATAAATCGTCACGCCAACTTGTGATGCTTTCCTATAGAAACAATTAAGACAGTCCAATGGGGACTTCTTAGATAAGTAATTAGTTATAAGATTTTTAGATTAAAATTGTAGGTTAGTCAGTAATGACTAGTAACAATGCTATAACAAAAAAAAAAATATTTTATTTTTAAAATAGTAAGGACCCAATAATCCTCAAGTAAATTTAATTACATCATACGATCACAGCGATCATGAAAGACGAACCAATCAAAGCCACCCAGTAAGTAACGAAAAAGGAAAACAGAAATTACAAAACAAACATTTAATTTTTTGCTTTAGAATTTAACATTTCCAATATTTATTTTGCTAATAAAAAGTAAGGTACCATGTCTTGTTATGAAAGAAATATTCTAAAACTCCGCACATCTTATACATTTTTAATTACTTCAATCCAATACTTATAAAATAATAAATATTCTATAACAGCCTTATAATATTACGGTTAAACCTTATCAAGTTCGATAGCAGTTAGATTTAGATTTAAATTGAATTTCTCTTATCTAAAAATGTTTGCGCTGTCACTTTATTTTTCTGTATTGCAAGCAAGCAAACTAGTTGCTTGTTTTCTTATGACAAACTTCACAATTCATGTCGTGTGACAAGAAACAAAAGTACAAAGATACATGATGGTTATAAATCAAAAACTTCCAACTTCTCTTCACAGTTCCTGATAAAATTACACGAACAAGAGCCGTTATATTTTCGCTAAGATACGGTCACTTTTTGTCAATAATTCAGCTCTCAATTTCGTCAAGAAAGAAGTGTAAAATATGAGCGCAGACTTTCGTAAAGTTGCTTCTGGCATCCGTCCAAATGTTTAATCGCAATTTTATCTGCTAGATAAGCTTAAAAAGTAATAGTTGCCCTAAAAGATTTAAAAGGAAACATTCTTTTAGCATTTACGAAAGTTTTGCGGGAGATATTGTAGTTTTACTCAACTTTTGGACACTGATGTGTTTTTGCGCTGATAAAAATAATTCACTTCATTTTAGAGACTTTGTAGAAATTCTTTTATACATTCACGGTTTTTAGAGCGTCAACCGTATTCTTTTAAATTGTATGCTGTCAAATAACTCATATATATTAGTCGTTTTCTTTTCACCACTAATCTGAGCTAACTTACATGTACTAAGCTAGTTCCACTTTCTTTTTGTGATTGTAAGTCAGAACTTTTCGTCCCCCCTTACTGATGCTATGGTACACGGATCTTGACGTCAACCATACACCATAACAGAAAGGGAGTGTTCTGTGCATCATACGAACAAACATATCCTATGAACGCATTATTTTAGAGATTAATTTTTTAATTTTCCTTTGCTTGTCCTTGATATAATTACATTGTAGATGTTCAGAGTAATAAAAGGTGATTTTCTGAATAATTGTTTATGTAAACATTATAAACGTAATTAATTAAACGAATATTTACATTTATAGCTAATTTTATAAGTACTTACTAGCTAAAAAATGAATGAGAATAATAAAATTATTGCATGTATTTCCAAATCAATAATAGTTTTGGCAAATGTGTCATTGCGTTCTTTCATAGTTTTAAAATGAAAAAGATGTTATATAAGAAGGTATCTAACCTCCGATATTTATTATCTATTTAATACTTACACCTACCCTAAATGCAACAAATGTTAATGCGTGGCGTACACTAGTCAGTATGAGATGTTGCTCCCTATTACGAAACAATTGTGTTTCATTGATAATATGTCTCATCTTTATTCTATCAGTTTTTAATTTCTATCCTTTTAAACGATATATTTATTTAATCATCATATTGATTTAGGGCACCTACTGTTAGAGACGTTAAAATTATCATGCGCCTCTACCTAGACTAATGCGACTGGCTAATTAATGCAATTTAGATAATCACTAAGTGTTCAATTAGCCAATGTTAGAACGCATATATTCTTAATATATTCAATATATTTCATTTCATATTAGTCCAATTAAATAACGAAAAAAAGCCCCTTCGAGCTTACATTAATTTGTAATTGGATGAAACAAAGTGGCCCTTGTGTATTTTGATGTGATCTTTCCGAAAAAAAGAAAAAAATGATCTAGATGTTTTTCAATTTTTTTTAAATTAGGAAAAACCGGGTTTTCCGGAATTTTCCATGGTAAAAATGCTAATTATCTAAGCAAGTATCATTCTGAAAGTAAAAATAAATGCACCAATCGAAAGAGGAGGCAATAATAGTTCGGAATTTCATTGCACAGGTAGTTTTAATGGCGAATTTCTCGCCGCCAGAAGTGCTTTTACCAAAAAGTTGTTTTTTCGTTTCTTTGATCAGAATCGTGAATATGAAATTTAAGATGAATTTGTGGCGAAATTGTATATGTTAGACATATGTGCCCATGAGAGAAGTTGCGTATTTTTTTGTGGGCTCTCAAATAAAATAAGTCCCACGGTGAAATCTGCCATAATTTTTCGGGAATTCGCAGGAAACCGGAAAGCGTAATTTTTTTTTTAATTTTTTCCCATATGATTTTCTCCGGGTTTTCCGAAAACATCTAACAAAAAATCTATTTGAAGAAACTAACTGCGCCATCAGAAAGAGCACAAAAAAATATACAAAAAGGTATACTTTAAAAATGTTAGGAAATTAATCCTAAGCTTGAGTGTAAGTTCCAACTTGGTGATAAGCTTGTTTTTTGTTCTCTAACATCTGGTTTTCTTCTCGGTTGATGCTCCATCCTCCTTTTTTTGGCATCGTCAATCGCGGCCCTTTTATGCATATCCCAGGTTTTATAAATAAACTCTTTTCCGTAACGTCGAGCTACGTTATGTTTGCGACACCTTTGATGCAATATAAAACCTGGTTCTAAAGAACTGAAAAAATCATCCCCTCTCTCTTTGCTGACCATCTGCAGACCTTTCAATCCTGTCGTCTAATTGGGGTAAGTTCACCCTCTGTAAGTTTCTGATGACATAATAAACACAGTCCAGCCATTGCAACCTGGAAACAAAAAAAATATAGTACTGTGATAGAATTTTCTTAATTTAAGAACGTACATACTTAATAAATTGCTGAAGAAGTCCGAAAAACCACGTGTACACAGAGCTTGCTGAACACGGTTATTAAAAATCTATGCCGATATACACTATCAAGCAATTCAATTTGTAATAATATGACCGTTTCAAGTTTAAACTTGTCGGATAGCGAACGTCGAGACCATGACTATCCTTGATACGACGTCCGGCTAATTTTGCGGTAATTCTATTTTTTGCACAAAACTCAAGAAACGTCTTATAACAAGTCAGTAAAATACAATTTAATAAATTTTAGGCTTAATAAATTTAGGTATGTAAGAAATTTAAAACGGGAAATCACAAAAAAATCAATTTACAGAAATGCACGAGTTTTGGATCCGCGGAGCGCGTATAATGGGACTTTTGTCGGGAGAACTCTACAACTTAGAAGAAACATACACACTTTAAACTTTGTATACACATTGAGAAGACATGAGATTTGGGTTTGCTCAATTTTTAGACCAAAAAACTGAAAATTGTCAATTTTAGGCAACTTTTCTCAAAAACCGTGTTTTTTGGTCGTCACTCATTGAACAGTGGTCAAAAAAATAGATAAAATATTTTTGTAGAATTTTCCGTAATGTAATCGTATTCTAACTATAATAGAGTATTTAAAAAAAAAGTTTTGAGTCATTGGGTGCATTTTTGGCATTTTTGTGCCACTTCAAACTTTAGAAGAAAAAAATGAGTTTTTTTTTTAGGAAAAAAAATTTGATAAATTGTTTGATATCTTGGCCAATTATAATCCGATTTCGGTAAAATTCACACATGTATAAGATTTCATATTTAAGAGTAATCTCTGTAAGTGGCATTAAATAAATTTAAATAGTTTGGCCGTTATAGGCAAACAATTAAATTAGGCTTGCGGTACATTTTGCCCTTCCGCCATATGCCCAATTTTGGGATTTCTCTTGCTCCCTTCTGGGAATCCATAGTCACATCCCTTAAATTCAAAACGAATTTTTGTTTCTTCAAATATCTTAATTTTTACCAAAGTTATGAAGAATTTTGTGTTTGAACATTTAACAAATTCAATTTTTCGAACTTCGCCGCCTCAAAATACTAAACAAATTTTAATCGTCCATAACGCGAGAACGGTGCATCCGATCAAAATTTCTCAGGAGACATAAAAATTAGCATTTTTTCTAAGCTTTCAACTATCCTAAACTGCGTTTTAAAAATAATGATTTATTTGTGACATGCGCATGCGCAAAATTGAAAAATTGACAAAATCCAAAATTTCGGCAATTTCGAAAAACTGCTACATTTTGTTTTGCCTTTTTTCGAAAAGATCACCTCAAAATACATAGAATCCATTTTGTTTCATCTAATTACAATTTAATGTAAGCTCAAAACCGGTAATTTAATTCGATTAATATAAGTATTTATTAGATTTATTGTACCCTTCAAAATGTATTTCACCATCAGGAAGGATTTAAACAATTTTCTTGGCAACAGGGAAATCTTGTTGTGGCGTGAATGGCCCTTCTTAAAAGAAGAGATAAGCAAACATAATAGTAAAAAGACAGGAAATGCATAATATCCTGACCATTAGCCAATCTAAGATAAATGCATTCAGATTCTGGGACTGGAACCCATGAAATAAATCTTGAACATTTTCTAATTTAGTTTTGTGGCAAACAAATCTGTTTCCGCATAATTAAACCTTTTTACAATATTGATAAACATACGTTTAATTTATATCTATGGTAATTGACCTTGATTCCCTCTCTGCATTTTATGATTCCACATCGATTTATACAGAACATGGCTATTTGGTTATCAGGCTCCGTAATATGCAAAATTTTTTGTTTGTTTTGCAAGAGATTTTAAAGCATAAAATCGTGCCTTGATTTTTAAGAAGTTAATGTGAAGTTTGTGGTATTTAAAAACATACAAAAGGGACACCAACCAGTCTGTGAAACATCTGAAAATACCTCTCTCGAGAACAGATGAACACTTAATTGAACTATACAGTTTGGACTTATTAACAATTTAACTACATAATAATATAAAAATATGTATAAGATAAATATGATAATCAAGAAGAAAATGTAAAATTGTCATTTATATGTAAATCAATTATTATTATCAAACAAAACACTTTAAAAATAAGTTAAAGATATTTACCCATTATTCACAAATCGCTGCACAAAAACTTAACTCTTCACGTTACTTTGTTTCGGGGCATAGCCCGAAACAAGAGTTTGGACCACAGTCCTTACTCGAGAGAGTCTCTTTCCTTTCTGTCTTGTCTCTCTATATAAACCCAAAATTTACGTGATAGTTTTATTTTCAAAAATGTCACGTTCTACCTTGAATTCTCTAGTTCAATTTAAATCATTAACTAAAGTAATAACATGATTATTTGTTTAATTTCCATACGTGTGTTTTCTTTTGAATTTTTAATTTAAAACATTATAAATACTTTTCTAGAATTTTTATTAAATTCTTTATATTTTCCAATAATAATGCCAATTATTACAAATTGACATTCGTTGTATGGTTTAAGAATTTTTTGTTATGAATTAATAAATAATTTTTTTTTAAATTAATAAACGTCATTCAATTTTGGTGAAACCAAAAAGAAAAATTATTATGTAAAAAATATTAATCCATATTTTTTATCATTTTTCTATACATATTCTAAAAATGTCAACTGGTTATAATTGAAAAAGTTAATAATTAAATATAATTACTAAATAAAATCAATGTAATTATTCAGCACAAAAAGTATTAAAGAACAATTTTCTTTTCAGACATGTTGGTGTTTCCGCAGTGAGATGTGCTTGTACTAAGAATTTTACTGGCCCTACCTGCGACACACCTGTTGAATCTGCTCTATCGAAAGGTGAGTTAAGCGGGAAACTTGCTTTGAAATGGAGTATCCGATCAAATTCACGTAACTGTCGAATTCATAATGATGATTGACAGAAGTGGGTGGAATTAAATTTTCGGTATCTGTTTCAAATAGCTCTACTCTATTGTTAGAATAGATGATATTATTCTGTAATGGGTGCGACGTTTGTTTTATCGTGATAGAATCGATTTTGTGTCATCAATATATTGAAAATTTACACTGTGTTCCATGTTTTAAAAAATTTACAGGGTGTACCAATAAAAACTCCCAGGTCAGATATTTTGGTAAGTAATAGAGACATTTTAATTTTGTAAAAGCTGGTTCATAGAGCACTAAGCTTCAATTTTATTACATATAAATAAATTTAAAATAGTTCAGTATGTAGATGGCAGATTTTGTTCTATAAACTAATTCGATAAATTTCGCTATTTTTGATATACAGTGTCGTGTCTCAGCACCCTCCCTTCCACTTCTTCCCTTCCACTTCTCCAACTGCTTAACCCTAGAACGGTATCGTTTAATTTCTACCGCTTGTTGGTATGGACACGTAAAATTTACGCATTCGCAAATTTTAACATGTAAACTTTGTAAAATTACCTATTTCATTAGTTTTTTTTTTTATCGAAACATAAAATAGTGTTTTTAACATATTTTAATAACAAAACAATATTTTAAAATGAAAAAATTACAGTAAATGAATTTAAAAATAAAGAGAACATATTTTCATTTTATTTTTTTGGAACACGTGCATATTTTTATTTGGTATTTCCCACATACTGTTTTGGTACATTTTACGCAGTACGTAGTTGCCATTCTTTCCTTTAATATAGGACAAAGGTGGCAAAGGTCCCTTTTTGATCCCCTCCCCTTCGAAATATTTACTGGGTAAAAAAGTTTCTTAAATATCTATTGCACTTACTGTACTTAGGTATCCTATTTGTTGACGTTGTGATTGCAATGGTTTAGTAAGACTTTTGTGAAGTACTCAAAACGTGTTAAAGTTTTACCACCTAATCCTTCAACATTGTGTGACTAAATTATGTATAAATTGGTGCAAGATGTTTATCATATTGTAAAAGACATATAGGGCCATTTGCAGCGACAGTCGTTAAGAAATAAGCGAAGCCTAAAATTTTAAGCTTGGCGACACGTCTGATAAACGTACAACAAATAACTGCTTATTGGTATCGATGCGTATTTTTTACATGTATACTTTTCAAAATCAAGCCACATCTTCTTTTGCTAAATAGTTGCAACTCTAACACCTAGAAATCTTCACAAGTGGATATTTTCTGAGGCACTGCTGAAAGCTCAAGATCGCGACTCAAGAATTGGTGGAGAGGGCCCTTTTGCTACAAACCACACGTAAATTTTACGTACGATACCGCTCTAGGGTTAATTTTAAATATTGAATGTACCATGTATAACACATCATTCATAAGGTAATTTTATGAAGAAGTCAGAAATATGACTGTTTGTGGCGATATTTTTAATTTTAGCGCCCTCTATCGGGATAAAAAACCTGTAACGTATTATAAAGTGTGATACATCATTTGAAAGCTAATTTAACAACCAATTCAATGCTCCAAATAACATTAATAAAAAAAATCTACAATAACAAAAAAACATAAAAAGAACCGACTTTAAACGTAACACCTGGATCACACCAGCTCTTATTATCACTTTTGTCATTAAAAAAAATAGGTTATACAAAAATAGTGATCGTAAACGAGCGTGAGTAGACGTATTTGTTGAGCTCCGTTTAATTTGTAAAATTTTGTAGGAATTTTGTGAAATAATTGTGTATAAATCGCACCATAAAGTCTAACCCCAGTATATATACCAATCAGTATTGGCACTCTGAGGCGATACGTTTGATCTTTAAGAGTAGAAATTTTAGTTGACACTTGACTTTTTCGGGATATGAAAAGTTTTCTTTACACGGACTTGGTATACCTGGTTAGTTGAATTTTTGTTCTGCTGCTTTTCAAATTTGTGTGTATGAGGGAGATGTGAGATACCTTTATAGACAACGGTTGAACAACTTAATTACTTTGAAGAAGAAAGATGTTTAATTAAATAGGTAAATTTATACCGAATAAGTAATCTTGCACGCCACTTCAAATATAGTAGTTATGTATTGGTATGTCAAAAAATATATGAATTGTCAGATAGATTTCGTATGAATAAATTTTGGAGATTTCCCAAGTATTTTGAATCCACGAAACAAAGATACAGTCCACAAGCATTAAACATCACGTATTAAACAATTTTTTGGCCAGCTACGAGCCGGATTAAGATTCACGACCTATAGATACCAAGTAGATGAAGATTACGTGCAGGTACGAAAAATACTAGCATACCAGTCTTCAATTAATTCATTGCGAACAGAGACTAAGTGAGTCGGTTCCTTCATTTCTTTACTCTATAAGTCTCCATTGGCTTTTCTCGTTATTTCCCTACTTAGGTGGTAGAATTGTCTCGTTATCAATCGTAATATCATCACTCATAATTTAATCACGTTAATTAATCTAATTTCACTTTATTATTAAAATGACTGAATCTGAAACGGAAATAACTAAAATTAAACATGAAAGGGGGATTTTAAGGGAAAACTGACGCGATTTGAAAAATTCTTATCAGACAAAAATAATCAAGGTGCTATTATCGAAATAGAAACTAGGTTAAAGGCGATAGAAAATGCTTTTGAACAATTTGAAATTATTCAATCGAAATTGGAACTCTTAGACAAAGACGAAGAGTTCTTAAAAGAACGCGATATTATAGAATCTAGGTTTTTCAAATGTTCGAGTAATGCGTCTGAATTAATTAAAAAGCAAACAATAGTAACCTCAGTTGTTCCAACACCAATTCAATCTGTAGCGTCAACTGTTAAACTACCCGATATTGATTTGCCAACATTTTACGGCACAATAGAAACATGGCAAAGCTTCTTTGACATATTTAAATCATTGGTACATGACAGGTCCGATTTGTCAAATACACAAAAATTTATTTATCTCAAAGGCTGTTGTAAAGATGCCGCCTTTAGAACCATACAAGATATCGATACTACTGAAACAAATTATGAATTATCGTTGAGTTTATTAAAGAAAAAATACGAAAATAAGCGACATATTATCATGCACCATGTGAAGGGTTTATTGTTTAATCTGCCTGAAGTTTCAAAACAAAATTACACATGTATCAGGAAATTGTTAGATTCAGTTGACCACCACGTTAATATTTTAGAAAAGATGAAACAGCCAACTGAACCTTGGGATATAATACTAGTTTTAATTATTTTAAAAAAGTTAGATAACGCCACTAAAAACGAGTGGGATAATATACAGGATGAGAATACATTGCCCAAACTGACAGACTTGATTGAATTCCTAAACAAAAAATGTTTTAGATTAGAAGAAAGACAAAATGATAAAGCTGATAATGATAAAACTTATTTACAAGCACAAAATAAAGACAATAAACCAAAAGAAAATAGGTTCAGTTCCTTTTCTAATAATCGCAATTTAAATCAGGTTTATACTATCACGAAAGAAATCAGCTGTCAGATATGTAGTAATAATCATTATTTGTTTAATTGTCCATTGTTTCTAAATTTGTCAACTCACGATAGATATAATAAGGTAAGAAGTTTAAAATTATGCACAAATTGTCTTCGCGCAGGTCACGTAAAAATGTATTGCAGATCAAGTGGTTGTAAGAGGTGTGGGAGTAAACACAATACCGCACTTCACAATGATGAAAATATTGCTAAATTCAATCGCAATGACAACAGGGAAAAAGTAAATAAAACAAGTAGTTCTTTATCACATGAAAACGCGTTAAAAAATGTACCCGGACCTTCACGTACACCAATAGATTGTCACGAAGTAACTAACATTAACAGTAAGATAGCTAATAATGAGATTTCAGAAGCTGCTTGTTCTGTTGTAAACACCAACATAGGTATATCACAGGTCTTATTGTCAACAGTAACACTTCTTATTATGGATAGGTATAATAATTGGCATGAAGCTACAGCATTACTAGATACAGGTAGTCAAGTAAATTTGATCACAGAGGATCTATGTCAACGTTTGCATTTAGATCGTCAAAAATTTGAATTTCCGATTGCAGGAATAAATCAAAATCTGGTAAATTTAAAACATAAGGTAACTGCAATCTTAAAATCTCGCGTAAACGAATACAAAATTAAAATGAGTTTTTTGGTTATGTCTAATATCACGTCTAATTTGCCGATAATATCCTTTGATAAAAATATCCTTAATATACCAAAATCAGTTATTCCAGCTAATGATGACTTTAATATTCAAAAACCAGTTGACCTCTTGATAGGAGTTACAACTTTTTATGATTTAGTTTTAGATGGCAAAATAAAGTTAGGATATCGTTTGCCGATACTTATAGAAACCGTGTTTGGGTGGATAATATCAGGTCCAATGGACATTTACGAATTAGCTCGTAAAAAGGAATCGCTACAATCTAACGTTACATGTCATTTATGTATTTCTAATGAGCAATTACAAAAAAGTTTGACTAGGTTTTGGGAAATAGAGGAGATTCCTCAACAGAAAATTCTATCGCAAGAAGAAATCCAATGCGAAGAATTGTTTGTAAATACTACAATCCGCAATGAAGAAGGTAGATTTATCGTTAGGCTTCCATTTAAAAATGATATCGCAAAATACATGGGAGATTCGAGAAAAACGTGTTTAAAAAGATTTTATGGGTTGGAATCGCGGTTTAGAAACGATCCAAATTTAAAAGCAAGCTACACTGAATTTCTGGAAGAATATGAGCAGTTAAAGCATATGTCATTCAAAGGTGAACTTTCCTTAAATGATAATAAAATGATTTCTATTTTGCCTCATCATCCAGTAATTCGGGAGCATAGCATTACCACGAAATGTCGCGTAGTATTCGATGCTTCGGCTAAAACTAGCACCGGTCTTTCATTAAATGATAATTTAATGATAGGTCCAACGGTCCAAGATACTATTGTGGCAATAGTTTTGCGTTTACGGCTCAGAAAGTTTGTTTTAAATGCCGATGTCAAGATGATGTACCGTCAAATATTAGTATGTTCTAATGATCGAAAATATCAACAAATTATATGGCGCAAAAACGAAAATGAACCTATTGAGTTATACGAATTAAACACAATAACATACGGCACCTCAAGTGCACCTTTTCTTGCAACTCGTTGTTTGAATCAGATAGCTTATGATAATTATAAACAATTTCCACGTAGTAGTTCAATAATATTAAATTCTTTTTATATGGATGATCTATTAACAAGTTTTGACACAGAACAAGAAACAATAGAAGTGTATCACGAATTAACTAATATTCTCGGAAAGGCAGGATTTCCATTAAGAAAGTGGAATTCTAATAATTTTTCAATAATTGAGTCTATTGCTAAGGACGGAAAAAATATCGAACATTATACAATTAACTCGGAAGCAAAAGAATTAAAAACTTTAGGCATAATCTGGTTGCCCGAATCAGACAATTTTAAGTTCTCGGTAAATATTCACCATCATGAAGTTGTCACGAAGCGTACAATACTTTCAACGATTTCAAAAATTTTTGATCCGTTAGGATTAATAGGCCCCGCTATCATACAAGCAAAAATTATGATTCAACGTCTATTTCAATTAAAATTAGATTGGGATGATACTCTTGATGATGAATTAACAAATAACTGGTTACAGTTTTCAGTGCACTTAAACAATTTGAATGATATACAAATACAACGGCATGTTGTTTGCGATTATCCAACGCGAATTGAATTTCACGGCTTCTGTGATGCCTCTGAAAAGGCATATGGAACCTGTATTTATCTTGTTTCAGAAAATTCTCACGGTCAGCGCTTTTCAAATCTTTTATGTGCTAAATCCAAGGTAGCCCCGTTAAAAATTATTTCACTTCCTAGGCTTGAATTATTAGCTGCGTATTTACTAGCTAAATTAGCTCATACTGTCTTAAATTATATTAATATTAAAATTGATAGAATTACACTTTATTCCGATTCAACAGTTGTGCTAAGTTGGTTGAAAATCGATCCGCAGAAATTAAAAACCTTTGTAGCTAATCGAGTTATGAAAATTGTAGAATTAACAAAATTTAACGAATGGGTACATGTATCTAGCAAAAATAATGCAGCTGATATAATTTCAAGAGGAATAGCTCCTGAACAATTGGTTAATAATCGCATCTGGTGGCACGGACCGGACTTTCTTATAAATAAATCTATAGATTCTGTTAAAACTAATCCGTACCTTACGAAAAATATTTCCAAATTACCCGAATTAAAGGTAGAACCGAAATCAGCTGAATTAGTAACCTTGGTGTCACAAAAAATAGAGACATTAAACTTATTTGATAAGTTTTCAAGCTTGTATAAATTACAGCGAGTTGTTGCGCGAATTTTGCGGTTTAAAGAAATATTGTTAAAAAAAACCTATTTTGAGAGTAAAACTATTGTGGTAGAGGAAATGACAGTTGCTTTAAATAGATTAATTTCCATAGCCCAACGCGAACATTTTTATGCAGAATTACAAGCGTTAACCAAATCTAAAAAATTAACAGCTAGTAACATTGTAAATCTGCACCCATTTCTTGATCAAGACGGTTTGTTAAGAGTAGGTGGAAGACTAAAACATGCAAATCTAGATTACCAGCATAAATATCCAATTATTCTTCCTTATAATCATCCTTTGACATATTTAATTATTAGATCACAACATCTTCAAAATTTGCACGCTGGAGCCCAAGCCCTATTATCAATAATCCGTCTGAAATATTGGCCAATAAAAGGAAAATTATTGGTTAAGCGAGTTATTAGAGAGTGCATAATTTGTTTCAAGGTTAAGCCTAAACCTTCCTCAATATTTATGGGAAATCTTCCCAGTGATAGAATTACTCCTGCTCGACCATTTTCTAAATGTGGAGTAGACTATGCTGGTCCCATACTTGTTAAAGAAGGATCAACACGTAACGCAAAGTTTGTTAAATCATATACATGTATTTTTGTCTGTTTGGTAGTGCGAGCAGTACATATCGAATTGGTGATGGATTTAACAACGGAAGGGTTTTTAAATGCATTCAAACGATTTGTATCTCGACGTGGTAAACCTAGTGACATTTACTCGGACAATGGCTCTAACTTTATAGGAGCGCATAATCATTTTCTAGAACTTTACAACCTTTTTCAAAATCATGAGCACCAATCCACAATAGTTAATAAATTGGCAAATGAAGAGATAAGATGGCATTTTATTCCTGCCAAGTCACCTCACATGGGAGGCATTTGGGAGGCGGCTGTAAAAGACTGTAAATTTCATTTAAGACGCGTATTAGGGGATAGCTTTGTTAAATACCAGGAACTTTATACCATCTTAACACAAATTGAAGCATGTCTTAATTCTCGACCATTGACACCTTTATCTGATGATCCAAATGACTTTCTTCCTTTAACTCCTTCTCATTTCCTTCTGGGTGACTCACTTAAGTCGATACCACAAGAAGATGTAGCAAGAGAGAAGCTAACATTAATGTCACGATACAAACGAGTCCAGCAACTAATCCAACAGTTCTGGAGTCGTTGGTCACGAGAATATCTTAGCATACTCCAGAAACGATATAAGTGGAACACTCCGGGAACTTCAGTTAAAGAAGGATCGCTAGTAGTCTTAGTAGAAGACAATTTACCTCCATTACGATGGCCTATGGGAAGAATTCACAAGTTGTTTCTTGGAAAGGATGGAATTACGAGAGTAGTAGCAGTAAGATTGGCAAATGGACACATTTTAAATCGTTCAATTTTAAAAATTTGTGTTTTACCTATAGACATTTAACGATAATGTGTACATAATTTTAATTGTTTGTTATTATTTGTTTTGAAAGCACAAGTCTTTCAAGGTGGCCGGCATGTTTAATTAAATAGGTAAATTTATACCGAATAAGTAATCTTGCACGCCACTTCAAATATAGTAGTTATGTATTGGTATGTCAAAAAATATATGAATTGTCAGATAGATTTCGTATGAATAAATTTTGGAGATTTCCCAAGTATTTTGAATCCACGAAACAAAGATACAGTCCACAAGCATTAAACATCACGTATTAAACAAAAGATTAGATATCAGGGCAGGGCAGTCTTCGCAAATGTAAGAAGGACAGAACCGTTTTAAATTTTTTTATATATGTGAAATATTACTTTTTGGTAAAAGTTTAATTACTTTTAGTTCAAAATATAACGTTAGTTTGTCAAGGGAAATATATAACACACAAGGTTAGAGTAACAAAATAGAGGTATTGCTTTATTTCTTAAGAATTACTCTAATCTAAAACTTTTCTAGTATATTGCAAAAATTTATTCTATACGTTATTTAGTTACTGCAAAATCTATAGGAAAGTATGTAGTTTTAAATTTAAAAATTTGTAACGGAGACATATTTAGTGTAGTTTTTTTATAAATATATACTCAGTGACTTGTTTTTGTGAATGAGTTCAAGTATGGCAGACTAAAATCGTTATTTTTTATTATGAATTAATTTGAATTTATTTTAAAATGGGAACTATATGTATATGGTTTTCGTAGTTTTAACACTTGTGATAAAAATATCAAAGTTATGTATATTGGCCATTAACTACACACAGCAAATTCATAGACACAATACATATTACTATTTAACATTCTTGTAAAACCACTAATTTAAAATTGACTTTAAACTAAGTGACTACACACAGAATTGTTTGAAAGCAGCCATAAGGTATAATTTATTTATTGGATACTATAAAAAAATTCATAGTAGTTACATGTAGAGTTAAGTAACAAGAAAATTAAGAACAAAAACAAAACAAACTTTTATATCTAGTAAACTTAATTTAGTACAGTCCTCAACTTTCTTAGGCTAACATTAAATATATCTATTTGGATCTCGCTAAGAAACTCATTGGTAACAGCCATCATCTTGTTAAAAGGAGATATACTACTTGGATCTAAATCAAATAAATTTTTGTTACTTGGGTTTCTTAGATTAATCTTTGCCGCATTAACATTTATTTAGTCAATCAATTCACAATCTTTGTACTTAAAATAGAGTACAAAATATATCACAGCCTGTTGCTTTCTTCTTTGTAAAAGATATTTAATCTTAAAATTCTTGAGCATAGTTTTATACGAGATCTTAGGTATAAGGGCACAAGTATTTTTTTATGACATAAAGGCACCGTAAAAATATTTTTTGTACTTTTTCAATATGATCAATTTGTGTGGCTTCCAAGGGCATCCAAATTTGTGAAACATACTCAAGATGGAGTCTTACTAAGGCATTATATAATCTAATTTTGGTGGTAATCCTAAATTTTTTGTAATTCTGATTTAAAAACCTAATGCTTTTATTGCTTTTTTAGTTATGTGTAAAAAATGGTTATTGAACTTCAAATTAGACTGAAAGACAACTCCCAAATCCTTTACCTCATATTCACGATTTAATGTGACATCACAGGTCTTATTTCTAATGTAAAACATTAAGAGGCTAAAATAAGAACCCATTAAAAAGATTAAGAGCAATAGAACATTTCAACAAATTTCTATAGGTACACATATTTTTGATACCTGATAATAAATAATTTATTTTTTGGAGTAGCAACAGGTTTATTAATACACAACTATTATTTTGTTACAAATATAATATTTATAATTAACATAATAGTCGAAGGCAATGTATTTTCTTTTTATAACACACCTTTTTAGCTTGATTACTTTTAGTACTCTATTTATTCCAATGTCCTCAAATAAAACGAGCAATAATAAGGATAAAACACACACTGAAGTGTATTTGGGGTATTTTTGATCTAAATCCACTATCAAAATAACAAAATTTCCGTTTTTAAGTTTTGAATGTATTACAAAAACTACTTCGATAAAATGTAAACAAGAGTTTATATTTGTGTACGAAATATGGGTTGCCTGCGCATGGTGGCGAGTTTTTAACCGGATTTATGACAAGTGATAGGTTATATCCCGAAAACGTCAGCGCAGTAAAAGCTGTGCGTCTTTTTCCCGCCCAGGGAGTGTCATGGGCCTGGTCTAACACACATCCTGGTCACAGTGAGAAGTGAAATTTAGTGAAAATTTTCACATAAGAAGTAGTAAATTGAAATATTCAATATAAAAGCATAACTTTGTGGACTATTAGTATCATAATAGTACATAGGCCATGGCTCCTACTAGAAACCAAAGCAAAATGGATGAAGACGTGATGGAAGAACTTATTTCCAAGGTATGTAAGAAATGTATGACTAAGATTGAGGAACAGTTCGATGAAAAGTTTGAAAGATTTGAAGCAAATCTAACTAAAATATGTGAAAAAATTAAAACTTTAGTAAAGTCTAATGAAAAAGTCATAAACGCTATTAAATATCAGTTAGATGATTTAAAACAAACTATGAGAAACCACTGCCTACGATTAGATGAAATAAAAGAATCAGAAAATGAAAATATAATGGCGATTGTTACAAATCTATTTAATAGTAATTTAAAAATTATTTGTTTTGATTTAGAAATAAATAATATCTATAGAATAGGAAAAAGTGGCAATAAACGAAAACCGAGGACAATACTGATGGATTTTGTAACTATTATTAAGAAGAAAGAAATTTTGAAAGCTCATAGGCTATTGAAGAAAACTGGTATCTATTTAAATGAAGACTTAACCAACATTCGTTATAAATGATATACAAAGGCAAAGAAAAAATATGGTTTTCAGCATGTCTGGACAAATGGGGGACGAATTTTTGTCAAAGAAAACGATATAGCTATATTTTTGTTAATTTCATAGCAAAAAATATAAGGAAAGCACTATTACCTTGTCAATACACAGGCAAAACTTTTATGAAGAATATTTTTTTTTTCGTTTAGGCCTTCGTTTTTCGTCAAATGAAACGTATATTTCTAAAAGAAGATTTTTTAACCAAATTTGTCGACAGCCAAAATAAGTTTTAATCTACACCATACTTATATTGTAAAATACATAGGTAAATATTATTTTGTGCTATTGTGGAATATTTTTCGGTTCCTTTGTCTTCAACTTCGCGCGATAAAGTTTAGAATATGCATCCCTCGTATCTACATGCAATTGTTAAAATTATGAATGAATGCTGAATTTGTTTGGTCTCGGAAGTAATTTTGTAGTATTTAGGCTCCACCCTTAAGTTGTAATTTTTATACCTACTAAACTACCGTTGCCCCGCAGGTCTTTTAGTTTGTAATGTAAATTTTCCTCTTAAGTTTTACCACGCAAATATGTTTTTATTTGGTGGAAATGTTCTATATCTAACAAAGCTTTATATTACCGTTGTCAACATCTATATTTACAGTAATCCAGGGACTAACAACGAAATCATACATCGTACCATTCGTATATAATTTTTTTGGACATGCACAACAAGCGTATAATATGCAAAGTTAATTCATCGAAAGCCGTTCATGGAAACATTATATATTTAAACGACTATTAAAATTATTATGTTCGTACATAAAGTTTAGTGCATACTAATTTCAAAGGGAACTAATTAACAAAAGTTGATACGAATTGAAACACCAGTCCATAATGTTCACAATGCACCGTAATAAATTGGATCATAATTAAACTTCAAAATTCCGGTTATAATGCAAACAGTTCAGATTTTACTAAATAGTTTTAACAACTGCCCAGATTACCTGTATTGTTAATTACCTATCTATAACAACCACTGATTTATTTACTTTTAATATACGGGTATAATTTTCTTTATTCCCGATGATTAAGTCACTTATAAAGCGAAACTTTAATAATTTTATTAATAATTAATTATTTATTAGTTTGTTATTTAATAAAATCACACGATTGTAGCATAGGTTTTCTGCGGATAATTTTTCTATGATCACAATAAATAAAACATAAATTACTCATTTTCCAAAATAATTTGCTAAAACATAAAAACATAATTTTTAAATTTAAAACTTGTTACAAAAATATTATTAACGGTATTCTAATTAGTTGACTGTGAGTTTTCAAACAGCAGTAAATAACGTTCGTACTAATTATTCAACAAAAAAAAATATGTTTAATTAAATATTTTTGCATAATAAACGCATTAACATTGATTTTTATTCATATATTTTGAATATATTACCTAAAAATTGTTAAAAAATTATAAATGTTGAAATAATATGTAGGTAATATTTTGAAAAAGATGTTTTAAAAGTGAACATGACGAACAGCGCTGGAAGAAATAAAAGAATCTGTTACTACTGGAGCTATTTGACGAAAAAAAAGGCTTATTTTAACTTTGTTCTTAGAGAGAAGAATTCCAAAACCACCTGGAACACTCTAAGATCCTTAGAAATTCTAGGAAAAAAAGCCAGTCCTATTATACCACCTAACTTAAATAATGTTACTAAAATTAACAAACATTTTAATTCATCTCCTACTATTCTGAAGTGACACGACCAATTATCCTTGGGTCATTCCATGTCAAATCGACAAATAGTTGGACGCGACCCCCACCGATTCGGATGAATTTTGGTGGAGAGTTTTGTCTCATCATAAAACGAAGTTCTGCCAAAGGAAAAAATTTTAAAAAATTTTTCCTAAGAGATATTCAAAATTAAAAATTTCACTGTTTTATTCATACTGTACTAATTAATTTTGTGTGAGTGGTGGAAAATTTTGTGTGTTGTTCAATAATGCAAATCTATTATTTTTTGTAATATTTGATTATGACGGATTATTAAATATACTCTCGGTCGTTTTAAAAGAGAGGTTACAAAAAGCCATTTTTATTTTTGATGTTATGTTGTTTTCATCCATTGGACAGTTTTTAAATATAGAAAAGTGACCATTATTCTGCAAATAAACACAAAATTTAATAGAGGTTGAGTAATTTGTAATATTATCATGTACTTCTGTACATTTTTGACACTTCTGGGACTTGGACTTACATAACATTTTAGCCACGATTTTTCGACCTCTAGATGGGGTCTTATGTTCTTTTTTTAATAATTATTCTGTATAAAGTGTGATTTTACATACCAGAATAAGTGTAAAAATACTAAACACAAGAAAATAATAATGACAGGAAATGCAACAAGTAAAACACTTACTACGCTACTGAATGCAACTGTGCAGTATTATAAATAAGACGCCGGAAGGTCTGTGACCACGCCTACTGCCTATAAATTCAATCTGGTTTCTGCGCATTATAAAGTAATGTACTCTACGGATAATAATCAAGCTCTACCTATAGTTTTATTTTTCATAACAATTTGAGATATGTTTACATCTTTTTTGTTTCAATGTATATTATGCGTAATTGTGTTCAATATTTTTTATTAGTTATATACATTTACATAAATTAACTGTTTAGAGTAGTGGTCGCCAACCAGTCGATCGCGAGCTACCGGTAGCTCGCGGAGGCAATTCTGGTAGCTCTCACAACGACTTTTAATTTAAAAAATACAAACTGCAAAAAATAGAGAAGCTTCCGAAAATTCCACAAAAAAATCTAATTGTAATAATATTAAACATAAACAGCGGCAACGTTGCGATGAGCGATCTGCCGCTGACGCCATCAAGCTAGAATCGGCTAGAACCGACCAGCCGGACCAGCACGTTAGTGTTCGAGAACGATCAGGATTGCTTTGAACGGGATAAATACGCACGGCGCGGCGACATTGCGCTTAGTTTAAAACTGAACGCGTAACCAACGTCCAGCGGTTGGGTTAGTAGAGAACAACAAAAAATAATATTATGGCAAGCAGTTGTAAGAAGGTAAAGACATACCACTTTCATTCGAAATGGGAAGAACAATACTTTTTTACAGAAGTTAAAGATAAAAATGTGTGTTTGTTATGTAATACTTCGGTCTCCGTTGCTAAAAAAGGAAATATTGAGAGACATCATAAAACTGAACATTCTAATTTTGAAAAATCATTCCCACTACATTCTGCCGCCAGAAACGAAAAATCGAAACAGTTAAAAAAGCAGTTAATTGGACAACAATCAACATTTTTAAGTACGGTCGACAAAAATAAGGCTGCAACTAAAGCATCGTACCGTGTGTCTCAGATAATTGCACAAAAAAAGAAACCTTATGAAGACGGGAAAATCATAAAACAGGCGTTTTTAGAAGCTGCTGATTCGTTATTTGTGTAGAAGTAATGAGCAATGATATTTTTTTACAGTTAAGAACTGACTTAGATAACTGTGTTTATTTTTCACTTCAACTGGATGAATCAACAGATGTCGTTGACACTGCCCAGATGGCCGTGTTCGTCAGGATGGTTTTTAGTGATTTTACGTTTAAAGAAATTCTTTTGAAGTTTATTCCACTGAAAGGACACACTACTGGACAGGAGTTGTTTTCTCATTTAAAAAATATTATTTCTTCGGAGAAAATTCCAATATCGAAAATGGTAGGCTTGACAACCGATGGCGCTCCAGCTATTGTGGGTTGTGCTAAGGATCTGGTGGCGTTATGTCGTAAAGATGAAACTTTTCCGCAATTTCTCTGTTACCACTGCATTATCCATCAGCAAGAATTATGTGGAAATTTCCTGAAACTAAACAACGTTATGAAACTGGTGGTAAAAATTGTGAACAAGATTAGAGCTCAAGCGTTACAAAGAAGATTATTCAAAACCTTGGCCAATGAAGTTGACTGTCAATACGGGGACCTACTCCTTTACTCTGAAGTCCGATGGTTAAGTAAAGGACGGGTGCTGAAACGTTTTAATGATGTCCTATCTGGCATAGTTTAATTTTTCAAACAACGCGATGAACCGACTCCGGAACTAGAAAATTCAATCTGGCTTAGAGATTTTGGTTTTCTCGTGGACATTACAGATAAATTAAACGAACTTAATTTGCAGCTTCAGGGGAGAGACAAAGAACTAGCGGAAATGATTTCTGATATAAAAGCATTTATCAAAAAGCTGGAGTTTTGGGAACAAAACCTACTTAACAGCGATGCCAAGCATTTTCCTATTCTTTCAGAAAAAATATCTCAAAATCCATTAGAACCCTATGACAGCAAATATCATGTAGAAATAGTTTCTACCCTGAAGAATAACTTCAAAAATCGTTTTAAGGATTTCAATGAAATGGCTTTAGTAGCGCAGTTTGTTGTTTCACCCTTTACGGAAATTGATATCCAACAGTTTGCAACTTGTGTTATGCAGAACTTTAGCGAAGACATCGCTGCAACAGAAATGAAAGTAATTGAGTTTCAAAATGATTTAGCTTTAAAATCGTTAGTCTCAAGTACCAAATGTATCTGGCCTTTTGTAAGTAAAGACACATATTCAGTTCTATGCCGTGTTGTCTTAAAAGTGAAAGCATTATTCAGTTCAACCTATTTGTGTGAATCTTCTTTTTCCAATATGAAGTTTATTAAGAACAAATATCGCAATCGACTTACAGATGAACATTTGGATAATTGTATTCGAATGGCTGCATCAAATTATACTGCAAACATTAAAAAAATATCGATGAGTCTGAGTGTCAGCCTTCTCAGTGAACGTGCTTTTTTATTTTTCAATGTTTATGTTCATGATAGTGCGTTACTTTTTTGTTGTTATTATTAAATATTTTTAAATCTTACGTGACATGCCGTTGTGTCTGGATAAAAGTTTCTGTTTATTTTTCAAACACCTTCGTTTGGTAGGTAGGAATGTAGATATGAACAAGTACGTACTAGAAATATTAGTTATTTTGTTATTTGTTTATTATTAGTACCTATGTATTATGTATTACCAGTTAAATAGTAAAATAAATACATATAATGATAAATTAACTGTGGATTATTTCACTTACGTTGCGTTACGTGGCTTCGTGTGGGTAGCTCGCTGTTTATTCCAAAATTAACAAAGTAGCTCAATACATTGAAAGATTGGCGACCACTGGTTTAGAGCAAAATATCAAAAAAGTTATAGCCACATATTTTCCTAGATTTCTCGACTCTTTTGACGGTTAGTCAAAACTGCGTGGACTGATTAAATGGTCGATCACCTTCACTGTTATTGAATATCCAATTAATTTCATTTTAGAGCTACTCTATTTTTTTTAATAACTAATAATTATTTTCAAAGAAAAATCGAAACAAATAATACAGACATGTTTTCTCATAATTTTCGAGTAATCCAATTTAAAAAGTTCATTAAAATATTTTAATTGGTAGGACAAATAATGGGTTCGGACTCGCTGCTGAATTGCTTTTTAATAAAAGTTCGAAAACTTTTATCGTTTTGCGTTTGGAACTTTTCATAGTCGAGAGAAAATACAATTTTCCTCCAGTTTAGCCGATTACGCCTCCTTTATTTAAGTTCAAGAGGGCATTACAAAGGAAATGCCCGACAAAAATAGAAACTAATAAATCTACAAGTACTCTTTTGCTTTATAATCCACTTGCGCTGGGATTCATATAACTTCTGAAAACTTATATAGCTCGGAGTTATTATTAAATGTTGATTTTCTTTGTTTTTAAATACTGGTTGTGAATTTCCATCTTGTTGGTTTACGCAGTATTTCTCGACCGACATTTTAAACGCTATTTGACTCTGATAATCTTCAAATGAGTGCCTAAATACACTACAAATTTTGTATTGTAACGTTTGTTTAATATATTTATCGTTTATTTATTTAAAATAATATTTACAATTTATTTTTAAGTCTATAGTTTTTTTTTACAATTTGTTTTTACTATCCAACAATTCATTTGAATCTATTGTCCGTCGACGAACTCGTGCTGTTTATACAAAGCCAGCTCTGTACTAGAACTCTCCCGGCTTTCCAGAACAATCGAAAACTTCCTTTTTATGACTCATACACCTCAAAGGGATCAACCTGGTAGTTTCTCGAAGCAGTACATTTATCTCCATATGAGCAGCGCTAGACTTTATACCACGGGCAAGGAATTAATAAGGAACAGAAACGGCTTTTGCATCACATTTCCCCCTCCTTAAGAAATAGATCTTCTTGGAGTTAAAACTGAATGATTTTATCTGGAACTGGATCCACTGAAATAACAAAGGACGGTTTTTGCTGAAACCTGGATATTGGGCGAATGGCTGCAGACCAGTATTTGGACCTCGAAATCTTCGAAGATTACTTCCATCATATTTTTAATGATCCTCCAACTTAGCTAGTTGTTCTCTATTTTGGTCATGGCTAGTTTCTGTACATTTGACTCCAGTACGTGCTCTCTAATACTGAGTAATGCATCCCATACATCATGATAAGTGAATCGATCTTGGAAGATGTTCTTCGTTACCAAATAGAAGTTTCGGTGTTTTTCCAGGGGCTGGTAACTGACCTTAAAGTTCTCACAATCGACCAAACTTCTTCCAGAACACAGATGCCAGACCTCGAACGTCGTTGATGTTGGCGGAAATGCTATGGATCAGCGAGTAGTCTTTAGGAACCGCGAGCAGATCTTGTTGTTGCTTGGTTGTAACACCATGTCTTGCTTTTCCGGTACCTCCATATAAACCCATAAATTCTTCAAAGACAAAGTTAAGTGTTTCTTGGAGCTGTTTACTTTTTCTTTCCCCTTTTTTACAGTTCTTATTTTACTGTATCCACCAGAAGCATGTGTAGGTGCATCATACTCTAAAGCAGCGGACAAGACATCGACCAATGTTTTGTGACGGGCTATGCAGAGTGTTTTCTGCATCTCGTATACACGAAATCCATCAACAAATATTTGGACTGCCAAACATTTCGTCATGTTTTCCGAAGCTGATGGGTAGAAAAATCGCACCAACCTGGCAATATATACTTGATATTCTTAAAATCTCGTCTGGTTTCTGTTTGCGACTCTTTAACTGTGACTGGTATGAATGCTCTAAGTGTTCGTGGCCATATCGCATGTTTAATCTCTTTCTGAGTTAAAAAGGTAAATAATTCCTAACTCAAATGTGACCGAGATCAAATAATTCTCAAATCCATAGTCACAATATATGTGCGGCCGTTTCTATTTTGACAGCAACTTCTGCTTTGGCTAATACCTCACCAGGTATTTCAATACGTCAAAAAAAATAACAGAGATAGAAAATATTTTCAACACTCTACCTTTGATTTTGCCCACTAAGGAGAAAGTCATTCTTGGACCGGTTTTGTCCTTATTGGAACTTTTCAGCAAGAAATAGAAATTCTCTACTCCAGTCTCTAATTGAGTCTGATGGCAATACTAAATGCGATCGAACACAATTACGGCGGGTTGAATTACAATACAAATCAGTGCTAATCACCTATAGAAGTTCATTTTAGTTGTTTTTTTCCACATGCGTTGGACTATCTACACAAATCTACTGTATCACCAGACGATCAATACATGCAGGACTGACTTTTGGCATTTCACAATAAACCATCAATTTGGAATTCTAAACCCACCTTACAAATAAATCTAAGAGTCCAGTAGTGACCTTGTTAAATCTTATTTCTACCTACGTGTGCTCGATAAAATTTTGTCTCGAATAATTGACAGATATCTCACCTTCTCCGCAAACAGGAAATGTTTTTTCTAGCTTACCCTCGCATCAACTGCTGGCAGTATGAAGGAAATGGTCGTTCTAAAATTCGAATATTTTTTATGAGTATAATAACTATCTGTACCGGATCTCTCAAATACGCTACTGTGTATTCGGATAAAATGCGAACAATTTCCAGATATGCAAAACTAAGAGATGTGGAATCGTTGTTGGAAATGTACGTATTGTACGACATATATATGAAGTAGGCATGATATTGGATCTATTATTAAACGTATCCAGACAGTTGCATTTATAATATGATTTAATAATAAAAAAAATAAATAAATAAGAGTTCGGTGTATACGTGTAACACAGAATATATACTATATCCGAAGTATTTTCAGTATGATGTTAAGTAGATAAATAAGATTGTTGGTCTATTACAAATTTTGATCTTACGTTATTTTATCGTTTAAAATAAATTTGAAAATATACAGGGTGATCAACTTAACTCCAGAGTTTTAAGGAATACGAACAAAAGTTTTAAATACAAATTATTTCGCAATAAAATTAATAGTGCGAATTAGTCGATATGATCTGGATACTACGGGAATGCCATAAAAATAGCTTGCTAGCAGTAAGGGTGTATCATGAAAGATTCCCAGAGCGCCGATTACCCGAAAAAAGACATTTCGAGAAAGTCATGAATCGATTTATTCGTACAGGTAATGTAGCGTATGAAAAAAAAGGAAAAAACGAAAACCGTTATTACTAAGGAAAATAAACTCAATGTACTCTTAGCAGTTGCGGATAATCCAAATACAAGTATACGAGTAATTTCCAGGGAATAAGAAATAAACTATGGAAGTGTGCAAAAATACTATCAAACAATAAGATTCACCCTTATCAGTAGTATAACTAAGGCAGTACTGGATTATAATGGTGAGCTATTCATCCAGTTCAAAAGTCGGATGGCTTGGGTCCTGATGAAGTAGCCGAAGAAGAAGAAGTAATCGACAGTGACCGGAAGGTGCGTGACAGCTGTACTCACCTCACTAGGTAGGCAGAGGTAAAAGAAATGGCGACGAAGGTAGGAAAAGGTAGTCAGGTGTCATAAGTAGAGGTATAGACAGGTTACCTGTCACCTATACAGGTGAGCCACAAGAGTATTGAAGAGCCTTGCCTAGTATAGTCCATAATTTATAAAAGGGATCTCTTTTCCCAATGCTGATCAAGTCCTGATTAAAGCTGATCAAGACCAGAATAAAAAGAGATCTGATCAAAAACAGATCGTTGATATATAAACGAATATAAATCAAGGTCTATACGATTGTTGATTAGGTTTTAATCTGTTGTTAATCAGGTCTTGATCAGCTTTTGATCAGCTTTTGATCAGCTTTTGATCAGCTTTTGATCAGCTTTTGATCAGCTTTTGATCAGCTTTTGATCAGCTTTTGATCAGCTTTTGATCAGCTTTTGATCAGCTTTTGATCAGCTTTTGATCGGCTTTTGATCAGCTTCTGATCAGCTTTTGATCAGCTTTTGATCAGCTTTTGATCAGCTTTTGATCAGCTTTTGATCAGCTTTTAATCAGCTTTTAATCAGCTTTTAATCAGCTTTTGATCAGCTTTTGATTAGCTTTTGATCAGCTTTAAATCAGGTTTAATCATCTTTGATCTTCTTTCTTAGGTTAGGCGAGGCTCCTCAATATTCTTTTGGTTCACTTGTATAGGTAACAGGTGACAAATCTGTGCATACCTATACTTATGATACCTGGTTACCTCTTCCTACTTTTGACGACATTTTTTTACCTCTGCATACCTAGGGAGGTGAGTAGAGCTCTGTCACGCACCTTCCGGTCATTGTCGGTCAATTCTTCTTCTTCGGTTACTTCTTCAGGACCCAAGCCATCCGACTTGAGAACTGAATGGAGAGCTCACCATTGCTATCCAGTACCGCCTTAGGTATACTACTCATATCATATTTAGTTGCACCAGGAATTAGGTGATGATGATTTTCGGTGAAGAACAAACTTTTGTAATTGGGGACAAAGAAAAATTTATAATCAAAGATATTTTTTTGATTATGTAGTTTTTAGAGATTAGTCGATATTCCATAAAAATGGTTTATTAAATCGACATAATTTTTACTTTTATGCCAGACAATATCCTTATGCGATAGTTACTACTTCTCAAACAAGGTGGTCTTTAAATGTTTGTGGTGGTATTGTTGGTGATTATGTAATTGGACCATATTTTTTTAGGAAACAGGTAACAGTGAAGTTCATTTAGACTTTTTATAGAATCAGTTGCCTATACTTTTTGAAAATTTTCCTCTTCGTATACGTCAGAACATGTGGTATCTATATGATGGAGCTCCAATACATCATAATGCAGTAATTCATGGTCAAATTGATGATCAATTTTCAGAACGATGGATAGGTAGGGAAGGACCAATTGAGTAGCCAGCTAGATCGCCAGCACCAACAAAATTTAATATTCTTTTCTGTAAGGGTATGTGAAAAATGAGGTGTATAAAAGACCTTTAATTACTAGACAGGACATGAAAAATAGAATTAGGGTTGTTTTCCAAAACATTAATATTCCAATGGCTAGAAATGTGGGGAGGTCATTTGAATATCGGAAAAAACTCTGTCTAATGTAATGGGATGTTATTTTAAGTAGTTATTGTAATTATTTTGTTCTAAGTACTATTTCGAATTTTTTGTTTAAAAATCTGTAGTTTTATTTTTTATTTTTGGATTATTTATTATTAATGTGTTTTGCAAGCTGTCAACTTTCAGTATTTACCAATATCGTTTTATTATTAAATACCAAAAAAACTCTACGACTGTAACATTTAGGTATAGGGAATGCTTAACAAAAATAAAAGTATTTTGTAAGTAGTTTATGAAAATGATCTAAGATACGGGGTGTTCCAATCGAGAAAATCATGATTTTGGGTGTGGGATCTTTTATATGTTAATAATAATACTTTTCGTAATAATTGTATCCCATCAAATAGTAAAAATGTACTTATAAAAGTATATTTCGTACAATAAAATTCGATGTCATGGCATGTATATATATTATCAAAAAAAAAAGTCATAATATAAATAAACAATTCTTGTTTCCCTCCCAATGAGTTCAACCTTTTGTCTTGCTAGAACTGCCACGAAAGGTTGTCTAAATGATGACAACAATTTAATTCGTATGACGTAATAAAAATGATAACGATATGTAGTGCATGTCGCTACATTGGGTTACCCTGTTTACAAAATGAAAGATATAAAAAACATGATGAGTTGCAACAAAACTAGACTACTAATTATTCTGACCTTGAGATATTAACCCTTAGTTAATGATTCTAACTAATACAGGGTGACGATTTCTTTAAAAATACTCCGTAAAACTTGATAAAACCTAATATTTCCGGTATGGGTAAAACAAGCAAAATTCAAATTCAAGATAACATATAGGATGGTCCACTAAAAAAATATAACTTTGGTATGATGTGGCGTTATAAAATACCCTGTATATAAGGGGAATCTATCAATAATTTGTATTTAAAACTTTTGTTCGTATCCCTCAAAACAACGGAGATATCAAACTCTGGAGTATAAGTTGTCGTTTCATATTTAGCTTCTGTTGAGAGTCACATTTCATTTAGTTGTGAAAACTTCACAGATCTAATGCAAAATCGTTGTTTTCCTCCGTTTAACTTCTGTCACCTCCTAGTACTTAATGCAAAAGAAGTATACGACTAACAAGTATGAGTTGTTTCTGGAACTAAAGTGTGTTTGTAAATCTTGAAACCTTATGTTGGAAGTGGCTAAATGGCAAGCACCCAAGTCAAGAAGATAATACACTTGAAAACCGACGACTGAAAAGTATTAAAATTTACTCTTTTAACAGATTTACCAGTGATGTAAATAGCCCTGAGCTCTGAAGTTGAGTTAGTATTAAATACAAACTTTTTGGTTACTTCGCCACATAATAATGAGTTCAAAAACCGCTCTCTTGTTGTGTTAATAATTGAAACTATAGTTAATTTTACATAATATTGCGTAACTTCCTCTTCAGCAAGATTTTAAGTTTTCGTTTGTAAGATGTATATTACAGATGCATTTTGCTTAGTAACTGTGTTTAATCTAGTAATTAACAAGTCGCACATCAGTTTTCAAGAGTTGTATAATGTGTAAAAACCTTAGATAAAAGAGACCGGAGATGTCACATTGCGCATGTTGTCTATTCCAACCCTAAGTAACCCACCAATTAAAAATCATTGTGTTCACGACGCCACCCGAATTGCTCCGAAATTTCTATTCTATGCTTGTCTCCGTGTGAATAAATCATTTATGGACCGCCGTTTTTGAATTATTTTTTGGTGTTATTAGCAATTTAAAGTGTTTTAGTTATTCAATTTCAAGTTGAAAATGCCACAATGTATGGTGAAAAATTGTATATTTAAATAATATAAGTGTCAATGTTATGAAAAATAAGAAATATATTCGTTTTCAGCGGTAAATATTTGTTGACGTTTTGACATAAAGTCGCCATGATTCTTTGAGCTAAATAGGTACTTCAGATCCGCATTAAGGGGTTTCAATAAATATTGAACATCAAATACATAATATTTCAGAAAAAAGATTTCACAATGCATTAATTTACAAAAGAGTAAAATTTTAAACATTTAATCTAAATAAGAAGTAAATAGGGATTGTTACTAATGAAATTTTGTTTTTAAAAAGTACTTTCATAAGAAAATATTTACTAAAGGTGGTTTTTAGCCCTTTATTAGGTATTTTTACAAGAATATTAGATAAAATACAGGTTCACCTACTTAAAATTTCAAGGTTCATTTTATTTGCGGTTAAATCGGAAGTGACATTTGAATCTTAAGTCTTAAAACAAAGTAAAACGCGCAATATGATCAAGTATAAGCAAAAAATACCAAAGTTACGGAAATTAGTCATATTATTAGTAAAATGTTACATTATAAACCCCTAAACAACTCGAAAAAAAAATCTTCGTTTACTAAAAAAATCTAAATTCTAGCAATATTTATTATACAATCGAATGTGGTTTCAAAGATAACAAGATCAATAAATCCGAATCTCTAAATTTTGGAGCTAAATGCTCGGATAAAAGCATGCAACCGATAGGGGTTACAAAAATAATCGATTTATCGTTTTCATGAAAATCGATTTATCCGTTATAATTAATCGATTATTTTTGATTAATCGAACATTTTCAATAAATTGTTTTCGTTTTTTAGGTAATGGAATAATCGATTATAAAGGAATTACAAAAAGAGAGTAGATTTATTCGAAATATTCGATTTATTGAAAATAATTGATTTTTTAGAAAAATCGATTTATTTTTTAATCGACTTTTTAAATTAATCGATTATTTCGATTAATCGATTATTTTCAATTTTTCAAAGGTATTCGAATAATTTGTTTTAAAATACAAAAAATAGATTATATAAAAATAATCGATTGATCGAATATAATCGGTTATATTATATAATCGATATTTCGGTTATTTTTTAGAATTATCGATTTATCGGTAAATCAGTTCTTTATAAATCGATTATTTTCGATTTTTCAAAGGTATTCGAATAATTTATTTTAAAAGAAATGCGAAAAAATAGATTATATGAAAATAATCGATTGATAGAATATAATCGGTTATTTTATATAATAGGTATTTCGGTTATTTTTTAGAATTATCGATTTATCGGTCAATCAGCTTTTTATTAATCGATTATTTTCGATTTTTTAAAGATAATCTAATAATCAATTTTAAATAAAATATGAAAACAAAAGGATTATTTGAAAATAATCGATAATTCAGTTATTTTTTTGGAAAATCGATTTATCGTAGAATCGGCTTCTTAATTAATTGGTTATTTTCCCTTAATCGATTATTTTCGATGTTTAAAAAATGATCGAATAATTGATTTTAAAGGAAATATTTTTTTTTAAATCGATTTATAGATTATTAGACTTTTTAATTAATCGATTATTTTTTATTAATCGATTATTTTTTATTAATCGATTTTTAGATTTTGCAAAGATTATAGAATAATCTGTTTCAATGGAAATACGAAAAAAAAAATAGATTATTTAAAAATAATCGATTATTTAAATTAAACGATAATTCGTTTATTATTTTTTGTAAATACTGATTTATTGGTTAATTGGCTTTTTAATTAATCTATTATTTTTGATTTTTTAAAAGAAATTGATTGTTTGAAAATAATCGATTGATCGAAAATAATCGATTATTATTAATGATCAACAATTTATTTCGATTATCACCCACTTCTAGCGACCAAATGACTTTTAATAGGTTTAAATTTTAAAATGTTATCTGGTTTCAGACATATGCATTTCTAGAGTTTTATGTGACTCATCCTCTATATTAATTAATATTCCTAAAGAAACAAGCTTTAATATAACTTTTTCTGAGGTTATAATACAAAACAGCATTTTTCTCATTTTGACTAATTTTTAATATTATGTGATAGTCGTAGAAAAAATATAATGTTCAACTCACAAGGTTTGATTTGCAGTATTCGCCTGCGCACATGCTTTCTTTATAATACTCTTAGACAATGAATACCATTTCTTACTCTATTTCAACATTTTACTGTAGTCTCTTACAGAAAAGTCCGTAGTAAATAAACTATAAACGCTAACGAAATATTCTATAAAAAGTCTTCTGTTTACATAAAATGTGGCATCTGTTTGATATTAAAAAATCACGTTAATTTTATTTCACAATACAAAATTCCATTAAATGTATATTTTAAATAAATCTAATAATAGTTCATTATTCATTATGATGCTAATAAACAAAGTCCGGTCCCTGTCACAGAATTCGGGTCCCTGTCCAGTTCCCCCACTCCGTTAACCTTTTTTTAGAAATTGGCAACATTTGCGCAGGTTAAACACCGGTGTATGTTATATCTCTGGTCTCTTTTATCTAAGGTAAAAACAAAATAGTGATGGGGATGATTGATGCACTAACAAAAGGGTAGCTTGGATCTATTAAAATGATAATGAAATTTTTGATTATATTAGTTTCTATGTATATCGTGCAAATGTATTAAAGAAAATTATAAATGGATATGCTTAGTGTACCATCATCAAATAAATCAGGTGGAAACTGTGGCTTTTTATATAGGCCTTAACGTGATACGTACAATTTAGATTAACTTTTTACACTTTTTCCAACTGTAGTTTAAAATGTGCCAATTTTATTTCCAAATAGTTATTTGAATATCGTAAAGCATCATTTTAATTTTCAAATTACTACTTGAATTTCATAGTGTATCATTTTTATTTCAAAAAGAGTAAAGGTTATAATTGGGTTTCAAATTTGTAATTTTAATTTTGCAAGGTATCAAATGTATTTTTAATTAATCAAAGTAATTTTAAAATTTAACACTTCAATTTTCAAAATAGTAATTTTTATTTCAAAGTAAATCAAATGTAGTTCATAAAGCATCATTTGAATTTAAAAAAAAAAAAATACATAAATAAGGTTTCTATCCGCTCTAATAAGTGATTGATATGTTATTATTTAATCAACCTGTTCGGCTTCTATCAATGTGACATAATGTTAATACATCTACAGTGAAGACGTATAGGTTTTAACAAAATGATTCTTTTGTCTTTGCTAATTGGTTTAATTTTATTATTAATATGAGTTTGTCAGCTGGATTTATAAAAGTTGATACGAGTATTTGCCCATTGTAAGCCAAGATATAATTACCGAGATGATTACTGCATTTTTTTAACAATACTCAGTTTATAAAAGACACAAAGGTATGTAAGACTTTATTTATAATTTATTTTAATAGTAGTTTCAGTTTATATGGAGCAATACACCTTGCGCCCGATAAGTATATTGCCTACATTATCTAAAATTTTAGAAAGAACTCTGGAAATACAAATTAAAGATTACCTGAGCACTCACGCACTACTTCCTGTAGTTCAGTCTGGCTTTCGAAAGGGTTTCAGTTGTACTACTGCTTTGCTCCACATTATTGATGACATCTTCCGAGCCACTGATAGGAGTAAATGCACAGTTTTAGTTATGCTAGATTTCAGTAGAGCTTTTGACACCGTTCACTATGATTTGTTGATTTGTATGTTAAAATATTTGGGATTTTCAAACAATGCGTGTTCTCTAATAGAAAATTATCCTAAATGTAGGGAACAACAAGTTCGTATAAATAATATTAATTCAGAATATTTAACATTAAGATCAGGTGTTCCGCAAGGCTCCATACTTGGTCCATTGTTGTTTTCGATATATTCTTCTCACCTCTTAAACAAAATCCAAAATTGCAATGTTCACTTATATGCTGACGATACTCAGTTATACCACAGTTTTGATCCCCATGAGGTGGAGGCTGCTTGTGATGTTATTAATAATAATTTAAAATCATTTATTGATTGTGCAACTGAGCACTGTCTTCTTATTAACCCAGTAAAATCAAAAGTAATGTTATTCGGTAGTAAATATCATAAACAAAATGTAATGAATTCAATAAATATTGAAATCAATAATGAAAAACTAGAACTGGTAAGTGAAGCAAAAAACTTGGGAGTAATAATCGATTCTGATTTAAGGTTTGAGAGACATATAAATAAGTTAATACAACGTGCTTATTGTAATATTAAAATGATTTATGGAAACCGTCATTTGTTTCCTATTTTTGTAAAGAAACAACTCTGTGAAACATTAGTTTTATCTCTATTCAATTATGCGGATGCCGTTTACGGTCCGAACTTAACTGTGAGCTATCAGAATAAAATACAAAAAGTTCAGAATTCTTGTTTACGTATGATTTTTGGCATAAGAAGGCGTTGTAGAATATCTCACAAAATAAGTCAAGCTGGATGGTTGAATATGGAGGACAGGAGAAAACTACATTTTATCTCTTTGTGTCATAAAATAATAGTGAGTAAAAATCCACCCTATCTACATCGTAAAATAACTTATCGTTCTGACGTTCATAACTTAAATATAAGAAACAAAGGATTGTTGACTGTTCCTGCTTTCATCACGGAGTTTTTCAGGCGTTCATATAGTTACCAAATTTGCTATTTATATAACCAAGTCTTACCAGAATTAAAAAATTGTAGTATTTCAAAATTTAAATTAAAAATGAAACAAAATCTCTTAGACGCTCAGTGATAAAGTTAACAATTTTATGATTAGTTTTTTTTTATTTTTATATCAACATATAGCTTGATGCTGCCCATGTTACACTTTGCAGTCCTATCATTGCAGTCCTATCATTTTTTTTTTATTGAAAATTTATTGCAAATTATACTTATCTAATTATAAAACAAAACCAATATACCTATTACACATTTTTAGGGTTGAGTGGAAGAATATTTTTGATTGTGTCCAATAACATAATCAAAAATAAACTTCGCCCTTTATTTTCAATCTGCTATATTTTGTTATTAATTATGTTAATTGTATTTATTGGAAATAATAAAGACGTTTTTATTATTATTATTATTATTATTATTATTATTATTATAGTAAAACATATTTATCTCAAGTTATTACGGTTGTCGAACAGTAATAGTTTTTCAAAAAGAACATTTTACCCTTTACTGCATTTATATTTATAAGAAAAATATATTTTTCGACTTTTAAAGCTGTGCTGTTGGTATTATTTCTATAATTAGAAGTAAAATTATAATTATGTATTACCTGAGAAATAGCAAATTTGTTATTGTATAAAACGAGTTCATACAATTTGCCTACCTCAAAAATTAAAACTAAATAACATTTAAAACTAGAAGGGTAGTGCACATGTATTTACTGTAATACTATTTTTATTTGGTCGAGGATTACCTACTTGTTATATGTCTTGTAAATAATTGTAATATAAGTACATTTTTGTGAATGAATGACTACTTTTTGTAAATATACAAACTCTTTTCGTTACAACTATTATACACATGTCTAGTATTTACATGAATAATATTTTATGAAATAATTTGGAACATAGAAAAGTTATAAAAATTGAAAAAAATAGGAATCCATAAAAATGTACTTTTGAAAATACTAAAAAAAATCATCACATTATTAAATATTTTATTATTTTTAGATCTGCTAAGCAAGTATATGGAGAGAATGCGATTTCCCATGAATAACTTGTGAAAAGGAGATATTTGCTAAGTAAACGGAATAATTACACATGAACATAAAGTATTTTGCATTGTTTCTTCCACATTTGAAGTAAATAATGAAGTCGATAACAAGTTCAATTTAATAATGAATCTTTAGAGGATATTTTAATTCGACATCTTCATTATTGTTAGAGCTTGTTTATATATTTTTTATTATTTGTAAATAAAGTGTTTTTTACTTCGTTTATCTTATTCAGTTATTTTTATTTTTTAATAATAGGTTAATAAATAAAATTTTCACAGATTTTACATTTTTGTTTATATACAATTATTATAATCTCTGAAATGTGATAAATTATTAAAAAAAAAAAAAAAAAAAAAACCACTAAATTCACAAAGAAATGTAAAAGGTTTATTTACCTATTTTATCTATAAATCATGTATCTGATAAAGAAGTGGTAGACGCTATAAAAAGAATAAAGCCAAAAATGACAATGGGACCTGATTATATTCCTTCCTTCTTCATTAAAAATTGCGCACACATTCTTTCAACCCCACTGTGTACTATTTTTAATTTAATATTGAAAACTGCCATGTTTCCTGATGTATGTAAATTATCTCGCGTTACACTAGTTTATAAAAAGGGAACCAAAGATGATCTTGACAACTATAGACCTGTTAGCATACTTTGTAATTTCTCCAAAGTATTTGAAATTTTTATTCATACATACTTATCTAGACATCTTTCGGGTTCATTATCGCAATACCAACACGGATTTATGAAGGGTAGGTCCACTGTGTCGAATCTTATGTACAAAACACAATTTTTGACAGAGGCTTTAGATAGAAGAGGTCAGGTCGATGTTATCTATACCGACTTTTCTAAGGCATTCGATAGAATTGATCATCAAATCCTATTACTAAAATTAAAGTCTAAGGGACTATCTTCTTCTTTTACTTATCGATTCTTACTTAGAAAATAGACGTTAGTACGTGCAAGACCAAGAATTTAGATCAAATCATTTTAAGAAAATTTCAGGTGTACCGCAGGGTTCGGTCCTTGGGCCCCTTCTTTTCATAGTTTTTATTGATGACATTATTGGCAAAAGCACAGAAGTAAAATACTTAATGTATGCTGATGATTTTTTTTGCTGAAATACGGCACTTTGTTGATTGCACAGCTTTACTAAGTTGTTTAGCTAAATTATTGCTATGGTGTACTAAAAATTATTTGCATTTGAATCCTGGTAAATGTAGTGTTATGACATATACTAGGAAAAAATCATATTTCACCTTTGATTATCAGATCCATGGCACTGTGTTAAGAACGCCAGAGTTTATCAAGGATCTGGGAGTCCATTTTAACAGGGAATTAATTTTCGCAAGGCATATTGAGCAGACAGTTATGTGTGCTTCACGGAGTCTTGGTTTTGTAATTCAAAATTCCAAAAAATTTAAAAATATACATACAATGAAGTTATTATACAGTATGGTTCAAATGAAAGGAATAAATTCATTATAATGGAAGTAGCTGGTTTTTCGAAAAAATGCTCGGACAGGTCAATTTTGTTTACTTAAAGCGCAATTTTTTAAATAAAATTCAATTTTCCCCCACTTCCCATTTTTGGGCAGTGACGTCATTGACAATTTTTTTAAATAGCAACCCCAATTTTTTTTTCTTGATTTTGATAGATCTTGCAATTTCCTACTTGGAAACGTAATATTTGAAATATCTGACATAACAATTTTTTTTGAAAAAAAGTCATTTCAAGATCAGATACATAAATTTTATGTTATTTTGAACGCAATAAATTAATAAAAGATAATTATTTGTAATTAAGTGCTTAATTTAAAAAAATAATAATAAAAATAATAATAATAAAACGAATTTAATGACAATTTCACAAATTCTTTTTATTATTATTTTTTTTATTATTATTTTGTTAGATTAAGCATTTAATTACAAATAATTATCTGTTATTAATTTATTGTGTTTCAAAATAACATAAAATTTATGTATCTGATCTTGAAATGACTTTTTTTCAAAAAAAATTGTTATGTCAGATATTTCAAATATTATGTTTCCGAGTAGGAAATTGCAAGATCTATCAAAATCAAGAAAAAAAAATTGGGGTTGCTATTTAAAAAAATTGTCAATGACGTCACTGCCCAAAAATGGGAAGTGGGGGAAAATTGAATTTTATTTAAAAAATTGCGCTTTAAGTAAACAAAATTGACCTGTCCGAGCATTTTTTCGAAAAACCAGCTACTTCCATTATAATGAATTTATTCCTTTCATTTGAACCATACTGTATATTAGTTTTGTTAGATCTAGACTTGAGTATGCGTCAGTTGTATGGAATCCATCACTTAACATTTATAGTAGCGCTATTGAAAATGTGCAAAGAAAATTTATAAAGTCCGCATCATATCTTCTAGACAATATCTATCCTGCTAGAGGATTTCCTCATGATCAACTGTTGTCGCGCTCTGGTTTAATGGAACTGCACATATGCCGTAAAATGCAGCTAGTTTCATTCCTATGGGATATTTTACATGAAGGGCTAAACTGCATTGAGTTTCAGGATTATATCAACATTAAAGTACCCCGCTCTGGCCTTAGAATATACTTAAGCTTTTACTTGCCAGCTGCAAATACAAATATTTTGAACGGTTCTCCAATTTTTTAAATGATCAATAATTATCATCGCCTTCAAGACAGTTTGGACATTTTTAATTGTAAGAAAGTAGATATTTTTAGAGCTATTACCATAGAAACTGAGTAGGTGTTTATCCTGCTTGGTAAGTTGATAATATATCTTTTGTGTGTATTAATTTTATTTTAATTTTTTAAAATTTATTTTATGCTCCTTGAAGAAATTAAATATAACTGAATATTTTACCTTCAGTTTTCCTTAAAAATAGGCTTTATTGTACTTCTTATTTGTTTCATGTTCAGTCATATCTGATGTTCTTAACTCGTTTGTGATGTATATCATTAGTATATTGTATTTGTTTTTAATTTATGTTCATCCCACTCTGTAATTGGTTTTTAACTGTTGTACTAAATAAATAAATAAAAATAAATAAATAAATTTAGGAAAGTTGACCAGCGTTATAATGCGAGGTTGGATTCCCTTCTTCGTTTAGTTAATAAATATCTAAATATCCGCTACTTAAAACAAATTCAGTTTATATATAAATAAAAATCTCTTTCCGTGTATATTTTTTATTTTTCCAAAGTAAAATAGCAGTTATTTCATTCAATCTGACTAACTTAAAAATCAATTAAAATAATCAATTAATTATTTTAGTTAAAAAGTTATTGAATGCAACTGGAAAGGCTGCAATAAAAACTTTTTATTTGTCTTCGAATTACTTTTTAATAAAACGCTTTGAATGGAGTTTTAAAGCTCGAGTAAGGAAAGAACTTCTTTCTCAAAGGCGTCACTCGGTAAATAGAAACTCTCTTAAGGGTCTAATCGTTTATTTCTTTTATTATTTACTGAAAAGGACTATTTCGTTATAAGAGAAACTGCTATTCTGCTATTCGAATATAGTCTAAGAGACAAGATTATTTAAAGTTAAAAGTATCAAAGACAACTAGAGATAACTTGAGTGAATTATAGAGGCGATTTAATGAAAACCCAGTAGCAGATAAAGTGTATATTTTTAAATCATACGGTTTTATCTTGTTAAAAAATTAGGACATAATTACATTAGGACCTTAGATAAAAGAGACCAGAGATATAACATACACCGGTGTTTAACCTGCGCAAATGTTGCCAATTTCTAAAGAAAGGTAAACGGAGTGGGGAAACTGGGCAGGGACCCTAACTCTGTGACAGGGACCGGACTTTGTTTATTAGCATCGTAATGAACTATTAGATTTATTTAAAATATACGTTTAATGGAATTTTGTATTAGGAAATAAATTTAACGTGATTTTTTTAATATCAAACAGATGCCACGACATTTTATGTAAAGAGAAGACCTTTCATAGAATATTTAGTTAGCTATTATTTACTACGGACTTTTCTGTAAGAGACTACAGTAAAATGTTGAAATAGAATATTGTTAATCGAGTAAGAAATGGTACTCATTGTCTAAGAGTATTATAAAAAAAGCATGCGCGTAAGCAAATACCGCTAATCAAACCTTGTGAGTTGAACATTATATTTTTTTCTACGACTTGACATAATATTAAAAATTAATCATAATGAGAAAATGCTGTTTTGTATTATAACCTCAGAAAAAGATATATTAAAGCTTGGTTCTTTAGGAATATTAATTAATATAGAGGATGAGTCACATGAAACTCTAGAAATGCATATGTCTGAAACCAGATAACATTTTAAAATTTAAACTTATTAAAAATCATTTGGTAGCTACGAGTGGGTGATTATCGAAATAAATTATTGATCATTAATAATAATCGATTATTTTCGATCAATCGATTATTTTAAAACAATCTATTTTTGTTCGTATTTCCTTTAAAATCGACTAGTTGATTATCTTTGAAAAATCAAAAATAATAGAATAATTAAGAAGCCAATTAACCGATAAATCAGTGTTTACAAAAAATAATAAACGAATTATCGTTTATTTTAAATAATCTATTGTTTTTAAATAATCTATTTTTTTTTTTCGTATTTCCATTGAAACAGATTATTCGATAATCTTTGAAAAATCTAAAATAATCGATTAATCAAAAATAATCGATTAATCAAAAATAATCGATTAAATAAAAAGTCGAATATTCGATAAATCTATTTTCAAAAAAAAAAAAAAGAATTATTTTCTTTAAAATCAATTATTCGTCGATCATTTTTGAAACATCGAAAATAATCGCTTAATCAAAAATAATCGATTAAGGGAAAATAACCAATTAATTAAGAAGCAGATTCTACGATAAATCGATTTTCCAAAAAAATAACTGAATTATTGATTATTTTCGAATAATCCTTTTGTTTTCATATTTCATTTAAAATTGATTATTTGATTATCTTTGAAAAATCGAAAATAATCGATTAATAAAAAGCTGATTGACCGATAAATCGATAATTCTAAAAAATAACCGAAATATATATTATATAAAATAACCGATTATATTCGATCAATCCATTATTTTCATATAATCTATTTTTTTGCATTTCTTTTAAAACAAATTATTCGAATACCTTTGAAAAATCTAAAATAATCGATTAATCGAAAATAATCGATTCATCGAAAATATTAGGTAAATCGAAAATAATCGATTAATTTAAAAAGTCGATTAAACAATAAATCGATTTTTCTAAAAAAATCGATTATAATAAATCGAATATTTTGAATAAATCTACTCTTTTTGTAATTCCTTTATAATCGATTATTCCATTACCTAAAAAAACGAAAACAATTTATTGAAAATGTTCGATTAATCAAAAATAATCGATTAATTATAACGGATAAATCGATTTTCATGAAAACGATAAATCGCATGCTTTTATCCGAGCATTTAGCTCCAAAATTTAGAGATTCGAATTAATTGATCCTGTTATCTTTGAAACCGCATTCGATTGTATAATAAATATTGCTAGAATTTAGATTTTTTTAGTAAACCAATTTTTTTTTTTTCGAGTTGTTTAGGAGTTTATAATGTAACATTTTACTAATAATATGACTAAGACGTAACATTAGTATTTTTTTGCTTATACTAGATCATATTGCGCGTTTTACTTTGTTTTAATACTTAAGATTCAAATGGCACTTCCGATTTAACGCAAATAAAATGAACCTTGAAATTTTAGGTAGGTGAACCTGTAGTTCATCTAATATTTTTGTAAAAATACCTAATAAGGGCTAGAAACCACTTTTAGTAAATATTCTTATAAAACTACTTTTTAAAAACAAAATTTCGTTAGTGCCTATTTACTTCTTATTTAGATTAAGTTTAAAATTTTACTCTTTTTTAAATTAATGCATTATAAAATCTATTTTCTGAAATATTGCATTTGATGCTTAATATTTATTGAAACCCCTTAATGCGGATCTGAAGTGTTCAGCTTAAAGAATCATGGCGACTTTATGTCAAAACGTCAACAAATATTTACCGCTGAAAACGAATATATTTCTTATTTTTCATAACATTGACACTTATATTATTTGTATATACAATTTTTCACCATACATCGGGGCATTTTCAACTTGAAATTGAATAACTAAAACACTTTAAATTGCTAATAACACCAACAAATAATTCAAAAAACGGCGGTCCATAAATGATTTACTCAAGCGGAGAAAAGCATAGAATAGAAATTTCGGAGCAATTCGGGTGGCGTCGTGAACACAATGATTTTTAATTGGTGGGTTACTTAGGGTTGGAATAGACAACGTGCGCAATGTGCAATGTTACATCTCCGGTCTCTTTTATCTAAGATTAGGACGGATTTGCACGCCATAATATTCATAACAAAAACTATTAATTAACTAAGTTGGCGATAGATGGCGATTAGATGCTGCATTTCTGCGTATTAATTTAAATGTTGAATAGTCTTAGAAAACGCTTGCGTGGTTGTCAGATTTTGTAGGTCAAATTATTTTTATTTTATGGGTTCGCCAACGAGTAGCATATCTATCTGGTTCTGGGCCGTATTTAAATAACTTTATGGACAACGTTTTTATCGAAACTACTCATTTGGTGGTATAACTTTTACAATGGAATCCTGTAATGTCCTTTATTTATTTTAAACATGGCACAATATTAATAATGTATAGCAAGTCTAGCAAGGCCTTCGCACTTTTCTTAAGGACAAACGTACTGGGTTAAATTTTTAAACAAAGACATCCTTGAAACCAACTTCATCTTATGACTATTTTTTGTTAAAGTTGCGCACTGTCTATTTTTAAAAAGATTACACTTCTTATAAAAGTACCTACTTTGAAAATACTAAAAGTCTGTTCCAGCAACGATCAGAAACTGCGCGAAATACTGGTGTCAGATCTTCAATTGCCAGAAACTATTTATATATTACCTACTTAACGGCAACACACACAACATGTATATGTAATGTTGCGGCATGTGACCTTTATAATTTATTTTAAACAAATGATTACAATTTGTCTACTTTACATCAATCATAGATAAATATCACTAGAGCTAGGAATATATGCAAAACGCCATATTTTGCATATGTTGCATATATATACAATTTTTAATTTTGAATGCATAAATTGACATTTTGTTAATTTTTTGGCCTATATCTGACGTACTAATTGGCTGGACATATTAAAATTATGAGTTTTGGACCAAAATAATATTTTGTGAAATGCCTTTACAGGTCGATTTCCTAAAATTTTAAAGAATTAACTTTTCCCTGTAATAAATTACGGTTAATAGAGTAGGTACTTGAGACGAATAAATTATAAACACCTTCCTTAAGCCATTAACGCCTAAAGGTACCATATGGAGCCAGACGTTAGCGAAGCATTCAAAGGGCTGAGTACGGGCCTGGTCGGTGTTTGCGTAGTATAAATGTTTAGCGTTAGTTCAGTAAGGTTTGTGGAGTACGTGAGTAAGGTTCTGCAGGTTTGCTTTGAAATTTGTTGGTTATTTTCGTTAGGTGAATTCAGTGCTTGTAGACTTTTTTTTGGAAATATGGACATCAAGTTCGTGTAAGTATTGTTTTTATTACGTCATTACTCCTGTTTCAAATTCAACTTAGCATTTACCTGACCAACACATAGAGCAATTTATCTCTAGAAAACAAATTCGTCTTCACTTTTTTGTTGATTAAATAGTTTCTTGTAAACTTTGATGTTCCCAAATGGGCTCTTTAGGCGTTAACGGGGTTTGAAATTTTTTAGCTTGTGTTTTTTGTTGTTTTAGTGGAATTACGCTCCAAGAAGCACTAGATATTATTTATGATGAAGAAGATGTCGAGGACATATTTATTGAACCTGCTGAGAGTAATACACTTACAGACGAAGATTCAGCAGATGAGGATGAGGGAGGTCTTGTAGAAAACTTGAGTTCAAGGCAACTTTCTGCTACTGCAGAGGTTGTTCTGACAAATAGCGAAAGGCTGGGGACTGAAACAGACTTTGAGGAAGTAACTCCTTTGCGTCAAATATCTGACTGCGATTTGAAATTAGCATCGAAACCTTATGTGCCAAAATTTACTAAGGGAGATTTGCAATATGCTAATCATAAATTTTCATGTGGAGATTACTCAGAATATTGTTCTATGTCCTGTGTGGAGATCTTTGAATTATTTTATACCGATGAAATATTGCAGATGATTAGTAAAGAAACAACAAATTATGCGCTGTTCAAAAATAGTCCCGACCCTCAAGTAACCATTCAAGAACTGCGTGTGTTTCTGGGAATACTCATTTTAAGTGGGTATAACATTTTACCATCGAAAAGGAACTATTGGGAAAATTCCAAGGATTTAAAAAACGTTATGGTAGCAGAAGCTATGAGAAGGGATCGTTTTATGCAGATTTGCAAATTTATTCATGTTGCAAACAATAATGATATTGATAAATCGGACTAAATGTATAAGCTTCGATCCCTAACAGATAAAATAAAGAAAGATTTATTCAACACTTTGTACCCGAGGAAAACCTATCATATGATGAATCGATGATCAGGTATTTTGGTCGCCATGGATGCAAGCAGTTCATTCGTGGCAAACCTGTGAGATTCGGCTATAAAGTTTGGAGCCTAAACACTCCGAGTGGCTATCTAATCAATTTTGAAATTTATCAAGGAAAGAATCCCAGATCAAATACAGAATACGAGAAGTCCTATGGTAAAGCAGCAGCTCCATTGTTGCAAATGATAGAAGAAATGGGTGACAAAAAAAACTTTAGATATAATTTCTTTTTCGATAATTTATTCACTGGTGCCAATTTATTATGTACTCTGAAAGCAAATGGTTATGGCGGAACTGGTACTATACGTGAAAACCGATTGCCAAAGAACTGTCCTCTTTTACCTACAAAGCAATTAGAAAAGCAAAGCAGAGGTGATTATTCTGCTATATTAGAGAAAGAAAGTGGTATATTATATGTAAGATTGCTTGATAATAAGGTGGTAACGATGGCAAGCACTTCTTATGGCGTAGCACCAGTAAAGGCAGTTCAGAGGTTCAGTAGAAGTGAAAAGAAGATTGTTAATGTACCACGACCAGATTTGACCAAGCAATATAACAAGAATATGGGCGGGACCGACCAGATGGACAACAATATTTCATGGTTAGTTATTTTATTGATTTTATTTATACCTGTGATTTTACATATATTTTTTAGTTACCGCATTGGAGTTCGCTCAAAAAAGTGGTACTGGCCCATTTTTACTTATCTGATTGATGCTGCAATTCAAAACGCCTGGACATTATATAGAAAGAGTGGAAGAAAGATAAGTCAGTTAGATTTTAGAAGAAATATTGTACAGGTAAAACTTCCAATATTTATTAAAATAATAGGACTACTAAAAGTGTAGTATTTTTAATTTTCAGACATATCTGACAAGATATGGTGTACCGCCTCGAAATCCAGGTCGAATTCCGAAAGCTGCTGCTGCTGCTGATTCCAGGGTCAGTAATGGTTTAAGATATGACGGATTACATCATTACGTCATTTCGATACCTGAAGGTAAAAGAAGAAGATGTGCTGGTGAAAATTGTAAGAGCAGAGGAAGAACAATGTGCTCCAAGTGCAATATAGGGCTTTTTATCGACTGCTTTCGCTCATTTCATATTCAGTAGAAATATTTTTAAGAATAACTAATGTGTAATTTCTATAAGTGTGTAATACTGGGGTTGCACCTAAAGGTACCATATGGGAACACCTTCCCAAGGGTACTATTATTTAAAAAAAAAATAAAATATTTTCAAAACATGTTCTTTTATTTACTAACAATAAGTTTCAACTATAAATTATAATAATTTTAATTTTTTTTTATTTTTCGGCGCTAATGGGTCAAATTTTGCTAAATATTCTTTCAGGTAGTTGTATTAATATCTTCAAATTTCTAAATGACTCAGTTTACTTTCAACTTCATTTCAGTCTTTATTGTTGTGTTGTGTTAACCAGTGGGAAAAATAGCAAAATTTATTGAGTCGTGGGTAAAATCTTATTCAGATTTTGTTGTAGAAGGTGATAACCAGGTGTTTTGTAAAACATGTTCTAAAATTGTAAGTACTTTTTTATTTTATATTTTGTTTTGACCTTTTACAATGGTAAATCAAACGACAGTAAAATATTATTTTAACTCACAGTTAAAAAAAAAGTAGGGCAACTTTACAACGTACGCATTTATTTAATTTAATTAAAACTTCAATATCTACAGGAATTTATTTGTTTTAGATTCTATGTAAAAAAAGTTTCAAATCGACCAACACGCAAAAACACCCTCACATATAGCAAGGCAGAAATCTAAAGACACTCGCAGACAAATTCAACTTCCCTTGAAACAATATTTACAATCTGGATCGTCTAGAATGAACAAGCTATTTTTAATGAAGATTTATGCAAAGCTTTAGTGACTTCGAATATCCCTTTAATACGATTAAATAATCCAAATCTCCGATCATTTTTGCAAAAATACTGTAAATTTAATATTCCAGAGCAAAGTATATTACGCAAACGTGGTGTTGACAGTTTGTACATTGAGACTCGTGGAAAAATTCGTGAGATTACCGTTGGAAACCATTTCTACATTATTGTGAATGAAACAACAGACTCTTGTGGTCGAAATATAGCCCATTTAATGATAGCTTCATTACGCGAAGAAATGCAGATTGGTCCATATCTAATCGCTTCAAAGCAATTAGATAAAACAAATACCTTGACAATAACTCGTTTTATCCAGACAGAATTGTCATCATTTTTTCTTCCGGAAGCCGTTCCAACAGAAAAATGTTTATTGCTGTTATCCGATGCTGCCCCGTACATGGTAAAAGCCGCACAAAATTTAAAAATTTTATGATAACTTAATCCATGTTACATGTTTGGCTCATGGCCTTAACAGAGTTGCAGAAGAAATTAGGTCTAACTTTCCTTTAATAAATGATTTAATTAGTAATGTAAAAAAAATATTTCTGGAAGCTCCTCTAAGAACTCAATTGTACAAAGAAAAATTTCCTGAATTACAGATGTCACCGGAACCTGTGATTACTAGGTGGGGTACCTGGCTTAAAGCTGCCTTTTTTTAATCAGATAATTATGAAAAAATTAAAGAAATCATATTTGATTTTGATAATTCATCTAAGGGAATATCTAATACAAAGAAGTTGTTTCAAAATTACATATTACCAAAGCAATTAGTGTTTTTAAAAAATTATGCATTTGTACCCAAAATTATACCTATTAGATTTAGAACAAAAAAATTTACCTTTGGTGACTTCCGTAAATTTAATTAAGACGTTTGAATCAGAGTGTAAAAATGTCAAGGGCGATATTGGAAAGACGATTTTTCATAAATTTTCAAATGTAATTAAGAAATGAAGGATTTATTGTTTTAAGAAACCTTGCTAATTTTTATTCTGGAACTTTGAAGATATTAATACTATTCATCCAGATATTTAAGGAAAATTTAAGTTTGCACTTATTACTTCTGTAGATGTCGAAAGGAGTTTCTCTTTGTACAAGTACATACTTACTGATAGGAGACAATAATAACAACAATAACAGATAATTTAGAAAAACATCTAATTGTTCATTCGTTTTATAATAATGTTGATTTGTAAATAAAATTAGTTAATGATTAAATAATTATTAAGTATTATATTAGATGTTGTAAAATAAAACAAATAATAAATATTAATAAACTATTTCGATCAAATAACAAATTACTCTTATTGCATATGCTCTCCATATTTTTCAATTTCTTACGCATATATTGAAGTATTTTGCGGCATATATATGCGCATATTTAACTACTTTTTGGGTGCATATATTCCTAGGTCTAAATATCACTAAACACATAACCTGTAGTAGAATAAACAAGTTTCTATTCTTTATAAAAAAATTAAACAAAAATAATTTAACAATAAATTGTGAAATGAAATGTCAAAATTAAGTGGTGCACCATCAAGCGGCAAATTAATCCGATTATTTTACTGGCCAGCTATTTCTAGTTATTTTGCATTTTGACGTCTCTATAGAGGTGTTAAAATTAAATTTTCTGTTAGTGTAGGATAAAAACATTTTTGCTTTTGCGAGAGATCCGGTATGCTCTTATCAAAAACTGTCTCACAGAGAACATGACTTGAATAAGAGTGAATATCATCTACACTCGTATTCGCGTGTTTTCACTGAGAGTTGTGCTTGAGGCTAGATCCATCTTAATACTGTTTTATTAAATCAATGTACCAATGACCACCATATGGACCACTACGAATTTTTAAAATACACCAAGCAATTATTAATAAAGAAGCTAATGGCATATATGAGCCATTACAACTTTTTGAAAGATATATTTTACTGAGGTTTAATTTAAAATTTTAATATTACAATAGTATTTATATCTTTACTTTATTTGTAGCTATTTATTATTTTCTATACATGCCGTTTCATTTTATTCTTCTTGTTACGATTTATTGGTTATGGTTTTTACTGAATTTAATTTAAACTCTGTGATTTAGGCTCAAAAATAAGTAATAGAGCGTAAGTCCTTGGAGTTGTCCATTGCAATTAAATCCAGAAATAGTTTGACCTACTCTCGGGCCAAAATTTACTTTAAGTTATTATAGGGCAAATTAAAGTGTTAGATACTTCTGTATCCGGCTACAGTATCCGGATACTTTATGTGTATCTGAATACTTTTAAAATTTTGTATCCGGTATCCGTATCCGTGATCCGAATACCGGATACTTTTTTCAGCATTCAGACACTTTTAAATTATTTACCATAATCGTAACTAATCCAATCCATATTATCTCTATTAAAATATATGATTAAAATACTTTGAGCTACCTTGTATAATTAGAAATAAAATACGTATTCTTTAATATTACAATATTTAAGACACAATATTGCAATTGTGTCTTAGAATTTCGCATAAAATATGTTAACAAAATACATTTATATCGCTTGAGAAATAAAAATCAAGTAAAGAATAGAAGAATGGATTCCTTTTAATAGAAAAAGAGTAGGAATTTGGAATTTAAAGATAGTTAAGGTAATTTCAGTATTTATTTGGTTTAAAATCTAGTTTTTTAAAAAATAGTATACTTAAAAAGAATATCTCGGAAAATCAGCTTAGATAGAAAATAATATAAAAATAAAAGAAAACATAGAATTTAGTGTTAAATGTCTCTCCAAAATTTTATTTAATTCGCTTGACAAATAAATATAAATAAAATCAGCGGGGTATTACCTACTTCCATTTTATAAAAATAATAAAAGTAAAATTAAATAATAATACCTGAATGATTGTATGTGTTATAATGTACTTATACATGTATGACGTTGTTGTTCATAATATTACTGATCATGTGTTCATCAACATCAATAAAGTATACAGATCTGACAAGATCAAATATACGAGCCTGCTTTGCCTATGCCAGAACGAAACATTCAGCAATATCTCTCTCCTCCTTTCGACGCTCTCGACCAAATACCGCTCGTCGGAGGATCCACAAAAAATTAATTGTCTAATACATCTAACACTGACGAGAATATCGAAAGGTTGTATAAACATGACAAGTCGCGCCAACAACGAGCTTATTTCTTTAAATTTATATGGACACGACACTGGCTGGTTTTTGGCGCGGTTCAGGCGCGACTCATTTTATTTACACGCACCTTTATGTTTTATTGTTCATTTTGTTTTAATGTTTTATATTCACAGAATAAAAATAATAAACAATTTATTGAGTAGTTTTTTCCTGTTTCTATTATATCGCTTTTCATTTTCGATAATTTATTTATGCCTAGTATTGTTTATTGTTACTCGTAATCAATCTTATTGCATAATTATAACTATTGATATGAAAATATTATTTTAACTCACTTTAAAAGGATCCGTATCGATTTAGTTGTACTTGAGGATAAAGTAATAGCTTTGAAAGCGATTGATAATAAATTGACTAGTTTTAATTTGCTTTGAAGACCAAACTATTTAATATTTCACGTTTTTCTTGCTTGTGGCTCGTATGGTCGACTAATATTGTAATTTTATTAGGATAATATTTTACTTTGTCAACGGAGTAATCTACAAATTCGTAGATATAAATCCATCCGTTCTACCTCATTCTGCATATTTAACTGAATTCCGGAAACTTCATCAAACTCAACCACATCATGTAGATTTTCAGTACATTACACAAAGTTTTACTTTTATTGCTCGCTATCTAGAAAGTTTATCCAACATTTAAATTAAATTAAAGTTTTTCTAAAAGTTTTCTAAAATGTTCGTCCAATTTTAAATTATTTTAATTGTTAATTATTAAAATTAATGGAAAATGTATAAATCACTCTCAACTTCTTTAAAACTTGTTTCAGTAATTTGATTGAAAACTATTTGTTGCTTTTTATTTCCCTTTCTAGGCTTATGAATGGCTGACCAGCCGAAACCTGTCGTCAAATATTTACTAAATTATTATGGTACTCGATTTTGTCTTTAATTGAAGATAGCCACATTAACAAATATAATATATTTTATGTATACTATTAATCTTTATATTACTATTTATGCGTTTTTGTATTTTATATCAAAAAACAAAAAGTCCTTACGATTCCTTTAAAAATATTCACCATCTCCAGTCTAAAACTTGGAATATAACACTAGATTTATACTAGGTTACTGTATGTTTCATATGTATTTGAGCAGGTACTGGACTATTTGAGACCACCCGTGCCACTTTTTTCCTTAGATCCTACTGACGGCGATGATGATGAGGAATGTGTCATTCATGAGGCTTATTATTGGACACTAACGTCACGATTTATGCGGATCTCGGGAGTCGCAACTCGGGCGGAATACTTAATTTTTCGCATTTCGGGCGTAAGGCTACAGGTAGAATAAATACCCTTCGCAACTCGGGCGTTTAAGGACCAGTACCAATATTATAGTAATATAATGAATGTCACCTTTTTAGTTGAACCTGATAAGGTGCTTTCGGCCTAAACTTAAAATTATATACAGAGTGCCGTACAAGATGAGCTAGCCAGTTTTTAAATATTATGTAAATTTTATAAAATAAGATTTTTTTATTTATCTTTCTCTGCGAAAATAGTCTTTACATTACATTATTATGACATTTTAAATTGTCGTTTTTATTGAAAAAAGTAAAATTTAATTTTAATATAATAATTAGATTGATAAATAATAGTGTACCTACCTCGGCTAGCTATTTAATTTTTATTTTATTACATTTATTATGTACAGCGTGTCTGTGTAAGTTGGCTACATCTAGAAAACTTTTTTTTTATTAGTTTTATCAAAAAAAATTAATCGAACCTTACAACATGTCTTAATATTTCGAGTGTACTTCGCAAGTCAGTTTTTCCGTTTTGTGACGAAAGTCTAATTTATTTTTAGTTTATTTATTTAAAACACACTATTTTCAATTTATTTAAGACGTACTATTTAATTTATATAATACTAACTAACAATTCTAATTTATTTCTTACACTTTAACTTTCCAATACAATGTTTTATATTAAAACTGTCTATAATCAACTGACCGCCGTCTTCACATACGCGATATTTATATCAAGCCAACTCTGTAACCAGAATAATCCCGATGGTCGGGAAAATTCCAATTCTGACTCAACGGCACACTTCGTCCGTTCTACCCGTTTCTCGAGCCTCAGCGACATTCCCAGAATATTCCATCGCCTCTAGCATAAATCGGCTGCTCAGACGTGAAGGCCGCGTGCTTAGACAGAGTGGGACTTAATAATTTCATGACAGTTTGTTAAGTCTTCCACGATGGCATTTATTTGTCGGTCGAGATTACTGTATTTTGTGGCTTTTTTATTTAACTAAATTTTAATATTATATTTAAACGTTGTTATGTAACTAAAAGTTAATCATTTTGGAAAATATATATATATATATATATATATATATATATACTATGTAAAAGATTATTGTATTTCAACCTTTTTAACGTTTGGTTAATAATGTTAACCAAATATCTACGTTATTTTAATATTAATTATTCTAGTTTATTTTAATATTCTTTTTAAATGTTATTATGTAATTATGGTTCAACCGAAATTTGGATATTAAGATACATATACGTTTAATATTAACGTTTCTTTAAATTACATAAAACTCGTAATAAAAACGTTATTGTATCGAAACACTTTGACGTTTTGTTTATATTTTACCTAAAAATATTAATTATTCTACTTTATTGCAACCATAATTTTGAACATTTTCATTGATTATACTTAGAATATTAAGTTGGTTTATGTTTGTTATGTTGTAAATGGCCAAGATTTGAAAAATTTCTCGTTTGTAAGAAGAGAAAGATGATGGGTAATGTTGTAGTCATTTTATTTTAAGTAATATAATTTCATTTTAGAGACAACTATATGTTCCAAATAATTGGAAGTTTGCGTCTGTTGTTGGATACATTTCTGAAATATCAGTATGTTATATTTCTGATAGGTTTCAAATTATTATTTATAAAATATATTTTTACATTTTAGGAATGTTTTAGAAATGTTTCTGAGGCGTTCCGTAATATTTATATATTATTTTATCATATTCATGGTTTCCTTAAAATGGTCCGTATTCGAGAATTTTGACAAAAAGTGCAAAATTCGAATTTTAAAGAAAATTCTTCAAATAAAAGTTGCTTACAATGTAATTCTCTATAATTTTTGTTTCATACATTTCTCTAAAATAGACCGAATTCGGGAAATTTGAGGTAAAGTGCAAAATTCGAATTTTTCTCATTATTTTCACTTATAATACCACTAGTGACCAAATTATTTCCGGAAATATTTTGGAAATCGCGAATAATTTGAAAATGATCCCGATATCATGCTCTATATTTTTTATTCTTCACATGATTTCTCTAAAATAAACCGTAATGGAAAAATCTTCAATTTTTTTACATCAACTAACTTTTCAATGCTCGCTATCTGTTAAAATCAAAGCTTGTTCTGCGATGTCATTTATTTCTCTTAAATTTTCGATAATGCATTACTACCTGAATCAGATTGTAATCAAAATCAGGGTACATAAACTAGGGTCAAATTTCATATCCCGTCGACGCCCGAGTTGCGAACTCACAGGTGCACAATTTTGGAGGGCGCCCGAGTTGCGACGAATTCAGGTAGTTTTATATTACGCCCGAGTTGCTAACGCACGAGTTGAGAAAGTACCAACGTCACAGTCAAACAAGTCTCGACAAGATAAATTTTGTTTGGGTATTGTCAATTGTTATAATAGATTTAATTATCGTGAGTTGAAAGTGGCTAATAAAATTTGAAATTGCCAGTGTGGAATAAAATGCACAAATATTTATCTTTCTAAATTCTCAGTTGCTATTTATATCTACAATAACGTTGGAAAAGGTCCGTAGTCTATTATGCCCGTGGTTATCAATTTTTTTATTACTTTATATATTGTAATATATTGTAATATATTATAATATATTGTAATATATTGTAATATATTGTAATATATTGTAATATATTGTAATATATTGTAATATATTGTAATATATTGTAATATATTGTAATATATTGTAATATATTGTAATATATTGTAATATATTGTAATATATTGTAATATATTGTAATATATTGTAATATATTGTAATATATTGTAATATATTGTAATATATTGTAATATATTGTAATATATTGTAATATATTGTAATATATTGTAATATATTGTAATATATTGTAATATATTGTAATATATTGTAATATATTGTAATATATTGTAATATATTGTAATATATTGTAATATATTGTAATATATTGTAATATATTGTAATAAATTGTAATATATTGTAATATATTGTAATATATTGTAATATATTGTAATATATTGTAATATATTGTAATATATTGTAATATATAATAACATAATGTAATATATTTTAAATTTTTGTTTACTGTACCTATATTAAATTAATTTATCAATTAGATTTGCAAATCTATCAAAGAGTAGAAATTAGATAGGCTAAGTGGTCTTTAACCTCTAAGGCATGCCAATCTGACTAAAATTCTAGAAAATAATAGTAAAAAATATATTTTTCATTTATGTTTTAATAGATAGTGGTATTATCATATTATAACGGCATTTAAATAAGTGATTGGCATAATTATTATTTATAAGATTAAAGGATCTTCTTTCAAATATATTAGCTACGGCAACTCGGCCAATATTCGTCACACATTCCTGATATTCCATTATTTTCTATTGTTTAACGGTTGTTTTTCTTTTCAGACTGCGTCTCATGTAGAACTTGTCCATTGGAGGGTCGACTCGAAACTCAATGCAAATGTTTTGATAAAGTCAAACTTAATACGTCCATCCCTTCGCTTGGAGGTAAGTTTAGATGTTATCCTCTATCATAATATGTCAGCGAAACTTCGTTAATAAAGTCCTTTATAATGTCGAAGAGACTATGCATTTGGTTCTGAGTTAGAACGCTAGAATATTTCATTTAATTTACTAAATTCTGTAATATAAAATGTTCTTACTCTATAACATTATATACATAAACTACTTATTTTTTATAGCACTATTTCGACTTACAAGATGATAATTTAACACGTGCATTGATGCTTCTTTAAGCAATGAGAACGGTAGACAGTGTTATATATTGTGAACATAATAGACTCTTTTGTGTTACAATTAGATTATCTTTGCTTAATAATCATTTTTAGTTTATACATAGGAGTAAAACCTTAATATTGTTGTTATTTGTGGTAACTTTAGTGTAATCTTTAGTTTAGAGTTGTTTTGAACCATTTAAGTGTATTTTTACCTTAACAAAATTTTTAAAAATAAAAGTTCCGTTTTGGAATTTATAACTGGCGCAGTCAGTAGGATACAGGCGAGTCGTGAATAAGTTTAATCGAGTTCACTGTGCCGAATAAAATCTTTTTGTACCTGTGGAGTTTCAATTCCTTAGGTGTGGTTGCTAACGGAGAATTAGTAGACATTGACCACAGTCTAACCTTCCCGTCGATTAAAAATAGTAAGTGCCGAACATCCTTTAATTTCCCTCTCCTATAATTTAGTGGCATTAAAAAGATTGTACTATCATAATTTTAAAACTTTTTTATTTTAATTTTGAAAATATTTTATGAATGAATCAGTAATTAATACTTTGTTTAAATAGTTTACAAATATATCATTAAAAGATAATAAATCAGATAGAGTAAGAAGTAATATAAAAACTTTTGATGGTGATAGTAATTCACTAAATAAATTTATAAATAGGCACAAAAGTTTAATTATTACTTATAGAACATATGATGACCCAGAATTGGATGCACATATAATAAGATGTAATAAATTACCTATATTTTTACTCCAAGGCATAAGTTATGTTTATTTTTAAAAACATGGATGATCAATCTATATAATAATTTATATCATTGATCCTTTCAAATCACCAGACTCACAGTGTTGCCATATTATGACCTATCATGTGCCTGTCAGTGTCCTGTCATTTCCTACGGCTGCCATTTTGTTTTAAATACCCACATACTTTGATTACTATACGAGGCAAGAGAGAGGTCCGACACGCCCAACATAGGGCGCGGCCATTTTGAACCCTGTGACACAGTTTACAGCTAAAGAATCAGATCGCTCACTCTGCGTCGGCACTTTGGATCTCAATGTTTCAGTTTATACACTGTGCAACTCGGATAAGACAATATATGACAACCGCCTATAATAAAACAGCAGTTTTCTGCGTATCCTGAATTTGTATCCCTGGAGTGGATGTTATTTTGGAACTTTCAACTGGTCCGAGTGAGCTTACTGATTCTTTAAAAATAATATTCACTGATACTGACAGCAGCAAGCAAAATATCAGGTGCGTTTCAATCATCCGCTTCTACTTCCGGAATTGTCGGTTTAGCCGTTTTAACCTGTCAGATTAAAACAAGAAAACTGACAATTCCGAAGCAGAAGCGGATGATTAAAACGCACCTATTAAAAATATTGCGCCAAGATGTAGGCAACACGTAATAAGGGTTCAAAATGGCGGAGTTTTCTATCTGCTTTTAAAAGGCACTCAGAAAGCTGCGCAGTGCGACCATTCTCCGTATAGTAAAAGAAAATCAAAGTATGTGTAAATACCTAATAACAATGATAATAAATAATTAAACTAGGACAAGTAAAAAAATTGAATGAAAATGGCTCGATAATATTTAATTCTTTTAGAGGTAAAGATATAATATATAAGTAAACTCGCAACAAGACATTATTTTCTTTTAGCTGAATTTAACCAATTGAAATAATCCAGTCTAGAATAGCCATAAAGCCAATGGGATCAATATACCATCCTATTATCTATTGATAAGATATATTCAATGATAAGGGTACCATTACATATAGCTAGTTTACGTCAAAAATAATATCTTTAAAAGCTTATATCAGGACTAAATAACGTTTTACCTTTTTTCGTATATTTAGACAAGGCGAGTGAAAAATTTTTCTTCAGTAATTTGAGTGGCTAAAAATGCACGTTACATTCAAATTTTTAAAATAATTTTTTCAAATAAAATTTTACACTAAATACAAAGTTTCATTGCCTATTTTAGATACGTACATAAAGCTGTAACTTCTTTTGATCCTTTTTATTCGTTATTTTAAAGCAGTACTAAAATAAATCTTAAATTCTTTTAAACACTTACGATAAATTGTTAAATAAGGCACAATTAATCCAGCAGCAAACTGTCTGTCGTTCGTTTAAATTATGCGCCTACTACTTCTTCCTTGCTGATTGTATTTACCTTAAGAGCAATCCAGTCCCTTCTAACGTCATACCGCACGGATCTAACGACCTCCCCTTAAAGTATTTGAAACCTTGTTCGCTACATAAATTTGGCAATGTCGTTTGTCGTGAGCTGAAGAATAATCATAGGATTGGGTAAGGTCCGATTACAATTACATGAACACAGGTATATCATCAATTGGCAAAGTAATTCGTTGGCTATCGCCGCCTACTGGGGGTTTAGTGGCTTGTGTATATTATAGGAATGTAGGAATACTATTTTTTAACCAAACAACTTAAATATTTTTTATTTATTGATAGTCATAGATGATATACAGGGTGTCCCGAAATTAGACGGTCATATTTTAACAGCGTAATCTTCATCCTAAAATAGTAGTAAAAGTTCATATAAAAATAGGTCCGAAAACGTTCCTTTTCCGAGATACAGGGTGTTAAAGGTGAAGTCCTGATACCACACTTTCGTAAATATTTTCTAAACGTTTAAAGATAATTAGGTAAAATTTGGTACAAATACTTATCTTTTAACGCTCCATTTATTGGACTAAACCCCAGTTTTTGATCATCTTCTTAGGTGGGTGAATTAGGGGGAGCTTAGGGTAAAATTGCTCTAAGTTTTTTTATTGATAGTTTTTAACATTTTTGACTATAAAATTTGGAATACCAATATTTTCTGTATAATAAAGCTGCATTTGTTGCATCTCGGTAGGATGCCCCATTTTCAAGAGAAACGCATTTTACCTTATTTGAAAGTGTAAACAATAATTAGTAGGTCTGTAGAATCAGAAATTTTATTTTTTTTTACCTTTGGAAAACCGGTCACTAAAGAAATTTTAGAAAATATTTACAAAAACGTGGCATCTGGACTTCACTTGTAGCACCCTGTATCTCGAAAACGAAACGTTTTCGGACCTATGTTTATATAAACTTTTACTCCTATTTTTAACCGACTTCAAAAATGGAGGAGGTTCTCAATTCGTCGCAATATTTTTTTTTTTATGTATGTTCAGCGATAATTCTTTAAGACGGTATCCGATTTCAATAATGTTTTTTTATAAGAAAGGGGGTACTTCAGGGGTGGTCCCATATAAATTTGGTCAAAATCTAATAATTGGGCCCATAAGAAAATCCTCAAACCCTTCATTTTTTATGTATGTTTAGCGATAATGCTTTACCACCTTGTCCGATTTATATGATTCTTTTTTTGTTAGTAAGGGGGTACTTCAGGGGTGGTCCCATATAAATTTGGTTAAGATGTGGTGACGGCATCTGCACCTTTTTGAATTCGGTTTTTTTAAATTTCTAATACTTGTAGGATGTAGATTACGCTGTTAAAATATGACTGTCTAATTTCGGGACACCTTTTATATTGGAAATTCGAAATAATAGTTATGACGTAGCAGTGTTCTTCTAATTGTAATGGGACCCTAGGTATATGGATACGGAAAGTGATGAATTGGAGATAGGTAAATTGTATTTATTGTATTAAAGGAACAACAAATATAAGTACAATTAAATAATTATATTAATGTAACAATTTTTTAATGTCTGTATAATTTTTTTTCACATAGAATATTAAATTAAAAAAATAACTAATTAAACACGAAATGTTAATTTTTTCTCTTTTACAACACAAAATATATATTACTGTTGAATCAAAATTTTCTTTTGGCAGCAGGTGGTTCGTCAAAATTAGTGACTAAAACGCCTCGTTAAGTGCTATCTTCTGGTGTAAACTGGTGTAAATTGTTGCAAGAAACGAATAATGACAGAGTGTACGATACGATAGTTACAAGCGCGTTACACCAGAAGGCAGCACTTAACGAGGCGTTTTAGCCACTAATTTTGGCGAATTTTAAAAAATCATTACCAAGACATTAAGAGTTTAAATTTCGGGATTATATTAAGAATAGTGTTGTTGAGGAATGCATTTATTTTCATTATCATATTTGATTTTTTTCTCGGAAACTGAAAGGAATTAAAACTTTAAAATATAGGCATATATCTAGTTAATATTAATTAATTTATTTTGACAAAATTTTAATTTTTTAACAAAATTACTTTTTGAAATATCCTTGTCCGAAAACTATAAAGGCTGCTGCATTCACCTTAATATACCAACATACACGTGTTTAAAAATTCATGCGACAAATTTCAGGGGGTGATTGCTCGTATGAAATTAAGATGGGTCTTTCCTATAACAAAATTACCTCAGCCCACCCCTTTCCGAGATATCACCCTTAAGAGGTGGTGACTAAAATTGAGTTTATATTTTCTTTCTAAAATTTCAGTAAAGCTAGAAACTTGAAATTCTGTAATTTTTATGCACTTGCAAAGAACTAACCACGGTTATTTTTTTCAATATTCCTCAATTAATATAGGCGGGTGAAATTAGCAACCCTTACTTTATTTCATATCAAAACTTTTTTTCGAGATGAAGTTTTATGAAATAATTTTGTAAATTGAAAGCCTTGTTTTATTTTAAAAAATAATTATTTTTAAATTTTTTTCCCAAAACCAATAGTTTTATAGAAAAAAAAATACTGTTTTCCATTCAATTTATTAAAAAAATGATAAATTAGGGTGTTTATTTTTTTTTCTCTGAAGCTATTGGTTTTTGGAAAAAAATTCAAGAATAAAAAAAAATTAAATAAAACAAGGATTTCAAGTAATAATTTTATTTCATAAAAGTTCATTTCGAAAAAAGTTTTGACATGAAATAAAGTGTTGCTAATTTCATCCCCCTATAATGTAACAGGAATATTGAAAAAATACCCGTGGTTAGTCCTTTGCGATTACAGAATTTCAAGTTTCTAGCTTTCTGAAATTTTAGAAAAAAAATAAAAACTCAATTTTAGTTACCACCTTTTAAGGGTGATATCTTGAAAAGGGCTGGGCTGAGGAAATTTTGTTATAGGAAAGACTCATCTTAATTTCATACGAGCAGTCACCTCCTGAATGTTGACGCATGTATTTAGAAACACCCTGTATATTACACATTTTTTTAAGCGGGCAAAATCTTGACAATCTCTTTTCCCTAATTGGCACATGTCGTATTTCTCTAGGATTTACTAATTCTGGCAGCAAACAATTAAAATAGAAATTTGTCAGCTGTGGTAGCATTTTTGCCTTCCAGAATTTTTCATTTCATAAATTAACTAAAAACTAAATTAAACAAAAACCTAACAACGCCTCAACAACAAACTAAGACGATCAGAATAATTTCGCACCTCTTTAAAAACAACTACCTATTTTTCGACACAGGAATTAACAAATTTAACTAAACAGCAGCTACCCTTTTAAAACCCTTTGACGCCGGAATTCTTGTTTTTTTACTTCTTATCAGTTTTTTGGTTTTTTTATATAAAAGACTAATTTATAATAGTAATTTTATAATTTTTTTATTTTTTTATCAGTTATCAAAAGCCATAAACCGTGTCTTAGTTATTGGGACACTAGGCACCTGTGATAATAAAATATTTTCAAAAGTAATACTTTATTTTGAATGATACAAAGAGAAACAATTTAGGCATTGACCTACATTGCATGTAGAATAGCTCCAGGAAGACGTGTGAGGTTCTTTTCGGCTACTGCAAAAGGCACATCTTCTTGGTTTCATATGAATTGGCACATGTGCACATTTATCAAATCGGACTTCTAACGGCACCGCGCGCTTGAAGTGGTTTACTTCAGAACCATTAGTTCTTTTACGTCCTCTTCTAGGTACGTCAGGATCAGCGCCAATGAGTCCGTTTATGACTGCCAACCTAAACATCTTCAGTGTTAGTGATTTTACATCGGATCTACTTTTGAAAATAATAAAGGCGTTCACTAGCGACACATCCAAAAAATACCAAAAGATCCGGTGCCACCATTTCTTAGATTTTCTGTCAACTTCATAAATTGACTTTAGCATATCCATTTTGTCAACAAATCCCATGTTTACATTGTAGTCCTTGACTAGTGTCGAACAATCAATTTCTTTTATAGTACCATCTTTTTGCTTTCTAGAAACTGTCGCAATATGTTCGGGGTTATGATGATTACTTAGGAACAAGACGCCCTTTCTATCTTTCCATTTCATAAACACAGTACCGTCTTTGCTAACTCGCCAATCCGACTCCCCTCTTGCTAATTGATTGTCTGGTTGTATATCAGTTGGTGTATTCTTTCTTCCCTTTCTTGCTGTTCCGCACGCATAAATGAATTCCTCACGTAGGCTTTTCGTTAGTTCCACAGAATTGAAGAAATTATCGAAATAAAGTTTATGGCCTTTTCCAACCAATTTACGAGTAAGATCTTTTACAACCCAATTTTTTTTCGTCGTATCAGCAACTTTTCCTGTATATATATTAAACTGGCATACAAATCCAGATTCGTCTGCTCTGATCTAGACCTTATAGCCTCTTTTTATAGGCTTCATTGGTAAATATTGTCGCAAAGAACTACAACCTTTGAACTTTATCATCGACTCATCGATTGCTTGGTTTTCTGAGGGATTATAACAAGCAAAAAACGTTTCTGACAGATGGTTTAATAAGGGCCTAAGTTTATATAGTTTGTCATAGTTTGCTTCATTTCGTTTAGGTTGTAGAGAATTATCGTTCAAATGTAAGTTTTTTAGCAGCCACTTAAACCGATCTCTTGGTATACAAGAACTAATATAGGCATCTCGAAGATCTGCCCGGGAAGACCAGTAGTCTCTCAGGCTGGGAAGACGCTTTATTCCCATTAGTAAGTTTATTGCTAAAAATACCTGCATTTCCTCTGTATTGGGTTGTGTAAACCGATTTTCGTCACCACCGCTATTTTGAACAGCATATAAATTGGTTTGGAAGACAATATAATCAGTAAGTTTTTTTGTAAAGAGTTGAAGAAACACTTCTGTCAGTGTATCTATATTGTCTGGTATATTTGAATTGAATGGTTCATTAAAACTTTTTTTATATGGAATGCAGTTTTGGGGGTCTCTAGTCCAAATTGTATTTGAAAGAAAATATTTTCTTTTACGTATGTCCAACGGAATATCATCGTCACTATTGTCTGATTCAATTTGTTTTGCCTCTGACACGTCCTTAATTTGGTTTTCCTCTAAAACATTCTCTTCAAAGAGACTCTATATCAAAAACACGTTCATCCAGATTTGTTGTTGAAAAATCTGTCTTGTCATCGCCATCAGAACAGTCATCAATATCTGAGTCCACATCAGATGGAATGCCTTCAATAATATTAAATATTTCTTCTTGTGTCATACGTTCCAAATCAGCAATTGAATAAATCTTTTTGCCTGTGAAAAAAGAAACATACATTTTCCTTGTGTCACAGCAGAGCGACCACCACATTTACAAGGTGTAAAATTCACTAAATTCATCAATAAACATTTATCATACAAATACAATCAAATATATGCTACTTATACAACATGTCTATATAAAACTATTCAATATTACACCACCATCAACCACGTGCCTGAACACCATAAACGTGTCACTACAAAATACCGCAAATGTCGACCCAGATATAATTTGAAGTAGAAGTCGTTGGAAGGGGATCTCGAGAGTCCGCCTACCAACTACGTCTAAGCGCTGAGGACACTAAGCTTATGCTCGAAGGCTACAGTATAAAAATTATTCGAAATGTGTCTCAAGGCTTTGCCCACCAGTACTCAAAGGGTTAACCACAGGCTTCATAGACTAGCAGCGTTGCCATATTCACTGGTATCATTGTTTTAATAGAATTAGTATCGGAATGAAAACTATATTAATCTTTGGTCCTGTTTAAAATTGGTAATATTTAAAAAAAAAGTTATTTAGAAAATAGTTAAGATATTTGTTATAGAATGACGCTAAAGAGCCAAAAAATTAAATTTGTTAAAAAGTTGAAATTTTTGTTGTTTTTCTTTAAAAATGTGTTTTTCGCGATTTAGCGACATTCTTGGTTCATTTTTAGAACGATTGGCCTAAACCATTTTTTTTAACTGCCTCAAATGTAAAATTGTTTTTTGGCGGAGCAGCGCCCGTCATGTTTGCTCTTAATACAACTATTTTTGTATATTTTTAAAGGTTTCCGCATCTATTTTTATCATCCTGAGGCTTTACAATAATCTTTTACTAAATGTTTCCCAGTTTCTTCGCGTCATTATTTACTTTTTTCTCTTGACTTCATTTAAAATATATATACACCTTAAAACATCCATTTCCATTATTCTATAACAACCTATATTAATCGAAAAAGAAAAGTAAATATCCAACTTCCGGTTCTAAATTCAAAAATCGAATTTTTTTTTTTCAACAACTTGAAAGCTTGTAAAATACCGTTATTTATGAACCCTCGAGCTCTGCTAACTCGTAAATATGTTAGAGCAATATATCATTTTCGTAAAAAGGTAGATACACCATTATAAAGAAAATTGTACGGCGTCCCGACCTGGGGCGATATTCTTACCCTAAATGCAAAATCAATGGGGAAAAGTCTTTTCGGTGCTCACACACCGCTTCACTTCCAAAATACACATAATGAAATTTATATGAAACGGATATTTGCTTTCAATTTGGAGTTTTATTAAGCTTTCCATTTTCCAGTTTTTGCATTTTCGAAATTTGAGAACGTTTATCGACCATTTTGTCGAGAAGTCAACTTATCCGTTTGAAAATGTACGAACAAAAAATATTTTAATATTCAATTTAGTGTAAAAATACATTAAGAAATGTTAAATTAAACAAGATAAAGATTATTTAGGATATGTGTATTAAATATTATTACACCTCAAGTGAGATTTAAAAGTTTTTTTAGCCGGTTGCAAGAACGATTGTTAAAATCTCTCGTTAGCTAATATAAATAAGATTAAAACTGGCAAGCAACTGTGCTTTTCCAACAGACAGTTTGCCGCTTCACAACTAGTCACGGGTGATTTTTAATAAAATTTATATTATTAAAATTAATTTGGCAGTATTTTTTCAAAAATTAATTACAAATAAAGTAAAAAATTAAATTGAGGCCTAACCTTTATTGCCATGGTTAAAAAAATAAATTAATCATCCTCACTCAATGTAATGCCAAGTGTTTCAATGGATCTTGTAAAGAATTACTCCTAAGAATTAATATACCTACACAGTAAACAGGTTTAAGACCCTTAAGAATGAACTGGGTGAGTACTCAATCACAGGGAAGGAAACAGTAAGAGAACTCTAAGGGGTTCACTTCCCTGGTGCACAAACCATAGCACACACACCGGCTAACCGGAATCTAAACGGACTAAAAGCTGATAATAGAGCCAACAGGGAAGATTGGAAGATAGCCAAACAAGTGGTGAACTATGGTAAACTGAAATGGGCAATTAGCTCATTCGAACCATATAAATCACCGGGCATGGACGGGATTTATCTAATAATGTTACAAAGAAGTCCTGATATTTTATACAGCAGAATCTGTAACATACTTAAAAGTAGAGTGGCCTTTGGACAAATACCAAAAGCTTGGAGAAATATTAGGGCAACTTTTATACCAAAACCTGGAAAAATAGAATAGGAAACGGCAAAGTCCCTAAGACCAATAAGTCTTATGTCCTTTGTACTTTGAAAAAATGCTAGATAGGCATATTAGAGAAGGGATATTGGTTCAGAGGCCAACATACCAAGACCAATACGCCATAGTGCAGGGAAATCAACTGAAACAGCTCTCCATCAATTAATAAAAGGGGTGGAGAACATACTGGAAAACAAGGAGGTAATACTGGAAGCATTCTTGGATATCGGGGGTGCATTTGACAATACCTTCGTTGAATCGATCATTGGATCTCTCAAACACAGAGGAATCGAGGACACGTGCGTGTCCTGGATCGACTCTATGTTAAGGGAGAGAACTATACACACAACCCTTATTTGAGAGACAATAGCGGCACGGGTAGCGATATCTGCAGGATGGAGTGCTGTTTCCACTCCTGTGGAACCTTGTAGTGGACGGGCTGCTTAGGGCTCTCAAAGATAAGGGACATAGAACCCTGGGATATGCCGATGATGTAGTGATCATGGCACAGGGAAAATACAACACTATAGTAAGAGATCAAATGCAAGAGGCTCTAAATATAGTAACGAAATGGACAGAGACGGAACGACTAAACATTAGCCCAAACAAATCTGACATAATTGCATTCACCCGCAGGAGGAAATTGGAGGGACTAGGGCCTCTTAAGCTAAGAGGTGCAAGTATCCAGCTTAAGGGGAAGGTAAAATATCTCAAGGTTATGATTGATTCGAGACTTACCTGGAAACAGCATCTAGAAAAAAACACAAGGAGAGCCGAAACCTCATTAAGGATGGCAAGGCGATTCTTTGGAAAAAAAAATGGGGTTAAAACTAGACATGGTATATTGGCTTTATAACATGGTGGTGAGACTGATAATAACATACGCAGCTTTGGTGTGGTGGCCAAAGACACAACAAAGGAAAGCAATAACGAGGCTAAGCAAGGTACAAAGACTTGCCCGCCTCGGAATAACGGGAGCAATGAACACAACCCCCACAGCGTCAATGGAAGCACTAATAGGACTTCCACCTCTTCACTATGTGATACAAGGGGAGGCAAGATTAAGTTCTTACAGATTAAGGAATACACTGGGAAATATTGACATTAAGCCAGGTCATATAAGTATCTCAAGGTTAGTGACAGGAGATGTGCTAGACATGAGATCAGACCACATAACTAAGAGGTACTCTTTTAATACTCTATTTGAGGTTTTAATACAGGAAAAAGCGGAGATCGCCATAAGGGAGCCCAATGCCCAACGACAGGAACAAACCTGGTGTACAGACGGGTATAACATTGCGGAAGGGAGTATTCTCGGAAGGGAGTATTCTCCTAAAACCCTGATATTAACCATAGCTATGCTATAGGAATACATTCCTTGGTATTTCAGGCTGAGGTATAAGCAATTTTGCAATGTGCAAAAACGAACAATGAAAGAGCTGTCGAAAATCAGCATATTCAAGCGGCACTTACGGCCATATCGAGTCAGAAAATTACTTTTTAGATAGAAACTTTTTGAAGCACACTGTAAATTTGAAAAAAAAAATTTAATTATAACTCCAATAGATATTTATCTCTCTGTATAAAAGTAATGTTATAGTCTGGACGGACGTGTATAGGATGTTCCACCCTGTATGTGTTACAAATGGCTTTATATTCTTTCTAATGTAAATGGGGTAAATAATATTTATGATTATATTATTATGTTTGTCCATTACCGTGGTCTCGAACCGTTGGATCCAGTCATTTGAAAAGCTTACGTAGAGCCGTGTAACCAATACGTAGAGACCCTTTGGTAAGGGATACACGTCGCGGATAATAACCTCGACAGCAGCATATAATATACCCGGATACTATAATTATTTTTACATTCTAAATAGTAATTATTACTCTTATTTGCCTGTAATAAGCACTTTAATAACAGAATATAAGCCTATCGTGCAATTAGTTACATTTAGGATGATATAACCCCGAACGGACAAGTAATTGAGATGAGTCGTAATGAAGAGAAATGTTCTCCTTAAAAATATCTTTCAATTGGTATAAAACTAATCCTCGTTGGCGCAATTTCTTATACATTTCTGTCCATTCTCCTTTAATACAATAATTTATGCTGTCTGGGTAAGCAAGGTCCAACATTTTAAATTTATTAAAACATTCGTATTTTTGTTTCAGACCGAAATGGATTTACAACCACCATGCATTTAGCAAATCTGCCAAACCTCAAAGACGAAGAACTGAAGCAATATCTGCGTCAACAGGTAAGAAAAATAATCACATTTACTTTGACCGCCAACACCGTTCAATTCTTTGTAGGTTTTCCATTTCAAATATCTCTATATTTTCATTTTAATAACAGGTTAATTTAATGCCTTAAATAACCAACTTTAAATTCTAACAGAAATTTCATTTTCGCAATTTTTGTTCAAAGTTGTTTTAGCCTAACTCTTTTATAAGAATTATTTTTAAATAATTTCATCCGTCTAAAAGTTTAAAGCTTTGTTTTCTCGTTTTGCCGCTTGAAATTCAAATACTTTTCAGATGTTATGGTTCGACTCTTTTATATGGTCTCTTTCGTTCTATTTTTCGGACTGTAGCGTTGAATAGTAGAGTAAAAAACGGAGTAACGCTTTTAATTGTCGAGTACATCAACAGGCAATTTTTCAACTGGCTTAATTGCGACCATTTACAAAATTCCCAGCTGGATTATTCACATCATCCCTTTAAAACCGTGTTTTTCTCGTCCACTCTGGATTCTTTTGATCATCTATTATACAGTGCGTTTGCGATAGCCGAAATGGTTTTAAATGGATGTTTAATCCCTCGGAATATGAAACTGCAGATACAACTCAACTATAACAGAGAGAAAAAATGAAAATATATGTATATTTTTGATGATCACTAACACATAATCCTGTGTTTCGTATTGGTTCTGAAACGTATATAATTTCGTACATATCCATAAACAGTGCGAAAATTTTCCTTGGCCATTTTACACTGTTTAGTATATCAGAGCCGTACAACCTGTAGTACCTACTAATAAAGAAAAAATACAATCTTATACCGTCATCCATTTAGTTCGTATTTCCTCGATATTTAAATTGTATCTACGAATTAAATTTATTTACAATTTTTATATGGAATATTGTTACGTTATAAAATAATTAATAAATATCTAAATAAATAAATTAAATAAAGCCCAGTATATTATAAAATCCATCCAACAAAATAATTTAATTATCAGCAGTTTATTATTATCTAAACAATTGGTCAATATTAAAAACACCGTGAGGAATGCGAAAAAAGAATGGACGGGGTCATGCTGGCTTGGGGCGTCGGCCTAGGGGGTTAAGTTAAATTAGATAAAAAGATAGGTTGTGTCTAACCCCTGAACAAAGGGTGCCCTCAAAAGAATGTAAGTAGATTGTTCTTATTTTATTATGTCTATATTTTTGATAGTGGAAAATATAATTGGCTTTTTTTTTGTAAGTGTTCTTATTTTTCTGTGTTCTCCTCCAACTCTTTCTGGTAGTTAGTGGCTACGCTGACGGGGTTAATAGAACACCCCGTAGCATATTTAACTTTTTTTCTACTATTTATTAAATTTATTGTAATATATTTTTGGTGTAGAAGACGTTTTTCCACAGTAAAATATTAGTGCCCCTTATTAATTTTTTATTTCAATAGTAATAGTAATCTTAGTTGAAAATGATACACACAGATTGTCTCTCTGAAAAACGTCTATTTTTTTTTAATAGTTACATAAAAAACATAATTAAAACCATAGCAACATACATTAGAGAACTTAATCTTAATCTTTAACATTTCTTCCCCAAAGTAATTGTTTTTCAGTTTCAATTACTTCCTAACATCAAGGACAATGAGTTTAGATACTGGTTTCTTATAAACTGTTCCTGCTTGATTTCGTACATCAACTTTTCTCGTTCTACCGTCTTTGGCAGTATACAGTTTGATAACTAACCTCTTTTGCCAGCAATTTCTCGGTCCACTGGGATCCACCATAATAACTACGTCACCAAGTTGAATTGGTTTACCCTCTTGGAACTATTTTGTTCTTCTTATTAAGGTGGGTAAGTATTCATTTGTCCAACGAAACCAAAACATATCGGACAATCTTTGAGCAGCGCGCCAACTGGACAACAGATTTACGTCTCTGTCATTTGCTTCTGTGCAAGGAAGAGCAACTGAAGAAGGCCCAATAAGGAAATGATTGGGTGTTAAAGATTCTAGGTCAACTGGATCAAGCGATACATGAACTAAGGGCCTGGTGTTTAAAATATTTACACATTCTGTCAAGAAAGTTCTTAAAACATGTTCTTTATGAGAGTACTTCTCAACTAAAATTTGTCTCAGAACTTTTTTTTACGGATTGAATAAGTCTTTTCCAGCAACCTCTTATGTGTGCTGCTAGTGGTGCATTACAGAACCACTTACATCTTTTACGTGCACACATTTTCATGATTTCGTACTGGTCTAACTTTTGAAATTCTAAAGAGATTTCTCTTTCGGAACCTTTGAAATTACTACCGTTGTCGCTATAGATTTCGTCAGGAAAACCACGTCGACATCCAAATTGCCTCAAAATATGATTCACCGAGGAACAGTTATTTGACATATGGTGAAAACCAGAACATTTGAAACAACGCCGTAAATCAAGGGCATCAAAAACACTGCATTAATCATAACCTACGTACAGCTTACTTTGAGACATAACTTTTTTGTATGTGTTACGATCCAATTGAATCACAGCCTAAAACAGGCAGTTATTTTTTTTTATAGGAACAATGGACACTAGTTTAATGTTGCTTTCAGGTATAAATTCATTTTTATTCTGAGTCTTCAATAAATGCAAAAGATCTTCTTTACTAAAGGTACGTTTACATCTGACATTTATTGCATGAGATTTATGTCTGACAGTTGTTAAGTCCAATGTAAACACACAAAAATTTCTCTCGGAGATATATGTTCGAGTGTTTACACTGGACTAAACAAATGTCAGACATAGATTTCATGCAATAAATGTCAGATGTAAACGTACCTTTAGACATTCCGCCATCCCAACTATTTTAAAGCGTTACTTCTTTAATTGTATAACTCGTAGCAAGCTTCTTGTTAGCCAATTCTTTAAATTTGTCCATTTCCTATGAGTTTTCACAACTAATAACGAGACCACCATTTCGTACATTCTTAACTTTGGTTATAGCCACATTAAAATTAATAGGAAGTATGTTTTTTAGCATATCAGTCTTGGTCACCGATAAGTCTTGTTTTGATTTCGACTTTATAATGACTGAATATTGTTTTTGAGCATTTTAAACAGCATTTGAGTAGTTTGACGTATATAAAGAGCTAGGATTCATTGTATGAACACTATTCTCACATCGAACTTTAGCTGTCAGCTTTTGTTCAATCTTATGCTTTACTATAGTCATAAGGTCTGTTTTAAATGAATTTATTCATGTATCAATTTTAGCTGTTTTGCTTTTTACTACATCTTCTACTATTTTCTTAAAGTTTTCAATATCTTATATTTTTTGTAAACATAGTAAATTCAATGTTTGTAAATCCGACACAGGAGTAGTGGATCCACCTATTACAAATACCTTCACAATCAATGAGACCTTCATTTTTCTTTATTTGGCATTTACTGCAAGGATCCCCGTTGGAGCTCATTTTTATATTTGCCTATGAATAATAGCATCGGGTACTTTTTTACTAATATGAAAATAATCAAAAAGTAATTTATCTTCAAAGGCAGAAGACAAAAAAGTAAAATTAGTTTGGATTATCATACATTTGCACAGACTAATTAATAATTTCACAAAAAAATTAAAACAAAATCACTATATTTATTAAAGATAGCAGAGAACTTTTAAACACGTCTTCACACCACTACTTCAAATTACTATATTATTATCACGCAGTACCCTTAAGCGTGCTGCGATCGTCATAAGTAAAGATACGTGTAAATGAAGAAGCTAGAATAGTCCAGAAATGTCTCGAAATATCATTCCTTGTCAAAGAAAAATTCGGATTGTTCGATAAGGTTCTAGAAGGCTGTCAAGCTATATATGTCGACGTCCTGACGCCAGAGTTCGGTTTTTATGATAGACGTTACATGTTAATGTAATTGCGATACCAAAAACCTGTGTAACATTATTAATAAATATATTTTTTTTCAGTTTTTATCTTTATAAAGATCGCGTTTTTACCACTACTGGTAGTTTGCTTCAGTTCTCCCATTCTCTCATATTAATTATGTTTACACATTCTTCAAAGATATTATGAGTTAGCTCAAACTGCACTTAATCCCTCCCTAAGCGCTCTAATGAGTTTTAAAAGGGTGTTGAATTTCAAGACTTTCAGTAGTACATAACTCAGAACTTCCCTAAACACGTGCCAATTCATATAATATCGTTGTTTCTCTAACGTAAACATTTATTCAATTACAGTGTAAAAACAAATCCCGGTGCCTCGATTAACCGGACGTTTAACATAATTTACACAAGGTAAAATACCGCAGGACGAGAAGCAACTGGAGCAATGACCCACTGCCCTTTGTATGCTCAGTTCCACTAAGGGATTAAACGTTTTGTGGGAGGGCTGGATCTGGCAAAATTTAAAGGGTCGAACTACGGACAATGCAGACCACATGATGCGGTTGTGGCGGTCGTGTTTGTTGTTGCTACTTTAGACCAGGTATTAAGGAAAAAGCGAAACAGCAAATATTAACACAAAGTCAAAGCACCATAAAGTTTAATATGGGTAATGATATAAAGCATTTTAAATAGTATTTAACTAGTAATTTTTTTAAATAACTAATAGATTTATAGAAAAATAAATACACTAAAGATTAAATTACATGACATAAAAATTTTACTCATCTAGCAAATCACAATACTTGCTCTGTATTTGTAAGATATGAAGGGTGGATTGATCTACATCGCTTTGGTCTAACTAGGCCCATTGTGCATCCTCCAGAGGCTACGAACTACTTTAGCAAAATAATAGGATATATTATAAATTAAACGTTAACACGTTGACTGCCACCATGAAATAAAAAATGAACTTTTTTAAGACAAACTACTAAATAAGTAAAAAATGTATTGTTTAACATTTAAAATCGTTGTTTTCAATTTTATACTGTTTTTTAGGTTTTTAGTAATTTTTTCTATAAAAAATTTACAAAATTGAAATTAATGGTATTATCTCGGGTATTGGTATTACCAAAGATTTTTGGGGCAAAATATTGTGTACTGCATTTTCTGCTTTCTCCGATATGTGTGGAGGTGTCGATGGTTAGTCTTCTATATCGCTATTATCAGACATTTTGATAATACAATTATCGAAATTTAGCTATCTATGAAAATTTAATACGTACTGATTTTGACAACTAAAACGATTACATAGGAACCTAGGGCAAACGTCAAATGCACAGCCTGCTTAATTGAAAAATTCTGGGTTTCTATTGACTAAAAGTCTGTATCGTTATGAAAAATCTGTATCATAATGGGTATCATTATAAAACGGATTATGGGCATATAAGTGCATTGTTATAATATGGGAGTAAATAAGCAAAACCAATTCAACACCATTTCTTATGTAAATTAACGTGTAAAATCGCTAAGCTTTTCCAAGATGGCGGCCATCATTTTCTTGACCGAGGGTTTCTAGCAATTCAGATAATCGCAGGTAGATGGCGCAACATGATATATTGGGAGGAACAGACTTAACTAGGGTTCAAGAAGAGTTAAGATGATGATAATGTACACCTCACGTATACACACAGCTAGATGTCGCCACTGGGTAGACTACGGGGGGTATTGGTAATAACTATTACTCTAGAATCTAAATAATGTTTAAAATTCTCTCACATTTTTTAGATAAAACGTGAGGTATACTACATAACTATAACTTTAAAATAAGTAATAGGATCTTGGACACCAATGCTTTTTAAATGGAAAACGTGTAGTTCACTCTGGACAGTAGAGTGCTGGTTGTGGATATTTAAGTAAAGATTGGACAAATAATGCTAATAATTTAAAAGGGAAAAACTTATTTGTAATAGGGTAAAGTCAACATTGGACTATGAAAATAAGATATATTTGGTTTTAAAATTATATTTTAGTAGTATTAAGTATTTACAGTAACTCAATGAGATTCAAAATTGTCTGTTTTTGAAACTCAGCTTTTTTATTTAGGCCTATTTTCAGTAAACTTATAATTAGTTTCTTTTTCTTAATTTGTTTTTCTTTGAAATTATTCTTAATTTCCATACCCTGTTCTGTTTTATAAAATTCTCTTCGTTTCTCGTCAGCTTCTTCCCTCCGCCTTATTCCTTCGGCACTTCTATCACATCTACATGTGGATTCATCAAAAAGTTCTTTTTCCAATGTGTATTTTTCTAAGTCTTTAACACCTTCAGATGCTAATTCTGAAATATCTGTGCGTACTAAGCAACACTGTTTTCCTCGGGAATGTAACCAATTTTGTTTGAATACTTTTCTATCGTAATGAGAATGAGAAATACCTATAAGACCATGTCCATTCCTTCTAAGCGGCTTTTGTTCATCATCACAGGTGATGTATCTGATAAAACCAACAGTATGATCCAAGCAAATTATTTTCTTGAAAGTTGTTTTTGAATGGAGTCGTGTACCAGTGCGCTGTAGTTTTTTCTTGTAGGCTAATTTTGTAAATCCATTAGTAAAATGTATTAAAGCGTCAACATGTTCATGTGCTGTACTACCATGGTCTGCTATTAAATTACATCGACAAATATAATACCATTTAATATTTGGAGCACAAGCAAGTAAATTAAAGTCCTTTTTATTTAATATTAACTGAGACAATTCTTCGTAATCTTGTGCTATTTCCTGTGACGACAAAGCGTTGATTTCATTTAGATTCAAGAGAGTCAAATAATCAGTCTGACAGTGACATTTTTTTGTTATTTTTAGAGTAGCTACTTGTAGAAAATGTCTCAGTAGACTGGAGGAGTCTTTAATGTCTCAATACCTTAAACAAATAATTCATTACTCCCATCACCAAGATTTTTGCGCATGCGCAGTAGTACAGACAAACGTGATGTAAACCGTTGCGACATGCGTTCACGTGAACGAATGTTAGGTTAGGAGGGCATACGAGAAGTTCTGAAGCAATTTACCGAGAAAAGATGAAAAATTATGAAAAATAAGAAAAGAATGGAACAAGCAACGACGCTTACATCCAGTGTTGCCAGTCTATACTACTATATACTATTAAAAAATGCTCGAGAGATAAAATATTGTACAAACATTGCTCGAGATATAAAACATTGTTAAAAATTTATCGAGAGTTAAAATATTTTTATAAATTTGTCGAGAAGTAAAATATTTTTATAAATTTGTCGAGTTAAAATATTGTGCAGTTTGCTAAAGAGATAAAAAAGTTGTTAAAAATTGCTCGAGAGATAAAATAATGTTAGAAATTTATCGAGAGATCAAATATTGTTTAAATATAGCTCAAGAGAAAAAGGTTTAAAAACTGTTCGAGAGATAAAATAGTATCATAAATTATTAAAATCTTTTTCAAAAATTACTCGAGAATTAAAAAATACTATTAAACATTTATCGAGAGATAAAATAGTGTTAGAAATTATTAAAATTTTGCTTAAAAATTGCACAGGAGATCAAATATTGTTCAAAAATAGCTTGAAAGGTAAAAAAGCTATTAAAAATTGCTCGAGTGATTAAATAGTGTTAAAAATTGTACAAAAAATTTTGTACAAACATTTCTCGAGGGATAAAAAAAGTTGTTAAAAATTGCTCGAGAGATAGAATACTGTTAGAAATTTGTTTAAAAACTGTTCGAGGGATAAAATATTATCAAAAGGTGTTAAATCTTTTTCAAAAATTGCTCGAGAGATAAAATAGGGTTAGAAATTGTTAAAATTTTGTTCAAAAATTGCACGAGACATCAAATATTGTTTAAAAATAGCTTGAAAGGTAAAAAAGGCTATTAAAAATTTCTCGAGTGATTAAATAGTGTTAATAATTGTACAAACATTGTTCGAGGGATAACAAAAAGTTGTTAAAAATTGCTCGAGAGATAGAATACTGTTAGAAATTTATCGGGAGATAAAATATTGTTTCAAAATAGCTCAAGAGATAAAAAAGATTTAAAAACTGTTCGAGAGATAAAAGAGTATCAAAAGGTATTAAAATCTTATTCAAAAACTGCTCTAGAGATAAAATAGTGTCAGAAATTTGTCGAGTGATAAAATATTGTTTAAAATTGTTGTGTTCGTGTTCTCTATAAACCTTTTTTGCTCTTTAATGACCATACTTCATAATTAGACAAATCTGGTAATTTTATAGAATCTAGTACATTTTTATGAAATCTGGTACATTTTTTAGATAAATCTGGTACATTACAAAAATATATTCTGGCAACACTGCTTACATCACGTATACCGTAGTTAAGTCTGCTGCTCCCAATATATCATGTTACGCCATCTACCTGCCATTATCTGAATTACTAGCAACCCTCGGTCAAGAAAATGATGGCCGCCATCTTGTAAAAGCTTAGCGATTATTCACGTTAATTTAAATAAAGAATGGAGTTGAGTTGGTCTTGCTTATTTGCTTACGGGTGTAGAAAAAATACATCTTTTGGGTTATTATCGATCGATACAAATCTGAACGTAGCTGCAAGATTTTGACAGCGTCGCACGATATTTTGCGGGCTAATTAACTAAAATATAACACAGAATTAGCAGCACCAAACAAAAATTTTTTCTTTGTAGACATGTTGGGAGTCTATATCACGGTCAAATAACAAAAGATATGACAGTTTTATAACGAAATATAAAAAACAAAAGGATTAGGAAGTAAAACATATTTCAATAAATCTCCTGTTTTTTTAACAAAAATATTTTAATTTATGAGTTGCACGATATATGTTTGGTAAATAAATAACAGTAAAAACTTTAACGAATACATTCATCAAAACTAATTCGAGTTTGTAGTTTTTCATAGATTCTGCCTACGTAAAAATATTTTTTGTTCAAACAAAATTTCCATATTTCACCGTTTATACATACATAACAGGAACTATTCGAAACTTTTTTTAATAATAAGTTGTGCTTAAGTTAGCGTTCCGCAGAGACCTGGTTCACTACGTTGAGCAACCGGAAGTTGGCTATTTAGAGGGCTGTCCTGGAATCAGTGGCGGAGAAATAGTTGTGGATATTAGATTAAAAATAACCTTTTTGTATTTAATGGCATATAATTGCACTCGTACTAATCTTTTTGGTATGTCTATTTTATTCTTTTCGTAATATCCATTGAATAAGTCCAAATAAAGGATAAGGTTAAAATACTGCTCCTGTTTGACTCTTATTATCAAAATTCCAACTCTGAATCAAATTCATAAATGAAACCAAGCTCATATTATTTAGGCTAAGGGCAATTTTATTACCAAATTTGTAAAAAGGGCAGAACTACTTCACAGTTTTTTTTTTTGACAAAATTATAGATTATGCATCAGTAAAATTAGGTTTCAGAAGAAACATTAAGACTGGCGGTTTAAAATCGCCCAGTCAATTGCAGAAACGCATAAGGGAGAGTGAGGGAATTGTGCGCACCTAATCAAGATGTACTTTTATGACTAGACCATTGCTCTAATTATACTAATACTTATAGAAAATTAAAGAGCATATATTATACTTTTATGTAAAAAGAAATATTTTATGTTTGGTAAAACCAAGTACCACAACAAAAAAACAAAAAAATGCAAAGCACACAATTCCCCACCCTATGGGATAATTGTACGCAGAGGGTGGGGAATTGTGCGCATTATTTATAATATACTCGTAAAGTCTGACGTTACGAACGAAATATCATATTCTGTATTCTTGATCATACGCAAGACATTCGAGTACCCTCATAAAATCTGCGAGTGGGTATTATCAATCGCAAACTACTTGCGTCTGCGTTTAATGAATTGACTTGTGTCATATGCGTTTAGTTTTTAATTTAAGGGATTTTTATTAGACTTACTAAAAACCTTGAAGATTCAATATCATGGTTATACCAGTGCAGAGACATTATTCATTCAATTTTTATTTTAAGTGATTATCAGTTTGTGAAAACATTAAAAATTTAAAAAGAATTGTGTATATTTTTAATAAATACCCTCTCCGCCCAACATGGGACCTCATATTAAATATTAATTAACATATTATTGAATTTATTTGGTTAATAGTAGTATGATTTTGTAGTTTTAAGTACGAGTAGCTTTAGGGTTTTATTTTGCGCCAGAAGCTGTAACGTGGACATTTGTAGAAGTTTGTTTGTATCAGTTTCCCGGGCATCAGTGTACCGATATCTGTGGCATATCTCATGTATGCGTTATAATATGGTGTGTTCGGAATATATGTTTTTTATAGATTGTATTGAAAATAGAGAGTCTGTTCATATCGTTATATTTTGATCCTCTTGATTGGGTTTGAAGTGCTTTTAATATAGCTTATAATTCGCCTGTATACACGCTATAAGTATTAGATAGTCTGCATTTTGTTATAGTAGTATAAATACTGACAACAGAACAGCCGACTTTGCTTTCACTCTTTGAAGACATCTGTGAAAAGGATCATGTCGAACTTGTTTGTATTGATTAACTCAGAGAAGGCTAGTTTTAGGCCTAATTGAGGGGTATCATGTTTGTGATATTTGTAAAGTAGGGTGTTAAAGTTAGAAACCGTTTTGGATCAAGGTGGGATATTCTAAATACGGAGTGGAGATATGGTAAGTAAGTCAATATTTCCAAGTAATGACTATAGCGTGTGGGGAAATGGCAGTTGAGATGTTCTGGAGGGGTTAGAGGCTGATACTTTGGTGGAGTATAAAAGAAGTAGTTGCTATCAACGTAAGTAAAGTGGACGCTTGCGAGATTCGCAGTAGATACTTTCTACTGGGTTAGACCTAAACGCTCCAAGGCAGATTATTTGGGCAACATTTTGGACTGTAGATAGAGCTTGTAAGTTGGATTTTGATGCAGCGATGAAAACTGAACTATCGAAGTCTAGCTTAGATCGTATTGAAGCTCTGTATATTTTAAGCAAAACTTCTTTGTCTGCATTCCAGTGATGATGTGAGAGTGTCTTCAAAATGTTAAGTCGATTTAGTTAGTTTCTTTTGATTTCTTGCAAGTGGCGTCTTCAGGTTAGCTTCTTGTCAAAAACATTTCCTATAAACTTGTGGTGGTCGATTACTTTTAACTGCAACCCATTAAATGTAATGTGTGGGATTTGAGCAATACTGTATCTTCTACTAAACTTGAGAATTTTTGATTTTAAGGAAGAGAAGTTATAGCTTGTTCTTCTAGCCAATTCGCTTGGATTTTTTACAGAATTCTGAAGTAAGTTGCAAGTATTTAATGTGTATTTATCTTGGCAAAATAGAATTAGATCATTGGCATACAGTGTGCATTTAACTGTAGGACGTATTAGGGAACATAAATCATTGATGGCTAGGATAAATAGTATAGTACTAAAAACCGAGTCTTGTGCTACCCCATTTTCGGTAGTATATAGGTTAGATGTTTTTCCATTAACTACTACTTTAAAAGTTTTATCGGTTAAGAAATTCTGCGTAAAGTAAAAAATATTGATAGTACTGTTTATTTATTTGAGTTTATTGAGGAAGGCAGATCTCCATGTGGTATCGAAAGCGCTTTCAATATCAAAAATAACTGCTATTACATCTTGCTTATAGGATATCGCATTGGCTATTTCTATTTGTATTGGGTGTCCAAATTTGACATTCCGATTTAAATTGGCCGCCATTTTTGGTAATCTTCATTGACAGTATTTTTATGGTGACATATGTCAAGTAAAAACTATACGGACACTTGTTTTCTGGACAACACGGAACAACTGTCTATCGAAAACTCCGTTTTTATTGTAAAAACTTATTACCAAAATAGGGAATGTTTTGCTGAAACTTGCAAGAAGATGCCTTATGCATTTTGGAAGAAATGTAGCACCATCTGTTAAGATTATTGGGAGTTTTATGACATCAGAATATAAGGTGAAGAAAATCCAAGAGAAATATCGGAAAAACGAATGTCTCCAGAAAATGTGACTCTGTGGTGTAGTTTTTGGTTCAGTGGCGTTATTGGTCTTTATTTATTCCAGAATAAAGCTGGTGATTCGATAACTGTGAGTGAAGCGCGATACACGTCAATGATTACGAGATTATTTGTGGAACGAATTGGAAGATATGGATGTTTAAAATATGTGGTTCCAGCAAGACGGTGTCACTTGCCATACATCGGATAAAACATTAAATCTTTTAAGGGAGAGATTTGATATTTAAATACTTTCTTGAAGAGCTGAGGTTAATTGTCCGCCTAGGTCATGCGACCTTACACTATTGGATTATTTCTTGTGGGTCTTTTTGAAGAAAAAAGTTTATGCTAATAACCCTTAAACACCTAAACATCTTCGAGTTAACATTATTAAAATTAATTAAGAAATTGAACAGAAATTTTGCAAAAATGTTGCAAAATTTTGTAAGAAGAATGTTAGCATACTGAAGAAGCAGAGAGGTCACATGCCGCATATCATTTTTCATTATTAATTGTAACATTTAAACTTTAAAATAATACAATAATATTATATTATTTCAAGGACAGTTTCCAGTTCGCAAAGTATAGCTGCTTGTCTTGCTGTTACTAGGTATCTTGCTTTTGGTTTTTTCTTTTTGAGGAATGTGGCGTACCATACATTCCTTCTATAAAAATAAAAATCAGTCAACTTTGTCATATATTAATTAATTTTTTAATTCACTATCTTTAAAGTGATTTGCGTTTGAGGTACTAATCACAATATAACCTTTTTTAACCTCCTCTGTGAGAGTACCACATTCATCTAAAAAATATTCGGTATAGTCTTTGTAAAAGTTCACAGAATGTCTTGTATATATTTTTTGTTATATTACATACCTGTTTGTTGAATCCTTATTATTTAAAATTTTTATTTGTCATTTCGAGGGGTAATTTATTAAACAACTTCATCAAGTCACGTGTAATTTGAGTTGCCTATTAGTAGATTCAAATATATTTACGAGTATTTTAAGACCCAGTTACGATTGTAGATTCGTACCATGAAAAGACCTTTGAAAAGGTCAGTGCGAAATAAACCGTATCGAGAACCGGTAAAACTAAAATTTTGGTGCAAAAGGTTCTTATCTGTAAAATTAGAATAAAAACCTGTAAAAGGAAAAGTCCTAAATCAAGAGATGACAACAGAATTAAGGAGACCTCTCACGTCACGTCACCCCTAGATGTAGTTTGGGTAAGTGATTTGGTCTCAATCGTTTTTTCTTAACCGTTTTACTAATTTTTTTAACTATTACTTTATAGAACAATTTTAAAAGACATACAGTCTATTTTTCTGTGACTACTGGTTAGGTTATCAACTATTCCTACTTATGGGAACGTACACTGTTAATAACTGAATTCAAAATAAATTGATCTAAATCATCATTTTCTTTTTTTATTTTTTTGCGGTCTTTCGCCCTTTTTCCGGCAGCTAAATCTTTCTTTTTGTTTTGATGTTGTCTCAACATTTTTGTAGCTGTGTTACTGATCTCTGATTTAAAAGAAATAATAATAAGAACTTCAAGAAATTAATAAAAATATAGGTTGGATAAAATAAGAAAAGTTAACTCTGATTTATCATCTTCAATATTGGAGTCTTCAGTAGTGTCTCCACATATTTACTAAATACGAAACCGAAATTCAAATGACTCGTAACTGCTACTGACATAGAAAATGGCAATGTAATGTAAACAGAATAGTATCATGGCAACGATTGAATTACAACAAATTAAAAAAATCATTACTTAAACGATTTAATGGTATTTTTGTGTAACTAGAAGTTTCTTTATATAATAATTAACTATTAGGATTTAAGATTGTCATATTATGGTTTTAGTAGGTTGGCAGAACTTACTTTAAATTAAGGAACCTTCCTCAGTTAAAGGGGAGAAAGTACCTTGCTTATATTCTCCTTTATAAAGTAAGCATTAAGACCCAGTTTAAGGTTTTTTTTAAGAATTCCGCCCATAGTATCAGTTTAAAATAATCAGCAGTAACATCCAATTTACTAATTTTTTGCCTATAGTTAAACACATTTTTATTAACAAAATTTTCCAAACCCTACCTTCACTTAATTTGTTTTAAGTTTACTTAACATTTTCACTAAATAGATACAATCGGTAAGTTAAAATTTCATTGTTTGTTCAACGTTGCTTCTTAGCTATACAATTTTACTGTTTTTAATTAAAATAATCTTGCTCCTAACCCCTTAAATTTTCTACTAGTTACGCGAATGCCCCGGTGACTTTAACGTTAGTGTCGTGCCTCCATTATAGTCTCGTCTGGAATAACAACCTGATTTATGATACGCAGAAGGTCGTTTAACGCTGGGCCAAAAGGGAACAAGTGCACAACGATAACGGGGTTAAAAGGGATGAGGCTACTACTACTCTTTGCTACTACCAAGCCAAATGGGAGTGGAGTAAACGGTAGCAATTAAAGTACGTGAAAACTGCCTGTTGATGTACCTACTTCGCAATTAAAAGGCTTAAAAGGCAGGTATTTTTTTTGGAATTCAACATTACCGAAATAAAAAGGCGTTTTTAAAACGTAGGCGTTTTGTAAAATTATTATAACACGTTAGTTTAAAATGTACTGTTATTTAACTCGTAATATATAGACCGTTTCTTAGCAATTTTAAAAATATAGCGACTAGTACAATATATAATATGCAAAGTAGGTAGTACAATAAATAAAATAAACAAGACATAAAATTATACTTTATTTAAAATTAATAACTAGCTTAAGGCATAAATTATTACAAAAATCAATACTCTTTTTATTTTACTAAAAAATTTTGGATTAACCCTTTTAATTATGGTTTATACACCTTATTTTTAAATTTTTCTTTTGATTTTCTTGGGATGTACACTGAGAGATAAAAGAAGTTTATATTTAAAATATCGTAAGTTATGAAGAAATTCTTTAAATATTAACTGACGGAATTAAATAATATGATAATATTATAATTAATAATAAATGTTTCATAAATACGAGATTTTATTTATCAAAACATTTGTTACAGTAAGGTATAGTAGATATTAACAAATGTTTTAAACAGCAATATATGTATATTTAAAAATAACTAATATTTTAAAATAAAAGGCTTTAAATATATTAATTGTGCTTTCGCGCTCTACGAAATAAATAGTTTTAATATACAGCTATAATAATTTTTCTATTAGCAAAAAGTTTTAATAACACAACGTTGCCATTCTCGTTTTGTTATTGTTCTTTCATAGGAAATGGAAACAATTTAAATTACCTATTAACCACTTTTATTAACTGAGGACCAAGCTTTCTGATGCTAAAAACTCACTCTCATACACACTAATCATGAAAATTTCTTAGTGTATTGCATTAACACAACTGACGACACGTATTAGTTTTATTAGTTATGATTAGAGAGCGGAATATATGCAAAATGCATATATATGCATTTTTTGCATATTTTACCAAAATTCAGAAAATATTGCCAATTTTTCCAAAATTCAGAAAATATTGCATATTTTACCAAATTTCACAAAATTTAAGAAAATATTGCATATTTTCGAAAAAAAAAATGTATTACTATAATGTGCAAATCAAAAACTGTTTTAACAGATTATACAGATATATTTGAAATAAAGACCTTTTAAATTTTTGTATTTGTTTTTAAGTGTCACTTCTTGTAAATTCTTGTTAATTAGTTCTTGGAGGGTGGCATGCACTGGGTTTTTACCTTCTTAAGAGATTAAGCCCATTAAGGTAATTGTTAATAAATGGTATTTACACAGATAAAGTATTACCTACAATGCAATAAAACGGTTTATATAAAATTCTCAGTAATTTCTTGTAACCAATCTACCCTAACATTGGAATATTTTGAATGTTTTTCATTCAGTTTAATGAGATAGTATCCTCGTTATTTGCCTAGTGAAAAGTCTTGTAATAATTTGTTGTTTTAAAAGTGTCCTAAAATGTCGAGAATTTCTTCGTGGATTATTAACTTTCCAGAGTTGGAAATCAATGGGGATAAAGTTTTTTGTAAAGCTTGTGCCAAAATAGTGGTTTGCGAAAAAAAGTTCAAAGTGGTTCAATACGTGAAAACATCATTGCATAAAGCCAAATTGCAAAAAATGAAATCACAACCGGTTCAACAATGCGTTGTGAGGTCATTTTAAAACGCCGACAAAACAAAAAGTGACAAGGAGGTATTTAATCAGGACTTGTGCAAAGCTCTTGTTGCGGCAAATATTCCATTAAAGAAGTTACAAAACCTACATCTAAGAGAATTTTTACAAAAATATTGCAATCAAACCATTCCTGACGAATCTACACTCAGAAAAAAAAATGTACATGCATGTATATATAAATGTAATAGAAGAAATTAAAGTTTTACTGGATGATAGCAATTTTTACATCATTGTTGATGAAAGCACAGATGCTTGTGGAAGATATATGGTACATCTTATGATTGGAGCCTTAAAAGAAAATGAACCATGTATATCATATTTAATTGCATCAAAACAGTTAGAAAAAACTAACAATACAACTGTTACCCGATTTATTCAACAATCTCTAGCAGAATTTTTTTTACCAAATCAAATTCCCTCAGAGAAGTTCTTAGTGTTTTTGTCTGACGCAGCACCATATATGATAAAAGTAAGGCAAAACTTAAAAATATTTTATCCAAATATGGTCCACGTTACTTGTCTTCTGCATGGAATAAACTTAGTTGCAGAAACTGTGAGAACAGAATATCCCTTGGTTAACAAGCTAATTTCGAATGTGAAAAAAATATGTTTAAAAGCCCCTTTAAGAGTGCAGTTGTATAAAGAGAGAATGGTAGGGGTGTGTTTGCCCCCGGAACCCGTAATTACGCGATGGGGGACATGGATTAAAGCAGCTATATTCTATGCAGAAAATTTTGAAGCAATTAAGGATTTAATTTTGGATATAGAAGACAATTCACAATGTGTAGTGCAAAGTAAAGAATTGTTAAAAAAATCCCCTTGTGCCTAAGCAACTTGTGTTTATAAAGGTTAATTTTAGTTTTTTACCTGATGTAATAACTTCATTGGAAAAGAAAAATTTAAGTTTAATCGAATCAACAAATTTTATTGCAACAGTTTCCGATAAATGTAACAATGTTCCTGGTGACATAGGCCTTAAGATTAGAAAAAATTAAATACAACTTTATTAAAGAATGAAGGGTTCATGAAATAAGGGAAGTGAAAAACATTTTTGAGGGAAAATTTTCCAAAGAAGTTTTACGTTGGCCCTGTACATTACTTCCAAAATTACGGTATTGTCCTATTACTTCGGTAGATGTTGAAAGGACCTTTTCTATATCAAAACATATTTTTACAGACAGAATACAAACATTTTAATAGAAAATTTCGAAAAATATTTAATTATAAATTCCTATTATAATATTACTATTTAATATTTTTATAATTCTATACTTAACTTCTACTAGTTTTTGTGTTTCGTTTGTTTTAAATAAATTTTTATATTACATGTTTTCTTTTGTTTTTTTTTTTTTTTCGTGTAATGGCTTTGATAGCGTACCAAATTAGGAACAGCAATGTTAATTAGAACCCAACAGTGAATGGTCAAGTGGAAATATTCGCTAGGCATCAGAATTAATTTTTAAATAAATTAATTAATTTAAAAAATCGCGTCCCGGCTGGAATTTGAACCCGGGACCCCTTAGTCCACAGGCCAACGCACTAACCACTGAGCTACCCACCCCCTACTTTTTTTTAAGTATTTTTAACAAATATGAATTTGCATATTTAGGCATAATTGGACAAATAACTGCATATTTTTGGTAAAAACGATGCATATATATGCGCATATTTTGTTATATTTTGATGCATATATTCCGCCCTCTAGTTATGATTAATCCTATCTCCTTTTCTGCCACATACACTTTTATTCATTACCTTTATTTTATTTTGTTATTTATTTATTATTATTCCCTTTAAATTATTTTGAAATATTATACATTGCCAAATACGTTTTGGGTCATTAATTAAATAATTTAATAAAATAAACAATACAAACTAAACCAATTACAAACTACATAGATATGTTTTAACTTTAAACCACGTAACTAATAATTTGCGTTATCACAAAACTAATATCAGCTTATAACAATCGCATTTAGATACCTTAACTAATCGAGGGTCCATTAAATTTAATTTTATCCCCTTCCTATTCTACTATTAACGGACTCTATTAGCTCTAGAATTGCTGGCTAATTATTGGCTGTATTCCATTTCGCTAAGATCAATGTGCGGAAATTCAATTTGCCGCATATTCCAATTATATGCGTACAGGCTAAAGGTTGCGCTGTCTGAATTCATTTCCTCCGTCATAACTTGCGGTCCGAATCACATAAACACAATCATAATTTGCTGTAGAATACCGTAAACTAATAAGCACATTATCAAAGTAAATTCAAAACTTGCGGAATTAAATTTCTCACTTTATGATGTACATACAAACACTCCTACCTATAAAATCTAATTATGTTATTGCAATTAACGCTAGAGTTTAATTTTAGTTCTAAATTAATTTAAAAAAATAAAATATAAAGAGCTAAGATTTGGTAGACATTTTTGAAATGAATCAGAGCAATTTCTAAAGCCAATTAAATAATATAAATAAAATTTTAAACAACTATAAAAAAATTTTATATGATATTTCAAGGAGTCAACCAAATACTTTATTAATAAACAAATACAATGACTAAAGTCTTCTTTAATCGTTTTTCTTAAGGAATTTCAGTTATTACCTATGAAAAATATAGCTATATCGTCAGCAAAACTTATTATTTCACCTCTACATCTTTGCTTAAATAGGTCATTAACATATAAATTAAAGAGCAGTAGTCTTACACTGTTCCCCGAAGAACTCCATATGTAACAGTTTCATATTTGCTCGTAGTATTGTTTATTTTTACACACTGTTTTCCTTTATTTAACTTTTTTGTAGTTCCTCTGAAACCGCATTCCTTTAATGTAGATAATAGTTTTTTGTGATCCACAGTATCAAATGCTCTTGCCAGGTCAACAAAAATTTATATTGCTAGTTTGGATTTATTAATAGAATTATTTATCAATTTAGTTAAACTGGCAATGGCATCTAAAGTAGATTTAATAACTTGAAACCCAAATTGTTTAGCAGACAATATATTGTTTTTCGATAAAAAATTAAAAATTGAACATTCATGAGTAGATTATTTTTTCAAACATTTTAGAAAAGGTTGAGATAATTGATATAGGTCTATAATTATTTATGTCTGTAAGACTTTCACTATTGTGAAGTTGTATGTTCACAGTATCTTCAAAAATATTTTGTTGACTATAAGTAAATATTGATGCAATATGTGGATTTATTAGCTTTATTATTTCAGCTTGAATACCATCTATACCCGGAGCTTTTCTATCTTTTAGACCATGAATTGTTTTTAAACTTACATGAGAAGGCCACCAAATTTCTAATGGTATGCAGAAACATTGCGGGTAAACGATGGGGATGTAACACGAACGCACTGCTATGGATGTATACTTTAAAAGTGAGACCAGTTATCACTTCCGGGGCTATACTTTGGAGTAAAAAAACTAGTTTAGCTACTACGAAAGCTAATATCATAAAGGTACAAAGAGCAGCCTGTGTTTGCATCACCGGTGCAATAAAAACCTGTCCTACGACCGCAATGGAAGTGATCTTAAACCTCACCCCTCTACATTTAATTATAGAGAATATGGCAAAAAAGACACGATGTAGAATGATCATGAACGGAATATTCAAACAAAAAATTATTAGTTTTTATAGTTGGGATATGGCCCAAGATGAAATGAGAAAACAGTACAGTTTTGTGAAAAACTTAAAAACCATAAGATGCAATAGAGCCAAGAATTCTTCGTTCTTGCATAACATGTTATTCAGTAATATATGGATGGTTCCAAAACAATAAAAGCAACTGGAATAGGAGTGTATGGGCCTAAAACCAAGCACTCTGAAAGTTTGGGAAAATACTCAAGTGTATCTAGTTTAACATCGAGAGAAACTATCGTAGACCAAAGATTATCATCATGTCCGATAGCCAAGCAGCCATCAAAGAGCTGACCTCTTACGTAATCAGCTCAAAAATGGTCTGGAGAATGAAAAATTGAAAGAGCTAGGCGAGAAAAATACAGGACATAACGGGATACAGGGTTTCGAGATTGCAAATATTATTGCTAGGAAAAGGGCTCATACACCCTATGTGGGACCTGAGCTGTTTTGCGTTATCAGCAGTAACCTAATATTAAAATATATTAAAAAACAATTGAGCAGTAGAAGAACCGATAACTGAACAATCTCTTGAGGCTAAGACAGGCTAAGATACTTCTGGGTGAAAATAACCAAGAAAAGATCGAAAGCGAATAGGGATCCTTATTAGGCATTGCCGACTACAAGAACACCTTCATAAAGTCATAATTTTTTTATTTTAGCTAACTACTAAAAACAATAATACAGGGTATAACAAAAACTACTAAAATATTACGCTCTAAAAAAGTACCTATACCACTCCTACAATCATAAAGAAATTTTTGTATATGGTATTTTATTACAGCACCTAATAAAAAAACGACTACTAGAGACACCAAATACCACTCCGCAATGCCTAAAAATCTTAATATTACCATTACTATCTTTCCACAAAAATCTTAGAAAATCTTTGTCAGGGATCAAACCAATCTGTAAAAAAACTATTCTAATATCTGCTATAACACCTAATTTTTCCAATCTAAAATTAAAAAATATTTTTAGAAGCTGCTCGATGAGATTCGGACCCTTCTCAAGACAGTTGTTCAAAGAAGGGGACGCTCTTTAAAGTGCAGACGCATCAAATACAGGCCTAATTTTTGTAGTACTATTTGGATTCTTCACACTCACTACCTGTGACTTCTTCTATTATGCTCTCGTTTAAACCATTTATGAAAAACAGATTTACACAAAAAATAATCTACATCGGCCAATAACCTATGAATTGTTCTATTTAACCTACGCAGAGCCAAGTCATAGTTTACCCTTAGCGGAGGATGACTTTCGATTCAAGGTAAATGAGCGATGTATCTACCGACATCATCAATCGTGACAGCCTCCATAAAATGTTTTACAGCTGCTTCCTCTAAATCCCAACGTCTGCTCGTCTCACACGAATCTCTAATTTAGGAGTTATTTGTTGGTCTACCTTATTAGAATTCTGGACACATAACCAAGCAATATCTTTTCTGACATTTGTTACACTTGATAAAGACTTTGCATTTCTTGGTAATGTGATCAGGTCTTAGACAGAAAAAATAACAAACTATGTTAAAATTTGCTGTTTCCGACACCCTTTGTGTATTTGAAGAGTCAGAACGTCTATGTTTAGAATTATTACAGAAAACACAAGGAAACATTTTACTACTAGTAGCTGATAAACCTGATGCTGTCGCTATTGGTTTTATATTGAATTCCTAATTAAATTTCAAATTACCAATATCGCTTGTAGCCATCGTTACTTTTTCTTCATTATTGACTTCTTCTTTAATAAAATCCATGAATTCATTAAGTTTACCCTCAGCATTCCTTAAAGTTTTTGCTGTACCTTTTCTATGCCATGCTCTAAGTCGATCTTCAGGTAAACAAGACTCTACCAAATAAAACAACATTGCGGCACATGTATTGGTAATAATTTCATGAGACTCTAAAGATCTAATCTGACACTCCAAATCATCATAAAGTAAGGCAAGTGGCTGTTTATGACTTATTACCAAATTTAAAAGTTTTCTTATGTACATCTCAATGAGTAAATCTACGTTTTAAAGCTTCAATCCCTTTCGAATTATTTTCTTCTAAGGGTGGATACCCTTACTTGCTCTGGAGCCAGATTTCGCAGACTGAATAAGGTACTGAAATTTCTCTTCATTATCAATACCAGTATCTTCGTGTATCCATGGTGTAAGGATACAGGTGAAGCGGTGCGCAAGTTTTATGACGTCAACATCGGTATTGCCACGGCCGCCTATACACTGCCATGCCATTCCATGGCTTTGTTTACATTTTGTAATGATTGTCAAGACGTTTAATTTTTATTTCCTAGTTCTATAATCATTATAAAACTGAAAATATATTTAGAAGAAAATAACAACTGCGTCAAATAACATCAAGTTATGCTCAATAATACAAGAAAAGTCACTATAGGCAGATAGACGCTTGTGCAAAAGTAATGCCAAATAAAAAAAAATACAAAAAATTAGGTAATTTATTTCGAATTTAGCCATGGTGTAAGGAATTTAGCTTAATATAGTTTCTCTTTGGCGTAAAAAAGATAGTGTTCATCACAAAACTTGGAAGAGGATGTTACATCTAAGATTTAAATCTTCATACCTAGCATTGCTATCAGATTGAGATCAAGATGATAGCCAAAACGTACCTTAACTTACAGAGACATTACCATTAAAAAGTTTTAGTGGCTCAGTACGGATAAAAATTGGAACTAATAAAAGGCATATACAAATAACTAATTTAAATGTGAAACTGAAATATGTAGTGTCCCTTGTATTGTGTATAGTGGAAAAATGTTTAACCACTTGCCAATTAATTAATAATAGGAAGTGCTGACTCATTAAATATGTTTAAAAAGCAAAAAACTCTTGCTCGAAAAGGTATACTACAAAGTGGATAAATTTTTCTGTGATTCCTTGAATTAAGTAGTTCATTTTAATTTATGTGTATACTCGTGTATACCGGGTGTTCCAAATTAAAGCATTACAGTTAAATACCGCCGAAAATATGCATTTTAGAAAAAAAAGTTTTAGACAAAAGTTTTATAGTTTTTTGGGGGAAACATTTTGGCTAAATTCCTTTTTTTATAGCTGACCATAATATGGCCATATCGAGGTGAACTTTGTTTTTTTAAATGGGAACCCCTTTTTATTCTTACATATTCTTAAAGTACATAAAAAAATAAGAAACTTTTGAGGGAAATATTTTTTTTATTGGACTTTTACTTTTTGAGTTACAGCTACTTGAAAATGTTGCTGCGCGAAAAAAAAGTTGACCATATTATGGTTAGCTATAAAAAACGATTTTAGCCAGTTTTTCCCTACAAAACTATAAAACTTTCGTCTGAAACGTTTTTTTTTTTATAAAAAGCGGTATATAGCTGTAACGCTTTAATTTAGAACACCAGGTATATATTTCTCGATTGTCATATTTGTACTTAGTGTGTGCATTTTTGTTTTTATATTATATTTTGTCTCGATATTAGAATTAAAAAAATTTCATTTATGAATATTTTGTTTGTTTCTTTTCCTTTGAATTTTAACTTATGTTATCTATCTTTGTTAATAAGAATGTAATTAATTTTTCAACAATAAATAATTTTGAATCGATTCAAATAAACTTGTGTATAATGTTAACGAACAGTATATTTTTTTAGTCGCCAATTTTTATAAAAATAATCAGTTTGAAAGTATGTAGTCACTTTTATAGATTATAAATATAATAATTTAATTTTAAATTAATTATCGAACATGGCCATCAATAACTTGTATGGTTGGGTCCTGGTAAACCCCTTTATGTATTTAATAAATAGAAACACTTGGCAAAACATACTTTATTTTAATAAAAAGCACAGAGGTGTTAAATTGGTTTATTTATGTTTAAAAATGGTTGATACATAATGTTTACTTCTTTATCTTGTTTAACACTTTATAATGTATATTTCTTGTTCTAAATTTAAACATTCAGCCCAGTATCTTAAGGTAGTAAATCCAGGTAAAGGATAATGAACAGTTCTTAAAAATCTGTAAGCCTTAGGACTAATGCTTCTTAGGGAGAGTGTGGATAATATGTCATCCGTAGTGATGCCGCGAGACGAGACGAGACGAGAGAGAGGCCTCTCTCGTCTCGTCTCGTAGGGCGAGAGAAAACTGTTCTCTCGTCTCGACGAGAGGACGTTTCTCTCGCTCGAGAGAGCCTTTCTCTCGTCTCGTCTTGTCTCGTTTCTCTCGTGATAAAAACATATAATAAATTTAAATTTAAAAAAGATTTATCTAGGACAAAACATTTTGAATACAAAAACAACGAATTATTTTTCAGGTAATTTGTCTTATTAGTGCCAAAATTGGCAATAAGAAACACTTATGGAATCGCTTATTGTCTGTCCGTCTGTCACAGTCGTTTTACTCGGGGAGTATTTGACGTGAAATTTACAGTTATGTGGCTCAAATTAGGCGTTACCTGAATAAGTAAATACTTTGTCTTGGAAGTCAGTTCGGGGGGGGGGCAGGTTAAATTGGAAGTTAGAATTTTTGTGATGCCATCGTGTGATTTCAAACGAAAAAGTTATTTAAAGAATGCTTCTAAAAACATATAGCACGTTTTCGTAAAAAAGATAAAAAAAATTGCTGTATTTCCAACTTATCTCCAAGAGTATCCGCAGAAAAATCTGACTGAACGAAAATTATCACGATTGCTGTCTGTTGAATAGTTTTCCATACAAAGAAAGAATTTGTATTGATAGTTTATATCAGCGCCTGCCAGCTAAATCTATCAAGATACCTATCAACTCTAATTCATTTAAAACATATACGGTACGACACACTATTGCGCTATTTCATTTGGTAAAACTTTTTTATTTACTTTTAAAACTTAATAATGACATGTTTGCCTGTTGTCTGGAATAAAATTCGCGGTATAAAAAATTTCTTGTAGTTGTACAAAATAAAACCTGACACAAAAGTTTGTCCCAAAAACCCAAAAAGTTTTATACAAATGTAAAAAAATTTATCTTACATTTCACAAAATAAAATCTTGTTAAGTGCTGCAACACCTCCAAAATTATAATCAAGTCTCAAATTTAATAAAAATTCACAAATTTCTAATAAGTACACACTGATTGGAATATTTACTGAATAGGGTAAATAAAATCATTTAAAAATAAGTACAATTTATTTGAATCATGCATGGTTAATTTGTGGTTAAATTTGATGAGAAAATATTTGCTTATAGGTTTTTCGTTTAAATAAATTTTTCATCTTTTTTTTTATTTATATCAAAATTTTCAATTATTATTTTGGTTTATATTGAAATTTAAAAGTGCTTTATTATTATTATTTTTAAATTTTCCTTTATACCATGTACCGTTTTATAAATTTGAGGCTTGATTATGGGTTTGTAAGTGATTCAGAACTTTTTAACAAGAATATTTTTTGTCAAATGTAAAATACATTTTTTTCTCATTTGAATAAAACTTTTTTGAATACACTTGTAATACTTCACTGTATATTGTATACAGAGTGGCCCAATAGTCTGGAAACGGCCAATTATCTCGTAAATTGCTAGTCCTAATTGTACAAAATTTGGGGTACATCTATTTTGAGATACGGTGATTTCAGATTTGATCTTTGCAATGTTGCCAGATTTGCGGTTTCTCTTAAATTATTAGTCACTTTGGTTTTTCAAATTCATCACCATATATATTCAGTCATTATTTGAATCTCCTATTCAATACGAGTTCAACCATATGTAACACTTATGATTTTATGTAGTTAAAATAGATCCCCGTTGGAAAAAAAAATTTTTCAGTTTTTTATTAGCAATTTACGAAGTTGGAAAATAAAAACTTTAATTCATTTATATATATTTTTAAAGATCCGTTTTTTTATTATCAGAAACTGCTTGGACATAATTTTATACAATTTTTATCTTCTAGTCATAAAAATTATTCCAAGAACTATATAAACAATATTTTTCGTAATCGGTGAAGATGAATATAACCGTTTTCGTTTAAAGTTTGATAAAAAACTGAATTTTAAATAAATGACATATTTTCTTCATAAATTACTACTTCAAAATCCCAATTACACACATATTATTTGTTACCGTTTAATATGTATATTGAATACGTGTGTTATAGTTAACTTTTTAACTTTCTGAATATCTGATCGGTTTAAATTTTAAGTTGCGATAAACAATTGAAAATTTCAAATAAGCAAAAAGTAAAATGTTCGAGAGAGCTCGAGAGAAGCGAGAAATTCTCGTCGAGAGAAGACACTCTCTCGTCTCGTCTCGAATTTCGAGACAAAATGTCTCTCTCGTCTCGTCGAGACGAGACGAGACGAGAGACGAGAATCTCTCGTCTCGCGGCATCACTAGTCATCCGAACTTCAACAAATTCTTTTTTTATTTTCATTGCATAAAACATTTATTTGACCCGAAGTGAAACATTTCCTGAATTTCCACTTGAGAATTGTTTTTCAACTTTTTCAATGAAAGTATTTCTATATTTGATTTGTTGCATTTTTCAGTAATTTTGTTTAGTTCTTCACGAAGACTCTTAATAGTTTTCTCTAAAATAATAATTTCATTTCGGTGGTCTTACCTGAAACCATAACATACAGTTAATATTGAAATAAAAGCAATTATCACTTCAAAGTTTAATATTTAATTAAAAAATTGTTTTTAAATGATTGTAATGTTAATTAGTACATGCTAAGTTGTGTAATTTTCTTTTTAAAGCCACATTTTTTGTTAATAAGGTAAATTTGTACATACGTTTCTAGTTCTGATGATACCAATATATTTTGAGTGTCGTTTCCAAACTATGATTGTCCTGGTCCGCAGTTGACAATTGACTGGAATGCCCCGAAATATTAACAAAGCTCTCAATAAATGTTTGTCGTTATCTTTTTGTCTGCCTTCTTAATCTATCCTTACTTTCTGCAGACAATTGTCTTTTTTTCAATGGGAGATTTTCAGTAGGAACTGCCGTTTGTTTTCAGTTTCTGCCAGTCTTAGTGGAGTAGTTTAACCCCCTTTGCTGTAAGGGTATTTCAAAACTATCCTTCGAAAAATGTATGGAATAAATACAAGCTTAAAAAAGAAACAAGACATAAAATGAATCGTATTCAAATTAGGTTTGTAAAAATCATACAATTTTTCAAATTAATTGTATCTTTTCTCCCGCAAGCGTTGACCCAGGCTTTGGCTATATCTGTTTTCGGAAAACCAAAATACTTAATATTTGTTCCCTTTGTTTTTCTTGAATAGTTCTTGCAGCCAAACACTGCACAACCTGACATTTTGTTAGTAACTACACACCCTAAAATATAGTAGATTTTAATGTACCAATAATATAATAATAATGATATATTAAAATAACAATAATGAATAGAAACTCTTTTTGTTGTCTTTAAAATACAACAACTTTATATCAATTATAATACCATCTTAATTAGAAATTAATTCAATAATACGTACCAATAATTTCTAAACAGGCCTATTGATATATAGAAATGATATTAAATATTAAGATAAATATATCTATAAACTTCTAAACAATACCAGGAAAATGTTAGAATAACTTTAAGTCGCTTTTTAACATTGGAGACATAGGCAAAACAAAAATATGCTTCGAAACTGACGTCATGCGCAAGAATGACCAAATTTCGTACCGCTTACCGCTTCACCTCTATTTCTTCCACCATGCGTGTATCTTCTTTAATAACCCCCAAAATTCAAACCAACCTTCCCAATCGTCAGCATATTTTTATATCTCTATTTTTAGCAACTTAAACCTCTTCTTTATATCTGACTCCTTATCAGAAGCCGTGATTATGCTTCCGCTGTCATATTCAGAAGTGTTTCTTTTAAGAATTGCATTTGTTTGTAAAACTTACTAACATATTCATCTACTACTTCAGTTTCTAATTCTAACTGCTCTTCTGAGGCGTCACTCACTAGCATGTTTTCAAATATGCTTGCGTCTAAACTACGGATCTAGTCATATTTTACCTCTAAAGCATTCATCAAAGCTCGTACCTCAACTATGGGCAATGATTTCCTTCCATTGATTTCTTAGCCCTTTCCATGATAAGCGAAGATAATTCTAAGGAAATTAAAACAGTCCTGTCACGGTCACCCCAAATGTTGAAAAAGATTCAATAAAAGGACTAAAAATCTTTTTAGATAAATATTTCTTTAATGACAATCTATTTTTTTTTTTTGTAAAAGTTACAATCATAAAGTCATAATTTTTTGTTTTAGCTAACTACTAAAAAACAATAGTACAGGGTATAACAAAAACTACAATATAAATCTGATTCGCAACAACCTTAGTAAACTAAGAGTAGTAGAAGAAGCGAGTGCAGATCTGTGAGGAGGAGGACGAAACCTCCATTTTTATTTTAATTGAATGTGTATCACTCCAGAATCCAAGGGCTATATACCTAGGAGTATATCAAATAGAAAAGGGAGATTTACCTAACTTAAAGCCTCCTCAAATCCTACACTTCCTTGAGAAAGATAGGATTGGAAGGGTCGTTATAGGCATTGAGATATTTCTTTGCTGCTAGCGACAAAAGGGGACACAATATATCTTTTAGGTCGCAGTATATTAACACCCCATTCCCAACATAACAACATAAAATAGAAAAACAATGGGTATTTATTTAATTTTATTTGGTGCAAACTTGTACATTTGGCGCCAGCACTGGACATATTTGATGTTAGTTATTTTATATGTTAGCGTTGACCAGTAATGACGTACGCGTTATAAACGGTCAAATTGCCTTTACAACTTCGCCTCCACAAATATGTAATATTATTATCGTGTCTATGCTCCTCCATACTTCATAGATTTTCCGTTCTATTCATTTTTTTTTTATAAAAAATAAGAAAGAAAAAGTTCTAAGTGAGTTAATTATTTTTCTGAGCACAACTTTATTTCCTGTCGGAACTTTCACCACAATCAATTATTGATTCGCTTCTTTGAATATGTGTCTAGCGACCTAAATCTTTGCATTCCACTTCACACATTTTGTCGACTGGTACAAGTGCTAAGAATTCGATTTTGAAGTTGTTACGCCAGTATGCTTGTAATATCGTCTAGTTTTAAGGAAAAGAATGTCTCATCTTCGAATTCAACATGAATATGTCAGGAACAGTTGCTTCTCCCTATTACCATATATCTTTCTAATATTTCAAATTTTTATTGCCTGATATGTTACGTTAATGTTTCAGCATTTTTCCAAATCCACGTTTATCTTTCCCTTTTATATAGAGGGTGGTTTCTAAGTACATTATATTCTTTTAAGCTAGTGATTTTGTAGCATATTTTGCTGCGATAAATGGAGGGTAAAAAATATTAAATAATTAACACCAATTTCATTTGCGCTTTAAAAATGAGGAAACACATAAAATGAAGTTGTAAACTGTATTTAAAAATGGAGAAATGGAGCCCCTACTCAAGCTGTATCAGAAGATGAAAATTATCTATAAATACTTTTTATTTATAACTATTCATATTTTGATACATCTCCATTTCTAAACAAAACTTATGCTTATATATATATATATATATATATATATATATATATATATATATATATTGTATATAGCACAAGTGAGAAAAGTAACCTATTAAGCTATTGCATAGCTTTTATCGCGGGCTTTGAGTGGCGACCGAATCAAGAAATTTCGTAACACCGTAACGAAAATAAACCTAACACCCCCCACTCCGACCGGCACAGCAGTGTGACGTTAAAGCCATGGAATGTTATGTCCGACCCTATTCGTATTAGTATGGAGCGAAGTTAAATATACGTCTGCGGACTGGAACATTTGTGCAATACAAGAACTAGAAGAGCTTCTAACAAATTGGTATCACAAATGTTTCCGACAATTAAAAGTTTAGGTAGTTCTAAAAATACTTGTAATTTAGGCAGACACTTTTAAGAGGGTTTAATTGCCGGCCAACATTAAAATAAGTCTTATTTACTGTAGAAAGAGATTTTAAAGTTGGTGGTTCGAGCCCCGAAAATTTTAGTTTTTTTTTAAAAAAAAAAAGGAAAAATATTGTTTTATTATTTCACAGTCTTGGTAATTTAAAATGTTAAATTTTTAAAAATTATATACTTATTCAATGCATAGTAGCGCATAACGAGGTTCTTCCAAGTTCAGCTAATTTTAAAAATGCAAGCTACCAGTGGAGACTTCGTTTATTTAAATTCAAAAAAATAGGAATAGTATATTACATCACAAGTGTGGAAAGTGACATTTTTCACACGAGTGGGAAATATTGTCGCACGAGGCACAAGCCGAGTGCGACTATCGCACGAGTGTGGAAAATCACTGAATAAGTATATACCTTTTAAAAACTAAACATTTTAAATTACCAAGACTGTGAAATAATAAAACAATAATATTTTTCCTTTTTTTTAAGAAAAAAAAAAACTAAAAGTTTCGGGGCTCGAACCACCAACTTGCTATCTACACTATCCAAATCCAAGTAGGTGTACGAGCCCTAACAACTATATATTGGGACAAAACAAAATACATCAATTATATAAGTAGTTGACAGTTATTTTTTTCTGATAATTGTTTTTTTATTTAATTACTGTTTATTTAATTAATTAGCAACAATTTTGGTCAATCTGCACCAGAAAAAAATAAAATACTTAACAAATAATTAACAAGAAAAAGGTGCATTTTGTGTGGCAACTAAATAATGGGACATAGAACAAATTTTTATTTTTAAAATGGAGTAACATCGCCCTTAGATTTTATGACCGCTCGAATTCGTTTGGGCATTGACTCGATCAAGGATCTGCACTGTTCGGGGGAAAAGGCATTCCAAATCTGCTTTATTTTGGCTTTAAGTTCTGGTAATGTCCGTTGTGGGTTGTTTTTCAATGACTGTTTCATTTTATGCCATACTGTTTCTATAACATTAAGGTTATTCTCTCTGTTGGAAGGCCAAGAGAGGACATTAACATTGTGGTCTCCGAACCACTTTATTAGCCGTATGACAGGCCGCCCCATCCTGTTGAAAGATATAATTTTCAACAATATTTAACTTCTCTACACTTGGCAGTAGACTGTTTTCAAGTATTTATTGATATTTTGCGGCATTCACGGTACCATCAATAAATTCAAAGCATCCTAATCCTGATGCAGCCATACAACCCCAAATCATTACTCCTTTAGGAAATTTTACAGTTCGTTTTAAGCAATCTTTGTGAAAAGCCTCATTCTTAGTGCGAATTACCCGTTTGCGGTAATCACCAACGCATACATCGAACTTCGATTCATCGCTAAAAATTACCCGAGACCAGTCTTCTACTGACCAAGACAATTTAGATTTTGCCCATGTAAGCCTGGCTTGCTTTTGTTTTGCTGTTAATAGTGGCTTTTCCTTTACCTATAAGAATATTACATTTTTAAAAACACCTTTTTAAATTGTTACCTGTAAATTTAACCTTATAAAACTTAAGTCCACTTTTATGTATCCACTTGCGACAGCATTCCCTTGACAAATTTAGACCCGTTTCATGATTCCACTCAGCTGTAACTTGTCTTAAAGTATTTCTTCGGCCTTTTTTGCATAATTTTACCAAGACTCTCTTATTCCTATCCGAAATACTTTTGGGCGACCTGGACTTTTACGTTTTTTTTTCCAAGATATTTCCATTCTCTCCATAATGTTTAATTATTTTCCACACTGTAGTTTTAGGTATATTAAATTCAGCCGCTACTACACGTATTGTTTTATTGCGACAATAACTTTTAATCACTAATTCACGAATTTTTGAATTTGTAGAGATACCACGCACCATTTTGTTCAATATATGCGGTGATTCACTTATTACGATAAGAATTTTTCCTACGACCACTTAGGAAAGTGACACATATCACACTATATAGACCTATGGAAAGTGCCCTATATCACACGCGTATGAATAAGAATTTACTTTCCACCCAAGTGAGAATATGCTACTTTCCGCAGTAGCTGTCAGAAAATGTCAAACACATAATTTCTATTTTGATCTATGTAATGTCCATATTAATACTAAAATCGATATGATTGTTAAATTATTGTAAATTAGATCCTAGATATTTATCTTTAACAATTATTTTTAAAATAATTTTAAAATAACTAAGATATATTTGCTTTTTATTCTGGTTAAACACATAAGCGATTAGATCAATCAATTACCGTAAGGCCTGTTAGCTCAGTTGGTTAGAGCATCAACTTTGCAATTTGAGACCGTCCAACGACCGCGATCGAATCCTGTCTGTGCCAGAATTTTTTTTTTATTTTTTTTTATTTGTTTAGAAATTATGAAAATTTAATAAATACGATTATTGTTGATTATTTTTTTAAATACATTTTAATTATTATAATAATCTGGTTTTACATTTTTTGATGAAATTATTTTGTGGTCGTAGGAAAAATATTGTACATCACTTGTGTGAAAAGTGATTTTCCACACTCGTGTGATAGTCGCACTCGGCTTACGCCTCGTGAGACAATATTTCCCACTCGTGTGAAAAATGTCACTTTCCACACTCGTAATGTAATATACTATAACTACAAAATAAACTGACATTTCTTTTATGTATTGTTCTCGCCGCCTACTGGTTTAATCTTGTTTGATATTTGACAGTTATTTTATGCAGTCTCATTATTTAGTTGCCACACAAAATGCACCTTTTTCTTGTAAATTTCAGATTATAGAATAAGTATTTTATTTTTTGTGTTGCTGATTGTCCAAAATTGTTGTTAATAAACTAAATAAACAGTAATAAAATAAAAGAACAATTAGAAAACAAAATAACTCTCAACTACTTATATATAATTGATGTATTTTGTTTTGTCCCAATATATAGTTGTTAGGGCTTGTATGTCATCTATGTACAACAGTGAATAGCTGTACGCGTAAAATTTGTGTATAAAGTGTTTTAAATATGAATAAACAAAGTGCATTTGTTAATGAATAAAATGATGAAAAAATAATGAAAGAAAATGAGTGAGTACTCTATGTACATACATTTTATTATTATCACAAATGCAGTATTTAGTACCTTTTAGCCCAAGAGCCCACTGCAAATTTCGACCGTCATCTGATAACGACATGAAATATGCTCCAAAGACATGTAACAACATTGTACTTTACCAAATTGCGCCTGTGCCAATCCCTATCCTGAGCAAAGTGGTTAAAAAAAATTATTTTATAAACCTCTAGTGTCAATAATAAAAATAACTGAATAACCCACATGTATTGTAAGAAATTAAAAATATTTTAAACAATATTAACTTCTCATTTAATTAATTTATCGGTCACCACGCTCAAAAAGTGTAACTTGAATTAATATCAAAGAAAAAACTTGAATTAATATCAAAGAAAAAAAAATACTGCATAAATAAAATAAATAAATAATTATAATTGCATAAGTTGATAAAAATGCTATGCAATAGCTTTACCTCGGCAGTCCCCGAGTGCCACACGTTTTTTTTTTTCTTATCCTAACGATTTGTCGTTTTTCTTTTAATAGATTTTTCGTAAAAGTGGACAATGGTTACTTATTAAGCTTTTTGGCCTGTCCCACGCCTTAATAGTTCTTTTACGATTCTTCAGACTCTCATTGCATCCATTATTTGATGAATACCTTTTACACTGCCTTATCAACTTCACAAAAAGATTATGGGCCTGTCATGCCTTATTTGAGCCTTTTCAAGATAGTTCATTGATCTTTTCATTTCCCTGATATCCATTTGACACCTAGGCTAGTCACTTTATTTTTACTGCTTATCTCTGATAGCCCTTCTAGGTAGTATTTCAATAGTATTTATTTAAATTCTATGGAGAAAATTATTTCTAGATCTGCCTGGCTATCATAAATTTTATTCTACTGATTTATTTTTCTCTTTTACAGTGTTTTATCACTTCATCCTGAAACACTATTGCATAGCTACATAGTTGTTTTCGACTTGTATCTGACTTCTTTATTGTTTGTAAACCACTGTATACTAGACTGGTACAGCCTGGATGGGATGTTCCTATTTCCAGAATTTTCAGGTTGGTATTTGGGTTTAAAAAAATCTTACAAATGAGTGTGCGATTGTCAGTAGGCATTCTTAGACTAAATGCCTTTTTTACCTTATGATGTACACCGAGGGAAATTTTTTGCTATGGTAGCAAAAAATGTATTAACCCTTAAAAAAAAACTCTATTAAAATAGGCGACAGCCAAAGTACTTTGCTACGGTTAATAAATTTACTTTTTTGGAATTACTTTTTAGTCCCTAAAAACTTTTTAGTTTTTATTAATTTTAGTGGTTGGAAAGTAAAATTTTACTCACTAAAAAGTAGTTTTTTAAGGTTAAAAAGTAGGTTTTTATTGGTTAAACAGTATTTTTCTTGCAGTTAAAAAGTATTTTGTTACCTTGAACAGGCAGTTTTAACTGTTAAAGAATTATTTTTTATCTCTTAAAAATATATTTTACTGGTTAAAAAATAGTTTTTATTAATTAAAACTAGTTTTTATAGGTTAAAAATTAGTTACTGATTAAGAAATTACTTTCTTTGCAATAAAAAATATTTTTTTTACGTTTAAAAGGTAGATGTAATTGATAAAAAATTAATTTTTACCTTTAAAAAATTGTTTTTAGTAGTTCAAAAGTAGTGTGTAGTGGTTTAAAAGTAACTTTTTACCTTTAAAAAGTAGATTTTATCAATTATACAGTTAATTTTTACCTTTAAAACGTATTTGTTGATGGTTAAAAGTAAATTTTGCTATTTAGGGGTGGTTTCTTTAGCTCTTAGGCCGTTTTTTTTATAAAAAAATAAAGAAAGTTCAGTTAAAGTCGAAATACAAGAATGTTTTGCATGTATTAAATGTCAAATTTCCAGATTTACCAAGGATAACTGAACTTTATATTTGTTTATAATGAAACCATTTCTGTAAAAATAGAAAAATTAACTTTTTAGCCGTGCATTAGAAACTATATATAATTATTAGAGCAAAATTTACCTAATATATACCTACCTATATAATTTACAAAAATTTTTATTTAACCTGTGGTGAAAATACAGATCAACATAGGAAAGGAAGGGTTTCAAAAATAAAAGAGACGATTATTTTGTAATAAATATATTAGTTATATTGCTAAATATTTCAAAAATGTATTTGAATTTTAAAAATTCAGTAGGTTATGTAATATAAAATTGTTGTTTGATAATTTAAACTTATTTGTCTTTAGACGTATAATAACGTAAGGCATATGTATCAAGAAATTTTAAATGAACAGTTAGTAGCTTTAAATTAATCTGGTATTTATTCTTTGTGAAAAATCCTAAAAGAAATTTTATTCTAAATATATTGTTTTCTGTTTATTATAATATAGAATAGAATAAGAAAATCCATGCCATTAGGATTATTAACTAAAATAGGTAGAAACATAAAAACATAACATTCTTCTATCTACCAGGTGGGCCATTCCAAACGATCCTTCCTTAATACCTAGAAAAAAAATTCAATTTTATTAATACTATCTCAGAAACGCAAATTTCGAATTTAAATAAACTTGAGCACCAGTCGTGGATCTTAGAAACCCCCTCCCCTAGCTCAGTAAGTTAAGAATTTAGATAAAAATTAATGTCAGGTATTTTTGAGAAATGTTTAAAGTTAGGTTTTTAAGGTCTGTAAAAGCTAAGGTTATACTGTTAAATGCAACAAAAAATGAATCAGTCTCCCGAATCCTTTATAAAACTGTCAAAATTCATTAAAAAAACTTACTTTTTAGTCCCTAAACACGTACTTTTTAGTTTTTATTAATTTTAGTGGTTAGAAAATAAAATTTTACTCACTAAAAAGTAGTTTTTTATAGTTCAAAAGTAGGTTTTTAGTGGTTAAACAGGCAGTTTTAATTGTTGCAAAAAATGACTCAGTCTCCCGAATTCTTTGTAAAACTGTCAAAATTCATTAAAAAAAACTTAGGCCGGAACATTTAAAACAGAAAACATTTGGGGCATGCGCATTATCAATTTCCAAACAAAATTAAATAAAATAAGGTATACCTAAAAAGATAAAAGTTTGCCATCTTTTCTACTAATTCTTATTTCTTATTCTAGGTTATTTCATGTATACCTAAACGCTCTACAGATGTACATGTTTAATTTTCCAAAAAGTGGTACAAAAAAATAATTACAAAACATTTTTGTTTTCTATTTCTTAATTTAATAAAAATATCAAAAAACACTGCCATACATGTGTTTTGTTAGAAATATCTGTTAACGTCACTGGAACAAATAATTTTAATCTTAAACATTTAACCCTCAGTACTCAAAATAGCCTCCAAGTTCCATCAAAATAGAAAAAGGAATTTCTGATATCTTAATGAAAGAACTTTGCAAGATTTTACGCTTAATCTACTGTTTTTTCTTTAACGTTAAAGTGAGGGATCAATACATTTGAAACCGATAAATTAGTAGATATAAAATACTTTTATATTATAAGTTATGTACTTACCCTTAAAATTTTCAACAAAATCTTAAAGGCCCCAATTAGTCAGCTTCTCTGTGTAATCCATTGGAAAACGAACACAACTTATGCACAATTATTGCAAAAATGGCGCCAGACCTACGTTTTGCCAACGTAACGTGGATGACCTTTGCTGGCGGCTAGGGTAATTATAATTAAAATCACAAATCAATCACCGGCTTGTTCTTGTCTGTGCCTGTTGATATACTCGAGCACAGACGAAAAAGCTCTCGATCGAAACCGATCGTTATTTTCTAAAGATATTTTTTATTGGACTTAAAAAGCTAATTTTTATGATGGAAAATATACGTATTAATATTTTGAATTTCTACTACAGAAAATAAATGTTTAGTAGGTAATTAAAAACTATTTTTAAGAGCAAAAATTATTTTTGCTGGTTCTATAGACTGAAATAAAATATTTGCAAACGTAACATTTTTTTTTTTGTATGGCGACAAAACTACTTTAAAAAAGCATTTTATTTAGTTGCATAAATGTATTTTTTTAATTGTAGCTGAAAATTTATTTGTGGTAGCAAGAAATTTCTCAACAAAAAACTTTTTAAATATAATTCTCTCAGTGTAGTATTGTATTGTTAACACCATGAGGTTCGACCATGTGAGTTTCTCCTTATAAGTGCAGTGGCATTCCCCTATACCCCACTGACTCTTAGACAACCAAGCCGCTGAATGCAATGCCAGACAGTTATACCACAGCTTATACAATACAGCTCCACAACTCCGTGTCGGCGTCTTTGATCTGGCGGTCGAGAACCAAGCAAGACGGAATGGTGCTATCTCTGTTAGATTCGAGGGAAAAGTCGGGCCCGGATTAAACAATTTTTTTATTATTGAAAAAATTGAAAACCTTGGCACGTAATAAGGTTGGTTACATGCCATATTAAGTAAGTTTTGGGAAATTAAATTTTTAATTTGTTTTAAATCTGTCAAATATAATTAAAAAAATTATTAAAATATAAATATTACGAAAAATAGCACATCTTTCGGATTAGAGGTAAAATAATTTGTATGTCGCTAGTAAAATCCTCGTTAACAAATGTTTTGAGCTAAGACAGTCACTTCACGACAAATTGTGCTTGGATCCTTTTTACACCAAGGGCTTCAATTGTTAAAGAATTTTGTCACGCTCGTGGATGCAAATCAAGTGGTACCCCGTGTGTCTGGCAAGTGTTACTCTTCGTGCAAAGGGTTAATACCTAGATAAACGAATGCTTCGACTGAGGTCTGGGAACTCTATGTAATTTTGGAATTATAAAGAATTTGTGCTTTTATTTTAACAATATTGGTTATATTTAGATGTATTCTTATTAATTGAAATACAGATTTGTAGAAGTAATACTTTGACAGTTTTTATTAATATAATATATTCAATTTTTATCTGACCATACGGAAGTAGGGAATTTTGAAACTTTATAGTAATGTGAAATTTGAATTACAATATTACACGAAATTACATAATTAATACTTATTTTAGGTAGGTACTAAATTTGTACTTGGAGAAAGTAATATCGATTTTTACAAGAAAACTTGAAAAGTAAATTAATTTAGTTCCTATTTTTGATGTAAAACTTAAACCAAGAAAACAAATAAATAGTAGTTTGTTCAACAAGGGTGGATATGATAGCCATATCACACAAAGACGAAGTTTAAGCACGACGTCGTAGGCGGAGTACTCAATCGTCTGATTGTGATATGAACAATCCACTCGATGTGGTCAGTATATTTTTTCTACGACCCACTAACGAAAATCTACAAATTTAAAAAAATATTTTAGGTTATTTAGACAAAATAACTAATTTTAAAATAATTTATAAAGTTGACTAATTTATAAAATAAAATAAACATGAAAAATTAATTAGTCCTTGGCCTAGATTCGATCCCGGGCTTTTCGCGTGGAAGGCAGATGTTCTATCCTCATCTTCACCGAAACTTTCAGGACTTTAGTTTTAATACTCGTAATTAAATTAGTATCATGTAGTTTGATTAAAATTTATTTTTTTTAAATGTGGACACAATAAAAATAAAAATGCTATTATTTATCGAGTCTACACAAAAATTTTAATGTATATTTAATATCAATAACTAAAATATATACTGACAATTAGTTTAACAGAACTGTCACTTATTTAAAAATTTTTAAATAATAGGAGTTGGGTGACCAAAATATGAACTGTGATTTGTAGATTTAATTTTGTTAAAGTGTTCTCACTACCTACAATGGATATGAAATATATTCGTAGTTGAACGCAATAGCTTACTTTTTCGTTTTGTAGTATGTTCGTAGATTGGCTAATATCCATGCACAGATTACAAAACGAAAAAGTATGCTATTGCCTTCAATTGAACGAATATATTTCATATCCATTCTAGGTAGTGAGAACACTGCAAAAAAAATAAATTCGCCAATCACCGTTCATATTTTGATCAACCGACTGCTATTATTTTTAAAATTTTAAATAAATGACAATTCTGTCAAACTAATTGTCAGTATATTTTTTAGTTATTGAGATTAAACATACATTAAAATAGGTTATTCTTTTGTAAAACGTTAACATGGATGACTAAAGGGTATTGGGTTAATTAATTCTAAAAGTGTGGTACAAATGTTATTTTTTGTAGCCAATTCTTCAAAATTATTTTGAAATATCTTTTCAATATTGAATATAAGTTCTACAAATTCATCATTTGACAGTTGCAGATTTCCAAATGTATCTGAATTGGCGTTATCATATGCCTTTAAAAAGCAATAAAAAGAAAAATCATCTAATTCAACGTGATCTTTATTATATTTAAGACAGGTATCACAGGAGTATATCTGCAAGGCTTTAATTAAAAGGTAACCACACACATACCTGATAAAAAAATTTTGTAGCAACTCGTCTTTACAATAATTTAGGGTGTTAATAATTTCATCATAAAATAAAATATAAGGTGTTCCATTTAAAAAACATACATTTTAATTTGCCAGGCAAAAACGTGACACCCTGTATATCCAAAGATATTTTTAAAATATGTAGGTATTTTTTAAATCCATATAACTTTTATTTAAAACTTTTTTGCGTGTCTACAACAAAATAATGAACAATAACGCACTAATGGAACACCCTGTATAAATTATATTTTTAACAATGAAAATTTCTTATAATGTGATACTTATCGGTTTGGGTCCTTGTGAAAACTAAAGAATGTTTTCTTGCAGGTATAATCCTTATTAAAATAGCTTTTGACTGCACAAACAGAATAATGTCTTTTTTTTCACTCATTCTACTCACAGCTTAAGAGTCACCAAAATAATAACAGTACCTTTAACTCAAAGAAAATCAACGAAATTATAGGCTCCACGAAATTATACAATCAACGAAATTATACGCAGGACTCAACACCTTACCTAAGTACGCTTCTAAACGCCAAAACCGTCTTTTCCCTCCGAAGGCGGAGCTTAAGCGATGCGCGACGAAATCGACGCAAACCGTTGCCGCCAAGAGAGTGTTTTAGCTGTATTGTATAAGCTGTGGTTATACTATTACAGTTTTGGTTACTCATGTTACTGTGTATTTTGCTATTTTCTAGAGCGTTCGTTATTGACCTGCCCTTAAAAGCTATCTACAAAATCTTAATTATCCAAAAAACACGTGTAATACACTCCATCAAATCAGGTTTTAGAAATAGTTCATTTATTTAAAAACGTTATTTTAGTTTATACAGCTCTTTATTGGTTTAAAGAAATTTCGCCTTATTATGCTCATCTAAGACTTGTTATGAAATAAATTAAACAAAAAAATACAGTCCCATTTATTGTGAAAAAAGTTATCTCCTTCAGACATCACAGTTTTATCCTGAATGTCTTTTACAGCTAACAGATTAGTCAAAAAGAGAATTGCAAATTTTTTTAAATGTTCGCAGAAATTGGTATCGTTTCTGTATGTAATTGTTTAAGACAAGTTTAAATTAAACCAAATTTATTTCGCAGTGCCGTCCTTTACGTGGAAGAATCATAATGCTGCTAAAATCTTCATCATATTCCATTTTGATTTTCATTTGAAACCGGGATGCCTTTTCATATCATATCCACTTAATATGGTGGAAGTTTACGTTTACAACATTACCATCTGCATCTTTATTTCGGTTTATTACATAATTAGTTTTGCCAGAGTTTTTCAGTCAGGAAAAAAAAAGCCATTTGATTTAAGATACTTCTGGAACCAACAAAATAATATAACCTAACTACTAGTACCAATCGGATTTATTTGAAGATAAAACTAAGAATTACTGATAAAATAAATACTTATTAATGCTTGTACAAATAATAATAATAATAATGTTTATTTTGCCAGAAAACATTTACAGGTTTTACAATATTTTTGTTTTTTGGTTAGTACATATTAAAATATTTGGTATAATAATGTTTATTTTTCATTTCTCATTGTTCTTTATGTGTACCATGTAAATACAAGATATAGTTTAAAGCTTAATTAACAAATAATAAGAATCTTAAATTAATACCATGATAGGACAATATAGTTAATTAAATGTGTACCTAAAGGTTTACAAACATAAAATAAACAGGAATCCCTAAGAAACCTTAACGGTTGTGTAAGGGATATAATCAGTGTTGCCAGAATATATTTTTGTAATGTACCAGATTTGTCTAAAAAATGTACCAGATTACATAAAAATGTACTAGATTCTATAAAAATACCAAATTTTCTAATTGTTAAGGGTGGTCATTAAAGAACAAAAAAAAAGGTTTATAGAGAACACGAACACAACAATTTTAAACAATATTTTATCTCTCGACAAATTTCTGACACTATTTTATCTCTCGAAAAGTTTATAAACCTTTTTCTCTTGAGCAATTTTTAAACAATATTTTATCTCTCGATAAATTTCAAACAGTATTCTATCTCTCGAACAATTTTTAACAACTTTTTTTATCCCTGGAGCAATGTTTTTACAATATTTTTTGTACAATTTTTAACACTATTTAATCACTCGAGCAATTTTAAATAGCCTTTTTACCTCTCATGCTATTTTTGAAAAATATTTGATCTCTCGTGCAATTTTTGAGCAAAATTTTAACAATTTCGAACACTATTTTATCTCTCGAGCAATTTTTATTAACATTTTTTTATCTTTCTAGCAATTTTTAAACAATGTTTTATCTCTCGAGAAATGTTTATTAGTATTTTTTAATTCTCGAGTAATTTTTGAACAAAATTTTAACAATTCATAATACTATTTTACCTCTCGAACAATTTTTAATCCTTTTTTTTCTCTTGAGCTATTTTTAAACAATATTTTATCTTTAGATAAATTTATAACATTATTCTATCTCTAGAGGAATGTTTAACAACTTTTTTTTATCTTTTTAGCAAACTGCACACAATATTTTAACTCTCGACAAATTTATAACAGTATTTTAACTCTCGATAAATTTTTGACAATGTTTTATGTCTCTAGCGATTTTTAACAACTTTTTTTATCTCTCGAGCAATGTTTGTTCAATATTTTATCTCTCGAGTAACTTCTAGTAGTATTTTATCGTTCGAGGAATTTTTAAACCAAATTTTACCTCTCGAGAAATTTGTAACAGTATCTCTCTAGTCAATTTTATTTTATTTTATTTCTCAACAGTATTTTATTCCTCGAGCAAATTTTAAACAAGGTTTTAACATTTTGTAATACTATTTACCTCGAGAAATTTTTGAACACGATTTTATTTATAATATTATTTAATCTCTCGAACAATTTTTAATTTTTTTTTATCTCTCATTAAATTTTTAACAGTATTTTTATCCTTAAAGCAATTTATGAACAATATTTTACCCCTCAAGCAATTTCTAATACTATTTTATCCTTCGACCAATTTTTAACACCCTTTTTTACCTATCAAGCTATTTTTGAACAATGTTTTATCTCTCGAGAAATGTCTACTATTTCATCTTTGTAGCAATTTTTGACAACTATTTTAATTTCTCTGGTAATTTTTGAACAATATATTTTACACTTCAAATGGAACATACGCTGAAAAAAGTACTAGATTTTGCTTCTAGTGTACTAGAGTACCAGATTCTCAAAGATTGTACTAGATCTAGTACAATTGTACTAGACTGGCAACACTGGATATAATATAAGATGTAAAATTAATATTTAAATATAAAATACAAACCCAATGTATTTTAGTTATTTATCATATGGTGGATAAGATGTCTGTCTGTTAAATAAATATATTTCTTAAGATATTTTTTGAATAAATTTAGACTATTTATCGTCAGAAAATAGGTTTTATAAATTTCAGGTAGGTTGTTAAAAAATTTAGCTGAAAGGTAAGTATAACATTTTATTCCTATGGTTTTTCTTACTGAAATTGTAGCGACATAATTATTGCGTTTTTGACGCGTATCATAAGAATGAGCTATATTTTGTAGGAGAGACTTATTTTTATAGGTGTATATGATAACATTCAAGTAAAACAACTGCCTGATATCAAATACATTACTTTCTTGAAAAATTAAATCTGACGAGTATATCCATGGTTTTTTGTAGATTATTTTTAAGATCTTTCTTTGTAAGACTTCTAATCTACGCAGGTGGCTATTCGAGCAACCCCCCCAACATAAAATACAATATTGAAGTCGTGATTCTATGAATGCATGATATAATATTTTTAATTGTTTTAACGGTAGTAAATTACTAAAATATTTAAATTTATACATCATAACTCTTAAAGTTTTTGTTAAATTGTTTCATCTCTATGACCTAAATCTAAAAATACCTTATTTAAACGTGAATGTAATAAAGGAAAAGATAATGAGAGAAATTATTTTGAAAATGATCCAGTTCTTGAATAAACTAAGGCAATATTAAATTTCTTGAACATTGAACTGTTGCTTGAACTAATGAGTATAATCCTATAAACCCAATTGAAAACAAATCAATCAATCAATCATTGTTTTTGTATACAAGACATGTTTATCATAATACATGATCAAGTGTTCAATTAAATAAATCTGAACATTGTAAATAAAAACATAATATTAACATATTCCAGCTTAAACTGTACAAATGCAGAAAACAAAATAATTATTTTTTATCTAGAGGAAAATATTTAGATTTATATTTTCTTAAAAGTTGATTAACGCTATAATTAAATTTATTGAAAATTAATTAAATATTTACAAAAACTTCATTCATTTTAAAATAATAAAATATTTTCTAATAAGATTTTTGATTACCTTTTATCCTATTATCAAACATTTCTGTCGTTTATATAAATTTGGTAAAGCAACCTGGACTAAGTGGCACTGTTTATAGGTTTTATGAACTGAACGTTCTCTACTCAATAAATAATAAAAATTAAAATAATAATAAATGAGACCAAAACGTAAAATAAATTAAAGTTTGTATTAACATAAACATGGTTAAAAGGAGAGGGCACGTTTTTAATGTAAAATACTTTTCGACCAGAATGTGACGAAATTTTAATATGTTGTAAAACTTGACCTATGGATCAAATATCTATGTTGCACCAAAGCTCTAAGTTTAACAGTTTTTCCAAAATCATTATTTCATAATTTATTATTACCATAAAATGCATGTTTTTCTTAATATTCTTTATTTGCTTTCATATATTTTTTACTTTTTTACATACCACTGATATAGAGGGTGAGACCACATACAGAGTGGCCCAAAAGTCTGGAAACGGCCAATTATCTCGTAAATTGCAAGTCCTAATTGTACAAAATTTGGGACACACCTATTTTGGGATACGAAGATTTCAGATTTGATATTTGCAATGTTGCCAGATTTGCCGTTTCTCTTATATTATTAGTCACTTTGGTTTTTCAAATTCAGTCATTATTGGAATCTCCTATTCAATACGAGTTCAACCATATGGAACACTTATGATTTTATTTAGTCTGGAAGGTCTCAAATAAATAAAACAATTATGGAGAAATGTGGTAGACGCATTCTACCATCGATAAGGGTACTGTCAACTCACAAATGGAGCACGTTTTGAACACTTGATAAAGTAACCATTATGTTAAAAATGTTGTAATCTTTCAATTGTTACGTCTAATGTAGTTGAATATAGTTTGTACTAAAAAATTTATTGATACAATTAGGCGTTGCCAGACTTCTGTTTTATTTATTAAAGACCTTCCAGACTACGTAAAATCATAAGTGTTACATATGGTTGAACTCGTATTGAGTAGTATATTCCAATAATGAATGAATATACAGGGTAATAAATTTGAAAAACCAAAGTGACTAATAATATAAGAGAAACGGCAAATATGGCAACACTGCACATATCAAATCTGGAATCTCCGTATCCCAAAATAGGTGTACCCCAAATTTTGTAAAATAAGGACTAGCAATTTACGAGATAATTGGCCGTTTCCAGACTTTTGGGCCACTCTGTATATGTTTTTGAAAAAAAATTACGGTGGAATTGTTTTGATATTTTGTTAAAAGGTAGCTAATACATATATAATTCTATTTAAATAATTATTATTATAAGTTAGTTTCATTAGACGTCCGTTGTACAGAGTGTTTCATTTCTTTAATATTTTTCTCCCCAAAAGAAATAGTCCAATAAAAACGCCAGGCCGCCTGTGTTGTGATTCACTACCAGCTGTACCGACGGTGTTCAGGGTGATTCAACGTCACATCGCATCGATAACGATAAACTGGCTTTCGATCGATTGCACATCCCCAACTAGCCATTCATAAAAGTGTATTTGTTGTGAAGTTCTCATCATCATCTATTGTATAGTCCAGGAGACAGTGACGATTTTCGGTATTTATTTTCCCAGTCAGCAAGCACGAATAGAGAATTGTAGGATTAGCAATTCTAAGCAAAATTCATATATATTTAGAGGGGGGATCCGATGGGCTGAGGCCAAAAATGCGTCAAAACATACGAGAACACGGCCCTTTTTTTCCATTGATAAAAATAGTTTTAGTAGTAAGAGATGTACTGAAGTTAAGTAAAAAAAATAGTCTGATTAATCTGTATGGATAATATATTTGGCAAGTGCATAAAATACACTTTCAAACGAGTTATGTACACAATTATTTCTACGACCACAATTATTTAAAGAATGTTCCAGGTGTTTTGTATATTAAAGTGTACGCATAGGACACATAAATAAAATCTTATATCACAATGTTTCACCTAACCAGTTGGTTTATTTATAGAAATTAAACATAATAATCGAAGATATTACAGAAGAAAATAGGGAAATAAATTACATTTCCTTTTACACTTTTATATAATAATTGTTTTATTTAGAATTCACGAATCACTTATTACTCTACATTAATTATAATTATTGTTAGTTTCGTTATGTCAAATCATTTATACTAGAGGTGTGAGGAAAATACAGTGAACTGTGGAACGCCAATATCGTTGGATGCGCGTGGTAGAAATGGTCCTATAATACTGCTAAAAAATAGCTAAATTTTCATGGAAACACTGTACTTTTGACATTTGCGATACTCCGACGCATATGCATTATTGATGTAATCTCATGATTTAACAGTAATAGTTTTTGCAATTTTAGTGTGATTTTTAGGTTATTATGGTTATTCATTTTATTTGGTTCTAATCTTTTGCGCTTTTAGAGTATTTGTCTTTTATATGTATAGTTTTTAATTTGAATTTTAATATTGTGGTCTATTTATATTTGATTGCTGCTTTTCGACTAGTGCTTTATTCTTTTGGTTTTAAAATAAGCTTTATAATTATTAAGTACATGCTTCTAGTTGATATCTACCTAATCGTCATCGGGTGCTTGCAACAATGGGAAAAAGTGTATGGTTTTTTTGGTGTAAAGTTAGACGCCTTCATTTTTCAGGTAAGTTATTTGTAGTTATTTTTTACTTAAAAGGATAGCAAAGGGGTGTGACTTTTGGGTTTTAGCAATCTGAGCCAAATTGTCGGCTAAGTGTCCTCTTTTAGGGCACCCAGAACCGAAAACTATATAGGTATATAATGTTTTTTTTTTAATTATTTTTTAATATGTATGCAGCTTGGATGAGGGCTTTAGGAAGAGATCCTAAGACTGAACACTTACTGTTATAAATGCCGTTTTTAGAGCACATTTCATAGTAAGTGATTTCATTCTAGCAGCAATGAGGAAACGTTTAAAAAACATGCTGTACCAGCTATTACTTTAAGACCTCGTCTCTTTAAGTTATTATTACTTCATTCTAATGCATATATTAAAATGGTTTTTAACTTATGTCCTTATGATTAAAAGATGTAGGTATTTTAGTTATGTTATAATAGAAATATATGATACTTTGTATTGACTGACCTACTGGCCTCTGGTCATTCCACGTTTACTCCCTTTTTTTATAAATTATCAAATTATTTAAAAACAAATACATACCTAGCTATTTTCTGTAAATTACATTAAAATTTTAGTATTAATACTTTACTAATAAAACTTCAGTTAATTTATGTTATATATATATATATACACAACGAAAGAGTTAATTGGATTTTCTCCTTGTTGAGTTTCAAAAATAGTAATTGAACATGATTTAAAAACAAATACATGAAATGGGCAAAATAGGCCTGCAAAGGCACTTTGTAAACAATCTCACTTGTATCGATGTGAGGTAATGCGCGAATTCAATCTGGCTTACTTTTGTTAATAGATTGGCGTTCCATTTTAAATATACAGTTCACCGGGAATAGATTGTTTAAATATACACGGACCGGGAAAACAAGTACGAAAAAATTCACTGGCTCCTGGACTAGTACTGTATCGAAGGAATTTTTACGAATGAAACAATATACGACCCTCCACAATTGCGGTCTACTCTACTTCCGCTGTTGTCAGACATTATTTTTTTTTGGACAATTTAAAGACCTAACAGTAATTCAAGCAAACGCAATAACATTACTACAGTTAAAAACATCGCAAACTTGGCATCAATATTTTAATTTTATCCAAATATTGCATTTCTGTCGAGGATCATCCGCGTTGACTTCAGAAATTGTGTAATCTGTATTGGTTATATATATCTATAGTTAAAAGCACGTAAACTTGGCATTAATGTTCAATCCGATTATTGAGTTTCTACCGTGGACACCACCGTTCATTCTTCAAAAATTTTGTAAATAATCCTATCTGTCTTGGTTATATATCTATGATCGATTGCTACAGTCGGTCAGGCTACCATATTTTCTGTTCCAGAAAACTTCTGTACAAAACGTACCTGTGAATTAAACATACTTAACATTAACAAACTGAACAAATAACGAAACGTCTGTGAACAGAGATAACAGAGGTCAGAAATGCTGGCCAGTCCTCAACGACATCTGCTAATCTCTATTCAAGGCAGACTTAATTTTATTCTACTTGGCATATTTTCCGATCTCTAAGACTTTCTTGAAGATTGAAACCTAATTATCTCAGACTCTTTTCACATGTATTCTTAGAGATGCTATTCTTTTACTTAATTGTACATCTTCTGGAGAACTTTTTTCATTCTGTGATACACTAGGTGTGGCTTCACTAAAGTGCATCCCATGTTTTCAAGTAGCTGAATATTCTGAAACCCCTATCTGCCATTATATGGGATCCAGGAACCAGTTTGTTTAAATACCCACATTTTTCTATTATTTCTTTATCACTAGTTCTTCCACAAAATGATGAATAAATTTGGTATTTTCAAAACTTTCAGGAGATTCTGCATTTTCTTCCAGAAGGGTTTTTAGGTTATACACCTAAGAATTTATAGTAGCCTGATTTTCAATTTCCTGAAGGGGACAATTAGCAGAAATTGCTGCTACATCTTGATAATCCGGTGTATTTTTATTAAAAAGTTCTCGAGAAACATCGCTAGTAGAAGGTTGATTTTCTTCTTTCCAAATTTCTAGGAACACTAATAAATATTTTTGAAGATGAATGTGAATCATTATCACATTCTGGAACAAAACACTTTTTCGTAGTCACAATATTTATAAAAAGTACAAAATTAAACACTCAAATTCCAAATAAATTATTGATGGAGACACTATGATGACAGATGCCATACACAGTGCTGCCATTTTACCATTTTCTGAATTATTAAGTGATTTTTAAAACAATGAAACTTTAAATTTGGTAAAAGTTTAAACAGAAATAATACTTTCAAAAAACATTTGATATTATATATTTAAAAGATATTTGTTTAACGATGTTTTAGAAGTCTAAAAGTAAGGAGTACACAAACGAACGTACATCACTTCTCGTAAACCTTCTAGCCGGCAACGTTGTGCGCTAGCTCCTATTGGTCTATTCCCGGTGACGTCATAAATTTTTAAAAAATTCTTAACTCCGGCAAATGAATAGATAAAAAAAAATTAAAAAAATGTAGTTTTATTTTCAACTCTATTATTCATTAAAAAAAATTTCTAAATTTTTGAACATGCCCCATTGTATTTAAAAACCCTCCCTGTTTTTCTGCAGGTATTTTATTGTACGTGCATTCCAAACAAGCCAAAATATACCGACTCACGTAATTTCTCATCGTAGGAAACCAGTACTTGTTACTTATTTTCTCTATAGTATTTTCAAGTGCAAAGTGGCCCATGTTATCGTGGTGATACATTGTAGCCACTAGTCTAGCTGCTTTTGGTACGTACCACCTTAGGCCTGCTGGAGTTTTTCTGTAAAGTTTCTTATCGTTGAGATTATAATCTTTACGGATCTGTTTTTCGTCAGGGTCGGTTGGGTATCTTTGAAAGCACTTCTATTATGTGTTTGCAGTGGTTATCTCTTATTTGAGTTGCTAAAACTCAGTCATCCTGAGTAATTTTCATTTTTAGAATGTTAATTGTTTCAGGTTCTTTTTGAGTATTCTGATAGCCAATGGGGTTACGACTTAGAGCGTCAACATGGGTAATTTTTGTTCCTTGACCATACTCAATGGTAAAGTTAAATTCCTGTATAACTAACCACCATCTACCAATTCGAGGAATCAGATCACGTTTAGTCATCGTAGTTCGTAAAGCACTACAATCTGTTATGACCTTAAATGATAATCCCAATACATAAACACGGAATTTCTGCAGAGAATTTACTACAGCTAATGCTTCTAACTCATAGGAGTGGTATTTTTGCTCTTCATTTGTTGTCTGACGACTAAAATACAAAACTGGCTTTAAGTAACCATCTACTTGCTTCTGTAACAAAGTACCACCCAGTCCAACTTTTGAAGCATCGGAATGAACTACTGTTTCCAATTTAGAATCGTATATAGCAAGAACAGGTCTTTCAATCAAAACTTTCTTAAGTTTTTCAAAAGATCCGTTCTCCGCTACATCTCAATTAAAAACAGTATCCTTTTTTGTTAGACAAGTTAATGGTCAAGCAATTTCAGCAAAGTTCTTCACGTACTTTCTAAAAAAGTCCAACAAACTGACGAATTTGGTGTACATTTTTTGGAGCTGAAAACCTTTTCGTAGCCTCAATTTTTAAAGTACCAGGTCGTGTACCCACAGCACTGATGTCATGACCAAGATAATCAATAATTTGTTCCTGGAAAAATTGACATTTGCGATGTGATCAATAACGATCAACTGGTTTTCGATCGATTGCTACAATTTTCTAATCAGCCAACTGAAATGCCCATAAAATCATACCATGCATAAAATCAACTATTTACTATATGTTGTGTTGATACCATAGACATCATATTATCTAAGATAGACTCGCCCTACACACTGTATACCCAATACACCTTCTGTCCGCATGTTTTACTAGACGGGGAAAGGGGAATCGTACGTCGCACATTGACGTAGTGTTTCGGGAGGGTTTACATATATTTTTAGTAAAAATTATTTAATGACCAAATCAATAATCTATGGGTCTTCAGAATCAAAGCTAAATTTAAAGAAAACATATTCAATTTATACAGGACATTCAAAAAGTCATTTTATATTTTTTCTTATAGATTAAAATAGTAGGTAGCTCAAAGTGGAAGAACATTTTTGTTAGTATTTTATTATATATATTTTTTTAAATACATGAAGAGCAAAGAGCAAGTAAAAATATAAAGCCATTTATTATTATTTTTACATGGGTACTGTTTGAAAACCTTTATTACAGGTCGAAAAAAGAATAATTATATTGCCGGACTACCTTTTTTTTATGAAATAAAAAGCTATTAAAAACAGAACAATTTTATTTCAGATACATAAATATACAAATATGATCTTTCTATTACATACCATTTGGGTTGCATGTCACGACACCTAATTTTAGAATTATTTGTGTAATGATATAATAACTCATTTAGGACAGTAATCAGCAATGATTTTATAATATCTGGACAAGGCTAAAACACATTAGCTTAAGATTATCAAGAGATACTTTATTTCTAATTTGTCCGAATAGAAAAAACACTAAAGGAAGCTTCTTTTGTGACATTTCGAATGTCATTTTACTATCATGATTACTCCTACAAACACTCTTGGTGAAGAATCTGCTCAATAGATTTATTTAGTGTTATAAGATAACTGATATTTTGTAAAGCATATTTTGGAATAAAAGACAAAATAGCTATTTGTGTATTAAGAACAGAAAGTAGCACCTTTGACAGTTGAGACAGAAAGTCTGTCGATGAGAAAAGATTTATTTTATATTTATTCAAAAAGGAGGAAAAATACAATATCAAAACTGTTATCTCAGTTATGTAATTTTAATTTTCAGTATTTGTGTTTTTCCAACTGACCATATCAACTAACCATTATTTTGTAATTGAGATGAAAAGCCGTACGAGTCGCAGATACGTAAAGTTTTTCACCTAATTTCACGGGTATAATCAGCTGTACTACATTAACAGCTAGGTATCTAGTACGGTTTTTAAGCTCAATGCGCTAGTTCAGTGTGATGTCATTTTGGTTCGACTGACATTTAATTCTAACCAAACTTTTAACAAAAACATCAATAAATTTAACATATACGTTTTTACTATTTTTATTTTATTTCAAAATATTGTTTACAGGTCATAAAAAACAGTTTAAAGGTATATAATTGGTAACTAAACGATTGTATATTTGATACATGCTATCTACTTACTTTAGGAATATATTTATAAAAGTGAAAAAAACGATATAATTTAGGTAAACAAAACGAACAAAACGCATTCCAAAAATCTACTGTCACTTTAATTGTCAGTGGAACCATAATTACATCATCACTGAAATAGTGCATCGATCATTGCGTTCGGTCTGCTAAGTTCCTTTAAATCCTTTAACACTTTTAACTCCAAACGACGGTTTAACACGCTTAAATGTTATTGAAAAGCACCCTAAAATTTGTCCCGCTCCAGCCCCTGACTATCCGAACTCGCCTGATGAAGAGACAAATTTTAAACGAAATGGCTTATTTTGAAATGTCAAATTTGAGACTTGTACGGTTTTCGAACTCACTGGTTCAATTGCAGAACACTGTTTGCAGTGAATCTTTTTCTTTAAGGATTTTACTATAAAACCAGAAATATAAGCAACTACATCCTGAATGTATTCGCTCAGAAAATATATAGATAGGTAATCATGGTCACGAAGCTCATTTGTAAATTCCAAATTTTCTTTAGTGTCTGATTCGTAACATTTTAAATTTAACGCAATTTGGCTACTAGTGTTGCTACAATCGAAGATGCTGGTGCCATCTAAAGCAATTGCATTGGCAGTTTTATTTGACTTTACTTCATTATGAATTAATAATTTTTTATAACAATTTTGAAACAATCTCCATGTGAGATTGTTATTGAAGCATCCGTTACGAACTGCACTAAAAAAAAGTATTTTTTTTTTCTTCATTTTTCGCCTCTTCAACTACCTCTCCCAAAATTCTGTAAAATGTGATGATTACTGTATAATTTTAGAGCTTACATATAATAAAAATACCCATAATAAATACTGTACTTACTTGATAGGTACAGCATTATGTTTTAAGATGTGTCTACCACTTAAATTTTCATAAATATCTGCCATACAAAAATGGTCAGAACATATACTAAGGCTTCTTTCATTTTCATAATGTTTTCCTCCACCAAGCATAGATTTTGCAGCCAAATTCTACGTTGAATAATTTCTCTAGGAAACCTGATCAGAAAATATAGAACATTATTATTTAAATAAACAATGCTAGTGCTAAATGCCTTTACACTGTTAAATAAATTAAGCCTTATTCCCTGTATATGCCTACGTCTATGCTAACATAATCTTATTTATGAAATGACCGAATAACATTCTTATTCTGCGTATTTCGGCACACTATTTATTTCCTCCCCATCGTAAAAGTCCTTAATAAAAAGTTCAGGGTTTAAATTATTCTTGAAAACTACAAAAAACCACAAAAATCACAATAAAACTTGATCTGTCACTTTGACAACATCAGCAAAATGTCTTAGGTTGCCAAAGTTAAATGATTTATACCAAAATGTTTAATATTCCCATATGATACACATGTAAAAATAGATACTTAAGGGCGCAGTATCACTGTATTTTTCATATAAGAAGCAAGGGTTCACCATTTCCGATTGCATTTAAATCCCGCTAAATGTATTAAAATGAATCTTCTACCAGCTTAAAGTATAAGGTTTGGAGAATGAAATCTCCTATTTTTTATTTGTCCTGTTTATACACTGAATTTAAAAAAAAAAAATCATAAAAAGTGATTTTAAAACCACAGGCTAAAAAGTAGGAGATTTCATTCTACATATTTTTCCAAGTATCCCGCCAAAATATTTCTAAATTTTATTGCGTATTTTTCAAATCTAACTGGAAATACGATTAACAAATATTTGATAAATTTATTTGTCAAATTAGAGATTTTCTATGAATTCCTGTAATTGTGTATAGTTCATGTAGTTCATCTATTTTTAAGAAGATGTCACCGTAAAAAAATCTAGCTACTCTGTTTTAGAGATGGTTTTAATAGGTAAATGATTGTTTAGAGGTACCAATTTTTGAAACAATGATACAGCTGTATGCCGTCTTTTATTGTTTCGTGATTTTCATATATATTTGTCTCGCTTTGCGTTCCAGATACAAAATTATCGATTTGTGTTCCTTGCGTATGAACAAGTATTGGCCACCTTGCCAGATGTACAATAAATATCGATTTATACGATAATTTCACAATTTTTTCTCAGGCGAATTTAATTTTAAAGTGGGTGAAATGTGAAATGCGGGAGAGGAACTTTATTGCATTGAGATGTAATTTGAATCCGAATGACCTGGCATCACTGTATGGTACGCACGTAATATTTGCGGGACTTGCTTTCTTCTAATGAATGTTATTTTATCTTTATAAGGAACTTTATTTCTGAGTTAACACGTTGACTGCTATGTGTATATGTACCCTTGTGTATGTCCCATTAGTGCGTAATTGTTCAATATTTTAAATTGTGTTAAAGATACGCAAACATGTTTCAAAGAAAAGTTATATGGATTTAGAAAATACATATTTTAAAAATATTTTTGGATATACAGGGTGTTATATTTTTGCCTGGCATATTTTTTAAATAGAACAACATGTATTTTATTTCAGTTTTAGAATGATTTGGTAATACTGTATTCAAGCCTAGAATGTTTAAAAAAACTATTACAGGTTTGCCAAGCAATTAAATTTTTATGAAATTAGAGAATGATATGCAGACCCCAAATTAAATTATCATAATTTGGGTAGGATTACATTAATTTCAAAATTGTTTAATATACAGATTTGTAGTACATTAAGATAACAAATAGTGTTGATAGTGCTGGATTCTTTTATACCGAGTGTTTTGAAACTTGTCTTATATATGGCTACTTTGAGGTTTAATTTACTTAATTTTTTCAAAGGCAACATATTTTAGCATACAATTCCTTATAAATTTGCCTGTTCAACAATACCAACATGTTAGAGAATAACACCCTGCAGGTAGTTATACATATTTGATTGTTTTCAGGTTGTCAAATAATTTTAATTGACTTCATTCATTTGCTATGTTATATGTAGGGTGTATCAAAGCGCGAGGTTACGATTTTTTTAATTGTTTCAATGGAATTCACTGTATTAAGTAATTGGTGGTATAACATAGAGAGTATCACATTTAAAAAATTGAGAAAATCGTAACCTCAAATTTTGACACATTCTATATACAACATATCAAATGAATCAAATTGAAAATATTGTTCGACGATGTAAAAACAATCAAATATGTATAACAACCTGCAGGGTGTTTTGCTTTAAAAATGCACACTGCATATTTATGAATAATTGTTAAATATGGTCATACAACTTTTATATTATTTTTTTTTTCGTATTTCCTATTATAAAACTCATGTGTTATTGACTATCATATTGGTATCGTTGGATATGTAAATTTATAAGGAATTGTATGTTTAAATAACATACAGCGTGTGGCATTTGAAAAAATTAAATAAATTTAACTTGGAATTAGCCATATTTAAGACTTGTTTTTCAAAACACTCTGTATAAAATAATCCAGTTCTATCACCACTATTCGTTAGCTTAGTATCTTATTACTATTTTTTTAAATTAAATTATAATTTAATTTAGGGTCTGCATCATTCTCTAATTTCATAAAAAAATTAATTTATTGGCAACCCTGCAATATTTGTTAATAAAGTTCTAGGGTTAAATGCAGTATTACAGCATTGCATGCAGCATTCTAAAACTGAAGTAAAATACAGGGTTTTTTATTTAAAAAATATACCTTTTTATTTGTCAGACAAAAACGCAAAACACTGTATGTCTAAAAATATCTTTAAAATACCCATTTTTGAAATTCATATAACTTTTTATTTAGAAATTATTTACGTGTCCATAACACAAATTGAAATATTGAACAATTACGTACTAATGTATGTCCAGGGCCGACTAGAGGGGGGGCCGGGACTAATTCCCGGGGCCCGGGCTTAAATGGGGGCCCGGCAGCGCTGTAAGGGGGCCCGGCAAAGTTTTTTTTTGTTCTGCATGAGAAATTCGACACAAGATGAGAGAGGGAAGTTAAGTTTAAATTAATTAAAAGTTTTAGCCTAGAGAAGTTTTATTCGGGTGAGGACTTTTTTTTTGTTTAGAAGAAGAAGTAATTGAAAGGGAGAATAGTTTTTGATGTAAAGACCTTTTAAATTCTATTTCAGTAGAAGAGGAACAGTTTTTGGTTAAAGATTTTTTTGTCACATGGCCCGATCTAGCGAATTGTCCTGGGGCCCGGCCTGGCTCTCGGCGGCCCTGTGTATGTCCTGAATATATTATTAACAATATATGCACGCCACATATGTTTGTAATAATTTAATCCCGCGCCGCGTGTATGTATTTTATTCGCGCATCTATTAGATATTGTAGTTTACCTAAGTATTTACTTAAACTACTTAAAACGTAAAAACAGACTTAAATTTTTAGAAAAACTACTTCGGCTCAGCAGACCCGACCACAACATTTGCTTCGGCAGACAACGTGTTTTAAATGCTTTTTTATTTATTTGTTGTTTAATGTGTATTTGGTTATTAATATTTCAAAAATGCTTATTTTTCTTATTGATTAATCTAAAATGAACACGTAATTTTTATTAATAATTGAAAATAGTACTGTAATTCTAAATTGATAAAAAAAAATTATAATAAAAACTTAATATGAAAACATAAATTACGACTCTACAAATGAAGTAAATTTTTATAATTAATTTCTCTTTTCTTACAAAAACATTATCTCAGCAATATGTCATAAGTTGCATACACACAGTATGTCTATGTATAAGTTGACAGCATATAGAAAACTTTTTTTATTATTCATTTTATGTAAAAGTTATTCTTTATAAAAATGTATGCATGGTCTAACAGAAAATGCAACCACCCGATATCAAATTTTATCAGTCGGTTTTACAAGGTTTGTCAAAAAATTTATTTTCGACAAACCCTATATACGACTGATAAAATTTGATATCAGATGTTTGAATTTTAGGTTTTAGACCATGCATAACTTTTTATGTAAAGTAACTTTTTTTCTAAAATTAATAGACCATTCAATTGTTTATGAAAAATAAGATTTTTTCTTAAAATTCTTAAAAAAGTTTTCCGTATGCCGCCAAGTTACACAAACATACTACATATAAATGAGATTAAATTTGTTGAAAATAATTTTTACTGATGCAGATCTATATAAAGTATTGTGGGTAAATACGGTAATAAAAACACTTTTTTATTATATTTTTCTTTTTTTTATTTGATTCATTGGCTGCAAGACCTTTCGGTATATACAGGGTATTCCATTAAGAATGGAAGCAACTGAAGATTAACTGATCAGAAATAAGCCGATTAAACGAAACATCCGTAGGTAAAACATTACTCGAAAATCAAAAATTATAAACAGCTACAATTTTTTTTGTTATTCAGTTTAATTTTACTAAATTCGGCAAACGTTATTGGTGTAATAAAATACACCTATCAGCAAAAAAAATAAGTTAAATAAGCTTTGCCAGTGGCATACTTCATGGGCAAGTAACACCTTTTTCCCTTCTAAATTTTTGTCCACTGTCCAAAATTTTGATTTTTTTTTATTAAATTTCTAAAAAGAGTACATTATTTATTTGAAAAACATCAAAAAATTTAAAATTTTATGTCTAAATAACTTTTTGGATAGTGACGTAAAATTTAGAAGGGATGCCGTATTACGTACCAATGCTGTACGCCTCTGGAAAAGGTAATTAAAGCAGGTAACTAATTTTTTGCTGATAGGTGGATATTATAACATCAAAACCGTTTGCCAAATTTAGTAAAATTCTTGTAATAAAAAAATATAGCCATAAATATTTTTTGGATTTTAACACCGTAATTCGGAAACGAGAAACATTTTATCTAAACATGATTTGTTTAGTTGTCTTATTTTATTCAGAGAATCGTCAGTTGTTCTATGTCCCATTCTTAACGAAACACCATGTATGGTATAATAGGTCCCTACGTAATGATACGAAGACCTTTATCCTTTGTTGACTGGACACAAGAATGAACTACTAAGTAAATATACCGATATTCCGAATGTAATCCAAAATATTATTTTTATACCTGCTACATCGAAAATATTTGCAAGGTCAAGAACTCGTTTACGTATCATCGCGTAGTGGCTAGGGGTGATGAATTTGTTATTTTATAACAATTACCGTTTAAAATTAATAAAATTATTACGCCATCTGTTGAACAAAAGAACTATTAAATATGGAATATTGCTCCATCTGTTGAACAGAAGGATTCTTAATTTATGACATATAAATGACATCTATCAAAATTAGTTCATGTTACGAATATTGGGGGTGGTACTGTGGCCTTAAAAGTCTTAAGTAATTGCAATTAATAAAAAACTCATATTGATGCTTTCAATTCTTTATTTCCTTTTTTTATTAGATTGTATTAAAGATAATAGTAACTTTTTAAATAAAAATTTAATGTTTGATATTTGATGAAAGAGATCTGACAACATAGGAAGAGCGTACCGTCAAAAAAAAGTAGCGGACAAGTGTAATGTATACAAGGCGTATCTATTATCCGATATCTTTGGTTGATACTTATACTGGGTGTCCAAATACAAAGAACCTAAGCCATATCTCGAATTCTTCATAAGGAAAAAGTCGTTAACATAAAAACTCCTTCAATTGAACGTTCTGGTTTTTAAAAATAAGGTTTTTATAGATGTATGGGCAAAAAGGTTAACTGTATTTTATTTAATATGCTGAATATTTTCAAATACTTGCGTGTCGTAGTTATTTAAAATAAGTATAGTTGATACATTGATACAAAAATAATTATCAGTACAGTAGATAATGTGAAATTATGGAATAGTGATTTTGGACACCCCTGGAGTATTTACTTGGCTGTAAAGCGGAGCATGCAAGGGTTTCGTAGTACCCCACTTTTAAAGTTTATTTTTGACTTATTCTGAAAGAAAAAAATATATGTGTGTAGGTAAAGGATAAAACTATGCTCCTCTGGAGACACTTTTTTAAAATTTGAAACTGTTTTTTCTAAAAAAAAAAATACAAAGCTCGACTATTTTTACCAATTTTCTTAATTTTTTTTAGAAAAAACAATTGAATTTTGAAAAAGTGGTTCCAGAGGAGCATAGATTTAACCTTTACCTACACGTACATATTTTTTCTTTTAAAAATATTCAAAAATAAACTTTAAAAGTGGGGTACTACGAAACCCTTACATTGCAAGATTTTTCGTCTGGAAAGTGGCGCCTCTGTTAGATTTTCAAGAAATTAATATTTGTGAATGAAAACAATTTATAATATATTTTACTGATATTTTACGAGGGATGAATAAATTTTACATATTTTACACCTTATTTTTTACGTAATTTATTTCTGTAATACTAAGATTGGTATATATATTATATGCAAGGGTTTCATAGTAGACCAATTTTACGGAATATTTTTAATTTTACTAAAATAAATTGTATGTAAGTACAGGTAAAGGCTTAACTCATACCTCTCTGGAGTCACTTTAAAAATATGAATCAGTCTCTTTTGAAAAAAATCTAAGAAAATAAACGAAAAGAAATGTTAAAAAATGCTAGAAGAGAACCATATTATATTTAATTTTTGCATTTATTTTTATAACAATAAAAATAGAAATACGTTGAAAGCTTTTTCGTCTAGAGGGTGACACCAATAAAATATTTATCTTTTTTTCTACTATATAGTGATAAACAGTATATAAGTGATTTGAATTTATGTTATTTTTTACATACAGTAATTTCGCTTAATTACATTAAATTAATTTTATCATTTATTTATTAAAAAATATATATCCGAAATTGAAAGATATACACTGAGATATGAATTATAAATATGTTTTTAGTTAATGAATACCTCAAGTCAACAATAATTATTAATTCCAGCATGTTAATATCTCTTCAATCCGTTAAAGTAATGTAAACATTTTTTCTTGCTTTTGCGCATGGCTTTGATCTGTCGCACCCTTTGAGGCGTGCTTCTCTTGAAAATTTTCTAAAGAGTTAGCCAATGTCTATAAATGAAAAAAAAAACGATTGTGACAAGCTGATTGTACATTGTGGCACAATAAAAGACGGAAACGAGTGCTTTAAAATTTAGAGAAATTTGTAAAAAATCTCCTAAAATCTTTTATTTATTTCTAAAGCCACCCGATATGACATGGACCATAAACTCAGAAAAAAATAAGATTTGGAAATGTATTTGCAAGTAAAAGTTTTTAAATGTTGACATTTTATTGAATTCGAATTTGATTATGTTGCTGCCAGTCTGGATGGAATTAAAAAAAAAAACAAAACACTATGATAGAGTTAAAATGTCTATATGAAGCTGAAGTGCTGACTGTATTAGAAGAAATACGCAGTAGAGAACTTACTTTTTGGAAAAAGGACAATACCATTAAGGAGACCCACTATTAGTATTATCAAATTCAGGGCTAGCTGCACATAACACAAATGGATTTTTGCATTTTGTGCTTTTGTGCTTTTGGACTTCTGTAGGAATAAAAGTGAAGAAAATATCTCATAATGACAGCTTTTGGGAAGAAAAGATACAAAATAAAATTAAAATTTTTTATATGCAATATGCCTTGTCAGAACTTGTTGACAGCGAAGCTAATAGAGACATGGAAGTACAGGACAGAATACTAAATAATTCGTTAGAAATTTTATTTAATGTTTATTGACATAACGCAAGGAATCTTAAATTATTTTGAATATTTTTATTGCTTTAAGAATTACATTTTATTTATTTCTAAAACATGGTAGTAGGCGATCTATTTTTCAAAATTTAATTTAGTTTTTTCTAAAAAAAATTGAAAAAATGGGTAAAAATATTTGAGCTTTGTATTTTTTTTTTTTAGAAAAAAGAGTTTCAAATTTTAAAAAGTGTCTGCAGAGGAGCATAGATTTATCCTTTACCTACACGCACATATTTTTTTCTTTCAAAATAAGTCAAAAATAAACTTTAAAATTGGGGTACTACGAAACCCTTGCATGCTCCGCTTTACAGCCAAGTAAATACTCCTCTTAAGAAACAAAAATTTTATTTATTTTTCTAAAATAATATGGATTTTCCTCTAAAATATATTTAGTGACTCACAAAAAGTCTGCTTTTTATAGGTTACTTTTTTCAGAAAATGTTATTCCTGATAAAACTTGGGGTTTAATTAAACCTAAAACTTTATTTATTCAAAAAATTCTGTATCATAAATATAAATTTGGCTGCACAGTGAACTAGGTAGGTACTTTTCTAGGAACCGAACCCACATTTTTACATATAAGCATAGTTTTTTAGTTAATACAATTAATATAGATTATTATATCCTTTTTAACCTACTTCAAAAAGGAGGAGGTTCTCAATTCGTCTGTATATATATTTTTTATGTATGTTGAGCGATAATTCTTTAACACAATGTCCGATTTAAAAGATTCTTTTTTGCTGGAAAGGGGGTACTTCCGGGATGTTCCCATATAAATTTGGTCAAAATCTAATGATTGGGTCCATGAGAAAATCCTCAAACTCTTAATTTTTTATGTACGTTTAGCGATAATTCTTTACCACCTTGTCCGATTTCTACAATTCTTTTCGTTAGTAAGGGGGTACCTCAGAGGTGATCCCATATAAATTTGGTTAAGATGTGGTGATGGCATCTGCGCGATTTTAAAGTTATTTTCTTAAAATTACTTTTAATACATGTTACGTAAATTAAAAGTTTAATAATTTGGTGCTTTCTTGATGCGTCGTTTTATGATTTTACTTTGTATATTAGGGTGGAGCGAATATGGCCAAAAAAAATTATTTTACGTTAATCTCTTGGCCTATGTATGGAATAGTTGCCTCTTAGAGAAGTGAATTACTATACAAAAAATTGGTTTGCTGAGACTTCATCTTTGGCTGCCAAATTGACATCTAAATTTCCAAAAAAATCGCAATGGTTAAAAAATGTTTTTCCTTTAATCACTTGGCCTATATAGGGGATAGTTGCCTCTTTTAGAAGTGAATTACTGTAGAAAAAAATGGTTGGCTGAGACTTCATCTTTGGCTGCCAATTTGACATCTAAATTTAAAAAAAAAAATAAGATAAAATAATTTTATGCAGCTCTTCGCTTATTTTCATAATAAATAACCAGAAAACTCGTTTCCTAAATGAAAATAACCCAGAACTCACCACGTGGAGGTGGCTGCAAGTCGAGTTCCACCACCCACCCACCCTTTTAATCAGTTTTTATAATCAGTTGTCTTTAAAAACTTGGTTATACTGACTTTTTGTCTCAAATTTTGGTAGGGATATTCTGGAGGCATTTCTAGACCTAATAAAGCCATCTCTTGCTTCATAGCCACATACTGCGGCTGATGCTTCTGTAACTAATTTCACACAGCGTTCCACGGCTTGGGAATGACAAGGAAATTTTAAAATATCAATTTCAGCAGGGACATCAGAAATCATTTCCTGGAGATCACTGTTCAAAATTTTTACTGTTAGAGGCGGCTCTGTAACTGTTATTGACCGCCAGTTAATTAGTTCAAAGTAGTCATCTGCATTAAAATTAAAATCGGGAATATTAAATTGACGAACTTGGTTTTCATTATGTTTTTCTTGTCTGCACTTTAATATTCTCCGAAGACCTAGTTCTCTTATATGCTTCCTTTCGTCCGCTAGCATAGCCAATAACAAATTTTCAGGGTGACCGTAGTAACCATTTCTTTGCAGTACCGGATCTACTACCTTCTTAAGCTCTTCAGGTAAAAATCTACTTTTTTTTATAATGCCAAAAAAATGATAACTACCATGTCGACAAGAGGGTCGGACCTTAAGTTCAAACCAGGTTGGTGCGTAGACTTTCATAACGTATTCTGTAATTATATTTAAATTGTATGAAGGATTCTCGGTAGCAACATACAATCTCAAGATTCTGTTGGCAGTTGTTAACCATCTTGAATGTGCCATTTTGCCTGGTTCTCGCCGTGTTAGACTTGGCGAAATTGTTCCTTTGGAAATCGCAATGCAGATCTCATACAGATATTTTTGGTCTGTACTTAGCTTCGTAAGATCAATATCGGGAAAATTAACATCTATTTTTTTAAACTTCACAACCGGTTGTTTTTCGCAGTTTTCTAATTTTTTTCCAATTTCTCCGCAATAACCTTTTGGTCCAATAGTTTTTCCATCTAAATGCTGCAATAGATGTCGCAATGGCAGTTCATTAGTATGCATTAAACAAACAAACCACTGCAGAGGACGCACGAAAGAAATTTCAAGTTGCCGTATTATCCCATTTTTATAACCTGTATTTACCGCTGTCCCGTCGCATCCAATTGCTTGCACCTCAGAAATATCTATGTTTTTTTCCAAAAATTCCAATAAGCCTCTTTTAATATTTTGAGCATTTCCAGACGACGGAGTTATGTGACCGAGATAAACGGAACCCGGTTCTGAAACTAATACTATATGTTCTTCTGTGGTTGTCTTTCTTGAAATTGTATCTCCTTCCTTTACCGTAATCAAAGTTCTATCCTTTCTTCCATCAAAATATATTCCATAGACACAGGATATTTCTTCTTCGTGCTTCTTTTTTAAATTCTTGCGAGTCTTAACTCTTTCTCTCCTAATTTTACTGCGGTCTATTATTTTGGATGATTCTTCGGCTGTTATTAATCCCATGTCTTTTAGGGCAGCATTAACAAGAATGGCAGCGGATCTGTCTGAGACTCCTGTTCGATCACAGGCCTGTGCTAAAAAAGGGAGTTTTGTTCTCATCTGAGACGTAGAAGGCGCGTTAAAGATTTCAACATTTTTTGGAACTTGAGGGTCGATACTATCGTTGGACGAAACATTGGTGCTTCTGGGGCAATCTTTCCTGTCACTTGATGTTACTTGACAAATGTCATCGTCCTCTTTGGATTTTTGTTTCGTTCTCTGGTCAGCAATATTTTTACGCTCTAATCTCTTTTCAAGGATTTTAATTGCCTTTATATCAATTTTGCCAATGACCATTTTCCTTAAAGTTCTTTGGTCGGTTAAAAAGCTCCTTTCATTTATAGGTACTTTAATTTTCCAAAAACACTTCAAAAAGTCTTTACATTTACACAATGAAATATCAAATAACTGTTTTTCTCCAAATTCTCGAAAACGAATAACTTTGGGTGAGATATTTAACTTGCCATCCTTTTTTATAGGCTTTTTAATATCACGATATTTCTTGTGATACTCCTTTATCTTGTGTAAAATTTGTTGGTCAGATACTACAGAAATAGAACTTTTTTCCCACAAAACTTTTAACTCATTTATTAACGACAAACACAAATTACCCAAACTCGGCTCTTGTTTATTTAAATTTAAAAGTTCTTGTCTTAAAAACAAATAATGTCTAATAATGTCGGCATAGGTTGGAAGCATATTGTCTGTAAATATTTTTGGATCACCAAACACCGGACAGAATGATTCTAAACGCGTTTGAGGCATATTTATTAACAAAAGAAAAACAACACTAACGAAACAACTGCACTGCGGCTTGCGACACTGTTATTGTTGAACTGAAGCACCTTGCCCTGCGGCCTGCAACAAGTCCGTGCTTGTTGCTAAGGCACGACTCTAGACGATAATTTCCGAAGTTTATAATCAATTTGTATTAAAATTAATATGGTAAGCGCTCGAATCGGCCTAGATATTATTTGCATTTAGTTAAAAAACTATACAAGTTTTTTGGATATTTATACTACAAAGCTAAAAAACAAGGTCATTTGGGCAGCCAAAGGACATATGCGATTTAAATGAGATTTTGCACAGTAATAACATTTATTCAAAGGCAACTATTCCGCATATAGGCTAAGTGAAATTCAAAAATATTTTTTTTCGCTCCACCCTATTGTATATATGTTTAAGTACAAATAATTATTATTACTGACAATTTATTTTAAATCATTAAAATAATATTTTGTTGATCCAAAAAAGGCAAACAAAAAAGCCATGTCACATTCAGTGTAATAATAAAAATTAGATATATAAATATAGTATATTATGTACAAACAGACTAAACTTTCACTTTCAATCCCGCCTTTTTGTCGTAAAAGACTTCTAAATTTTTACTAGTGACGTCTGTACCGGGTATGAACTGAATATTTTTGTACAAAAATATGGTACGCCACTGTTTTTTTCTAAAAACCAAAATTATCTTTAAAATCATTATTTATTTGGGAGCAAATTTGGTTTATAGACGTACTTTCGTACGACGCACCCTTTTCGCGTAAGAAAATGTTGATTGAAACTGCTTTTGATATTTTATTGAAATTTGGTAGAATCCCACCATGAGTGGAAACACTTTTTTTTGGGCAAAATTTTATAAAAATATCTAGAGTGATAAGAAACTTATGATAAAATAGTTATTATTTTCTTAAAACTTTAACACCCAAGGATTCACACCCTTAAGTATCGGCACTCAATTAATAAATACCCTGTATTAATTGATATTACCTTATTCGAACCAATCGTCTATTTTTTCATTATTTGTATTTATATTTCACAACTCTTTACTCCTAAATGTAATTTAATCTAACTAAACCTATTCACTAAATTAAAATATAAAAATAATGTAAAACCCTCTAAAAAATCGAACTGCGTTATAACAATATCTCGCAATGCACCAAGAAAAACAATTACGATTCTGATTTTCCTAATTTAGGTAACTCTGACTCACTCAAGAACGTCGGCAGCCGAGGTAGGATTTTTCGATTCCTTTGTCTTAACTACACGCGTTAGAGTTTGGAAAACGTATCCCTCGTATCTACATGCAATTGGTAAAATTATGAATTAATGCGGATTTTGTGTAGTCTCGGAAGTAATTTTGTAGTATTTAGGCTCCACCCTTAAGTTGTAATTTTTATACCTACTAAACTACCGTTGCCCCGCAGGTCTTTCATTTTGTAATGTAAATTTTCCTCTTAAAATTTGGCGCAACAAAAATATTTGATCCATTGGTCAAGTTCTACAATATATACAAATTTCGTCAAATTCTGACCGAAGCTCTTAATATAAAATAAACGACAACAGAAAACGACTAGATATACTTATAGTTTTTGTCGTTTTCAATATTCAACTCTCATTTAAATTCACGAATAAACTTTGACAGATGTTTGCACTGTGAGTAATTTGTTATTTCATCCAGACATAACATTTTTTAAGCTCTGCCAAATGTGAGGATTCATATATTTTAATGAATACTCTTGCTTAACAGTTATCAGTAGACAGTTATATGAAGGAATTGCTTCAGAAGCCAACCAATCTAATAGAAGTGAAACGTCTTGAGATTGTAATATCTGCAATGGAATATGCTAATCTCGCCATTACCATAATTAATTATATATAGTTACATATAATTTGACATTTGGTAGGTTAGGGGAAAATATAGAGCAGGATAGTGGAAGATGCCATAAATTATTTAATAAGGTACTCAAATTCCTTAGATAACTATAAAATATAGATGCGTCGAGCGACTAAATATTCAGTTAATGGCACTTAGTGGTTGCTTAAATCCTACAGCACACTTTTTAAATTTTTAATTACGTAATTTCCGTTTCCTACAACATAATACTTTTTTTATTGCCGGGTTCAATTTAGATATTTAGATATTTTTACGTATAGTGTTCTTTCTTATTTGGTATTTGCTTATTTATAAGATATAATTCAATATTAAGAATATAATTTTATTTTACTGACTTTTAAAAATACCTAGATTCCTATATTATCACTTTAGCCCTTAGATTATACAAAACGTAGATAGAACATAAGTCACTGCCCATAATACCACTTCGAAATTATTCACACCGACAAATCACAGTTCAGGACGTCACATGTCAGAATATTGTTCGTTCATATTTAATTCAAATCTATTTTGTCAACGAGACTTAATTTTGTATTTTGGTAAAGGACCCCGCAATAATCTTATGGAAATTGGGTTTCTGTCAAATTTTCTGTCTGAATTTTTAATATGTTGTAGATTTTGTCATCCTGAACAAAAGTCTCCATGGGCACAAAGTGCCAAAATAGATATTTTGGCAGCTACGGAGCTGCCAAAGCTCCACTGACTCGTTGCAAATCTATTGATTTTCAATACTATTTACAGATGTCAAAAGCATATTTTAATTATTCTAATATATAGGGTAATGTTTTTGAGGTCACTGTTTTCACCCCTTATGTCAGATTGGACAAATTGACCGTTGACAGCTGTGAATTCACTGTCAACGAGGAATATAAAAGTAAATATCCTCTTTTCACATTGAGAGTTTGGGTTTTTGAGGTTGCTGAATTAAATTCTAATGTCACATTGGACAAATTATTGACAGATGACAGCTGTAAATTCTGTTGACATTGAGAGTTTAAGTTCTTGAGGTCGCTGAATTCAATTCTCATACCAGATTGGAAAAATTGACAGTTGACAGCTGTAAATTCACTGTCAAAGTAGAATAAAGAAGAAAATATTTTAATTTCACATTGAGAGTTTGGGTTTTTGAATAAACGAAGCCTCTCAAGAATCCAATGACTAGCGATGATCGAAACACATCAAATATTTGGGCATAATTATATTCCTTTCAAACAAAGGTATTCTCTTGGTGAAGATTATCATACCTAGTTGACAGCTGTAAACTTACGGTGTCTTCAATTTTATGACTCACTTGGATTCAATGATCTGAAAAGCATAGAAATGTTGCAAATAGCAAGATTTAAGTTAAACATATTTTAATACCAACACTCATTGTAAATAGAGTTACAGCTGTAAACTATTATTTTCTCTGACTGTACATCAGCTTTGGATTTAGCAGGCTCAAAACAAATCATTCTAAGGTCAAAAATAATTTCTTTAATATTTATTCTACTTTGACAGTAAACTGACAGGACAGCTGTCAACTGTCAATTTTTCCAATCTGATATTAGAATTTAATTCAGCTCCCTCAAAAGCCCAAACTCCTAATGTCAACAGAGTATATTTACTTTTCTATTCTTCGTTGACAGTGAATTGACAGCTGTCAACTGCCAATTTTGCCAATCTGGCATGAGAATTAAATTCAGCGACCTCAAGAACCCAAACTCTCAATGTGAAAAGAGGATATTTACTTCTCTATTCTTCGTTGACAGTGAATTGACAGCTGTCAACGGTCAATTTGTCCAATCTGACATGAGAATTGAGTTCAGCGACCTTAAAAACTCAAACTCTCAATGTGAAAAGAGGGTATTTACTTTTATATTCCTCGTTGACAATGAATTGACAGCTGTCAACGGTCAATTTGTCCAATCTGACATGAGGGTTGAATCCAGTGACCTCAAAAACATTACTCTATATATTAGAATAATTGAAATATGCTTTTAACATCTGTAAATAGTATTGAAAATGAATAGTTTTGCAACGGGTCAGCGGAGCTTTGGCAGCTCCGTAGCTGCCAAAATATTCATTTTGGCACTTTGTGCCCATAGAGACTTTTATTCAGGATCACAAAATCTACAACATATCAAAAATTCAGACAATTTGACAGAAACCCAATTTCCATAAAATTATTGCGGGGTCCTTTGGAAAATAACGTTAAAAATGCCATGTGTTGTAAAAAGATGTATTTGTAATTAAAGTGCAAAGTGTGACGCCAATAAAGGAAACTTACATACGAGGTGTGGAGAAAAGTAATGAAACTGATTTTTTACTTTAAAAAGTTTTTATTTCTTTTAAACATCAATGTTATCCCCTTCAAAATAGTTCCTTTGGGCAGCTACACACCGATGGAGATGTTGTTCCCACTGTTCGTAGCAGCGCTGGAAATATTCAACCGTTATGGTTTTCAACATGTATGTTACAGTCTTTTTGATGATTTCTAAAGTTCTATAACCGAGTCAGTATTATCCACACTAAAGGAAGCCATGGAGGTTTTGCTTGATCTAATCCCTCATTACGTTTTGTAGGAAGGGAAGACTCGATAATTATACTTTCGATATAATTTGATTTAAAGGGTCATCAAGTCAAAATTAGTGAATATCAAACCTAGCGGTGGCCTATATAAAAAAAAACACATCGTTAATTTTTGTTTCGTTACTTATTCGTATCGTATCGAATTGTTTTGTTTTTTTATGTGAAAAAACATAACTGAACAAAATAAACAGAAAAAAGCAAGTTTGCTATTTTTATATCCCGGTGGCAATATATTTGAGGGAAGCATTACCAGAGTTGACATTAAATTCTGGCATTGTTTTCCGATTCGTTATTTAATCATTATATGGGTGATAAAAAGTCCGAATTACTAACAATAACTGTACCATTAGGAAGAGTTATACCGAGAATTAATGGTGTGAAAGTCAACAATTTTGAGAAATATTAGTGTCTGAACAACAGAGTAATTTTACTTGAAAATGTAGTTAGTTATTCTGAAGCAAATTAGTTGACTTTCCAACTCAAATAAACTAATTGAAGCAAATTGTATTTTGAACAAATAGTAATTATATTGATAAAATAGAATACCTACAATAACAGGATACAGAGTAATTACCGCACATAATAACAGTAAATTGGAAGCGAATTAAAAGGTCTTTTTTACACTGAGAACAGTGTTACAGGTTGATTTTAGTTTTAACATAATTAAATGATTTTCGTACATAAAACACATTCTTAGTATAAAGAATGTAACATGTTGGATCTATTTTTAAAATAATTAAATGATTATCGCATTTAAAACATATTCTTAGTATAAAGAATGTAACCTGTTGGTTCTATTTCTAAAATAATTAAATAATTATGGCATTTCAAACACATTCTTAGTATAACGAATGTAACTCTTACTAAACATTGCTTTGTATTGATTAAAACTTTGGTTAATTTAAATAATTATAGTATTTAAAACATATTCCTAATTACAGAAATAATGCATTCAATACAGGTTTGTTTTGCTTTGAATACAACTCGGTTAGATTTAATTGGTAGCACTTTGTTGTCTTACCTTTCGTATAAAGATCCTGCTGTATTTATGGGACTGAGACGTATAACATAATATTTTAGAACTATATTCTATTTATTTCAATAAGTTTTCATTCCTCGCATCTAGTTATTCCATTATTTTCAGTGGTTTTCATTAAAATTGTACCTTTTGTTTTGATACTGTCTAATAATTATCGATTGTCGAATTTTGGTTATAAATCTTCTTCTTTTTAGTAAATTGTCGTGTCTACTTGTGTAGTTCAATAGTCAATTCTGTTCCGTGATAGAAATGTGGCTGAATAGTCGGCTAGAAATAATGAGGGAATATTTGGTGTGCTGTTATTTGGTATCGATACTTTTGATTGTCTATGACGTCATGTTGTGTTGAGGTGAATTTCTTGGAATATTATGCTTCCTATTTAATTATGGTTATTATAAAAGTACTATTATGAGGTATGCATTTATTTGGGATCAAGTTGGGCTTAGTTTGGAATGTTTTGAGGGAAATTGTTATAATCACCGGACGTGTGGTTGACAAAGTATGCATGTCATATCCTCCTGGTCAACGTCATTTTGTCTTCCGGAAAAATTGGTTTATATACGGGCCTAAAAATATGGTACCGACAATTCAAGTACGATTTTTGGGAGTATCCCAGACTTTTTATAAAGTACCGTGAGTGCGGTAGTTTTTCGTTGTCGTTAGGTCTTATGGACCGAGGGTCGTGCAACAAATTTTTAATACGACCTGGAGGAAGTCCTCCAAATTCGATACCGAAACCAGTCGGGATTTTTAAATTGTTGCTGAGTTGTGTTGGGGTTGGTGCCCTAGATCCAAATAATTTGGGAGAAAGCTTGCGACCAAGGCGAGCAAAGCCCACTGCAACGAATACCGTAATCCAGTCTGCCCGTGTCACTCAGGGGCATAGTGGAGTATCTCCACATTTCATCCGCTGATACAGACGTTCCCAGGTGATGCCGATGTCCATGTAGTTAGTCAGTTGAATTTGGTTATTATTTTTGAGTCCCACGTTGATGTCCTGCAAGTTGAGATATAATGGCCCCGATTCCTGTCTGAGGTATCCGCAGTTCGACACCGGTAGTGAGGAGCGCTACCGCTGGATGGATTTCCGCCGAAATCAGGTATCTAAGGATCTATAAATTAAGGTACAGGCGACCTTTAGTCTGATAAACTTTTGGCACTAGTAATTTAATGAAACATACCATTTATTTTAAAGATATACTTGTAAGAATCTTTTGTAACTGTTATATTGCTGCTTAAGCTCAAATTGCTGTAAGCCTTCGTGATCACTTGGGTTTATTAATAATTTTTCACTCTAGTAATTTCATAGACAGAGATAAAACTAACCAACTCTCAGTGGGATTAACCAATATATACATAAATACGAACCTTTATATTATAATTGATACGCAGGTTTTTGGTATCTCAATTTATTTCCACTTAACTTTTACAATAATTCAACTATACAACTGATGAGATTAACGTACAATAATAATAATCATTATAAGCTGATCCACTACATCCTTCCCAGAAACATCCTTACATCACCGAGTATTCGGATGCGATTAAATCACGGAGAATTCGCCGCCCACCTTTATAAAATAGGAGTACTAACCTCTCCCAATTGCACTTGTGATAATACCTTCTGTAACCTTCCAAATTGGTTAAAACTACCAAATAAATGAAAAGATAAGCAAACTTGGATACCCGGTCACATGTGATCATTTTTCAGGATACTCGCGGCTTAGCTTCAGTGGAGACAGGTGTGGTCCACAAAAAATAATATGAATATTTATAAAAGACGATGTCTCTGAAGTGGATGCGCAGAACTAATGACGGATGGTGATCCCAGTTCAAGAATAATCCAGGAATAAATCAGGAATAAACCAGTAATAAACCATAGAACCCTAACATATACATACGAATTAGAAACCAAAAGTTTCTGCCTAATAAACGAACTTCTTGCAATAAATATGAATTAAAAAAAATGCAGTTTTTCTCAACCATGTAATAAATAATTGATTAAAAAAATAAACCATTATCGCTAATTAAATAGATCATTAAAAATAATCACAAGAAATAAAGAAATATTTTAAGTCTGGCAACTTCGCAAATTCGATTAGATTGCATATTAGTAATTTACGTTACAAGACCGGAAAGTAGTGTTTTACAGGTCGAGACAAGCAGATTCCAGGGCTAGCCGTAGGCGAGTCCTGGAAGCTTGGTGAGACCTGTAAAACACTAATTTCCGGTCGTGTGACGTACAATATTTTTTTAAGACCGACTTTTTAATGTAAACTAATTTTATTTATTTTATTTTATAGTTATAATTAAGTAATAATCAACAAATACTACATACAACTAAACAGAAACTAGATAATGCATAAATTGGCCAAATACATTATTTTTTAATATTTATGTTAAATGTACAATTATTGAGAACGTTAAATATCTGAAGGGAAGATGTGTCTGAAATACTAGGAATTGTTATGTTTTTTGTAGCGGTACTAACAAAATTAGTTTGCTGCATATTGTTTGTGGAACATCCCGCATGGATTTTGTTTGCTATAATAATTTTGTTTTTCATTGAATTTTCAAGGTAACCTTCTGCTACGGTTGAGGATTTCCATCCTCCGTGCCGTTTTAAATTTATAAGATCACCCCCTCCATCTACTAGCAGAGTCGCTGAGCTTCGACGAAAGCAGTGACCTGTGAATTCGCTTGGATTTTCCAATTTAAGATAGGAGGCGATTTTGCTAGGGGCTTTACCCACAAAATGCAAACCTACTGCTTGGGTTGAACACTTCCCATTTTTAAAAAAAATAAATAGTCGTTTATGGTTGGTATGCGGTAGCCTCAATTGCAAATAATTCCTATAAAGTTGCAAATCTCTTTGGGAATTTACAATAAACGTTCTGGTGGTATTCGTTTTGGTTATAGGGATTTTAACTATCAACATTGTTTTCTTATCCTCGATATCATTAAGTGTCAGATTAACGAGTTCTTCGCGGCGACATGAACCTGCGGAACCCATAATTAAAAGCACCTAGAATAAAATTAAAATTTATTGTAATCAGTTTTTACTTCGTTTCTTTGATTTTAACTTACTTTAAGCATGAGATATTCTATATCGGGAGCATTGTTTAGAAATGTTTCGTTTTGTTCTCTTGACATAATCTTAGATTTCTTTGCTATATGACCAACCGATTTCTTTTTAATAAACGCTATTAATTTGAAAAAATTGTTGATATTTACATTATCTTTTACAGTCATCGTAGATTTCAGCATGGAATATAGGCTCCATAATGATGAAGGAGCCAGTTTTTGTGATTTTTCGGCAAAATATGCCAAAAGCACTTCTTCGTTTACATTTTTTACTTTTTTTTCTCGGCACCAATTTTTAAATGAATCGTATGTCTTTTCATAGCGGGTTTTTGATTTTATTGCTAATAAATCGTAAATAGCTTTCTTCGCTGTTTCTAAAATATCTTGTGGAATTTCTTTTTCAGCATCTGAATCCATATTATTTGTAAATTTGAAAACTCACAAATCAAGTTTGACCAAAGAATACCCAAGAAGCGAAACTGAATGAGTTTTCGTATGTACCAATGCATGGGAACTTAGTACACTGGGAAACGTATGAAAATTAATAATTTTTTGTCGTTTGGTTCATAAGTATTAAACACATACTAAAGTAACAATGGGTTCGTTCACCGTCATCAAATAGTTTCGTACTATTACGAATCGGTATAAAAGGTAAACGAGCAAACTCGAAACAGCTTTTTTGAAACCGTTTATTAAAACGTAAAAGTGCAAATTAAAGTAGCTTCTACGTTTAACAATCAAAAGTATGCCAAATGGAAACTAAAGAAAGGGTTCTGTGGCAGTGTTGTTTTCGCAAGTTGAAGTAAAATGCGTTTTAACATATTTTCCCGTAAAATAATTTCAATACCTGACTCAAATTGTTTGGAATAATAAATGATCCTAAGTTAATTTAAAGTACAAACTCTATAAAGATATGTCAAATTATTTCAAATTTCAACCCGTCCTTTGTTCGTTCACCGTCATCTAAAGTGACCATATTTTGAAAATTAGAAAGTGGGATAAATCAAAAAGATTGAGATTAGGAGATTTTTTGTCAAAGAATTCTATTTTTTGAAGTAGTGAGGGTTCATTGGAGAGCAAAAAAAAACGTCACCATATATGGCTTATAATGGCTTAAAAGCGGGATAAAATTGGGACACATGTTAAATCGGGACTAGATTTAAAATCGGGACTGTCCGACCTAAAACGGGACGGATGGCCACTTTACCATCATCGCAACTGTTTACACGAAGCATAGAAACATATGATTCCCAAACAAATCAATAATCAAATGACAGTGAGCACGGCCAATGAAACAGAAAATTCTTACCATGTTCATTATGTAAAATAGATTATTTTAAACGAAATAAGTATTGTAGGTACAATAATGACAGGCACTACACAATAGTGTAAGCAGAAAATCTGGTCATTCTGCAAATAGGGCATTTATAATAATAATAATAATAATAATAATATAATAATACTCTCCCTAATTCACCCCCTTACGAGTGAATTTTAACCCCAAAAGCTGAGCTTGTCCGGGGAAAGGGACGGCTATTATTATTATTTGCCGTGGCGCTCCGGGGCGACTTAAACATGATTGATGGTGCCATTTGACTTACAGGTGAGGAAAACCCGGAAAACCTCACCCACCATCATCGAGACGGTAATGTATGGCGAATTTTTTTTAATCTGCATGTCATATCAACAGAAATTGAATTTCTATTAATACGCCACACATCAAATCCTAAACCGAACCATGCAATTTAATTAAAAATCCACATGGTCTGGTCTGGGATTCGAAACACAGCAGTCTCAGACTCATAAACTTGCCTATAAATGAATATAAGCGCGATAGACCGCTACACCACCGTGCCCGACAATAGAGAACATACTCTGCGAAAGAATGCAAGTATGTCTTAAAATTATAGGACAATGGTGCAATGATCTTCACTGTATATCAATACCAAGAAAATGAAAATGGAAATGATCCTTTTCACAAGGAAAAGGATGAAAATGAAATTGAAACCACCCGAGCTCCTAAACACAGAACAAAACTTTGCAACCATCAAGACAGAATGAAGTAGAGACGACATAAACAATGTTTTGCGATATGACATAAGGACGCACTTCTAGTGACGAAAAAATGTAATGAAAATGACGACTTTAGTCGTACTTTGATTTATTTGAAGTCAATCATTCTATATTTGAAGTCTGACGAAATGACAATGATTTTATATCATTTAAATGCAGCTATTTAAAAAAAATGGCATTTATTCTCACCAAAACTGATTAGCTTCACTATCTCGAATTTGACATATGACGTAAAAATGTAATGCAAATGTGCGGACACTTTAGCATCGTCATAGCATCTCTTCTCTTTATTCTTAAAAGGAAGCACAATGGACATAGTGAGGCATAAGTGCCGTGGGGTAACCCACTCTCTACACGTCAAATATATAGAAGAACTGTAGATAGCTCGGAGTGAATTTGTCATATATTTTAATTATTGTCTTGTATTATTTTTTATTTACTGTTTTAATCCGAATTAATTGAAAAACAAAAAAAAACAAATTTTAAATAAAAGACTATGAATTTAAACGATGCATAATACATAGGCGTAAAACATCATTAAGGTAATACTGATTTAGAAATTTGAAATATAAAACATTTACAGCCAGATGCAAGAACGGTCATTAAAATTTACTAACAATGCAATGTATTTTTTTTCAAATAACAAATATCTTAAAACTATCTAATTTCTAATTAATAGTTAGTTAAATACAACTACGTACTTTATTGCAATTTTAACAAAACGCTAATAATAATATACCAAACGTTGTTCTACATAAATTGACAGCTATGTTTGACGTTAAACCACCTCTAAAACACTGAGAAAACTTGGCAGTTTTTTGTCCACGAATTGCCCATATGTGGTACGTTTGATTTGATCATCGGAGATCTCCGAGCGCTGCAAACGTGTTTGAATTAACCATTGATCTGGCAACCTAGGGATACGACATGCGTAAACGAAAAGTGGGACCGGTCCGCCATTACTGTGAGTGCAAATTGTCAAATTTTATAGGTTATATTTTAGTGTCATTTGTGTTATTAAATTTGAATTTAATTTGTGTTTGAGCAAATTTTGAGTGTTAAAAACTTATAAAGTATATAATGCCTTGCTGTGTTATATGTTCCTGCTCTAGCGATAGACGTTTTTGTGAAAAATCGACTGGAATAACGTTTCATAGGTTAGTATCAAAATTATAAATATTATACAGGACAGTATTATGACAGGTTTGTATAAAATGTGTAAAAGTATGCTTTTAAAAATGCAAAAAAATCATCTATCAACTTTTGGGCCCACCTATATTGGAATAAATACTTTTTCATACGAAATAATATTTATAGATTTCCAAAAAATCCTGAAAAACGTATCGCGTGAATACAGTTTGTCAAGAAGCATAATTGGGAACCTTCTAAATTCAGCTGTATGTGTTCCAAGCATTTTCTTGAGAAGTACATTAATCGTAGGCTATTTCGTTTATCTAATTTATAGGCATTTTATATATTCTTATTTCTATTTAAATATAACCTACATTTGCGGTCCTTCCACCAATTTTATTTATTAGTTCTACAGCTGATTGAAAAGTAGAGCTTCATGTTTTGTGTATGCATGAGTATTGTTTGTTTTATTATAGTTAATTTAAAACAATATTAATATACCTTTTTAATTACCTATAATCGAGCCTATAATTTGTTTCAGATTAGTGCGTTTAAAGGAATTGGCGAAAATGAAGCGATTCGCCAGCTTTGGGGATGTGCCAGTAAAAGTGACATAGAAGTTATTCAACGTTTCCAGAATAAAATATTAAGGAACATCGTCGATGCACCATGGTACTGCCACAATACTGATCTTCATAGGAACCTTAAAGTGGAGACTGTTGAAAATACAATACAAACATTTGCCAGTAGTCACCAACAACGACTGCTCCAACATGGAAACCTCGAGATTATCCAGCTCCTCAACAAGCGACGATTTCCATACTGACAAGTTCCAAAGCACCAAACATTCAGTGCTGTGTTTCGACATATTGGAACACATGGCATACTGTGTTAATATATCTTTTGATATTTAAACTCTTGCAGCTTGGTAACCATGTAGAATTGGATATTTGTTCATAGGACATTTTATGCTTGAAATGAATTCAGGAATATAATATTTAAGTTTGTACAGTGCATATTATGAACACACTGTATATAAGTTCTAATAATAAAAATATTTTCTAATGCCTTGGTATGATTCCCCACTCGACCATTCACTGTTGGGTTCTAATAATTAACAGTGCTGTTCCTGAAGTGGCGCTGGGAAACAGTAACAAAGCCTACACAGAACACAATTATTAAGAATTTAAACACAAGCTTGAGACTGGCATATTAGGTATATACACCTTGGCCATAAGTCGAAAAAAAAATAACATTAGTCTTTTTTTAATGAGACTAGCAATAAAATCATAACCGTTTGTCTAGTATTAAAAATAAATATCACTCATAGATATGGATAAGAAAATATTAAAACTTTATTCCTTGTACACTTTTATTTAATCACAGCACACATTATTTGCATTTACAATATTTGCTTGACGTTCATATGCCCCAGTCTGTTTTGTTCACCTTTTCTAGTAGCTTTTTCTGCTAAACTCTAGTCCCTGTTCTACCTCCACCTAGGTAATGAATTATTCAACCATTTAGTCAACAACGGGGTTTTACTTGTTTTACAGTAAGATACTTATCTTTAATGTTCAAGTTTTAGAATTTGAACTTGGATTAGGCCATTTTCGTCAATTTTGTTCTTAGAGCTTTTGGAAAAACACTTGGGAAGTACTCTCACAAATTTATTTCTTATTTTGCCTAGCGAAGAAATTGTGTATTAGAAAATATTCTGGTTTTTACCTTAGTGGTTAAGAAAAGCACAGTGGATACTTTTCCTAACTCAATAAAACATTTATTACCTAGATGTTGGCCTCCCTTTATCACCATCCTACAATTTCAACTCTTTTGCTGTTAACTTTAACTTCATCTGTGACTTTAATTATGATTGAGACTTCAACTTTATCTTCACATTCTCTGTCTGACTCTCAATTATACATGCATGATTATTGTGCATAGACCAATTAAATTGGACCGGCACGCTTGTGGTGCATGTTGTGTGTTATTAGGGTAGGCCTTTACATAAGTAGCCATAATCTCTGCAGATGGTGAGAAGCCCAGCTCAAACCAACTACCATACTATCGTCATTGGATCTATAGGTCTCAAGTAAGATCACTTCATATTTTACAATTGTTAGAAGTGCACCTGCACACCGCTGGTTGTGGCTTCGCTGATTTACTGAATGTCTTGCATGAAGATATACACCTTTCAGTCTGAATCTACAAAAGTACCAAGACCAAGTAAGATTAATCCACATTTTGATTTCCTGAATAGTGCATCTACCTACACAGAGATTGCTTATTAGCCATTTTCCGCGAGCCTTGCATTAAGTTTCATATCTGATTATCGAGCTTTTAGTGTATGAACATTTGTTCTTAATTTCGAGAAAGCTGTTAATTAAAGTAAGGTTAGATTCTTCCTCCATGGTTAGATTACTTGACATTTGCGACCTTGTACTTTCCGATAAAGACAGAAGCATTGGGCATTGGGCTCATAGAAAAACGAAAAACTAAAGATTGAGCTATTTATGTGCCCTAGTGCAAACGTGTGACGACTGATCCAATAAATCGAACTCTATTTACTTTTGTCGCTTATGTGAACCAAAAATGTACTATTTATTTTTTCTGTGAATGATTTCAACGCTTTAGGGTTAATTCCACCATTGTGTTAAAGTTTAAACTATTAATTGAAGGTTAAAATTTAATTTTATGTAAAAATGTCATTTTAAACTTCGTTAAACCCAATGGTGGAATCGGCCCTAAGTTAGTTATATGATGGTCATTGATTAGTTGCAATTTTGCAAATAATATATTCTCCAGCGCTTAATAGCCACTTGAGTGATAATTAAATCAGTTATATTTTATTTCTTTCATTTACTTTATTCAGCACCTTTCGGCTGAAAACCGGTCATATTTAAGCTTTTATAACCTTGGCCTTCCACTACCTTTTAAGTCAATGTCAATAAAAAGGAAATTAATTTTTTTATAGGGACCGTGCCTGAAATATAGAGGCAGCACTACTGCCGAACTTAGCCCTCTCTAGTGTTTAATTTTAGAATTAAATGGGGTAAACATTGCAAGTAAATAATAAAGGGTATTTTTTTAAATATTAAATATAGTTAAAAATAGATACCGGCCCGTACCAAACTATCGTGTACATGGTCAAAATGACGTAAAATGTGAAACATTATTAAAATCTAGACATGCATATACATTTTAAGCAAAAAGATTTAAATGGCTAAGTGACAATAAATTGTAAAGTTGTACCTTAAACAAGTGTATCCAATGTTAAAATATCGGTATTTAGTAACACTGAATTTAATAGTATTACAATAACATTTAAAAAATGTAAATTAATAAAAAAGATTGATAATAATAATTATAAATCTTTTTATGTAGCTTTATGTTAATCGAAATATCATTCATCCACTGACGTTTATGAGATGTTCAATGATACATATTATAGATTGCTCACCCATCTATAAAAAAATTATGAAAAGCGGGTTGCAATGTTCCTTTCCTAGTGCTCACTAAATAGAGCCGTTCTAGCCCAAATGTGTTTTGAAATAAAATTTCAGCATTTTAATCTTTAGAAAAAGAAAATAATTAAAGTTTTACTTCAAGCCATGTCATTATGTATTTGGAAAGTTGAGTTTTCATGTAGTTAAATAATATTAAGAGATCTAAACAATTTTTATAACAGATGGATATAAATAATTTTAGACTACTATTTCAGAAACAATTCTACATAAAATACATAATTGCAATATGTAATACAATTTTGAAAAGGTAATGTAAACAATTTTGATATGAGGTATAAACAACTTTGGTAAGAGTTGTAATTGGACACTTATCTATTATTCTGAATAATGTTTAGTGGTAATGTCACTAAAAAAATTTACAAAAAATCACTGGATTTTTAATATTTTAAAGTTTGTTGCAATCTCTTTTGACAGTAATTGCAATGTATTATTTATGATTTGTTTATTTTAATAATAAATGAGAAATAGTTAATAAATTGTAAAGAGGGCCATGATATTTTTGTCAAATTCGACATTCTTATTTCATTAGTTTTAATCAACAGAATAAACCATTATCTGTAAAATTATATTTATATAAAATGTTCATTTAAATATGTAAAAATCTTAATGACAAAAAAACACTAAAGATTCTAATTTCTAAACCGGTTCTGTAAATGATTTCTTTACAACTAAGTGCTCAAAACTGATACAAGCTAGATAAAAAGAAAACTTTGCCCAGTGAAATACGCTTTTCGTCGTCTGATTTACATATGGATAAGCAATCTTTGTAATTATGTATATCATTGGGTGTGTGGCATAATTGTGCTCTGTGGAAATTTATAAAATTTCTTTACTATCGAATGAAATCCAGGTTTCCAAAGTGATGTGTTTGTACATCCACGGATGCAACAAGTTTTTTCGATATTGATATTACGAAAATAATTCGACTTCATTTTATTAATAATTATTAAACAATAAATGCCGTATAAAACATTAATAAATACCCCCCCATAAAGTTCACATTTTTGTCACCAGTTAGCGTTAAAGTCATGACGCACGGTCCCTATAGTTCAAATAATTATATTTAACCAGAAATAGTTCAATAAAAACTTGTAAATCCGGTTCTGCTCTTCCGCCATTTTAGTGAGTGCAAAAGCCACGCCTACCGGTCCCACTTTTGTTTATCAAAAATAATACATATGACGTATCCTTACGTTGCCTTATCAATGGAATTAACACTCCGAGAGATCCCTAAAGTGTTTGTTTTGCTTTGGAGTGAGAACATAGAGCGAGCTCGATGTTCTCAGAGCAGATGGATCGAGAAGAGGGAGAAATTTGTCTTTGTCTCTACCTATCTCCTTTTAACTAACTTACAAACAAATTTGAATCTCAAAATTAAAGACCAGACAAGAAGTCAACAAATTACTTAGCCGCTTTTGTCTTATAGCTAAAATTATTTGTAATAAAAAACACAAAATGTGTGTTTGGAAAATACATTTTCTCTGTCCAGATCTAATCACCAGTAATCACAGGCATGCAGTATGAGAGTGAAGCGGGCATTTGTGGTATATGCTGCATTTCAGTGCCATTACCCCTTATTATTAAAAGTTTTTTCATTTTCTTTACTTTTTGCTCACTATTTTGACACACAAACCAGAAACAAGAATCACAAAAAAGCGAGGTTATGTTTTTTACTCTGTTTTATTTGATTTGATTTAGTGCTCTATTGTGACGTCATCACTTCTCGGTCTCCTCGACGCTCGCTCGATCGAGTTTCAAATCAAACGCCCCTTTAGTGTCGCTTCTTGGGTAGGTATTCTTTGGTTTGACATAAACAATAAATTAAAAATCAACGAACTGTCACTTGACAATAAAGGATTATCAAACAGCGATTGGAAAAGTTGAAAAAGAGGGACCGGTAAAGACTATTTTTACCGGTCCCTAGAGTCTACTTTCTGGTCTAGACCGCCAAAACGTTAACTTTCTGGACGAAAAATTGTCCAGAAAGTGTATATTTTCTGGTCGGTCTTAAAAAAAAAATAAAATTACATGTCAAACATTTAAAAAACACTGTATTTAGCAGTTAAGAGGCCTAATTCTATCACTAAAATAAAGAAAAAGCTTGGTTACTAATTGTACTCTGATATGTTAAGTTTTGAACAAATCACTATGAAAACGAGTCTCCATTTATTTAAACCACAAAAGAATTTATCTTATTTTTTTCAGGATTAAAACAAAAATAAATTTTACCGCTCATACTCTATATTTTAAAAAAAAAACAATGAGCGGCTTGAAAATGAACAAAACTAAACGAGTGTTACATACCTGATTAAGGGTGAAATATCTTATCAGAAAGCTCCACGTGCAGTGTAAAAAAATCCTTCTCCAAACGAAGTAGTCCAGAGAATCTCTATCAATCAAATAACTCTTTTAATTTAATAGGAGTTGCTTAAAAAATTAATTCCTATTTAACAATTATTCTTTTTATTTTTACATATTTTTTTTTGTTTCAGATTTTAAAATATCTACAAGTCAACTCGTCAGTTGTAGAAGACGTTACAATCAAAAATTTTGTGTAAGTATGATGTTTTAAATTTCTAAAGAGGCAAACTATTTAACCAAATTCGAACTTTTCGTTCTTTATCTTATACATATTTTTAACTAATAAAAAATAGTAGTTTGTGCAACAAGAGTGGAATGATGGCAATATCGCACAAAGACGAAATACGAGTATAAGCACGAGAACGTAGGCGGAGTGCTCAATCGTTCTGAGTGCGATGTGGACAATCCACTTGAGTTGTACAGTATATTTTTTTACGACCCGCTAACGAACATTTACAAATAAAAAAAAATTATGTTATTAAGACAAAACTAAATTTAATAAATATTTATGCAACAAGTGCAAAAAGTAAGTGTTTATTGCACGCGACGTGGCCGTCAGGCCGAGTTTGACAACACGTCGAGTGCAATAAACACTTTTTGCACAAGTTGCATGCAATATTTTTTCTACGTTCATGCAAAAACCAAAAAATGTTATATAGAATTGCAGTTGTATTATCCAAATCATAGTAGCCGTGATCGTGTACCTTTGTTTGAAGCATTTATTTACGTTTGTGTTCATAATTTGTAATGACAGTTTTAATAAAATACATTTTTTTATTAATTTATTTATTAAATGATTGAAAATAATATAAAATATGCAATTGTTTTTAAAACGTAACACAGAAAATGAAAATGGACTAAATATTTGGCGTTGATTTGAATATTTATGTTTGTCGTGATCATAAAAGGCTGTAGTAAATTGACAGATGAGTGCAATAAAATTTTTATTTTACTAGTGCAATAAAGAACCACTTTTTCACTAAATATAGTTCAATAAAGTTTTGTTTTTTGCATGAACGAAGAAAAAATAATTTATGACTTTTACATTTTCTATTTGAAAATGACGTACCAATTTCATATTAATAAAATATTAAACATATTATAAATAATTTATTTACATACCTATTGGTGTTTTGTGATAAAAACTGAGTACCTACCTATATAATTTTCATACAAATTTAAAATCAAAGAAAAACCAAACTCGGCATAATATAGATAGATGATTGAAAACAAAAAAAAAACCTGAAACCATTACTTAAAAAAAAATGTATCAAACGAAAATAGGAGGGGTTTGTACTCATCCATATTTCATAAATATGGTTTCAATTTCTTTTCTCACATTATTTAAATTCTCCTTTTTGGTCCAAATCTTAAAAAAATGTGTTACCATAATATCCAAATCCTAAAATCAACTTTTCTTTCTGTTATAGTATAAATTCATCATATTATTAGCGAAAATAGTCAAACTGACAAGTCAAAATTTAGGGTTATGAAACCTTGATTAAAGTTATAATCGTAGTTTTCGGAGCTATTAAATTTAACAGCGCCACGCCCATTATTTGATCATGATTATGCTTAAACGACAGCAAAATTACTCGAAATAACGCTGTCAACTGTAATCATCTGTTAAATTTAGTTCATCATAAATAAATAGGACTGAAAGTACCGGTCCTTAGCATAAGCTTACTGACTCTGTGTCCCCCTCTTATTTTTTGCCAGTGAATTTGGTGTTTTGTGGTTATCCACCTGTTCACTGCCCCTTAAATATTAAAACAGCTTGAACACATTTTTCTGACGATATTATCAACGGCCTCTTACAATTTCTGAAAGACACCAAGATTCGTCTATGATTGGAATCTTAATCGTGTTTCCTCTGTATTATACCTATTTGTTTACCCTCTTACCGAGGCCTAATTTTGTTTATCTATTAAAAAAATACGTCCTGATGGGTCCCTGGACGAGAAGCGAGTGTCCTCGCCCTATATTGTTTGTTGAGTTTCACATTCTTACACCTCTTGCTGTTAGAAAATATTCTTGGGTAGTTCTAATTATGGACGAATCTATGTCTGGCTGAATGGCAATGTGCCTATGCCAACAAAAAAAAAACGGGTTGCACTCCGGGAGTGCCGGCAGAAGTGAAAACTTGAATATTAACGTTGTGCATTTTGGATTTTTTGGAATTGCTTTTATTATCAATATAAAAGTACTATCATTTATGTGGTAGAATACAATATTTATTGCGCTATCATACACACACATTACAATTTATGTTACATTAAATTACATTGTATTACATTAAAAAGTTTATCTCTCAGAAAAATCTACTTACATCCATAATTTCGATGACTTTTTCACCATCATTATTACCAGAACCATCATCGCCAATCTCTAAAACTGATACGATAGGTTTATGATAGCTGAAGTAAGAAACGAACAGTTTTGATTCGAACCTATTTAAATGTCTAATAAAGACCCACATACTTTGATTTTCTTTTACTATACGGAGAATGGTCGCACTGCGCAGCTTTCTGAGTGCCTTTTAAAAGGAGATAGAAAACTCCGCCATTTTGAACCCTTATTACGTGTTGCCTATATCTTGGCGCAATATTTTTAATAGGTGCGTTTTAATCATCCGCTTCAACTTCGGAATTGTCGGTTTTCTTGTTTTAATCTGACAGGTTAAAACGACTAAACCGCCAATTCCGGAAGCAGAAGCGGATGATTAAAACACACCTGATATTTTGCTTGCTGCTGTCAGTGTCAGTGAATATTATTTTTGAAGTCATAGTTTATTGCTAAAGAATCAGTTAGATCACTCGGACCAGTTGAAAGTTCCAAAATAACATCCACTCCAGGGATACAAATTCAGGATACGCAGAAGACTGCTGTTTTATTATAGGCAGTTGTCATATATTGTATTATCCGAGTTGCACAGTATATAAACTGAAACATTGAGATCAAAAGTGCCGACGCAGATTGAGCGATCTGATTCTTTAGCTGTAAACTGTGTCACAGGGTTCAAAATGGCCGCGCCCTATGTTGGGCGTGTCGAACCTCTCTCTTGCCTCGTATAGTAATCAAAGTATGTGTAAAGACCGCATCAATAGTAGTTTTGTACTTCGTTGTGCTAAGATTGCGATCATTTGACATAGTTAAACCAAATTCGATTGTTCGATTAATCGATTTCGATGTTATAACACTACTCTCCAACCGTCTTACGAATTTTCGATCAGCCCACGTATCCTGACGCGAGTTTCACAGTTTTTGCCCATTCCACAAAAGTGCTCAACGCCGCTAAAGAAGTTTTCACTCTAAAAATTGTATTCCAAGGCAGTTCCAGACAAGCTTTTACTTAATTCTGTACGCCAGAGCCTGTTTCCTTGTTAGTTTTAGATCCATTCGTATACCATACAAGACCACTAAGCAAGTATTTATTCATAATAATATATAATGTGTCCCGTAAAGTTAGATCCATATAGAAATTTGTTTTAATATTGGTATTGGAAAAAATATCGTAGGATAACCCACATTAAAGTTGACATTAGTTATCTGTCAAATTCGGTGTTTTTCATCGAGGTCAAAGTGTGTGATCGAGGTGGAATAAAGTAGAAACCTCCGAGCAATTACTACTAGAGGGAGTCTTCCCCCCTTCCCCGCGCTAAATTTTGTTAGCAACATCTACTCCCCCCGAGGGGGAAAATACCTCTTCTGTAATTGGCTTATTTAATCAGCGTTGCCAAGTTTGACAGCGGCAGAAGTGTTCTGTGAGCGCCAGTTCTGACACTTTTTGACACATGTCAATTTCTTATTTGTATTTTACGGAAAATATTATTATTTATAACGTTGTAAGGGTTGTAAATGTATATTTAAGATTTATTATCTCTAATAATATGGTGAAAACATGCTTTATGTGTAAAAGGCCTGTTGAAAATGCTTCTTCAAGATAATATCATAAGTAAGTACAGACACAACCTAATTATCAGATGCGCTGCATTAGGCAATCACCTTTAATTTGCAATTAAACTTTCTTATTTTCTTATTAAAATTAAGAGCAAGTAAACTCCATCTAAGTTCGTCTTCATTCGTCTCATAATGATTATAGTAAAGGTTAATTACTTATTATTATGTTAATATCACATCTTTGTAAAGTTTATTGTTATTTTTTTTAGGTTTCCTTTTCTTGATCTGAAAAAGAAATACATGGTTCCAAAATATAGGAATTCAACAAGTGACCACCTGAATAACTTTTTATGCTAATGAACATTTTTATTACAGACCTCAGGGAAGGAAAATATTAAAGAAAAATGCAATTTCGACGAAGGAAGTATAATAATCAATCCTGTCACTACTTCTACATTATATTCATCTGCTAAAAAAAAAAAATTAAAACAGCAAGTAAGTAGAGAAACTTAATTTCCTTTCAAAAAGAATGTTTAAGGAACAAGGCATAGCCATTTGTTTGTTCACACTTTTTTTTAACTAATCTAAAAGACTAATTTTGTGTATTGTTTAAATGTTCATTTTTTGTACTTAATTTGTTTTAGGTTTAAACCAAATGAACTTCTAAGATATGCATGGAATATCCCAAAAGAGCTAAGGAAGGTTTTAAAATTCTTAAGAAAACTATTCAGAGCCAAAAACATAAAATAGTCCAAAATATAAATAGGTATAAATATTTAGATATTATGAGTGATTTTTTATTCTATAAATAGAACATAATTTTCTTCTAAATCACTACCTAATGAACTATATTATATAGTACACAACTAAACAAGAATATCACATTATTCATGTTTTTTTTTTAATTTCCTTAAAAAACGTCCCAAAAAAATATGAATATTTATTATTGGAGTTAACATCGTTATGCTAAAACAATACTAGAACAACTTAAATAATGTGGATTTTGACTATTTTGAGTTATGCAGATCATTATGATCTAAAAAAATGTTTGTCTGGTGCTATAGTCAGGTATAAAAACATTCATTTGTTTAAACACAGTTGCAATATACATTTTATTTAGTTTTTAAGTTAAAACCTATTAGGACACCCTAAAATTACTTTTTTCGTTTGATGTGAGATTGATTATTCTACATTTTTGTTGGTGAAATAGGATATATTAAGAGATGTCTTACTGTTTTCTCTGATTATCTAAATAGTCAGAACAATATACAAAGACTGTTAAAACAAAAAGAGATATACCTTTACTTAAACTCACAATTAGTCAGTTCAATTGTACGATAATTTAAAGCAGAAATCCAGAAAACTTTAAAAATGTGGTTAAATGTGTTTTTACTATAACAAGGACATAATTATTAAAAAAACTTGGCACATTAACATTGATGATAGTTTTTTATAATATATATTATACAAATCACAACGAACTACACAAAATTACATTACTAATAATTTAGCAATAAAAAGTTAAGTACAATGATGACATTAAAAGTTGAGTTTTTTGAAATACTTTTTTTAAATTGTCTCAGTAACTACCTAGTATTTTTCTAGCACAATGATATTATATAAATGTGCATTGTGTGATACCTTATATTTTAGGAATAAAATTATATATTTTTATGCAGGTTTCTGTTAACAACGATTCCAAGAACTTTTGAAAATATTAATAAAACGGCCTTTGCAAATATAATTTTCAATTAAGAGATTTTGATCTAACATAAAATTTTTATTCTCCATAAGGTTATAGCTTCCTAAGAAGAAAGTTTAACAAGACTTACCAGACTCAAAATATCAAAATTTTACCAACCAATCGAAACTACTAAAATAAAAGGCAAAAAAATCTTTTGCAAAACAAAAACTAGAAATTTGTTTAAGAATCTATTGTCTGAAGTTTTACCATTAATAATTTTTGATAACGATTTAAGATTATGAAGTTCTATTATGAATTTTACTCTTTGATAACCTATGTTTAAATTTTTATTAGGAGCAAAATAAATTATAATTTTCATTTCAACTACAGAAACCCTCATAATATTAAAAAGGGGAAAAACGTTAGATTAGTTATGTTTAGGAATAAACTCTTTAAACATTTATCTACTTAAAATGTATTACTTTTAGAAGGTGTTATTAACTTTCTATTTGTACTTGTACTATATTTCATTTCATTTTTATATCTGTTGTATTTTCAAATTGATTTTGATATTAATTTATATATTTTTTATACTCACATATATGTTTTTTTCATTGAAACAAACGTTTATTAGCTTATTAAATATAATGAATTCATGTTGTTTTATTATATGCTTGTATGAATGATTACTTTTATTTCCTTTTAAAAATGAATTTCGAAGATAAAGCCGAAACGGTGAGTGAAAATAAAAAATTAGACGAAAGTGATTATATTTACTGGATCTTTCATCTACACGCTCCTTTTTCTAGCCATCTACACCTGAGCCAGCAAGATTCGTCTTCCCTCCATCCTTACATTCTCCAGATTTACAGAGAAAACGCCGTTCTCTTTAACATATCCAGACCTTCTTTGACGGGGACTATACCACTACATTATCAGCTTTATTTGTTATCCCGAGCAATTTAAATGCATTCGTAATTGCTCATTCTCACCTCTTCTCTTGTAGATTCCGTAATCAGTTTTCTTATTTTTAGTTACGTTTGCACTGCTCTTTTATTTTCACAGCTTTAATTCTAAAATGCTGTAACGCTACAATATGGATCCATTTTTGTGGTTTATACTATTTAATGTTATTCGTAATCGACCAACCTATTATAATAATTAAATATTATTGTATTACAGGCCTGAAGATGTTCCTGTAAGGCCGAAACTAGTCGCTCCTGTATTAATAATAAAATTGATTTTAAGGTTTTATTCTTCAATTGAAAAAATTAGACCTTTACAGTGATTTTGTTTCTTTTCCTGCATTAGACACATATAAGACGGTATTCATTTTAAAAATAGTAAAATTAGCAAATTTTTTAGTTTTTTTTTTACAATTAAAACGTTTGGACAATGTGTGTTTTTATAGATAAATGATACGCTACTGAACAAGAAGGATGTTTACCTTCCCCCTTGTGCCCGCTTCCTCACTTCCTCTATAGATGTTGCTAACACAACAATCGCCTACAAACTCGTTTTCACGCTCCCTCTATTAGTAATTGCTCGGGGGTAGAAACGACATAAACACTATTTTACGATATGACTTCGAGTGACGGAAAAGTCTAATGAAAATGGCGACTTTGATTTGTTTAAAGTCTATAATTTTATGCTTGAAGACTGACGGAATAAAAATGATTTTGTATCACTTTTGGGTGCCACGAAATTGTAAAACATTATAATATAATGTTAATATTTGCAATGCGTTCCTTCTTAGTACCGGATTATAATGAAACGGCGACCATAGCGTTTTATTCAAATCAATAGGAATAAATGCAAGCGTTTATAGTAATGCGTTTTACATAGCAGTGAAGAGAGCGTGTTGCAGCGATATAGCCCGAATCAAATATATTTGTTTCGGAAGCGGTGACCAGCGCAGTTTAACACGTTCGCTGCTGCGCAATAAATAGTAATCTTGAAGACGATTTGTTGCTATGGTTCCCATATGCAAAAATATCCCAAAGAACACCCGTAATTCGTCTGTGGTAACTTCGCGCCAACGAGAAATCCGTGAAAATGGTGACATCATTGAAGCCAGATAAACTTCTTCCGCGTAACTATTCGTTTCTTCGGAAATTATTTTGTAGAAATTCTCATCAACCAAATGATTGAAGAAATCAATCAGCTGCAATCCTGCAATTAATACACAATTTGAAATAAGTTTTGTCCAATCAGGAATAAACTCTATAGCTTACCGTCTGGCAAAACAATAAACTCCATTTTCCTAGTGAAATTAATTTTCTGCATGTTTGATGTATTTTCTGACCAGCGTGGATTTTGGGGTGATGTACGTCTGGGCTTTTTGCCCCTTATAACAGGGAAAGGTAGCGAATGTTGTTCAGGGTCCTCATCGTTTTCAGAATTGGAGGCATCACTCTCAACCTCCTTCGACGTCATCATCTCATCGTGGTCGTCAGGAAACCCACCCTCTGAAATATATTCATCGTCGGAATTTACCGCCTCGGGTTCATCATCTAAAAAATCTTCATCTTCCGATTCCATTAAAAAAATTTCCAACTCCTTTACATCTGCTAGACGATCAAAACTGTACCGCTTTTTAGCCCTTCTGGAACGTTGTTAGCCGGATGGTCCCACTCCGCTGTCCGCCATAACTAACTCGGCGAACACAATTTTCAGTAACACTAATACCTATACCACACGCTCACGAATACACGTCTACTCTGCATAAATGCTAAAGGAAGACTGGGATCTTTGAGTCGTCGCGTTGGCATAACGGTATAAACCGTCACACGCTCATGACAACAGAAGGTCATGACTGATTTTTATGGCTCAAGTTGGCTCACACTTGTCACTAGTACGTACAAAAACAGTAGTATTAATGGCAGTAAGGATTCCCAACGCGTTGCATGGTAGTTACTGCAAATTTTCTTTCGTTAAAATTGGCTAATGTATGTGATGCAATTAAATATTAATTTATTTTCTTGCAGTGTCAAATTATAATATTGTAATAATTTGGCAATTATTTTAATTAATTCAAAGATTCTACATAAAAATCTCATATAAATTTTCAAGTACGTTCCTTTATTTGACCTAGAAATATTAATTACAGTTATTATATTATTTAAAATTAATTCTGATGCCTTGGTAGGATTCCCCACTCGACCATTCACTGTTGGGTTCTAATTAACAGTGCTGCTCCTAAAGTGGCGCTGAGAAACAGTAACAAAGCCTACACAGAACACGAGGCGAAATAACATAAGCAGTTGAAGCCGATGACACAAAAAAAACAGTTATTATAATATCAAAGTAAATTAAATATATGAGTTGATCAAAAATTTTAAAGAAAGCACGTCTCAACTGATATTTAAACGATTTGGGAACGAGGGGAAAAGACAGTTACTAAGTGGGCCGGGCGTTACGCTGTCCGACTACTCACCGACGCGCGGCGCCGATAAAGCGTATTTCGGGAATTTTAAAGTAATTTTTAAAGTTGTGATTGGATAATAAATATAACCCAACCGATTTTAAACTTAGCGAAATCGAAACTACGTTTCTAGCAAGGTGAGCCTTCCTCTTTCACTATATTAAAATTGTGACAGTTTTCTTTTCATTTTGCCAATTTAATTAGTTACCTCTCTTCATAGATTTTATAGAAAGTGATATAGTTTATTTTTTTGACTTTGGTAGCTACAAGATATAACGAGATTTCTGACACTTTTTGCTATTTATTCTTATAGTAGTTATCGGTACTTTATTATCGTCGGCTGATTTACCGAATCAGGCGAGAACCTCAGGATGGATCTTGTACCTCTAAATATAGGCTATTATTTGATCGTTTTTCATATTAAAAATTGTTACATGTTTAAATATATTGAGTTAAATATATTAAGTTGTTAAACGTTTATCTGTTTTTATCTTATGTGTGTTATGAGTTGTTGAGTTCAGCCCAAGTTCCATAAAGAGGAACAACCTCTAGTCCAGATAAGCTATCCAATCAACTCCAGAGTTCGATAATTGAATAATTATTTAGGTGTTCCTCTTAATTCTTAACCAATACATAGGTACATAACTGTGGAATATATATTCCATCCTCATCAGGTCTACCTTCCCTTTTTGTCAAAAGACACTCCGCTTGCACTATTCATCACGGGGGAAAAATCTTTTATTTTAAACATATTATTTTATTTTTCCTTCTTTTGTCACGGTGTGAGTGGATAAGCTCCAAGGACCTTATCCCCTGACTGTAACTGGTGACAGTCGCTGCCTTTACACTTTACAGTTGATGACTAGAGTCCTTCTGGCCACTACATTGTTATTTAGTGACAACAACTACTTTCTAAGAGACGGCATACTTTCATTTTTGTCTGCTGTTTGCGGCCAATTTTGTTGGCTGTCTAGTTGTGGATTCATAAATTCTGCAGTGCCTTGGCTCTCCGAAGCCGGCCGTTTTGGGTTGGTGTCTTTCGCCAGATTTGTGAATACTTTCTCTAAACTTTTTTGAAAAAAAGTTTCGTCCAGGGGGTCCCTTCTGAATGTGGAATATGATCCCGGGTTAGGAGAGTTAAACGGATTTCTGGTGGTACAACTGTTGGTGGTTTTGAGGCAGCGGTGATACGTTCGCGGACACAACGCGAGTACAGAGTCTCGTATCCGGTTTTGGTTGGCCCCGAGGGTTCTCCCATGCGCGGGGTTACACTCCGAAATTGTTTTTACACTATTGGGATCTGAAGATAAGCGATTCGCCCTCTACTGTGAACTAAAAGTTATGCCATTTGACACTTGACCGTCTGTGTTCTGTCAAGTTTTGTTTATTGTTTATCAGGTCATTTCAATATTTTAAAATTTAACAAGTATTTTGTTTGAAATATTTTATTTAATAATAAGCTAATGCTTTAAATTTATATCATATATATTAAAATATTTGAACTATAAGTGGAATATCAGTTAAAAACACACTTGTTGGGTGCCTGGATGCAGCCCTAAAAAAATGGACCTTCTTTTACATTTCATTTGCTTCCTAAAGTTGGTAAATGTAGAGTAATTTTTATAAATTGCAAGTGGAAATTCTGCAAGAAATGCATGGTTACAAAAATTAAAAATTGAGAAGCATTTTAAAGAAGATGATTTGCCTAGAGGTAATATAGATTTGTTTTTCGATTGAATGTTTTTATTTTACCTTTTTTTGTGTTGTAGATGCCTCATCCAAAGTGAAAATAAATATAAAAAAAAAATCGCTGTGTCTTCCTGCCAGTTTTTAAGTAAATGTTTGACGATTCTGTTCAGTAAACTTCAAAATCAAATATTGAGAGAACAAAAAGAAGATCCAAACCACAGAATAAAGATTTTGTGTCCAAACTAAAAAAAGTTCAATCAGTGTTAAATGTGATAGTGAGATTAAACAAAGTCATAGTTGAGAGTGATTTGTTTCAAGATAACCTAGCTACTCACGCCAAACAAAACAGAGGTTGCAAATACTCTTTTTCAAGTATATTGCCATTAGTGTACAAGTGCGCATACCCCAAAAATTAAAACAATTTCAGATCTTTTAAAATCTGACAAAGAGTTGTGTTCATTCACTGGTATTAACAACTTTAACATACTGTACTAGAAAATACAGTCAAATCAGCTGAAGTACTTCAGAAGATGGCCTATTGGGTATTGTAACTCAATAAAGAACGTTTATTATTATGTAAACATTGGCATATTTTGTTAACAGGAAAAATAAAAAATATTTGATTTTTATTATTGCTTATAATAATAGCCTTTTTACCCACAGAATCAACTCGACCCATGCAACGAAGACTCATTTTTGAGAGTTTTTAGTTACCTTTATCCAGCACATATATTTGCCAAAAGCTTTGATCTAAATAAGTATCGTATATCTAAACGAAGAGGTTAAGCAACCAGAAATACTACCATCAAATATAGTAAATCATTTTAGGCCATAAAATACTTTGAATACTATATTATCTTAGATTTTCTCAAAACTGGAAATAATGAGTTACTATAGTCTTCGTTGCATGTGTCGAACTATTCCATTACAGAATAATATAAAAAATGTACAAAAATACATTATCAATGTACAATCACTCATTAGAAAATGTAACTGTACACGATGACTAGTAAACTAGAATAAAAATAATTATTAAAAAGAGTATTCTCTCAAGTACAAAATCAATCATAAATTTCAAGCTGTACATTTTTATTTATTGTATTAAAGAAGAGATCACATGAATTACTTATGTTATTAATATCATAATTATTCACACAATATCCAAACATTACAAACATCAGTGTGTTAAAAAGGTAAGAATAAGAACACTTGCGAAGTGTCATACAATTGTTTGTAAGATAATAAGTAACATATGGATTAAATAATATATTATAAAAGTATTAAGACTAAAAACTAATACAAACTACAAATTAAAATTATGACTAAGTAAATTTTACATCGAAACAAACAAACAAAATAGTACCTACTTGTGTTAATAGATGATTTTAAAAGAATAATTATTTTATATGTTTTAAAACATCTTGTTAAATAAAATTATGGAACATTGAAATAATAATTTGATTATCAAACAGTTTATGCAAACATAAAAGTGAAGCCATAAATATTCTGCTTCCGTACCAAGGACACATAGTTTTTGTAATAATCATAAACTGATTTTAGATTTATTTGAAAATATAAAAGAATATCTTGTGTAGTGCCATTATTTATCGATTCTTCACAATAATCATTTGTAATTTATATTTAATCTCAATAACTAAAAACTATGCTGAAAATTAGTTTGACAGAATTGTTACTCATTTAAAATTTTAAAAAATAATGGTATCCTGGTGACCAAATATTGGTGGATTTCATATCTGTACAGTGTTCATAGAATGGATAAATATATTCGTTCAATGGCCTACTTTTTCGTTCTTTAATCAGTGCGTAAAATAAATAATATACATGTGGGTGTAGAACAAAATCAAAAGGTATTCGATCGAATTAGCTTGATAGTTCTTTTATTATTTGAAACAGTATACACCTAGAACACTTTATTAAGACTCCTGAAATATGTTTGCACTGTCCACTGTTCCCAGCTTAAAACAAACACTGCCATTCACTAATTTCAAACATCTTGCACTGGCCTACAACAATATGGGGACCTGAATTCAATGCACTAGTTTGGAGAACAACTGCAAAAACGTGTTTATCACTAAATTCATTCTTTCCACATAAAAACTATGTGGCCCGCATTTAAAATAGCATCTTCTTTAACAGTCCTGGAATTTTCACCTGCATCAATATACTTCATAAGTTCTATTAAACTTAGCCTTATTTCAGACATCTCACTAAAAATAAAATAAATATATTAATATTTTATTAAAAGATAACACAAATATATCTTAAATTAACATAAATGAATGAATGAATGTAATTTAAAAACAAAATTAATAGGGGGTTACTTACCAAATAAAAATATACCTAAACTATTGAAATAAAAGTATCTAATCACTAAAAATTAACAACAATATGTTTCCCCTCGTGTTTTCCTTAAAATAGCACAATATAAACTAAATACTTTTTATGGGTTGTTTGTTTACAAACTCAAAAATGTAAACAATAACAAGCCATAACAATTAGTTTAAATGTTAAGTACAGACGGCGCTGCGATCTTAATTTTAGATCCCAATACCTGGCACACGATTTTGTTCGGACAATTAATAAAACGGGAAAAAATAGTTTATGTTTGCGAAAATTAGGTTATGTTACCTCGAGAGACACGATATACTCTTCTTGTTAAATTTGAATTATTTAAGTTTCCGTTGGACTAAAAGACATCTTAAAGACGTCTTTAAGCTCTCACATTAACACGTCTAAATTATGGCTTTTTCCAGACGTCTTATAAGACGTCTTAATAACGTCCTAGCACATTAAGTCCATCTGGGATAAAAATTAAAAGTTAGAAACATGCAAATGCTTATAAATTTTCAGCACAAACACTAGTTTATTTAAATTTACAAATTTGAAATAACTAAAAATGTAGTCATATTAAAAATACGTATGTGGTAATAAACGCAACTGTTTCAATGAAATAACTTTTAAAACAGTTTTAAAAAAAGATTTAAAAACAAATATGTATCTCATAATAATTGTACACTTTCCGTATGACTTTTTTAAAATTTAATTTGTTTATTCTCATACGGCGCTAAAGTAATCATGCTTTAATCCGTATTTTTTTGTACCCAGACAATTTAATATTTTAATTTTTATTCTTCAATTTATCTCTTATCATTATCTAATTATCTCTTTCAACACTTTCATTCAAATAATTCACTGGAAGTAAAAGGAGCAATTTAAAAACTTCAAACAATGACCAACATAAAAAAAGAACAAACACAAGGCCGGTTGCCTGTTATTTGTGTTTCGAATTCCCTTTGCTACGACTGTTTCTCGTTGAAACGTAAACGAACAATGACAAGTCACATAACCCATCCGACAAAGCGGAACCACTTGAATGAGGTGTAAATACTAAACTTTTCCACACTTCTGACAAGATATTTTGACAAGGGTAGCGTCAATTAAGAACAATAACTGCGTTAGGGCAGGATAAAGGGTTAAGGATCCCTGGAGTGACTGCGCCAAATATGGGGCGATAAGATAAAAATTTAATTACGGTCCATTAAAAACTTACAGGCCGTCTGGTATATTTCATGAGAGACTACTGATACTTTGCGAAATTAATTACTTTTTTAATTGTGAAGTTTTGTTGATGGTGTTAATTATTCTTTTTTGGAGATTTAGACCGCGGACACGCGGTAATTTAAAATTTTTATTTTTGGACTATTGTCGTTTAATTTATTTCCATAAATGTTTCAATTGCTTGATAATAATTGTAAATTGGAGCAATTATCCTAACGAGAATAAAAACGGAACAGAAGCAGAGGCGTAACTTATAAGTAAATAATTTAAATTATCTTTAACTTCACAAAAGTTGCTCAAACTGTTGACAGAAAGCCATTGTGAAAAAATGATAAAATCGTTCTTTTTAAATGGATCATTTAAAACACATTTTTTTGTTCTTTAATTTTCTGAATTCTATAATTTAAATATTTATTTTTTGTCCTTTCATTAGAGAATTTGCGCTGACTTTCTTGATCATGTTGTCAATTCTACTCTTAAATAACCATAGTTTCGGTGAATTCTCTATTCGCATTTTACAATTTATTCTAGATAAGCCTGATGATGACTTACGCCAACGTCAGTTTCAATGTAAAAGTTCATCTTCAAGTCTCAACGAAGTAAATCATATTTTAATTTTATTCTCTTAATATAGGTTGTGGTTAAACTATAGGAACTATTTTATATATAATAATGCGATTTATTTTTGTATTGTTGTATTAAATACATGGTAATAGTTATTATATTTCACTGGTATTTTCCAAATACTTGAAACACCCGGTAGTAGCTTCTTTGCGATATCTACGTACCACAATTTTAACTAATGAATCACACTTTTTTGTTTGTTTCCTTATCGCCGCCAGTATGCTGCCGCCAGAACACTTCTTTGTGTGATACGTGTCGCATTAATATATAAAAATACAAAGTGTAATTTTATTTTAAACCAAGTGAAAATTAATAAATATGGATAATGGAAGAGAAAAGAAAAAAAAGGATACGTCAGAAAATATCTAGTGTAAACTATGTTAATTAATTTTAAATGAAATAAATCGGATTATCATATAGAATCGAATTTAATCGGTGTTAAGAATAATAGTACATAAAATGAAACGTATCGAATGAATGCCTATCAAAGAATGCCGTGCTAATCACCAAATATTCTTATGTGTCCCAGTTCGACGTATCGTTCTACGAAATATGAATAGCACTCGTGAATCATGACAGGGTGGTCCTAGCCTAGCGATAAACGAAACATCCGAGTGGTTACAGTCGGCTAACCTGATAAATTTTCGCGTCCTCGCGAAGAGTAATCTGTAACATACAAAACAAACAAAATATTAATTAAACTGAAATTAATGAATGTGAGCGCGAATATTTCTATAACAAATATACGGCTCCACTAGTATCGCTCTCCGAAACTTTCGTAACAGTTTCATTTTATCTGAAGGACCAATGCCCGTATAAGCTGTCCTACAACGTTTGGACCCTGGCAGTTCGTCAACCACGTACCGATCGTCATCGAGTACGTTCCTAACTAGGGTCCTTTACAAAGGCTCAAGCTTCCTGCTTCGTCCGTCATTGGAACCTTTATTTGCTTGGCCAACCTTCAATTTTCTTAACTGGGCATGCTCATTATCGTAACACATATTTTGGTACCTCTGCGCATCCTATCGGGGTTATGATGGACAAGCAATGCTATTCCTAACTGACAGGCCATTTGTAAACATATTGTTATTTCTATGTGTTTACAAAATAACAGACCTGTCAAAAACAACACAAGTTGTCAATCATAAACCCCTTTATCTTTTCAGAAAACTTATTTCTGATCATTTCCAAATCTGGACATTCGTTATCGTCACAGACTTCAGCCGTCAAACATCATTAACTCATCCAGGACCATCGAGATAGAATGAAGTAGAGACGACATAAACACTTTTTTGGCTTATAACAGATGAACGCACTTCGAGTAATGGAAAAGAGTAATAAAATGACGACTTAAGAGTCGTACGTTGATTTATTTGAATTCAATAATTTTATGTTTGAAGATTGACGAAACGAAAATGTTTTTATATCACCTAATTGAAGTTATTTTACAAAAAGGCATTTATTCTCACCAACAGTGACTAGTATCGTGATAGTATCTCCTCTTCATTCCATCTCAATATCCAAATAGTTCGAAGGGAGTTTTCCCTGTAGTGGAATTAACGGTCAAATTAATTCCCCATTTTACATCTGCTACAGCTTCGTCCCAACGATTTCCGTCATTAGTTGAAGCTATAACTGTTCACCGTTCTACTTGGCCGTAAGTCCGATGAGTCTAAGTAGTACATACTACATGTTTAACACCTAAAGTCAAACATACCTGTTTAACACCTAAAGTTAAATACACTTGTTTAACACCTAAAGTTAAACACACTTGTTTAACATCTAATGTTAAACATATCTTAACACCTAAAGTTAACAGTACTCCTTAATTTTTTTTTTTTTTTATAAAATCAGTGTCACAGTTGCAAATAAAACTGCGATGAACCCTGAACATTTCTATTACGTCATCTAGAAATTCAGTACAGGCACCAGCCCAGTTTTTGTATTCTTGTATCAATTTTAAAAATACAAATTTCGTAAAGCCGTTAACTGCTACGATGAGACAAGAGTTTTCCCCAATACTCTTATATAAATTTCTTAAAACCGTTAATCGATATGATGAAATACGAGTTTTCCTAACACTTTTATAAAAACTTCTTAAAGCCGTTAATTGATATGATAAGATACGAGTTTTCCTAACACATTTATACAAATTTCTTAAAGCCGTTAATTTATATGATGAAATACGAGTTTTCCTAACACTTTTACAAATTTCTTAAGGCAGTTAATTGATATGATGAGATACTAGTTTTCCTAACACTCTTATACAAATTTAGTAAAGTCGTCAACTACTAAATGATCTATCACGAGGGTGATGCAATTTACTATCATTAAAATTATTTGTCATGCTGTTTTTTTGGGATAATCTCTTTCCTTTTACAGTTTTTGAAAGTCGTCTATTTATACAATATTCTTTATAAATTTGTCGTTCGTCTTTCGTAATTATCTCTAGGATCTCGTGACAAAACATACATAATCTTGTTGCAAGCATTGTCTTGAAGTTGTGTTAAAAGTATCCGGTTATCCTCCTTAATATTTACAATCATTACGTCAAGTGATTGATCCGTGGGTATAATAGTGCTTCGGCCCAGATCGTCTACGTGGCTGATCTTAGTACCCACACGGTATTCAATACCAATATCGAATTCTTGAATTAATAACCACTATCTTGCGATGCGAAGAATTAAATCTCGTTTTATACGGGTGTTACAAAGTAAATTACAATCGGTGACGATTTTAACTTTATGCCACTTAAAACTGAACTTTTTAAATGCGCATACAGCCGCCAAAGTTTCACGCTCATGAATAATATTTTTGCTCTTCTTTGGTTGTGGCTCTACTAAATGTTATACTAGCCTAAAGTGCTGTAATTTTGATGTATAGAAGTATTCCTACTGGTCCGACTTTACTGGTGTCATAATGTTCTTCAGTTTTCACTTATCTGTTATAAATAGCATATATGGATCGTTCTACTAGCTTCTTTATTTTTAAAATCGCCGAATTTCGTTGATATCCTCAGGTGCTGCAAAATCTGCTATAGTGTGCTTGGTGTGTCGACTTCCATTCCGATTTGGGCGTCCTTTGCGGTCATCCTGCCTCTTTTTAGAGGTCTTTCGTCCTCCTCTCCGTCATGGGTCTTCATCCTCTATCCACCGGTCTTCATCATCCAATCCGTTGTGGGTCTAAATATTTTGTTCATAATCCTTTGTAAATACAGCAGGAGCATCAAAAGTCATACAGTATGAATCGTACATTACAGGTTCCCTATCGTTTAGTATGATCGACATTTCCGTAACAGTCATTTTAGCAACCTTTCGTAAATTAGTAGCGAAACAATCGCCACACTCGTTAAGTAATTTAAGTAATTTAGAATGTTCAATTCTATTTAATACTGAATTAGTTTGTTCCTCAAGATCAAATAACGTAAAATTTGGTAATACAGCAACATCTGTTGCTTATCAAGTTTTAAAAGGTAACTATCTTCGAAACTCTGGTACAGGTGTAACCTCTAGCAAGTATTCTGTCTTTTTCATAACAAACAGATTTATCGGACATATTGGCAACATGAATACAGCAACAATTACGTTAATAACACATGGTAAAATAATATGAAAATTGTTATCCTAATTTGTATACCCTAAATCAACAAAAACAATTTAGATCTACAAAAATATCTTAGATCAACAAAAACATCTTAGATCTACAAACATATCTTAGATCAACAAAAACGTCTCAGATCAACAAAAATATCTTAGATTAACAAAAACACCCTTAACGTTTTCATTTTTAATTGGGAAATGTCACCTACAAAATTCTGCGGAATAATAGTAGTTTCTTCTACACATAAATTAATTTTCTTAGACAAAAACTCGTTAATATGTGTAACGTTGACGTTATTTTAAAATAAAATATGTCATACTTGGTTGCATCTAACGAAAACTGTAACCATATCATTATTAAAAAAATGGCTAACCTACAATAACAGGGACATCCTGTATATTAACCGGTACGTCATCGGTAGCAGTAGCTAAATCAACATTCAAAGTTGTCGTAATCTTTGAAAGTACTATAACAAAATCTCCCGCATAACCACACAAACGTAATAATGTGGGCTGACCCTGTAGATGCAACTTGACTGCATCCGATTCACGAATTGTAACTGCATCACAACCCGAGTCTACAAAGCCTCGTATATATTCACCATTAATAACACAATCAATAAAATAGCAAGTACTAGACGCCTGATTATTAGATAAAATTAAAATTGGTTTCGACTCACCCTTATTTTGTCATCAGCTGGTCTTTTACTTACATTTATGCACAACGTCCTGCTTCGTGTCCTAACAGATATCTGTGCATTCAACGAGTGGTTTCGGACACTTTGACTGAAAATTACATTTATTTTTACATTTATCATACTTTTAAAACATCAGGTTTTGTATACGGTTAAGTACTTCGTGTATTCGAAAGTGAATAACCTAACTCCACTTTCAGGAACGGCTTTATCAAACCCTCTGTTTTTTTTGAGTCGATACTTTAATGATACTTTCCTTACGTAGCATTGGCAGGTATCCTTCAAACAATGCCTCTGGTTTTTCGTAACGACCAGCGCGAGCAGAATTGTGGATGGTTACTTATGATTTCGTCTTAATATTCTCTCTATTACTGTTTCAAACTGTCTAATTCTAGCTTCATATGTAACACTTGCACTTTTTGACTGGAACAGGAATATAAGCCATGAGATGCGCTTTGTACTATATTTTCTCGCGATATACTTAACTATCGCTTCTTTTTACGACCCCCTTCGTTAAAGGGTGACCTATTGTCACTATTGTCTCGTCTCGTCTCATCGGAATATAATTACGTTCAGATCGTACATCTACAGAGTCTAAAATCTTTGCTCATTGTTCTTAACACGATCAAAATACCAAGTTCTTAGCACTATCTTAACACGAATCACTAGATAACTTAACTAATGGTATCCTTTTTAGTTATACGTAACAACTTAAGTTTTCTGCACGGCCTTATATAAAATATTTCACTTACGTCACGTTTGTTTTTTTATAACAAAGGTAAGCAGTTAGTTCACCCCACACCTGAACTGTAAACTATGTTAATTAATTTTAAATGAAATAAATCGGATTATCATATAGAATCGAATTTAATCGGTGTTAAGAATAATAGTACATAAAATGAAACGTATCGAATGAATGCCTATCAAAGAATGCCGTGCTAATCACCAAATATTCTTATGTGTCCCATTTCGACGTATCGTTCTACGAAATATGAATAGCACTCGTGAATCATGACAGGGTGGTCCTAGCCTAGCGATAAACGAAACATCTGAGTGGTTACACTAGGAAAATTAGGATGTTGTAGAGTAAAAGGAGGAAGCTAAAATTCTTCGTTTTCATCTGTTACGTCGAAATAATTATGTAAGTCAATTAAAAATTATTAAATTAAATAATTTTTTAAAACAATACGCTAGTTTACTGCGAAATAAATAATATATGGTGGTACATTCCAATGTATTGAAAGTTTTAAATACGTCAACTTGCAAATATAAAGCGGCACAAGTTTTAACCCCAAAATTTGGTTTAAAATATGCATTTAAAAATAGCAAACGTATACAGGGTGATAACTTTTAACCACAAAAAAAAACAAAATCTGTATATAAATTATATACAAATGGTAAAAGTTTTAACAGTGGCGGGGCAAGACCTAAATTTTATGTGGGCAAGATACATTTTTGCGAGGCCCTCTGGTGGCGCAAGAAGACAGATTTTATATAGAGAAATAAAAATGAATCTTATATTCATAAAAATGCTAACATCTCTTAGACTTTAACTAATATTATTAAGTAATTATTACTAGCAGTAAAGAATTACACAAACATAAATTTCCTGCTTTTAGCTTTACTGAACTCCTGTACCATAATCCAGATTAGGTGCTATATCTGCTTCAATAGATAAAATTGACAATGCTAAAAGTCTTTTCTGGCCCATTGTTCTTTCTAATTTTTTATTAGTTTTAATTTTAAAAAGCTCCTTTTAGCAGACATTGTACTTATTGGTACTGTTAACAAAATTTGAATGACAATATAAATATTTATTTTCTATTATGTATTGGAGCAGCTGTTTTATACCTTTATGAAATCAGGTAAATTTGGGATTATTATTTGTAAATCTTCATAAAATTCGTAAGGTTTGAAAGCACTGCTCCCACCCACTCGAGAACAGCCCACTTTAAATAATTTTAAAGGTAATGCTTTTAAAACCAAATACCAAAATAAGTAAAAAATCATATAAAGGAGAACGTTCTGTTAAATATAATAATTCGATTTTTGTTTTATAAATAAAGTAGTTTATTTTTAATATTCTTGCATAGAACGATTGCCAAAGAGAAGTTTTAAATTGACACAATATATGTGCGTAATAGTTTAAATATTTCACTTTAACGAGCAAAACTTTTAAAGGTTCTAACCATAACGTATGGTCCTAAAGTTTTTGGAAAATTTTTAAATTATTTATTTTTGTACCCAATGTCGTTTAATCAAGTTGCCATTGAAACTAAAACGTCATACGTAATTAAGTTTGATTATGACAGTTTAGTTTTGGAAATCGATTGTAGCAAACTGTCTTACAAATTAGATATTCGTAAGGGCATTTACAATCTAGTTGGACGAATACCTAAGCATGATATTGTTGCAATCTACCAAGAGCAAAATATAAGTAAGTCAACCATTTACAACACTATAAGGAATTGTGAAGAGGATATACCATGCATTTATTTACCCAAAAGCGGTAGACCAAGAATTTTGAGTGTAAGAAGAGAAAGAAGACTGGTGGAAGCTGCTAAAAACAAAGTTGAAGTTTCTCAGAGAAAAGTAGCCCGGAGATTTGGTATTTCGAAAACCACTGTATTAAGAACAATTGATCGCACAAATTCGAACTCGGGCTCTTCGCGTGGAAGGCAGATGCTCTGCCAACAGCTCGACGGGCATTTTTGTGATTTTAGTTTTAATACTCGTAATTAAATTAGTTTCATAAAGTTTGATAAAAAATTTCAAAATGTTAACCAAATAAAAATAAAAATGCACTTATTTATCGTTTCTATACAAAAATAACTTATTAAAAATTTTAAAAATAATAGTGGTTGGGTGTCCAAAATATGAACTGTGATTGGTGGATTTCATTTTTTTGCAGTGTTCTCACTACCTAGAATGGATATGAAATATATTCGTTCAGTTGAACGTAATAGCATACCTTTTCGTTTTGTAATCTGAGCGTAGATAAGCTAATATCCATGTAGGTATAGAAAAACGATATTACAGTCCATCCAAACAATAAGTCAACTATAAAGGAATACCGCAAACGCAAAAAAAGTTCGGCATCTGTTTGAATAATTCGAAAAAAAAATTGGTGTAGGGAATGGGTTGCTTATCGGAAGTCAGCTAAACTAACTCTTTGATAGACCGCCCATAGACGGAGATATATGTTTTTACTTGAAATTTTATTTAATAATTTAATTATACAGTATGGTTCAAATGAAAGGAATAAATTCATTATAATGGAAGTAGTTGGTTTTTCGAAAAAATTCTCGGACAGGTCAATTTTGTTTACTCAAAGCGCAATTTTTTAAATAGAATTCAATTTTCCCCCACTTCACATTTTTGGACAGTGACGTCATTGAAATTTTTTTTTAAATAGTAACCCCAATTTCTTTTTCTTGATTTTGATAGATCTTGCAATTTCCTACTCGGAAACATAATATATGAAATATCTTACATAACATTTTTTTTTGAATAAAAGACATTTAAAGTATCATTTATGTATCTGATCTTTAAATGACTTTTATTCAAAAAAAATTGTTATGTCAGATATTTCAAATATTATGTTTCCGAGTAGGAAATTGTAAGATCTATCAAAATCAAGAAAAAAAATGTGGGTTACTATTTAAAAAAATTGTCAATGACGTCACTGCCCAAAAATGGGAAGTGGGGGAAAATTAAATTCTATTTAAAAAATTGCGCTTTTAGTAAACAAAATTAACCTGTCTGACCATTTTTCGAAAAACCACCTACTTCCATTATAATGAATTTATTCCTTTCATTTGAACCATACTGTATGTACGTATTATAGGTATATGTTTCTTTCCATTTGAAGATTTAAAATAGTAATTTTTTATATACTTATATAATTAGAATAAAATAAGTAGGATTTATAACTGACGTTTTCCTTCAACAATTTCAGTGTTTTAGATAAAATTTTGCTTTTTTTCTCCAAGAAGCCTGAACAACTTTGTCGGTAACTTTGTAAGTATATTGTTTTTGGCGGTGTATCGCCTTTGACGGCTATTGTCTTTGTCGGCATATTGTCTTTGTCGATATATTGTCTTGTCGGCATATTGTCTTTGTCCGTTTAAAAAGTATTGCAACTTGCAAAAATTTTAACCAATGCTGAAAAGGAAAATCAAACGTATTTGAATAAAAATTATTATTTTTACTTTCAGAGGAGTTTTGTTCACCTTAGTGACCTGTTGAGTTTTGTACGGTTAACAGCTCCTACATCGTACCTTTTAAAATTTTATAGAATATTAGTTCTTGTTTTATTAGTGTTTAGGTTCTTTTTATCAATAATTAGTTTGTGTTTTGGAGGTTAGTAATTTTAACTTTATTGTTCATTTATATTTTTGTGTATGTGTTATTAAATATGTGGTGACCGTGGGATAGTATTCCGAGCACCAGTACATCAAACAGTGATGGAGAAACTAATACAGTGCCTGCGCAAATAAAAAATAAACTCTTTTTAAATGAACAGTCTCAGCAAATTTGTTTAAATGTTTATAAAAATTTGTTAAAACGTGGGTATATCGAAAACACTTCTACCGTTCAAGAAACAGTGTTTATTACTGGTATATCGGTTTATAGAATGAACCAAATTATAAAAAATGGAATTTCCAGCAAAAAAGTTCGTAAAGACAAATGTGTGAAAAAAAAAATTAGATCCAGCCATTGCCAAATCCATTGTGAATGCAGTGTATGAACTTTATAGACAAAATACCATTCTCACTCTTGATATTATACATAAACCCTTAAGTGAACCTTATTTAAATACATACATAAAAAAGTCTACATTGTATAGTTATCTAAAAAAATCGGTTTTAAATACAAAACGATAGATAAAAGAAGTGCAGTTATGGAAACAAGACGAATAGTAAACTGGAGAAATTCTTATTTACAGAAAATTCGTGAATACAAAAATGAAAGCAGGTCAATTTATTTTCTGCATAAAACGTGGTGTGATTCGCATGATACTGCAAAAAAGGGCTGGACAAATGATAATAAATATTGCCAAGCCTTAGGCATACCTTCAAATAAAGGCACTCGATTGATAATATTAAACTGTGGCTCAGAGGACGGTTGGATTGACAATGCTTTACTATAAAAAAAATTATAGCTGCCAGATTGACTACCATTCAAATATGAATTCCGATATTTTTGAAGAATGGTTTACGAATTCACTGTTGCCTAATTTAAAACCAAAAAATGTAATAGTTATGGACAATGCTTCATATCACTGCAGATTTAAGGAAAAGATACCTAATAAAAACTCTAGGGAAGATGAAATTCAAGAATTTTTAATAAATCACGAACTATAAACTTTTGGAAGTCCTAAAGATTAAAGATTTAAAAAAAAAGTATATAGTCGATGAAATTGTAGGTGAAAGGGGTCATACAGTTTTAAGGTTGCCACCAAATTTTTGTATTTTTAATCCTATAGAGTTACTCTGGTGCTAATTGAAATAAAATATTTAGAGAAAAAAAATATTTCCCAAATTTAATTCTCAGGTCGTCAACTTGATCAATGAACAAATAGATGCGATCAGAAAATCGCAGTTATAAAACATGTGCATGAAATAGAAGAGGAATACAGGAATAACAGCGGCAGACATAATGAAGAACGATTTATCATAAATCTCAATAAGGATGACGACGACGATGATACAATTGATGATAATGAGGAAAGGAAGACAAGAAACAGGAATTTAGAAACAATTAAGAAATCTGAGTTAAATCAGCAATGTAAGTCACATTTTTATTACATAAGTCGGTCCATGTTTAGATTATTTGTACATTTACTTTGTAATTTTAATTTTAAAATATTTTTTTCATAACTAAATTAATAAAATGTCGACGCTCGTATTGTTTACCAATCGAGAACATGATGTCACTTGGGAAGTAACCCAACCAGTAGAGGTATGTTTGCACTATAACCAATTAAGTCAATTATTTCCTACCTACTTAAGAAGGTTTGTCATGCAAAATTGATAAAAAATAAGAAACCTTCATTTCGAAAAAATTGGAAATGCACTAATTAAAATATTATTTATTCTAGAGGCAGCATTTTATTTGTCTGAAAAAAATTATATATCTTTAGTCGTTAATTTTAATAGACACTTTGCAGTTGGTATATATTTATTTCAGTTTTTAATTTTATATCATATACTTGGAACGAAGTACCTATATCTCTACTTGTAGGTATTTTGTTCATAATCAAATCCTCAAATTGATTGATTAATCATCTTTTTTCGCTTTTTAAAATTATTTATTACATCTATTTTATATAATGAATCGTAGAAATTAAAATATGTGGTAATAAATAATGTTTAAAATACTCTAACCAATGCCGCACGACGCGATAATCCAGTCTGTCTACACAGGTTATCGGTTTATTTTAGCGACATAGAGAGAAATATTAAACTGGACTACTATAGTCCCATACAGATTTAAGTTATTAATTTTAAGTATTATAATAAGTGTTTTACTATCGTCCAGGGACATAATAATGACATACTCCTGGTATAAACTCCTTTTTAGATGTATTCATACATAATATTTAGTGATTTTTTTTTTGGAGCATCTTCAAACGAAAGCCGATTTTTTTTTCCATTATCGGTATTACTTTGTAGTTGACTTATTGTTTGGATGGACTATACAAGGCTGATTATTCAATAATTATTAAATATAAATAAAATATTGATAAACTAAGAAAATAACTATAAAAGGGAATTGAGGTTAAATACGGGATTCTCCGCGTGGCTAGGCCGCATCTTGTTCTCGAGAGCTTAGAGCCTTTTTTTATATTTTTGAATTGCGGTATTGATCAGGGGTTGTGACGTGTGCCCCAGAATATGTATTGGAATTGGTAAGTTAATTTTTTATTGTCTTTTATTATTATATTGAGCCCCATATCTGTGCGTGTCCAGTTAGGACCTATTTTGTATAATTATTTTAAATAAAATATTATATTTGTGTTGAGCCCTTTTACAGAGACGTTTTAAGTCTTATATCAAAAGTAGAACCCTTATACAGTTAAGGGCTACGAAGTTAAGTTATAGTAATTTAGTGCTTACACTATTTTAACCCTTATCGTCTAACCCCCTGGGACATAACTGGTCCCTAATTATTAAAGAACGCGTAAATCGTGACATTTTTATTAAGAACACGCATGACGTGACAATATATATAACTAAGAATAGGCACAATCTTTAATAAAATTATTTCTAGAAAGTAAACGATCTGAGCATGTTCAGATGTCAAAATAAGAGCTGCGCTAATAGTGACTGACCATAAGTGAACTTGCAATAACTCTCTATTATTAGGTTGTTAAACGCCCAACTAACAAAGAAGCTTTATAATTTTTAGTTTACAAGACTATTATATTTTATTGATATTATATTGCTGTTTCTGGAATGCTAATTTATTGTACTACAGTTGCAGAAATCACTATTTTGTTCTCTGAAACTAAATAGTTATATAAATTAGTTTTTACAATATTCTTACAGCAAAATTATAAAATAGTTTTCACGATAACTATGAAATTGTTACATAAACATTTATACAACTGTTCTATACAATATTTCAGCTTATAAAATAAAATTGCTTTATAGTTATTCTATATTATTGTTCTGGATTACCTTTAGAACTTTTTGGTCATACAAATATAACGCTTTAAAAAATAGTTATAGTGTGAGATAATTCCGCATCAATAGCAATTTGCATCTGATGAAAACTCTAAAATAACTGTAATATATTGTCGAAATGCCCTATTACAAATCAGAAAACTGTATAGCAATTATTTTAGTTAAGAATAGTATTATCCCTTTAAAAATATTTATAAAAAAATAAAGCAACTACATTTGGTAGTACCTACGCCATATTATTTTTGTATTTTATGTGTGTTCAACTACTTCCCATACCAATTGTATGTGAGTGTATGGTCTGAAAATGTCAGATTTAAATAGTAAAGAAATATAAAAAATAAGTGGTACCTGCTTTTCAGAGAACAGTAAAAAATATTAGTAAAACATTTTGATGGTTTGTCTAGACACTCAAAAAAAACTATCATTTAGCCAGATAATAATAAGGTATGTTCTGAATAATCATGCCCCAATACTAAAAGAAAGCCATATTTTTGGCGATGTCCATGTTAAATTTGCTTATTCTCGTAATATTAAAAATTATGCTTGCTCTATTTTGTCATATAGTGCAGCAATATGAAACTATTATACAACAAACCATGATGAACTTGTTTTGTAGAAATGAGTAATACAACTTAATTATTGTATTACAGCTGTTTTTACTACAATAATATTTTATAATTATGATTCAGTCTTAAAATAACTTTCTAATACCTCTGAATAGCCGCCATATTTAACACAAACCTAAGACAGTTTTAAAGCTAAATCTACTGTCGGTTTTACTAGTATTTAAGACAAAACCAATGTTAATTAAAGATTTTAATCATTAGTAATATTAGCATAAGCTTATTACTAAAAAAAAAATCAAATTGCATAAATTTAATTTTTGTTTCACACTGAAAAATTATTAGAAATATGAATCAAACTCGAGGCGCTTAAAAATTTAGTATTGTATGTGCTATATAATTAACAGTAATTCTTGCTGCGCATCCAAAAACGACTTTATTGTAGGTCATACATTATGTCTAAACCGCGTTATAGATATCTCTTAAGTAGATACTGCCATTTTACTAATATCGCGTTGAATTTACTTTTATGACAAATATAGAATTAATTTGTTTTCACCAGATACATTTAAAAAACTAAAATGTTACTGATTTTGATATGCAACCTAACCTCAAAATTGAAAATTTATAAAACAGTTATAAAAGTTTAAAAAAACATTTGTTTAAAGTTTGTGTAAATGTGTAGTAACTGTTCGGTAACTGCATTCAACAAATCTTATAGAATTTTCAAAAGAACCAAATAGTTCTGTAATACTGCGCCCATTTTGTGTTTATTACTGTTGAAAGAATGTTCCAGAAATGTTCTTAGCTAATATTCTATTTTATAAATTTTGTTCTGTAAACATTTTTTCAGCTTTTATAAAATATCAAATTGTTACTTGGGCGTGCTCGCGTGTAAAGATCTAGGTAACAGGCTTATAATGTAAACTACTATTCTAATATCACGTGTTTTATATTAAAACGTTTTAACTCTTTATTAAAAAAAGTCCAACCTCGCTAGTGATCCCATTTGCAATTTAAATGAGAAAACAGGCCAACTTTGAAACTGTTTATTCCTCTTTAGTAATCCCAATAGATATCTATATCACGAAATGCTTTTAAGGACGTTTAGAACGGACGTGGGACATTTAAATTTGCTCTGTTTTTTTCATGTCCGTTGAATTATGTCAATTAAAGAATTAAAGTCTCGTAAAGCAATTACATTCATGCAAATTCGTTAAATATAAAATAGTAAAGGGATTAAAAAATTGGAATGTTTCCTGTTTGCAAGAACAGACTTGAAGCAGCAAATTTGTTCGTTGAGTGAAGTTTTAAAATATGAGATCAGCAAGTTGTGTGTTAATTTAGTTGTTGGAAAATACTATGAAACAATGTTCATTAGGATTACAAGGGATAAAAGCTTATGCATCTTTGAAAGACGGGATAAAAATATTTTTAAATTACACCGGCACACAAAAAAAAAGTTGTTTGTACATCAGACACGACCTACCTACCGGCATGTATTTTGACCCGCTGAATCCGAATTTTAAGTCAGTTTGGGCCGTCCTTCCTTCAATATCGAGTAAATTGTAAAAATCGTAAAAATAAGATAATTAATAATAAAAAAAATATATGAATCGAAACCAAGCATAATTCTTATGTATTTCGATCCGTTGAATACAAATCTGAAGTTTATTTAGACTATAAACCGTTCTAAATCATAGAAATTGTACAAGCCGTTAACCCAGGGACTCAGCCAGATGGTCCTGTTGCCCACCGTCACCACGTGGAGGTGCCCTGGTCGCAGGCACAAGCGATCATGCGATCAAGCGATAAAAAATCAACTGTGGAGGTCATTTGAAAACAAAAAAGTTTGATACCAACAAAAAACAGTTCAAAATCTGAGAAAATCTTTCGCCTCATTCAGTTCATACATGTTTTTAGAGATATTGCAATTTTTTAATACTTATAACATTTTTCAAATAAACTTCAGATTTGTATTCAGCGGATCGAAATACATAAGAATTATGCGTGGTTTCGATTCATAATTTTTTTTGTCCACGACCACTTAATAATAAATCAATATTCTACCTCCTAACTAAAAGCATATGGTACCCATATATCACTGAGTGAATTATAATAATTTACGCTTTTGTAATTCTGGCACATTCCAGTAGATAACTAAAGATGGGCGATTCTTTTCATAACGATATTTTCTAGATCGAAAAATCTAAAAATCGAAAAATCGAAAAATCGAAAAATCGAAAAATCGAAAAATCGAAAAATCGATAAATCGAAAAATCGAAAAATCGAAAAATCGAAAAATCGAAAAATCGAAAAATCGAAAAATCGAAAAATCGAAAAATCGAAAAATCGAAAAATCGAAAAATCGAAAAATCGAAAAATCGAAAAATCGAAAAATCGAAAAATCGAAAAATCGAAAAATCGAAAAATCGAAAAATCGAAAAATCGAAAAATCGAAAAATCGAAAAATCTAAAAATCTAAAAATCTAAAAATCGAAAAATCGAAAAATCTAAAAATCTAAAAATCTAAAAATCGAAAAATCGAAAAATCGAAAAATCTAAAAATCTAAAAATCTAAAAATCTAAAAATCTAAAAATCTAAAAATCTAAAAATCGAAAAATCGAAAAATCGAAAAATCGAAAAATCGAAAAATCGAAAAATCGAAAAATCGAAAAATCGAAAAATCGAAAAATCGAAAAATCGAAAAATCGAAAAATCGAATAATCGAAAAATCGAAAAATCGAAAAAACGAAAAATCGAAAAATCGAAAAATCGAAAAATCGAAAAATCGAAAAAACAACAGTTAGTTTCCATTCTACACTTAACTTTTATTTAATAAAGAAACCATAATGGTCGTTGACAAAGTATAGTATTAGACTTTATGGCCATTATTCACTCGGGTGACTAATGGCTACCATAAATTGCTCGTTTAATAATTACTATTATTACTAATTATCTTATTTTTACTATTTTTACAATTTACTTGATATTGAAGGGTGGATGGCCCAAACTGACTTGAAATTCGGATTCAGCGGGTCAAAATACATGCCGGTAGGTAGGTCGTGTCTAATGTACAAACAACTTTTTTTTTGTGCCGGTGTTATTAGTGTTAGAACGCATTATTCGCAACGATTATTGGGTTTATTGATAAACGACATAAACGTCCACAAAATTATCTCTTTTATTCTGGTAGTGGCAGTAGTGACCAGTTATAGTCCACAGTACGTCAATTCCTGCTTTGCTTAATTGGCACATATTTAAAACTTTGTGAGAGGCTGCGTTTTCTACTGCGCAATGCATGAACATGTCGATTATATAATGTAATTAAACGTTAATTATTACAAATTAACGCTAATACTTTACAGATGCTTTTGCCAAATAAATCAATTTAAACAGTATTGGCTTTTAAGTTTTAATTAAAAGACCACGCACTTTTTATATGCAAATGGGAGTACCGTCAAAATGACCAGTTTTTGAGATACAGGGTGTTGAAGTTAGAAATTTATAATTCTTTTAAATGGACACCATAAAATCATCCTAAAAATTTTTGAAAATTATTCGCTTGTTATGTGTAGTCAAAATACATACTTAACTACTGTAATCAAAATACTGTCCCTTACAGGGTGATTAATGATTCGGCAGAGCTTTTTTGGTCAAAGTAGGTATTTCCACCGAACAAAAATATCTGAAATACCGAAAAAAATATCATCGTCAAAGTCACTCAATATTTGATATCATATAGTACTCGATGTACTCGTTTAAAATTCTTATTGGTAAAATTGGACCCTATGACTAGTTTTTCAAATATAACTATAACAAGTAGATACCAAATAAATGAATTTTAAACAATACATATTTACTGATGTAAGTAGATATTTACAAGAGAAATATCATGTACTAAAATATTTTGACACGCTGTGTTAAAGTAGGAATACATCCCTTGTACTATTTGGAAACAGACAAAAATTTCGTACTTACAGGGTGATCGCGGTTGAATATGTAGGATAAAAAATGTTGCTAAAGAATAGAAAATAATTACCTTGTGAATTGTTCATCAAAAAAATATTATAAGTCCACATACAGGGTCATACTTTATTCTGGTACAAAAAAAGTAGGATGTGGAGAAATAAATTATGATCGGATTACAGGTTTATTTGGCTCGAGTATTTTCATAAGTGCCTCTTTGTATTGTATATTTTAATAAGATTATGAGCCCCATTTCTCACCACCAATTATGTAAAACCCCCAATACATCTTGTTTTTAGTCGCATCCCCTAAAGGATGGTTACAGTTGAAGTTACAAGGTAAAAAAGTCAACAATATATAAAATTATTGCCAAATATTAGAAAATAAGTTGCTTGAGAGTTCTTTATTGAAAAGGATTATAAATACACAAACATTAATATTTTAAATAGGGAATTACAAACTTTGTCAAACTGACATAGCTTTTGGAATAATTAGAAATTAAAAACATTTAATGGATCCTCAGAATGAAGTAGTTAATGAGCAGAATAATCTGGGAAATTACCCATTCTTAATTTAATATTTATTGTGAGTTTTCTTCTATGAAATTCGTTGAGTAATTATTAGGCACACAATGAAGTATAAATGTCACCCCTACTTATTGGTACACATTCATATAAGAAATAGTATTTTCATGTTAGTGGTCGTTCAAATATATAACGTAAGTCGAACAGCTATATTATTGTAATTATCACGAAAAAATTATTGTTTACAGCTTACCTGTACCTCTCTCAATTTTTCAAGGGCTCCTCAAAACAACATGAATACAGGGTAATAAAATATTCGTAATTTTCGAATCACCGGCCTGTTTTGATATTGTCATTATGCAAAGGCATGCAAGTCGTTTTGTTAAGTATTCAATGATAATAAAGCCATAAATATTTAAACTTGGAATTATAGATAATTTTCAACATCCTGTAACTCCGTAATTTTTCACATCCGAGATAATGTTATAGCTTGTTGTCATCGACACAATCAAGGCATTTTAAATCGGCTTTGGTCTGGTACTGTGTTAAGAATCACCCTGTATATTCGTAATGATAAAATATAAAACTTAAGACTGCCTACATGCCTGAAGTTTTGCTTTTTTATATCTACCATGATAATATTTAAGTTTTCCGAAGATTTTCAGAAAAATTGATTACCCTGTATATTTTGTAATCTATAAGTTTTAGACGATTGATAGATGTTATTGGTAAATTCTAAATAGTGGTGAATATGCCAATAACCTTCATATATAAACATGCTTACACATGATTTATATAGATTCATCTAGAAGGCTATGATTAAATATTTTCCGAATAATTTAATATCCATCTATTGTTGACTTTTAAAATAAATGACGTTTGTATTACTTTAAGCGAGCATTAGACCGTGTTTTAAATAAATATTATTGTATATAGCTGTTATGTTTGCAATAGATACTTTCAACTTCGACTCACTATTCGTTTAGACGAGGGCGATAATATAGATGTGCTTAACGTTACTAATTTTAGAAGACAAGCTGCAGGATATCCTAAAGTCGATGATATACAAGAAGTAAGATTATGTTTAAACTGTTATAACGCAATTATACAGGAACTTAGTAGAGTAAAATCTAATGTTTGTATGTCCCTGCTTCAAAGATTTGTACCTAGTAATATTGAATTTAGATCAATAACCAGAGAAAATTATATCATAAATCATGTCCCTAAATCGTACGCTATATAACCCTATAGCAGATACTCCAAAGGCTATATTTTATGTCGATTGTACATATAACTCAATTGAAAAAAGTAGTAATTTTAGAATATTACGTCAGTCCTGTTGCTATTTTAAGAGAGAACATTTAGTTAAGCCAGGAATTACAGTAGCTCCTGACGGATATATTTTATTAATCAATGGTCCCTATTTTTCTGATGCATCTAATAATGATGCAGCAATCTTATGGCAACAATTAACTAATGATAATATTGAATTTAGAAACTGGATTTCAGAAGGAGATGTAGTAATAGTAGATAGAGTGACTACAGAGATGTTATTCCTAGATTAGAAGAACTTTGATTAGTTACTTATATGCCACCTTTACTTCATCAAAACCAACGGCAATTATCAACAAGTGAAGTCTATTAGCGAGACTAATAACTAAAACTCGTTGGGTTGTAGAAGCTATAAATGGACATTCTAAATCCATTTTTAAAATGTTTTAAAGGCTGCAGATCCACGCATCATGCTGTTAATTTGAGTGGTTTTTATCAGATTGCAGGTGCGTTGTTAAATAAGTTTCATCCTCTTATAAATGTACTAGGTACAGTTGAAATTTTAAACAAACTAGATGACGTTAATATTATACAAGCACGCGTTAAAGCCCAAAATCTGACTACCAGAAATGGTCGGTGGCGAAGACTGAACCACATGCATATTCCTGAATTTCCTCGAGTAGATATCAATTTTCTAAAAGACTGTAGGTTCTTATCATATTCAAGATAAACTGCAAAAAGAAGAAAATAATATTTTAGAAATAGACAAGTTTAGACGAGAGAATAATTTTTTACGTTTTAGAATATATTCTAGGTTCAGAAACGCAACTTAATATATGCTTTGTTAGCATACGAAGAGGAACTATTTTCTACTATTATTGTCCATGCGGTTCGAGAACTTTAAGTACTTGCGCACATGTTGCATCAGTGTTATGGTTTCTTGAATACGCAAGGCACCAAAATAATATTAAATTTCCAACAACACGTTTACAAAATAACATCGATGATGCAGGAGACCGAATATTTCCAGAAAATATCGATCTCGGTCTCATAGTAGAAGAAAATTAATGTGTACTACCATCTAGTATTTGCATCTAATACTTAACGTTAACGTCTTAGTTTAGTTAGGTCAGTCATTTGGTCGTTTATCTTTAGTTCAGGCTGTCCCTTTAAATTAATGTTTGACTTTTATCTTCTCATATACCTAACCTCCTATACCTTACAAAGTATCTGAATTCATATCTTTAGTGTTTGTAATAAATTCAGTTGTCTTCTGTAATTGCTATTATCGTTATATTTTTCCAAGTTATTAGAACATTAATAACAATGTCAAAAAGAGAAAAGAGAATCGGGTGTTGTGAAAATTCTACGTACATATGTACCAAACTTGATGCCAGAAAAGACGTGCCAAAAATGTAATGATTTTTTTATATAAATTAGTAAGATATATTGAGATAAATGGGTAAAAGGTTGGGTGGGTGGAACTCGAGGTGCGACCACCTGCTTGTGGTGTTTTGGGTTGATTTATATAACATTCAAAATCGGTTTTATTATCTTGTAGCTGCCATAAATCCCTTGAGTTTTAAATCAAGCGAAGAGCTGCACAAAGCTGAATTTTTTTAATTTTTTAATTTCTCACCCCTAAGGGCCCAGTTAAATATTTTATTTTTTTACTTATTATTTATATAGAGTATAAACAACATAAGACACCACTTTTTTGTAATTTTTGACCTACCCTATTACACAAGCAGTGTAATAGTCCTACAGGGGCTAACACTTAAAACAAAATGTATTAGGGCTTTACCTTATTGGTGACGTGACTTATAAGTCTCTCGTTGAGAGGAATGTTTTTAAAAAGAATTTTTATTACTATTGCTTGAATAAAAACCCAAAATAAATTATATTTAATATTTAATGATAATGTTATCGTTACAAGCTATTATATCAGACTGACTTTATTTTATTAAAATGTTACTATGAGAAAAAATTAGAGTCAGCAATTCACACACACACACACTTCACATAGGTTCAGTAACACTGCCGGCAACCCGATACTGTTTTCCTGTAAAAGGTATATGGGGTCATCGATCATAACTCGTGTAAAGAGGATCTCAATCTGATATAAATATACAATATAGAGAGTCAATATAAAGAGACAATGCTCCAGTCAAAATAAACATGTAATCCGATCATTATTTATTTCTCTATATACTACTTAGACCTACCGTATAATGAACTTTTTTTGTAATGAAATAATGTATGACCCTGTATGTGAACTAAGATTTTTTTGATAAACAACTCGCAAGTTAAAAGGCAATTATTTTCTATTTTTTGCTAATAATTTCAACATTTTGTTGATTTTTTCGCCTTACATATTCAACCGCAATCACCCTGTACCTACGAAATATTTTTGGCTGTCCTCAAGTAGTACAAGGGCTATATTTCTAATCCAACACAATGTGTCAAAATAATAAATATACAGTATTTCTCTGGAGCATATCTACTTATGTCAGTATATTTATTGTTTAAAATTCATATATTTGGTACAAATTAAGTTGTATTTTGAAAACTAGTCATTGGATCTTATTTTAGCAATAATAATTTCCAACAAATACTTCAAGAACTATACAATATAAAATATTGAGAGACTTTGACGGTGATATTGTTTTTTTTTGTTCGGTATTTCAGCTATTTTCGTTTGGTGAAAACACATACTTTGACTAAAAAGTATCTGCGGAATTATTAATAATAATAATAAGTGAAAATATGTTAATTATGGTAGTTAAGTATGTATTTTGACTACACAGAATAAGTAAATAATTTCCAAAAATATTTAAGGGTGATTTATGGTGTCCATTTTAAAGAATTAGGGATTTCCAACTTCAACATCCTGTATCTTAAAATCTAGTCATAGGATACGATTGGGCCCATGGACACTCAAGTAATTTAACATATCAAAAATTCAGATATTTTGACGGTACTCCTGTTTGCATAAGAAAAGTGCGTAGTCCTTTATATTATCCATTTCGTATGTATAGTTTGTAAAATTTTTTTTTATGGAAAAATATTTTTTATTTAGTACATTTAGCGGAAAAGAAATATGTCTACCATGCACGAGACATGACTTTCCGACTTCTGTGATACGTTCTTCATTTATTTTCTTTTGTGAGAGTTTAAAATATTATTTTTTATAATTTATCATTAAATTTTACCCAATAACTTTTTTTTATTTAAGTTATTAAATCTTAAATGATATTCTACAAAAAAATTACTGTTCCATATTAAATTAGATTGGTTATACACAAAAAATTGACCACACTGACTAATTATTAAACGTTTTTTTTATGCCCGTGTAACTTCTGAATCTAATTATCTCCTTTTATTTATCCACGTTTTTTTATCATCTAAACCCTGAATTTATATTCAGTTAGCCAATTTGTACAAAAAAATTACCTTTATAATTGGATGAATAACAAACATCCAAACCCAAAACTAAAAAATCTATCAAAATGTCCAAATTAGTTGGATAGAGCAATTTCTAACTTGGTGCAGTAAATTTTAAATTTGAGACAAGAGTAAAATGGATTTCTTCCGTTACGTTATCCCATAGAGCGCCGTTGCATTATGAACTCTAAAATATTTATAGATGCCAAGGCTGAAATGAAAATAAATTTCAAATTAAATTGTTTTTTATGCCTTGCCGGTTTCCGTGGGAATTTCCATTTTGTTTGTTGAAGTTTTCAATTTCCTCGTCATTAGATATTAATGCTTGACAAAAAGAGTTTCACGGTCAAGAAGAAAATTAAATTTTCTCAGGTCGTTGTTCATTATTGGCTCAATGTGAGGGAATTTCATATTTCAAGTGCAAAACATTAATTATGAATGTTGAATAATTAAGGAAAGTAATTATTTCCAATAAGAAATAAGCACGCAACATGCAAACCTGAAGTTTGGACATTATAGTCCTTGTCCCTATTTTGAAAACTTTAAATTATAGTTCATCTTTGTTGTAGTCGATATTAGAAAATATGTAAGAAGCATTATAAATGGCCATTTTAGGCCAATAACGGTGAGCGCACCGAAAGCTAATAAAGTCAGTTCTGTAAAGTTGGCTCCCCGAAATTCGAAAATTTTAGTTTTAGAACCAGCATACGTTTGACCACCTATTGACCATGTTTGACTACACACCAACTTTTTTTGTCCACCCTCAGAAACTTAAATATTTAAAAAATGTATATTAATGGCCGAGTGCCCGCTGGCCCCCCGAAATTAATATTTTTTAAAACTGATTGCAACATAGAATTAACCAATTTATTTTTGATCATGTTTGGCCATCCCTAATGTCTTTTTAACACCCTTAAAATAATTTAAAGGGGGTAAATTATAGAAAAACAATAGTTTTGGGATAAATTTCAACTTTGAAAGATATATCAATGGTCAGAAAGGCACAATAGGATCCAAAAACGTTTAAAATTATGTATCGCCATTTGATCGCCCCCTAAAATATCTTAAAAGACCCCAGAGGGGTTAGACATTCAAAAAAAACATTTCCCAATCCAATTTTTAGTTAAAAAAATGGTCAAACGACATAAGTACACTAAAATAATCTTAATGTGCCCAAGTACTGTGAAAATTCAAAACATAAAATTTAAAAATCAAATTTCCACTTGGAAAAAATGGCCAATCAAGATAAGTTTACAATAAAGATTTATAACGATTTAGAAATATGTTTTGGCCTAGTCAGTCCTAGGTGGTACTAGGAAGTCCTAGTTAGTCATAGTCCTAGACAGACTGTTAGTCATAGTCACTGCTAGCCAGTCCTAGTTAATCATGGTTAGCCCTACTTTGTCCTAATTTGTTCTACTTTGTCCTACTTTGTTCCAATTGGTCCTATTTAGTCCAAGTCACTCCTATTCGGTTCTAGTCAGTCCTAGTCAGTCCTAGTCAGTCCTAGTCAGTCCTAGTCAGTCCTAGTCAGTCCTAGTCAGTCCTAGTCAGTCCTAGTCAGTCCTAGTCAGTCCTAGTCAGTCCTAGTCAGTCCTAGTCAGTCTTAGTCAGTCTAGTCACTTCTAGTCAACTAAAGTCAGTTCTAGTTACCTGTAGTCAGTCCTTATCAGTTTGGGATTAGAATTCCAAGGTGAATTTTGTATGTGATACTACTAGATGGTCCATGTATAGATTTCGAAGATAAAGTTTGTAAAGTATACTACCAAATGTTGTTGGTCAATTTCTTTATTTCTTATTTGTATCTACATTTATAATATCACAGAATAAACAATATGCAATAACAATTAATATTTAATTATTTAATGTTATATTAGAAAAAATATTATTATTCCAATTTAAATATCTCCAAATAGGTGTTTTGAAAATAAGTCCGTATTTTTTATTATGATTTAAACATTAAACTTGAGCTAAAATTGGAACGTGTTTATTATTAATTGCATATAAAATTAAACATTTTAATCCAATAAATAATGAATTTCATACACAGGATGTTAAGTTAATAGGTGAATATAAAGAAAAATGTTCAAATCTGAACAGTTCTTATCAGTCCCTATCAGTCCGAGGCACCCTTAGTCACTTCTAGTCAGTCCTAGTTAGTCCTAGTCAGTCCTAGTTAGTCCTAGTCAGTCTTTGTTAGTCCTAGTCAGTCTTTGTTAGTCCTAGTCAGTCCTAGCCAGTCCTAGTGAGTACTAGTCAATCCTAGTCAGTCCTAATCAGTCTTAGTCAGTCCTAGTCAGTCGAAGTCAGTCCTAGTCAGTTCTAATCAGTCCTAGTCAGCCCTAGTCAATCTTAGTTAATCCTAGTTATTTCAAGTTAGTCCTAATCAGACTCAGTCCTAGTCAGATGTCAAAACAAAGGCAGAGCTAATAGATGCTTAAGTGAACTTGCACTATCTGTCTACTAAAATAGTTTTTATAGACCAAAGCTTGTAAACGTAATATGCAGAACATAGTTTTCAAACTAGCGTAACGGATTTAATAAAACAAAATATATTTTTTAAATTTTTTTAAACACTCTAGGCGTTTTCTTTGTTGAGAATACAAAATTACTCTATTATGTTACGTTGAACGTAGATAAAGTTAAGTTTTTAGTATACATTGATCTTTGGTGTTGCTAAATAAATGATTCAATTACCTTTTTACTCTATTAATTTACATTATTAAAATACATATAAAAAATATAGTAGTCTATGGCAAATGCGATTTATTATTTAAGCATTGAAGGATGAGGTATAAATAAAATATCTACCTCTTAAACCTGTACTGCATTTTGCAAATTAAAGTACTGCACTTCATTATTTTCTAGACTCTATACTGATTTGTTTACTATGTTTTAATTAAATATTCTCAATGTGCCAATAAATTAAAGGGGTGTAAATTGTGGGAGCAGAGGTGATACAAACTTGTCTCGTGCTTTGTACTTTCCTCTTTTTTTGGTCTTCCAGCAGTAGTAGCAGCAACAACAATATTTTAACGTTGTTTAAATTCAACTCATTTATATATACATGATTTATCAGAAAATAAAAAAACAATAGTAAAATGGAAACAATGTTAAAAGGAAAATTTATCATGTACGAATTTATGTAGAGGGAATTATAGTAACAAATCAAAATTTATAATTTTTGTCCACGACCACTTAATAATGAATCAATATTCTACCTCCTAACTAAAAGCATATGGTACCCATATATCACGGAGTGAATTATGATAATTCACGCTTTTGTAATTCTGGCACATTCTGGTAGATAACTAAAGATAGGCGATACTTTCCATAACGATATTTTCTAGATCTAAAAATCAAAAAATCAATAAATCAATAAATCAATAAATCAATAAATCAATAAATCAATAAATCAATAAATCAATAAATCAATAAATCAATAAATCAATAAATCAATAAATCAATAAATCAATAAATCAATAAATCAATAAATCAATAAATCAATAAATCAATAAATCAATAAATCAATAAATCAATAAATCAATAAATCAATAAATCAATAAATCAATAAATCAATAAATCAATAAATCAATAAATCAATAAATCAATAAATCAATAAATCAATAAATCAATAAATCAATAAATCAATAAATCAATAAATCAATAAATCAATAAATCAATAAATCAATAAATCAATAAATCAATAAATCAATAAATCAATAAATCAATAAATCAATAAATCAATAAATCAATAAATCAATAAATCAATAAATCAATAAATCAATAAATCAAAAATCAAAAAATCCAAAAATCCAAAAATCGAAAAATCGAAAAATCGAAAAATCGAAAAATCGAAAAATCGAAAAATCGAAAAATCGAAAAATCGAAAAATCGAAAAATCGAAAAATCGAAAAATCGAAAAATCGAAAAATCGAAAAATCGAAAAATCGAAAAATCGAAAAATCGAAAAATCGAAAAATCGAAAAATCGAAAAATCGAAAAATCGAAAAATCGAAAAATCGAAAAATCGAAAAATCGAAAAATCGAAAAATCGAAAAATCGAAAAATCGAAAAATCGAAAAATCGAAAAATCGAAAAATCGAAAAATCGAAAAATCGAAAAATCGAAAAATCGAAAAATCGAAAAATCGAAAAATCGAAAAATCGAAAAATCGAAAAATCGAAAAATCGAAAAATCGAAAAATCGAAAAATCGAAAAATCGAAAAATCGAAAAATCGAAAAATCGAAAAATCGAAAAATCGAAAAAAAAAATCGAAAAAAATTGAAAAATCGAAAAAAAAACCGAAAAATCGAAAAAAAATCGAAAAATCGAAAATATAAAAAAAAATCGAAAAATCGAAAAAAAAATCGAAAAATGGAAAAAAAAACGAAAAAAATCGAAAAATCGAAAAAAAATCGAAAAAAAAATCGAAAAATCGAAAAAAAAATCGAAAAATCGAAAAATGGAAAAAAAATCGAAAAATCGAAAAAAAAAAACGAAAAAAAATCGAAAAAAAAATCGAAAAGTCGAAAAAAAATCGAAAAATCAAAAAAAATAGAAAAATCGAAAAACATTGACAAATCGAAAAAACGATAAAAACGAAAAATCGAAAAGTCGAAAAAACAACAGTTAGTTACCTATGTTTAATAAAAACTTTCCATTCTACACGACTTATAAGTCTCTCGTTGAGAGGAATGTTTTTAAAAAGAATTTTTATTGCTATTGCTTGAATAAAAACCCAAAATAAATTATATTTAATATTTAATGGTAATGTTGTCGTTACAAGCTATTATATCAGACTGACTTTATTTTATTAAAATGTTACTATGAAAAAAGTTAGAGTCAGCAATTCACACACTTTACATAGGTTCAGTAACACTGCCGGCAACCCGATACCGTTTTCCTGTAAAAGGTATATGGGGTCATCGATCATAACTCACGTAACTTTTATTTAATAAAGAAACCATAATGGTCGTGGACAAAGTATAGTATTAGACTCGCAATTTATGGCCATTATTCACTCGGGTGACTTGCGTGAATAATGGCTACAATAAATTGCTCGTTTAATAATATACTATTAAAGGACCAATACCAACTATTATGTTAATTATAATACACATGTTTGTAATACAATAGTAGTTGTGTAATAAATATAGTCTTTATTTATAATCAAAAATATTTATATGTGAAAAGTGTGGAAATATGTCATACTTGGTACTTTTCAATTATATTATAATCATAATTATTTCCCTATTTAAAATTGATTGATTTGAAAGAAGAAATTTAATATATGGCATATATCTGTTTTTCTAATCGAATAATAAAAACTGCCAAATATTGTGTAGACTATTTTTAGTAGCCTATTCTGTTTGTAACTAGCATTGCTGTCAAATTAAAATTGTATTAGAAAAAAATAGGCACACAAACTTTGAAATAATTGTCATTTTATTGCAGCATTAACTAAAACGAAATGCTAAAAGAATATTAATATTTAAATTAAAAAAAAAGTCTGACATATTTCTTTTAAATTACCTTCTCATTTCGTTGAAAAATATCCTGTCCATATTCCTTTTCTTATTTTATTAAACAAAATTTTTCTAGACACATCGTCTGTAATGGTTTAAGGTATTCCAAAACGTCGTTCTTTTGTCGTACAATCTCTCATTGTCCACATAACCTCCAGGCTGCTACCCTGTTTCATTTTGTATCTAATTCCCAGTTTTCCAGGTAAGTACATACTTCAATAACTTAAAATTTCCTTCTGCCAACTCCTATTCCGCTTCTGCGAATTTTCGAAGATGGTGGAGAAAATTCTATTTACTATTCATTATCCGAGCTTTGAGATCGTCTCCTTGACATTGCATGTATTTTAGGACCCTCTAGGTGGTTATTTTTTTATGTGGATGCTCCAAAAAAGGGTTTTATGTTTGATATGTTTGTGCATATGAGAATAAAAGAATTTAGAGGTTTTTGAAATTTTTTTCAATAATAATATTATGACTAATAATTCAGTTAAATAGTGGACATGGATGAGGTAATATGTTTGAAGTAGTCAAGAGATAAAAATAGTAAAAGTCTGTGAATTACAAGGATAAAGCAGGATTCAATGATCTAATTTAAATTTTGCTTTATTTCTCGAATGGGAAAAACATTACTATTTGGCAAATGACAAAATGAAGATTTTTCCTAGAAATTTTTCCTTTCGTTTGTTAACCTTACTTATTTTACAAACATATATAAGTGTATAGGCCAGGTCAAAAAAGAATCTGCACCATATTGTAACGAAGGTAGAGGAGGAACTCAGTAACCAAGAAATGGTCCTATACTCTGCTTTTAAACTAGGAGGAGCGATTTGACAGGCAAGTTCACATAGACCAAAATATCTAATAATGACATTTGTTTATCCATATTTGACATATCGATGTTGATACATTTAATACTTTTATTTGTACTTATTTCGTGTTTTATTCATTTTAATTACCTACACCGAGAGAAGAGTTATTTATTTGTTTGACATAAAAATATTGAAAAATTTTAATATAAAAAAATAATTTATTCCAGTGCAATTTCTTTAATGCTAATTTATTTATACAATTGTTTTTCCCAAACTATTAAAGGACTTCGCAATAATCTTATGGAAATTGGGTTTCTGTCAAATTGTCTGAATTTTGGATATGTTGTAGATTTTTTCATCCTGAACAAAAGTCTCTATGGGCACAAAGTGCCAAAATGAATATTTTGGCAGCTACGGAGCTACCAAAGCTCCCCTGACCCGTTACAAAACTATTCATTTTCAATACTATTTACAGATATCAAAAGCATATTTCAATTATTCTAATATATAGGGTAATGTTTTTGAGGTCACTGGATTCAACCCTTATGTCAGATTGGACAAATTGACCGTTGACAGCTGTCAATTCATTGTCAACGAGGAATATAAAAGTAAATATCCTCTTTTCACATTGAGAGTTTGGATTTTTAAGGTCGCTGAATTCAATTCTCATGTCAGATTGGACAAACTGACCATTGACAGCTGTCAATTCACTGTCAACGAAGAATAGAGAAGTAAATATTCTGTGTTGACATTGAAAGTTTGGGTTCTTGAGGTCACTGGATTCAATCCTCATGTCATATTGGACAAATTGACCGTTGACAGCTGTCAATTCACTGTCAACGAGAAATATAAAAGTAAATATCCTCTTTTCACATTAAAAGTTTAGGTTTTTAAGGTCGCTGAACTCAATTATCATGTCATATTGGACAAATTGACCGTTGACAGCTGTCAATTCACTGTCAACGAAGAATAGAGAAGTAAATATCCTCTGTTGATATTGAGAGTTTGGGTTCTTGAGGTCGCTGAATTCAATTCTCATGCCAGATTGACAAAATTGACAGTTGACAGCTGTCAATTGACTCAACGAGGAATATAAAAGTAAATATCCTCCTTTCACATTGAAAGTTTGGGTTCTTGAGGTCGCTGAATTCAATTCTCATGCCAGATTGGCAAAATTGGCAGTTGACAGCTGTCAATTCACTGTCAACGAAGAATAGAAAAGTAAATATGCTCTGTTGACATTAGGAGTTTGTGATTTTGAGGGAGCTAAATTCAATTCAAATATCAGATTGGAAAAATTGACAGTTGAAAGCTGTCAATTTACTGACAAAGTAGAATAAATATTAAAGAAATTATTTTTGACCTTAGAATGATTTGTTTTGAGCCTGCTAAATCCAAAGCTGATGTACAGTCAGAGAAAATAATAGTTTACAGCTGTAACTCTAATTACAATGAATGTTGGTATTAAAATACGTTTAACTTAAATCTTGCTATTTGCAACATTTCTATGCTTCTTAGATCATTGAATCCAAGTAAGTCATAAAATTGAAGACACCATAAGTTTACAGCTGTCAACTAGGTATGATAATCTTTACCAAGAGAATACCTATGTTTGAAAGGAATATAATTATGCCGAAATATTTGTTGTGTTTCGATCATCGCTAGTCAATGGATTCTTGAGAGGCTTCATTTATTCAAAAACCCAAACTCTCAATGTGAAAAGAGAAGATTTTCTTCTTTATTCTACTTTGACAGTGAATTGACAGCTGTCAACTATCAATTTTTCCTATCTGGTATGAGAATTGAATTCAGCGACCTCAAGAACTTAAACTATCAATGTCAACAGAGAATATTTACTTCTCTATTCTTCGTTGACAGTGAATTGACAGCTTTCAACTGTGAATTTGTCCAATCTGACATGAGAATTGAATTCAGCGACCTCAAAAACCCAAACTCTTAATGTGAAAAGAGGATATTTACTTTTATATTCCTCGTTGACAGTGAATTGACAGCTGTCAACGGTCAATTTGTCCAATCTGACATAAGGGGTGAAACCAGTGACCTCAAAAACATTACCCTATATATTAGAATAATTAAAATATGCTTTTGACACATGTAAATAGTATTGAAAATCAATAGTTTTGCAACGGGTCAGGGGAGCTTTGGCAGCTCCGTAGCTGCCAAAATATTTATTTTGGCACTTTGTGTCCATGGAGAATTTTGTTCAGGATGACAAAATCTACAACATATTAAAAATTCAGACAATTTGACAGAAACCCAATTTCCATAAGATTATTGCGGGGTCCTTTACAATGTAAAAAATAATGTGTTGAAAATATGACGAGGTTATTTGGGTAAAAATGCATTTTTTAAAACGGCTTTTGGAAGATTAAAGAACCTTTTAAATAAGAGACAGAACTGGCCCAAATCGGGTTGCCGGGAGTTTTCGAGGTCGCTGATCACGATTATGATGTTCATATTGATCTAAAGCCAACCTGGAGCTCAGGAATGTCGATGAACGTCATCTCCCGAAATTCATGCGGGGAAGGAGAGAAACTCAGCGTCCGGTGTTTTTTGGGTCGCTAAATTCAAATATGACATCGGAGAACACCCCCCAGATATCTGGTATGCCGGAACCTGGACGTGGACGTCATCCCCCAGAATTTTCCTGACAAAATCGCCAAAAACAACCCGAAAATCATTGTGGAGGCGTTTTTTGGGGCGCTGAATCCAAATTTCACATCAAAAACGACCCCCTGAACACCTGATGCACCGGAACCTGAATGCAGACCTCATCTTCGTGATTTTTCCTCACCCAATCGAAAAAGACAAACCGAAAATCGTTATGGGTTTTTTTTGGGGTGCTTCATTCAAATATGGCATCGGCGAACACCTCCCTGACACCTGGTGCGCATGAATCAGGACGTGGACGTCATCCCCGAGAATTTTCTTGACAAGATCGCCAAAAACAACCCGAAAGTTATTATAGGGGCGTTTTTTGGGCATCAATCCAAATTTCGAGTCGAAAACGATCCCCTGAACACCTGATGCACCGGAACCTGGACGCGGACCTCATCTCCGTGGGTTTTTCTCACACAATCGAAAAAGACAAACCAAAAATCGTTATGGGGGATTTCTTGGGGCACTGAATCCGAATTTTTTGTCGAAAACAACCCACCAAAACCTGGCGCACCGAAACCTGGCCCTGAACGTCATCTCTGTGGGATTCTCCTAAAATTCACGCGGGGAAGGAGAGAAACTCGGCGCCCGGAGGTTTTTTGGGTCGCTGAATTCAAATGTGGCATCGTCGAACACCTTCCGGACACTTGGTGCGCCCGAACCTGGACGTAGACGTCATCCCCGAAAATCTTTGTAGGGGCGTTTTTTGGGGCGCTTAATTTAAATTTCACGTCGAATACGACCCCCCGAACACCTCGTGCACCGGAATCCGGCCCTTAACGTCGTCTTTGAGGGTTTCCTCACGCAATCGATGCAGACGAACCCAAAATCGTTATGGGGGTTTGTTTGGGGCGCTGAATCCAAATTTCAAGTCGAAAACGATCCTTCCATTACGATTTTTTTTTTTTTCGAATACATCTTCACACGATGAAATAGAAAGATGGGTTTAAAAATATTTTAAATTTTTTTTATATTTTTTGTAATCGTCCTCATGTTTTATTAATTTTTGACTGCACCCGAAGATGGAAAAGTTTTCCGAAACATATGTAGTGCTGTGCTAAACAATTGAAAATAAAAAAGGACCGAATAAACCAACGATATTTTTATTTATATAAAATTCTGCTATGGTCAAGAAATTATTCTTATTCAATTAGGATTTTAATTGTCACAAATAAATCTTTTTCTCCCTGTATTATTAATGACAAAGTCATTGTAAATGGTCAATGCTTAATACCAACGACGGAAAAGAAAGAAAATTCCATTAAAATCGTCGAAAAAGTTGATTTGTCTGTTTATTTATTAATCCATACAAGCTAATTTAGCTTGATTACATGGATAATATTTATAGAAAAAATAAGTTACAAATAATCAATGGAGACAGAATTGCTTAAAATTATTATTATCAGGATTGTAGGAGTAGCAAGCAGTTTACATTATTCTAACAGTATTATTACAAGGAGACGTTCAGAACATGATTGAGGATCATTCTGTAAAACATTGATTGTGGTAGAGTCCACTCAGGTGTGACAATTCATTATTATTATTAGCGAGTTTCAACATGGTTGCAAGAGGGGCTCTAGCGGTTGCTACTGATACGTGGACATTAAATAATATTCTATACCTAGTACAGCTGGAAGGTACATGGAATGGTAATAATTGCAATATTTCCGTACTATTTATTTTATTATTAATTATTTTATACAGAAACATTATAACTGTCAGACAGCGCCTTTGTTCTAGGGCCAAAATTTTAAATTCCTCTCTTAATCGGGTGGGCCTCTCATTGTGAATTGGGATCTTTAAAAAGTAAAAGTAATATTGACTCTAAAATGCACAAATACCAAACTTTGATCAAATCGTTCGAATATTTTTAAAAATAATTAGAAAGTAATTTTTATTAGGTATACCTAACTAAACTAAAAATCACCATGTGTTACCGTGTCGATGGTGGAAAACCCCACTCCTCACCTGTAAATAAAATGACACCATCACCATCGAGTCGGTGGTGTAGCAGTCTCGCGCGCTTATATTCATTAATAGGCAAGTTTGTGGTCAGAGACAGACGGGCTTCGAATCTCAGGACAAACCATGTGAATTTTTAATTAAATTGCATGGTTCTGTATAGGATTTGATGTGTGCCGTATTAATAGAAATATAATTTCTGTTGATATGACCTGCAGATTATAAAATCGCTATTCATTACCGTCTCGAAGATGGTGGGTGAGGTTTTCCGGGTTTTACTCACCTGTAAGTCAAGTGGCACCATCAATCATGTTTAAGTCGCCCCGGAGCACCACGGCAAATAATAATAATAGGTCCCTTTCCCCGCACAATCTCAGCTTTTGGGGTTAAAATTCACTCGTAAGGGGGTGAATTAGGGAGAGTATTATTATTATTATTACTTATCTTTAAGTCGCCCCGAAGCGCCACGGCAAAAAATAATAATAATTGTCCCTTCTCCGGATAAGCTCAGCTTTTGGGGGTTAAAATTCACTCGTAAGGGGGTGAATTAGGAGTAGTATTATAATTATTAAACAAATAAAAACTTTGAATAATATACATAGTGTAACAAAAATAGTTTCTGGTGTCGACAATCAAGTTAACTTATAACGTGCTTTTATAAAAAATGATAGTAAAAAAGTTGCAGAGTGTTTAAGTAAACATTTTAATTTATTTTGTGCTCAAACTTTAAAACAACTTAACATATTTTTATAAAAATGGGATTTTAGTATACAGTAACTAATAAAATGAAGTGGCTTTCTAAATTGTTCTATTTATTGCTTTTAAAAGGGTTCCGCACCCCTTTGAGCTGCTAGTTTTGACAATAAACTTCAGTTTAAAAACAAAATGCTATTGAAATTGAGCTACAGGCACCAGAAGGAAGACCATAGCGAATTTTTTTTACTATTTTACAACTTCATAGATCAATAATACAAAAGAATAATGTACGCTTTCATTGTCTAAAAAAGTAGGGAGAAACCTTTCTAAAAATCTATAGAATTAAAACAATTTTAAACGCCAGTAACTTAATTTTCTTCTTTTATTGGCCAATATATATTGTAACGGAGGAAATTATAAGTAGTTTTAGAAAGAATTTGAATGAAGTCAATATGAAAAGTAACATTAAAAACTTTAAGTCAAATACCTTTGCTATGAAATATGTAGAAATAAAATAAAACAAGGCAAATTTGAAAAAATAAGACTAAATGATGACTGAATTAAAATTTAATCAACGAATTTATTCAAATTTACAAGTTTTAAACATTTTCAAGTTATAATATTACTAAAAGTAATTGTCCTTACCACAAAATTGACTTTGTGTATGAATATCTGCTATTAAAATCGCTTTTGAGTGGAACTGCAAGTTCAGTCAAGTAAAGAGTACTTTCTTAACAAGACTGGAACACATTTCAGACATATTTTAGATAATTAACACTAAATTATAGTGCTTATAAAATAATACAATGTAGTCATGACATAAATGAGGATAAATTGCAAGTTTCTGAAAAGTTTCAGATCTCAAAAGGACTTAATAAAGGAATAATTCAATTTGAACAGCAGATTTTTAAATCAATAATTATATGAGAAATGTTTTGCATAAAATGGTTAGTAAATTATAAAGTAAAGTAAGATTAAGATTTTAAATAATTTTAAGTGCAATTTAAAAGAAAACTGTGAATGTCTTTCAATACAAAAGTGAATAATAAAAGAAGTTAAATCATGCATAATTAAATAAAAAGTGATCCAGGTATAGGGTTTTGACAACCAAAATAAAGAATTTTGTAACAAAGTTGGCTCTGAAATAGTGTTTCATAAAAAGCGATTTTCCTCAAATCGAGGGGCAAACAATCAAAGGCAGTGGCCGAAGAAGGTACTACCCAATTAAAAAAAAAAATAATTGAAAAGATCAACATCCTATCTGTACCTGTAGCGAACAACATTCTGTCAGATGGTGACTGACCAGCTATAACTAAGAAATTCCTCCAAATTCAAAAATCCTTTCAAAAAATTATTTCCAAAAACATTAATTTATTTATTGGTAAATAAATGGTTTTTTTTTACCCTAAACAAATCATGGTAATTTGTTTGTATTTATTCCTACTGGAACTCACAATGAAGACGACGCACTAAGAGGTCTAAAATAAGAAGTATTAGAAATTAAAAATTTAAAAAAACCGACTTCAAAAACGTGCAGATGCCATCACCACATCTTAAACAAATTTATATGGGACCACCCCTGAGGTACCCCCTTACTAACAAAAACAGAATCATATAAATCGGACAAGGTGGTAAAGCAATATCGCTAAACATACATAAAAAATGAAGAGTTTGAGGATTTTCTTATAGACACTATTATTAGATTTTGACTAATTTATATGGGACCACCCCTGATGTACCCCCTTTCTAACAAAAAAGGAATCATATATATCGGACAAGGTGGTAAAGCATTATTGCTATATATAAAAAATGAAGAGTTTGAGGATTTTCTTATGGACCCAATTATTAGATTTTGACTAAATTTATATGGAACCACCCCTGAAGTACCCTCTTTCTAACAAAAAAATACCGTGTTAAAGAATAATCGCAAAACAAAAAAAATATATATATATCGCGACGAATTGATAACCTCCTCCTTTTTTGAAGTCGGTTAAAAATAAAACCCTTTTAAACGAGAGCACGGAACTTGACAATAAACCAGAACTGAATCAACAAAATAAAACTCTAAACTTACAGTTCATCAAATTTCTAGAGGCTTTCGACGGCTAGACAGAGAAAGCACTACTGACAGGCATCCCGACGGATTTACGCAATGAAAGTACACTCTGCGCATCAAGTATTTCACTATTTCATTCAGACGTAAATGTCAGATGTAAATTTCGCTAAAATATTTCTTTTATTTTCGTTTGTGTTTTTTGCTCATTACAGTTTAATAGAACCTAAGTATGGAGTTTAATAGCAAATTAAGAGGCCGCGTGATTAACAGTCAATCTCGCGAAATAATAGCCAATGTTATAGAGTTTATGAGAAGAGAAGGAAACTTTAATTCACCTTCAATACCATTGAAAAATTTAAATTATCGTGTTGCTGCAGCCACAGGAGTATCTAAAAACACTGTCGTCCGCATTTCTGGAGAGAAAAAAAGAATCGATAACCGTGAGATATCGGAATTTTCATCACCAAGAAAAACCATTAAAAAACCAAAAACAGTTAATGATATAGATGAAGCTGCACAAGAATCAAATTTTATTTTTTTATTATTAGATAGCTATTTTTGTTTCTGAGTTGTGTTCATTTACAGGCTCAATTTTTTTCCGTTTCTCCTTTTTGATTTTATATGGGGTTTCAAGTTGTTTTTGACTTATTTCGACGTAAATCACAACAACACACTTTTTTAATAAAGCAAACAAGTGTTAAGAGGTATATGTACGTGTAAACTACAATTACAAAAAATTGATATGAAACCCATGAAACCACCAACAAAAATGTAAAGCTAGCTTCCGTACTAGAACATGGTGTCATTCGTCGAGATAATTTATCGTTTTGTTTAATAGATCAAGAAATGTAAATATTCCCCTGTTATTTTTTATAAAATTCTAAGAGAAATAAATTTTTTTCTAAATAGTATAGTTTATTATTTTGTAGAAAAACAAAATTTCGAAAATTTTAGTAATGTTTCAGAAACAACCGTTATTAATAATAGGTACCATTTTCCTTAATAAGGTAGAAATAAAATATAAACTATTTCCACGATTTACAAAGGCCTACAAAAAAATTATAGGTATTTTCCGCTATCCTATAAAATTTATATTTTCTGACTCAATTTCAAAAGGTTGGAGGAATTCCAAAACACCTTTTATGGCATAATAATTATTTTCAATTCTACATACTATCTTTAGCTGCTTTTAAAAACGTTCTAAGAAAGTCCAATCAGACCAATTTAATCCCTAAATTATTCCACACTTTTAAAATTTAATTACCTAAAAATATTAAAAACTATTTAAAATAACTTGTTTAGCAGACTGTACAATAGCTATCTTAGTCACACGTAGCGCGTTCTCTGTCTGGGCGTCGAACACCTCTAGAAATTTGATGAACTGTAATAGAGAGTTGAAGTGATGCTATGAACGTAAACGAATACGTGAAAATTGACATCTACGCATGCGTATTCAAGTATCCTTCACGTTAAAGTCTACGTACATACGCAAGCTTACGGGCTCTGGCGTATGCACCTAACGCATATAAAATAATCTCTTTTTAATTGGGAAAATAATTCTCATTATCTGTCATAGTACGTAATATGTCACGATGCGTTTAACAACTTCAACACATATTTTGAACTTTACCGTAAACATTATTTTTGTGCATTGATGTTTACGTTAACGTACTGGAACTACTTCAATTCTCTAATATCATTTTTATTTATTATATTTAACCTAGATCGCTGGCGATTCAAAGAGATTTGCAATATTTTCCTCTTAATTATCCTCTACCTTTGAAGCGCGAACAGCTACATATCCTTGAAATTTTTTTATTACATTTCTCTAATATTTGAACGAGGACACTTACCTGCGTTTTAATAAATTGTTTTTCCTTTTTAAATGATTTCTTTCAACAAAATAAAGTTCTTGTCTTTTCCAAACTAGAATATTTTCTTTAATTTCATTAAACAAACATAACCCATTACACAAAGTACCCTGTTGTATTGCGGGTAATCGCAATCACAACAAACGAGGCTTTCAGAATCCACCGCCGATAAGTTAGGTAGTTTCATACTCTGAAGAGAACAGGTCCGGCTCCAGCACAGTTGATGACAACGAATTTTAAATAATTTATTTTTAATATAGCTAGTCGGAGCAGACGAATTATTGTCCAGAGACGGAGACGAACTGTGGTGGCGCCCAGGGTTTAATTTATTTATGACTATAATGATAAATAGTGTTTTAATCATTATAACCAACATATTGTGAATTTTTTTTATTATGGCAAGTAAGTTCTGTTAAAGTTTAACTGCATAACTATTTCATAAAACAGTATTCATCAAATATCATTTTTTTTTCATAGCTCGAAATATGGTCATTTTAAAAATAAAATTATGAAAGACAGAGTCGTCTTTGCGCGACAATATGTAAACTGTCGTTGAACTTACTGTAGATATTTTTGATACACTTTGTAGAAAATAAAAAACATGGTATACAAGATAAACGACAGAAAAGTCTAACGTAAATTTTATAGAATAAGCTTTAAATTTAATTTAATTTCCTATTCGGTTGTGAGAACAATTCCAGTACGCAATCATCTCATAACATTTTTATGAAAAATCCTGGTGGGGGGGGGGGCTAGCGACGTCTGGAAGGGGCCGACACCCTAGGCCCCCTGTAGTTACGCGCCTGCTTGTGAAATGGAAGGAACCATTAAACGGGCAGCGATAATTTAAAAAAAACGCCACTGGCCGTCTACATCATAAGTAAAACCTTTACAAGCATTTCTTAAAATATAAGAAGCTTTGAATGACCCTTATTCAAAACAATGGTAGTCGCCGATTGCAAAACCCATCTGCTCGTTTATAGAAAACATGTTTTGGACGATAAGTAGTATAAGTACAAATAATGTTAAGTAAAACCAAGCAAGTGAATATTCTTAAGGGATGCGCACAGAATGCAGTCCTCTCTCTTCTACTATGAAACTTAGTATGAACTGCTAAGAAAATTAAACAATCAAAGGATTTATGCCTAAGTCTTTACTTATGATATAGTAATAGAAACATGTTGTATTAAGAAAGAAAGACTTCTTGTTAAACGTTGACAATGCACAACTCTTAATATTTACCCGAGAAAAAGCTTGGCGCTCTTAGAAACTCTGACCTTGTTTGGAAGTAGGCTAAGACAAACAAACCAAGTAAAATATCTAATCCTAGATAGCAAACTTAATTTAAACTAACACAAATATTGGCCAACAAACGTAAAATATCTCTCAATGCAGGGAAAACATGACGAATAAAATAGGTCCACTAGCTATATTTGGCAATAACAAGACCCATAATCACCTTTGAAGTGGTTGTTCAGTGACCAAAAGTAAACAAGAAAAGAGCCCTCAATACCTGTGAGAGGGTATTGAGTACAGAGGCTGGCACGCCTTTGTGTTACAGGAGCGCTGACAAATACACCGACAGCCTCTAAGGAAATCATTCTAAACCTTCCACACCTTGACCTAGTTATATAGGGGGACTCCACCAGCGCAACAAAACTAGACTATATACTGAAATCTAAGCTCCATTAAAAAGGGATCCTGTTAGAACTGAATTCTACATTGTTACTTAATTATAATAATTGCCATGTAGTTTTAATTTTAAAAATAAGGATCCTCAAAAACGACGATAGATGGCGCAATCTGTAGATATTTGTATGTAATATTACGCCTAATAAACATTTGCAGGAATATTGATGGGTCGCCATATATATCTAAAAATATTTTAGTCAGTTGCCGGAAAAATATGGGCGTACCTAAAGTTTGATGTAATATAGATGAATGTGACTTTGAATTGAAACGATAGCCGTCTCCGCAGAAAAGCCAACACCGCAATAGTACCTCTGCCAATACTAAAATGGAGAATTAAGAATCTGTTTTTTGTGATAACCTGTTCTATTTCAATAATTCCAAAAATGCATCATACACATTTGTTGTTACTGATTTAATTAATAAAAAAAAAAGAATAAAAAGGTTATCCATTTATCGAAAGTCATGACCACAAAAAGTATTTATTATTATTAAAAATAGGAGAAACACATGTCAATAGATAGGAATACTTGTAATATTAATATACCCCTTCTTGCTTCGTCGATCACATTCTATATAAAAACCATTCATTTTCGTTCCCTGAAAAGGTAAAACTTATTTACAATTGTCATACAAAGTACTAGACTTGACTTACTTGAGATGTTTGAGATCAATAGAACTACTGATAAGCATGGGCGTCGTTACACAATTCTATAGGGGGGGCCAAATTTTGAAAAAATTTAGAATTTTTATTAGTTAAAAAACAGAGAAAATGAAAAATAAAAGATCAATACAACTAACAAAAGTTTTTAATAAATAAAATAACCCAACAAAAAAGACAGAAACTAAAATAAAAAAAAACAAGAAACTTAAAACACATATTTTTAAAAAACAAATAGAAGGTGTGAGATAAAAGAAAAATGTGAACAAGGAGACAGAGCCATACATAATATATAAAAAAAATATTTATAGAAATATAAAAACAAAAAACTCACTCAAACACGTCGACGAAAACTAGGAAAACGTAATTTTTTAATTTCTTCTTCCTCTATCTAAAATAATCGATAACAGAAAACACGATTTCTTTTTAGTTTTTTGCGATTATTTTTCGATGTACGTTCATCATGCAAAGCGCAGTCAGCCTATTTTCATTCATTATTCGCTCTGTGCGTGACAGCAGCGCCAACTAATTGATGAACTAACGAACGATATTTTGAGAAAATAGGATTGGAAGGGTCGCTATAGGCATTGAGATATTTCCTTAGTGCAGTGGCGACAGAAGGGGGCACAATAGATCTTTTAGGTCGCAGTGTATTAACACCCCATTATCAACATAACATAACATAACGAACGATATTTGCGTATACTGACAATACAATTTTTAATGGAATTAAAAAATATATGTTGATTTTAATAAAAGTATATAGATTTATAAAACAAGTAAAAAAATAATTTTTATTAGGTACTCCAGCTAAAATAAAAGTAGTATAATTAATAATAAAACATAGGCAGGCTACGGTGGTGTAGGTGTTACGGCGCGGCATTCATTTGTCAGCCAATTTTCTGGCAAAACGAGACACGGTTTCAGATCCTACGGAAGACCATGTAAATTTATTTGCATGGTTCTTTATAGGATTTGATGGATCCAATATTAGCAGAAATTTAATTTTTGTTGATGTGACATCCAAATTATTAAAATAAAATCACCATGCATTACCGTTTTCGATGATGGTGGGTGGGGTTTTCCGGGTTTTCCTCACCTGTAAGTCAAATGTCACCATTAATCCTCTTTAAGTCGCCCCGTAGCGCCACGGCAAATAATAACAATAGCCGTCCCTTTCCCCGCACAAGCTCAGCTTTTGGGGTTAAAATTCACTCGTAAGGGGGTGAATTAGGGAGAGTATTATTTTTATTATATATTTACGAGAAAATGTATATGTTGCCTAAGCCTAATAAGTTAACATTGAGGAAAAGGTTAAATAATGTGAAAACAAAAACATTACCATTATATAATAACGTAGTGTCCAAACGTATTAACAAAAATAATTGGTAAATTTGCGATTATAATTCATATTTTCTTTATTTTTAGTTCGAAAGAACCCATAGAAATTAATGAATAAAATTGGTTTCCTATCAATAAATCACAAGATTGCATTTCAGCCACATACAATAATCAAAGGCAAAAATCTAATCCTTGATCAATATTTAAGAATCAAGGGATGTTGAACAACATTGTAAAATAATAATTTATTGTTTATTTAAAACCTTTCAATTTTCTGATGTATACTATTTCCATTATTACTGTTATTATTACAAAAATAAAGGTTTTTTCTTCTTATTGTACAGCTATCCATTTATTTCTTTGATTTAATTTCCATTTTGCTACTAAAAATTTATATAATTTACACTGTTTTTTCTGCTAGTATTTTTACAATTTACAACACAGCAACTATTATTGCTTTATCGCCTTGGACAAATTTCGCTTGTGTTTGATTTTGTAGGTTTTATTGTATTTTTTCGTGGTTTTTAGTAGCATTGCTGCATTTAGTTATTGTCAAGTCAATTAGTGTCAAAGTCATAATAAATACATCTTTTAATTTACTTCTCTCATTTACAAAGAATATTTTATTTCTGTGCTAATTTCACGTAATAATACGTCAATGCGCGTGCGCCTATACTTAATTTAGTACTAAAAATTGGTATCGTTGCAAAAGGAAAAAAATTTGTTTATTTCTAAATTTAGTATTAAATTAATAACTTGATTTAGGGCTAAATTTTAGTATTTAATTTAGTATTGTGACATACAGCCATTACGCGTTGTATAGTCGTAAAAGCCAGGGGGGCAACTGCCCCCCTTGCCCCCCCCCCAAATGACGCCCATGCTGGTAAGCCATCTGTTATTTGCTTAAATAAACAAATCCAACCCAGAGAACGTTACATTTTCCTATCACTCCCCTTTTATTCCTGTTGCTTCTCCTTTTTCCTGCAATAATTAAATATTTTTATCAATCCCTTTACTCTCAGTTCATCAATGTTTATTATTACATTAGGTTATTTTTCATTAAACAGTTTTCAATAAATAATTTTTCGTTTTTTCTAGACACGCTATGCCCATTACACATCAGCCAAGTTGCTAATTCACTTATTGCTTACGGTCCCTACTATAGTTTTTATAAATTTGCTTTGTCCTGGGTTACTAGTTGTATCTGTTGGTTATTAATATACGAACCCATTATTGTTATCATGGTTTTGTTTTCTGATCCCATTGTTAACGTTCTAATCTCTTATGTGTTACTTACATAGCTAAGACTATTCTTTCTACTTTTATCGGTTTATACGCTTATGTCACTTGTCAACCTTTTTTACCTACTTCCTTTACGTTAACGGCCATTTTATATCACTTTCGAGTACCACCACACACCATACACCGAAATTTTCAAAACCGTAATTTCTCAGTTATAATATTGTTCCAAGTGCTCATGTGTGAATTAAATAAGTTATTCTACGCCCGTGAGATAAAAACTTCTTATCTTGCTTATTTTACGTGAAACAAGAAGTTTATTAACGCACGCGTTTTTCTTATCTCACTGCCTTTTAATCAATCACATAAAAAATTCAAAATGTTAAAATCTATGACAAATTACTGTCACAATCTAGTAACAAGTAACTATATTTAAAGCTCGTTTTTCAATATTAGATAGCAAATTTTCCGATTCACTCATTTTATTACCAGAAAATACAAAAATACGTTAAAAATTAATTATAATCAATGTAGTAAACTATTGATTCGTTAAAAAAATCTAGATAGATGTCTTGAGTCTGATAATTTTTACTTTCTACTTTTATTAATTGACGTTATATCCTTAAAAATTTTTAAACTGTTTGTGCTTGTAAAAACTATTTTGTGTTGTTTAGTTAATAATAGTCTTACATGTGTTTTAATTAATTTATTCAAACAGACATCTCGCGGTTTAACCTAACCTACAATATTTTTAAAAAATACTAAAGTATTACATATGACTTTTTTAACTCGTTTTGTTAAACTTTATGTAGCGTTTCCTTTATGGAAATAGTCAAGGTGAGTCAAGGTTATTGTTTAACTTCTTTTGTGTTTTGCCTCTTTTTTCTGTTATTTTGTATATGTTAAAGTCCGTTCATGCTTTTATAATTGTTTTTTATTACAACTGACTCCTTGGCATTCCATTTAGGTGTGCCTGATGATAAAGTGACAGCTTCGAAACCGGTCGTCAATTAAATTGACTTGTGAGAAATAAAGGACCTTTTCTTTAACCCTTACACTTAATTACCGTTAATTTGGACATTCAGAGATAGTAGATAAAAATTTGTACAATATATGTGTGATAATGCTTTATTGACGTACTTCTGCGATTGCCCAACTCGTGCTACGCACTCGTGCAAATTTCGCATGCGTACGTTAAGAAAGCTCTTATCTCACTTATATCGTAAATAACTATTTCGTCATACTGTACTATTATCTTACCATAATATGAGCGAAATTGATATCGAAAAGGTGCATTTAACGGCCGCCGGCCGTTAAATAAAATAACGGCCGCGCACCACCTACAACAATCACAACAATCTAAAGTTGCCTAGCAACCACATCAATATACTATACAAACATTGTAAGTTTGACAGTACTGTTTCTTGTTGAGTGATTATAGAGCGGAAAAGATCAAAGATGGAAGAAATTTTCGAAAACGATATTCCCTCCGATGTACTGGAAGAAGCAGCTGCGGCAACCAAAAATTTATTTCCGAGTACAACCCAACAAAGATATCAGCAGGAATACGACAACTTCGTGAAGTGGCGTCAGAATAAAAACATACATAGTGTAAGTGAAGAAGTACTGCTAGCTTATGCAAAAGGAATGTCTGAAACGTATTCTCCTACATCACTGTGGACAAAAATATCAATGCTGAAACTTGCGTTAAGAATACATGAAAACATTGACATATCAAGCTAAATTACTATACTATCCGCCAACATTGAACTAACTATATACTCATCGAAATTATGTTTGTTTGTAGATTCGGTAAACTATTCTTGTTCCTGAGCCGCAAAAATGAAGGTTATACCCCAAAGAAAGCCAAGGTTCTATCGGAAAATGATATACTTAAATTTTTGCTGGACGCGGATGTTCTTACCTGGCTACTGGAAAAGGTTGTGTTAGTGCTCGGTATTCTAGGAGCTTGCAGGAGAAGTGAACTTACGTCTCTCACCATTAACAGTTTCGAAGATACAGAGAAAAACATCCTCGTATCACTAAAAAATACTGAGAATAAAAAAGACAGAAATTTTCTTATCCCAAAAACAGCACTTCCATTTGATGCATATGGTTTATACAAGAAATACAGTAATCTGCGTCCTCCTAGTTTCAAAAATCAGAGATTTTTCGTTGGTTATAGGAATGGCAAATGTGTGCAGCAAGTCGTCGGCCTACATACTATCGGAAGCGTTCCTAAGAAAATTGCCACCTTTTTAAAACTTGAAAATCCCGAACTTTATACAGGACATTCATTTCGTAGAACATCAGCAACTATGCTCGTAGAAAATGGTGGTGACTTACTGTCATTAAAAGAACTGGGAGGATGGGAATCATCAACGGTGGCGGAAATTTACATAGAAAAATCGGTTTCTAAAAGAATGAAAATAACAAAACAACTTTTTCCAAATAATCCGGAGAATATTGCATCTTCAAGTACTGCAAATAGTTCACATTCTTCAGAAACATCTTCCTCTGTAAAATCTAAATATCCTTGGGACGGGTTGCAGATTTCAAATAACACCAATTCCGAATTCAATTTCCACATCCATTACAATAAGGAATAAATTGTTTTATTCCGTACCTATCTTTTAAGAGTTACGTTTAATAAAATTTGTTCTTAAATTAGGTGTTTTGTTTTTGTAGCAGTATGACGAAAAATCTTGAACGAAACACGGCCGATAACAGCAAATAACGGCCTTGGCTGTTTATGATCCTCGGCTATCGCCTCGGATCACAAACTTCAGCCCGGCCGTTATTTGCTATTTATCGGCCTTATAACGTTAATAACTATTACGTCTCCTGAATATGGACTAACATCATCAGGGCGATGATTCCGGTGTGCCTTCTTGTTGAGACTCCAGGTACTGGAGGTCTCTCAAAGTGCTGGTCACCTTCGCCTACCTTCGTGCCAGTTTTAACAGGAGGCTGATCCCTGCTGGCTGCATACTTTTACTTTGCAAGGTAACACGAGTATATACCTAAGTTCAAGGAATGTGTTGCCTACGAAATGGCTCTCTTACCATTTTGAGCTGAATTCGATCGAGCTTATATGGGCTCAAATACAAAAAGAAAGTGGCGAAAGAAAACTTGACTTTTACAATGGACAAAGTAAAAGGCCTGCTAGATACTGTGATAAAAAATATCACGCCTAAGTCATAGAAAAATTGCATCAGCCATACGATAAAAGACGAAGACTTAATGTGATATCTCGACCAGTGGCGGTTTGTGATAATTTGAAATGGGTGTTCACTTTTTCCAATAATTTTATCATTTGTAAGTTCGGATCAAAACCTTGTACAAGAGTCAATATCACTGTTTTTTATTATTTGAGTTTGTATTAAGTGTAATTATTATTATCAACATCATACTGTTTTCAAGCATTACAACTATTAATAAATGAATATTTTAGTTTGTGTAATATTTGTGTTTTTTAATACGTTGAAAACAATCTAAACATTATTAGTTAGTAAACTGACTTTTCCTCATGTTTTAAATGTTTATTTTATAAGATCAGTCCCATCACAATACATATTACACAGACACAAACTAGAATAAAGATATATAATGCCTGGCATTCTAGAGGATACTCTTCGTAGTTTAACAGACCCCCTTAACCCCCATTTTCAACCAGATTGTTTTCACAATCAATAGGCCTCATCTGCTTTTAGAGATTGATGTTTGCTAAACATTTCAAGTTTATATCATTTTTCAGTTAGTATTTTTTTTTATATTTTAACCCCCCTTAATTCCCCCATATATTCAAATTTTTTTCAGTATCAATAGGCTTTATCTTCTTATAAAGCTTAATTTTTACTAAAAATTTCATGTTGATATCGCTTTTCGTTTTTAATTTAGGATTTTTTTAATTTCAACCCATCTTAACCCCCTATTTTTAATCAGATTTGTTAAAAATCAATAAGCTTTGTCCTCTTATAGAGCTTGATTTTTGCTTAAAATTTTCAAGTTGATTTCATTTCTCGTTTTTGACTTATCGTGTAGACAAAAAACCTGACATCGGACAGACAGACAAAATAAACCTATCCTATAATACTCTTCACAGAATACTGTATGAAGAGTAGAAAAAAAATGTATGAGGTAAAATAAACAATTTAAAAAGGTCAACAATAATATTCAACTTCTTTTATCAAAGGATACTAAAAGTTTGAAATAGCAGCACATAATTGAACATAGAACACAGAAATCTGTGAACTAAACTAGTGAGATGCATATCGTAAAATGTTATCACACTTAATTCTCCATATGACACTTTCTAGGTGTATTTCACAGAACATTCCAAAGTATTCTTGCTTTCACTAATATCCTACCCTCATGCCTGCTTTTGCATGTCCAAGTTTACTAAAAAATAATGTGTTTTAATAAATAATAGAATAATAACAATTTTGTTTAAATAGGTAAATCGGCTTCATCTGTATTTTAAAATTATTGTTTAATTATAGATAGTATATTAATGTTTTGATATGTACTTATAGGATTGATTAGCCAGAGCATGTAGATGTGGGATGTGACTTGTTAAATGCCTAATCAAAATCACAATTTACGTTTGATACTTATTTCGAGACTTTTTTCGAGACATTCTTTAGTACCAACTGTAAACTACTTTACCAATACCCTTATTTTTATTTAATACCTGTAGTGATTCTAATTACCATAACATTTAATATTTTTGAAAATACTAAATTATACAAACAAGGGAATAAAAAAATATCATTAAAATAAAATATTTCTTGTTTGTATGTAACAAACGACCTTGGTTAGAGGGTAACACGATTGATAATTGTAAACATAACTTTATATAGGTAAACTATTTAAATGTACATACCATTTCTTAGGTAAAATTTCTCATCGAGTATATTAAATTAATTGGCTGATCCATTCTTCTGATTTAGACTTTTAAAGTGAAAACCATTTGTCTCTTTATCTTAATGAAATTTTTATTGTACATTTCCATAATGATGTCAAATAGTTACCTCATCAGAATAATTAAATTTTTCCTTTTAGCAGATTTTGTGGGAAAAAATTTACAGATTTTTCGTTTACTTCTTACTTCATAGTATTTACAATTGTGTACAAAATAGACCTTTTTGAAGTTGTCTTTGGATGGTCTAGATACTGAAACAAAATATAAAACAAATTATAGTCGTAAAACTTTATTACTGCTTCATTATAAAGAAAAAAAAAAAACAAAATATAACCTTAAAATATTTTATTTATTTACCTTGCCTTAAAAGTTTTTCTTGAACAATAATTACATTGACACATATCCTTCCAATTTATTAAAGTTGCAGTTCTCAATTAAACACATTTTTTTAAATAATCACAAATAAAAAAATCTTAATTTTATTAAAATCGATGGAATGACAGTATTGACATTGACAGTTTGTACTTGATTTGGTACATAGTTGCCAGAATGTTTTTGTTATGTACCAGATTTGTCTAAAAAATGTACCAGATTCCTTAAATGTACCAGATTTTTCGAATTCTATTTGCAGTGACATCTAAATTCATTGAAGAGGAAAAAGGGGGATCTTTATTGATAACGAACCCAAACAAGGAACACAATATATACATATATTTTAGACGTGAACACTGATGCATGCAGAATGTACTACATCTAGTACAATTGTGAATTGTACTAGACTGGCAACACTGGTTTGGCAAACTTGTTTGTGAGCGGCGCGCCAATTAATTTGTTCTTTGACAGTTTGAAGGATCTGTTGGCGTGTTTTCATCTCTTTTTAGCTATATGTATTCGTTAAATCGTCTCACTCGTGTTAGGCTCACTCATCATAATGCGCCACAGACAAGGTTTACTTAGATATATTGTGCCACAGAGACGCGATCAGCCAGAAAGCAATGATGTACCAAAAAATATAGATTAACACGTATGAAAATAAAAATATTAAAATTAAATTTATATTTTTATGTTATTTATGTAATTTTAAAATAATGTGTCTTTATGAAATTGAACTGGGTGTTCACTGCACAAATGAACCAATGGAGAAACCGCCCCTGATCTCGACATTAGAATGAATGTTGCAGTTCAGCCATTAATTATCAACTTAAACCGATTGTGACTCACCGACATTTCCCTCATTTTATTTTACATAATCCTCTACTTACTAATATTCCTCTGCCGATTTTTAAGTCGAACAAAAAAGTAGCTTAGCCTAAACCTTATACGATATTTTTCATACGCCACTGAAAGAGACATATTAACGCAAAAACGTCACAGCCACTTCTGAGAATTTATTTAGGAATTGCATTATAAATGTCTATAACAATTTCCAATCATTTTCTGTTCTCCGGTTTTTCTATTTCCGTTGTGGGGACTTCAACCGGATAATTACGTTTTTACTGTTGCCACTTTTTAAAGTCTGATGAGTGTTAGGTGTTATACAGTGTAATAAAACTTAGCATACTTACGAGAATCAATACGAATTGATCCACCGAATCTTAATTGGGCGTTGTCCAATTTAATTTAAGAATGTAGAAATCCATATCACATCAAATTAAACACCGATTCATTTACGTTGAAATCCTAAACCTAGACTGTCTAGTATCTGATTGAGTTTCGTCTTGGTGTAGTCCTCGCCTACGGATAGATTTCGTTTTACCAAGGGTTTCACATTAACGAGGATGGGCTTTTGATATATGATAAGGACTGATTATTGTTAGTATAGGCTTTTAGGCAATAATCCTGATAATTAATATTTACTTGAATTATAATTACGGTTATTTAACCGTATATAAAAACCTGATTTTAATTAATTACATTACCCGTCAATTCTGCACAATAATAATAACAACCATTAAAGCCTATTATTTTTACCTTACTAGCCAAGAACAATCTGACTCTTAGAATTGTCTGTGCCTCTAACTGGTGTTCCCTGCACCTGTTTGACGCCGTATTAAAATGTAATCCACATTAAGTAATCTGTTGCTCGAGAAAAGTTCCGCCCAGAAGAGCATTTTAGTATATTTTCTCTAGGAAGAGAAAACAGAAGAAGAATTACTTTGAAATAAATTTTGTTTATTAAATAGTTAAATAGTTAATTTTTCCCAACAAGCCATCGTTTTCGAGACATAAAGGAATACCTAAAAAATGGGATCTCTCCTCAATTTCCTGCCTTTGCCTTGTAGCTTTGTGACGGGCCTTATTCTATTTTTTTCCTCCCATTAGTTCAAATAGGTACATCCCCAAAGAACAAAATTCTTTCCCATTCCATATCTAAATGTCTACAATATCTTCGTACATTGGATTAAATGGAATGCTCTTACATTTAGACGGTACACTTTACCAAAAACGTGTACATGAATAATATATGTCATAAAAACACTTTGAAGAGGTTTTCTTATTTTATTACATTTTAAGTACTGCGTAATGAATAAGAATAACTTCAGAAATTTCTCTATACCTATTATTTTTAATTATGAGTATCAAAGAAAAACTCTCAAAGTCCGTGTTAAAGCAAAGTGGAGCGATAATTTCTCTTCTAAAAACAACTACTCCCTTGGCTAATACCGCAACAGGCATTGCATTATATCAAAAGAATGATAAATCCTAATATGGAGAAAACCCGGAGCAGGTCAACTCGGCGATGTAAAGTCGGCGACGGTCAACTCGGCGATGTAAAGTCAACGACGGTCAACTCGGCGATGCCGAGTCGACGATGGTTATCTCGGCGATGGTAAACTCGGCGACGATCAACTCGGCGAAAAGGAATACAATAATATATTATTCAATTATTTATTATAATACAAAATAAGATACAACCTATAAAATAAATGGAAGTACCGAGACGTTTTCGATAGTAAAAAAACTGTAACATTACTTTATTATTACAGTATTGGTTTTTATGAAATTAAAATAGAAAAAATGTTGTTTGAGTATAAATATTGCATAAATTTTATGAACATTTAGATGATATATTGCAAATGAAACTAGAATAAATTACATTGATGGACAAAGAACATCTAAGAATAATGCATATTTTGAGAAAAAATATTGTTCAGGAGAGATATATACAGGATGTGTAAAAAGTAACGTGATTTGCTACATATTTTACAAAAAAATTGGATACTTGGAGACACATTGAGCGGTTGATTAAATTTTATAATTTACCATTGGTTTCATCTGTTGAATTTGGAATTTAGTAGGAAATGAAAAAACTGAAAAATATACAGATTGAACTAATTAAGAATTACATCTTTCTGTAATTTTGGTATATTGGTAAACCTGGTTTATTTCTAATTGACTTATTCTGTCAACGGATTTTATAGCCAAAATCTTTTATATAAAACATTTTTTTGTAAATTTAAATATGAATAAATTACGTTTCGTTTTGTACATACTGTATGTGAACAGTCCCATTATTAACTTTTTAAAATATGTGAATTTTTACGTTTTTTCTTTGGCGGTTCATAAAAATTATTTTCCTATTCAAGTCTCGCAACTTAAAACAAAACTATTTTCGGGAAAATCGGTAAATTTATTCGCTTATCTTGTTATATTACCTCCAAAATAAAGTAGCTTGCTATGGTCTCTATTGGTTTTGTTATTTTCCGGTACTAAAATTTTTTAATCCATTGGAACTAAAATATTTTGGTCCCAAAGGAGTAAAACTGGCACTTCTGTTTTTAAAATGGAGGAGTAAATGCATGTTTTAGTCCCTGAGGTACAAAAAAACTTTTAATGCTTCTTTAAATTCTCCAAAAATAAAATGTTTTTATTACTTCGTCTATTCAACATGTTTATAATTGAATATAAAACCGTGTTAAAAGATAATCCTTATTCAAGCGCGTTACGTCATGCGCAGAAATTGGGAAAATCAGTCAAAATATTAGTATACCGGTATTTGTCGATTAGGACTATATATTAACACTTGTATCATCTACACCACCAGAAAACATAATTACAGGTTCGTATTTAACACTAAATATCAAAATCATTGATCTATTAAATACCCTCTATATAAACTATGATAAATTAATCCACACAAATGTTAGTAAATAGACCAAAAAAAAAATGTTTCTTATGGAACGTCAGCTCTAAAAGACCGCGCCACTATTGCAGGACCCTGTAAATGAAAATCATCTCGTAACCTTTTTCATTTTTTCTACTTTTTTAATTTTCTTAGTCAGGCGTCACGCTTTACAAGAGAATTTAAGAAAAATAAATTGCATATACACCGTGTCCCACGTAAGGCGGACATTACAACTTTATGGAGAATAAATTAATTTGTATTTTCGCCATTTTCTGAGTATACATAATCGAATATGCTCTTTTGAATTAAAATAAAATGAACTCTGTGCAACTTCCGGTTATACCAGAAGTGACCACTAATTTCGTTATTTTAAAGGCAATACCCCATATTTTTTTTAAATTTTAGATTCAGCATGAAATTCTGTAAACAACGATACCCCATTTGCCTATTCTAGTTATAGCGGATTTGGCGTTATTCAATTTTTTTCTACATTTTTAGTCGCCGGTAGACATTTTCTTAAAGTCGTCTATCTCAGGTAGTATATCTATCAGATACTTAAAATTTTAACCAGAGGTAGTAGATGGGATGTACTTCTTGAGAATATTTAGTTATTCATTATTTATTGTACGGGGTGTTTGCAAATTATTTTTAAAAATGAAATTTTTTAAACATAAAAAACTTTTTTATTTTAAATTGAACACCCTATATATTTTTTAAATTTTAGATTCAGCATGAAATTCTGTAAAAAATGATACCCCATTCGTCTATTCTAATTATAGTGCATTTGGCGTTATTCAGTTTTTTATAAACTTTTATATGCCGGCAGACATTTGCTTTTTTAAATTTACTTGTACATCGTTTGTTCGACTGTGTGTTTGGAAATTATTTTAAAAAATAAATATTTTAAACATGAAAATTTTTTTTATTTTAAATGGTAAATCCTGTATATTTTTATTTCATTTTGTTCAGAAAATTATTCTTCATTGATCTTCATTTGCACTATTAATTCCCTATAATTATCTCTCGCCAATTTTAAGAAAATTTAAATTTAAATTTTACGCATGCACCTACATAATATAGTATAGTTTTACATTTAAATTTTTTATTTTGGTATGCCGTGGAAATATGCTAAACAACAATCTGTCAACAAACTGAATTGTCATATTTCTATGTATTTAAGTTGTGTATTTTTTGCGTTCAAAATATGGAAAATATGGAAAATATTGAAGAATATACCAACCAAGATATTCTTAATTTATTTTACATTCATGGAGAATGTAATCGAATCAAAAGTAGAACCTGCCGCATGTTTAATGAACGATACCCTCATTTACCACCAATGAACAGACAGAAATTTGATAGAATCGAAGCTAACTTTTTGAATAATTTTAAACAAAACCCGGGAAGAAACCGTCAACATTATGTCCGAGATGAAGAAGTTAATCTAATTAACGTATTAGGGTATTTTACTGCGTATCCTCACGCCTCCATTAGAATGGCTCAAGATAATTTAAATATTAGTCGAGGGTCAATACAACGAATTTTAGCACTAAATAAATGGCATCCCTATGCACAAAGAAAAGTTCATGAGTTGCGAGATGGTGATCAAATAAGACGAACTGAATTATGCGAATGGTTATTGGTACGAATTCAAGAAGATCCCGAGATTTTAAACAAAATTTTGTGGTCAGACGAGTCGAAATTTACACGTAAAGGGATCATCAATCGCAAGCAATGTCATTTCTGGGCAAACGAAAATCCACATTTTTATCGTGAAGCACAATTTCAGTACGAATTTAGTTTTAATGTGTTTGCAGTGATCGGTTTTGGAAGAGCTTTTTATTACATTTATAATGAAAGACTGACCTCAGAAAGATACATTCGAATTCTTAGAGAAGTAGTTGCCGACATTTTAAACCAGCTACCAAATAATAATTTTTGGTACCAATTGGATGGTGCCCCAGCACATTCAACATACTATGTAAATCAAGAAATTACAGCACTCTTTGAAGACCGATGGATAGGTCCAAATGGTCCTTGGCTTTGGCCTGCAAGATCGCCAGATCTAACTCCTGTTGATTTTTTTTATGGGGTCATATTAAAAATTTAATGTACTCTACCCAAATTAATACTAAAGAAAAATTAGAGCAAAGAGTTCGGAATGCCTTTAACGAGTTAGATGGTGAAATGATTCGTAAAGCAACAACTAATCATGTTGAAAAAAAGATTGTTAAAATGTTTAGAAGCTAACGGGGGGCATTTTGAACATGTGTTATAATGATTTTTTTAAACCATGTGCTTTTAATAAAAATTGTTTTTAGTTAGTATGTACCTTATCATTAAAAAAATTTAAACTCTTTAAACGACATATTTTTTTGCAGAAAACTGTAAATGTTTTTAAAAGTACATCCCATCTACTACTTCTGGCTAAAATTTCAAGTATCCAACAGAAATAGTACCTGAGACAGTCGACTTTAAGAAAATGCCTACCGGCGCGACGACTAAAAATTAAAAAAAAATGAATAACGCCAAATCCGCTATAATTAGAATAGGCAAATATGGTATCATTGTTTAATGTTTAAAAAATTTCATTTTTAAAAATAATTTTCAAACACCCTGTACAACAAATAATGAATAACTAAATATTCTCAAGAAGTACATCCCATCTACTACCTCTGGTTAAAATTTTAAGTATCTGATAGATATAGTACCTGAGATAGACGACTTTAAGAAAATGTCTACCGGCGACTAAAAATGTAGAAAAAAATTGAATAACGCCAAATCCGCTATAACTAAAATAGGCAAATGGGGTATCGTTGTTTACAGAATTTCATGCTGAATCTAAAATTAAAAAAAAATATGGGGTATTCCCTTTAAAATAACGAAGTTAGTGGTCACTTCCGGTATAACCGGAAGTTGCACAGAGTTCATTTTATTTTAATTCAAAAGAGCATATTCGATTATGTATACTCAGAAAATGGAGAAAATACAAATTAATTTATTCTCCATAAAGTTGTAATGCCCGCCTTACGTGGGACACGGTGTATAATAAGACGAGCAATAAAAAATATATTTATTTTTATTGTGCGCTAAAGTTAAACCGAGCTTTGAATATAAAGGCTTAAAAGAACCTGTAATAAAGGATTGCGTCTGTATTCTCAATTTCCAAATTCTATTTACTATTCATTGCTTGGCTCTGAGGTCGTTTTCTTGACATTTCAGGCACTTCAGGAGCGGAATAGATGTTACTTTCCACGTTTACTGTGCCAAAAAGGAGGAGAAAAGGTTGAGGTCGATTCTGAACAAATGGGCCGACAGAGGACATGTGGGCAATATAACAATTTCGGAGAAAGACACTTATTTGAGATCTTTGCTTTCTATACAGGTGAGTTTTTTTTCATTTCGTTTTATTTGTTTTATATATTATTGCGTATCAGGTATAAAAACTAAGGGCAGGTTTAGTCAGTCATATTTTTCACCTACTGGACATATATGGCGGTTTTGGTCAGAAGCCCTTAACAGTGTTAAAGATACTCAGTGGGAGAATTAAGTAAAATACACTGAAAAGAATATCTTAATTTTAGGAAGAACAAAAACAAATTGTTGCTTATTCCAATCTAGATCCTATTGATAAAAAATTAAGTAAAACAGTCCAGTTTTGATGAAAATTCCACACCTGTAATTTTGAACCAATCAAAATACGTGTTTTTGATAGATCACCATGGCAACGGAGGTATTTTATTGGAAATTTTTTTCTCGTGGGGTACCCAACAGCGAATTACACTGGAAATTTTTTGACGTTTACAATAACAGACCATTTTTGACAGACTGGTTTTTATTTGTTCACATAATAGGTTTAGTTTTGATACATTTTAGTTACAATGCTAAGGTGTTTTCTATATTCTTCGGCCACTTCTTTTCTTCTTAATGGCGAAAATGCAAGACTTTGGATGCTTTGAATTATGTGTCTATGTCTAATAAAATATATATAATATTTAGACACTAATTTATTCACCTTTTTCCCATTCAGCACTTTGAATTTTGCGTAGTTTAGGTGCAAATATTCGTGGACAATTCGGAACAAATTTTCGTTTTTCAAGTTGGAGCCACAATCCTCTATTAATCCGAGTAAGTAAGTCATAGTGCAATGATTGATCATTACATCAGACAATTTCACGCATATTTTGCATAGCGTATGATTTTTAAATCGATTCATTTTTAAACAAATAGGTAATTTTGTTGGTTTTACTTGCTGTGCAATATTCTTTATCGCAACAAAACGCGAGTTATTTAATGTTTTGAACTGTCAAAATACAATGATCACAGCCTCCTACGATTGATGCTTGCTGACGCTGGTTATGAATTTCATACCATTTTAAAGCGCTCATAACGCATGTTAATAAAAACGCAGAAAAACAATTTTCTACCACTTGTAGTTATTCAAAACTTACGTAAAATTCAAAAATATACTATTTTCTATTTTCAAATGGTATTCCCATGCAACTACAATGAGTAGAAATAAGCAATTTGAAGGCCTAAATAATTGCAGCGAAACATTTTTTTACGTCAGGCCGCTTGACAACTTCAAAACTGAAATTATATTCGAGGTTAGGGTCTCACTTAGTTACCATGACAACTCAACAATCAAGGCGACAACACCTTTTATGTTTCACTGGTGACTTGGAGAAAATAATTTGCATTGTTGAGAAACGAAAAATTAATTTTAAAAATATTTAATTTTCAACCATAATTCGGCGTGGAATTTTCTTACCGAATACCACGCGAGGTCAAATTAATATCAGGAAATTTTTTCTCGCTCATGAATATTTTTAGAAAATTTCGCTCGTCTGCGACTAGGGAAATTTTCAAAATATTCATGAGCTCGAAAAAATTTCCGGAAATAATTTGACCTCTAGTGGTATTACTAGTGAAAATTATTTTGCCTAAACAATATACAGGTGTTTCAAAAAAGGGAGCTTCATTATAAGGATAGGTAAAACACTGCAAAATAAGTTGGATCTGCTTAGTGAAAATTTTTCGAAACGGCATCAGTTTTTTGTAATGAAATTTTGTACGATCATTAAATTTTTTACGACCAGGAAGAAGAGGTCATCATTGGACATTATTGCACTTTCGAATCGGGTACTAGAAAGCTGGGCTGTTGCAGTCACATTGCACCTATATTATATTACTTGGGATATGCACGACATAAACCTGACATTCGGTACCCTCCATCTAACCTTCTTCATAGCGTTTCTAACGCTGCTAACCGGCTAGCGTAATAGCGTCAGGTATCCAAGAGGTTAAATTGTAAGAAGATTGTCCTTATTAAATTAATATACTGTCGGATTTAATAGTTGTTTATGTTTCTTTCTACCGCAAAACCGTAGTATACGAGTAATCAATGTAATCATTTGGTTTTTAGATCGTTACTTCGGGTATCTTCAAGTAACGATACTTTAGTACCGAATAGTTACTTTTTTAATATCACTATTGAGAAATGTTCATTTTCATAGTGGTCTTAAAAATGAGCTATGGTTTAGTTTAAAAGAAAACAGAAGCTTCCAATAAGTAAAATACGAAGACGATCGTTTAGCAAATGAGACATTCATTAGCCGGTATCTCCGAAACTATTGGTTATTGGACTTTGGGCGCAGTGGTAACTTTTAATTGTTAAGGCTTTCTATATACACTATCAAAAATTCAGGCAATTTTCACATAGATCACTTTTCCATAAGTTTTGAGCGGGGTTTTTTAATGAAAAATTGTAAAAAAATCTGCCCGTGAAGAATTCGAACCCACTTACTCCTGTTCTACGCATAGTCGCTCTTCCAATTAAGCTATCGCTAAATAGTATGAGATTTCCGAATTGTCAAGATGAATATACGATTTCAAATCCAACCAGCCGAAAACGGCTTTGCACATTATTAGTGCTATATTTGAAACAAAACAAGCTTGAACTAAGAATTTTTTTTCAATAATTAAAAACTACCAAAACTGTCAAAAATAGTCCTTATCAATCAGCAGAATACAAAAGAAAACGTGAATCCTATTGTATTTGTTTCATATGTTTTTTGCGAGTTTCCACAAGTTTAACTAGGGAGATTTAGAGGGATTTACACGAGAGTTTCACAGTTGACGTTTTGCCGCCTATTTCTATACTGAGAAAAGGAACTGTATAACAAAAATATCGTACAATAAATAAAAAACATAACTACGTAAGTCTAAACAATCAGATAATTAAACCAATTAATCAACATTCTGACGAATAAGCCGCTTATTTATGGATGTGCGCAGAAAAATGTGGAGTTTCCTTAAACAATAAAATATTGCTAGTATATTATTACTTATACTGGGATTTTGAGTTCATGATGTAAATAACAAGGTGGACTATTGCGCATCTAGAAAAACCGGATCAGTTCTCTTATATTCCCGCGAAATTTGAATAATATAATAATATGAAAACAATTATTATTACAAGGCTAGTACGTAGTCCAATTAAATAGACCTTTAAATCAAAATTTTGGAGGAAATACAGGAATTTTTGATATAAGTCACTTAAAAGTATTTGAAAACGATATGTAAAAAAATTTTGTTTTTCAGGCACCGGCAAATGTCAAAAACCAAGAAAATGAAGTGTTTTTTTAAGGTTATTTAAAAACGGTAGGTGCTATAAAAAAAGTTCTTAATAAAAATTGTAAAGCATAAAGTTTTACATAAAAATGATATTTGACATTTTTTGATATTATTAAAACTGACAGAGTTAGGGTGGTTAGAAATTAAGAGAAGATATATATGACTTGGAAAAATCATAGCGAGCTGAAAATTCAATGATTTTGTAGTTTTTTTATTATTTATTAATTATAAATTTCTCTTAAGAAAAATTAATTTTTCTTGTTTTCTTAAGTTATAACAATTTTAATTTAGAAATTTTCAATATATTATACGAATTTATATGGTAAAATAAATTTTGAAGTAAACTTATTAGCTTGACTGACATGAAAAATATGAGTGAGGTAATAAAAACGACATCCCGACAGTCTGGTCAACACTTGAAGTTCCATTAAATAAAAATAAATAAATAAAAATAAAGATAATAAAAAATTAATCAAAAAAAATAGGCAAATTAAAAAATATATAAAAATAAGTAAATAAAAACAAATATATAAATAAAATTAAACAGAAACAAATAAAAAGACAAAAGTAAAAGAAAATTAATAAAAATAAATAACAAAAATAAAAATAAATAAATAAATATAAATGAAAATAATTATAATTAAAAAATAAATAAATAAAAATAATTATAATTAAAAAAATAAATAAATAAAAAAAAATAAAATTAAATATAAACAAAAAATTTAAATAAATAAAAATAATAAAAAATAGTTAAAAAAATTAAATAAAATTAGGTAAATTATTAAAAATTAAAAAGTAATAAAAAATAAATAAAATTAAACAAAAATAAATAAAAAGATAAGTGTAAAAGAAAATAAATAAAAATAATAAAAAAAAATAAAAATAAAAAATAAATAAAAATAATTACAAATAGTTAAAAAAATCAAATAAAAATAGGTAATTTATTAAAAATACAAATTAAACAAAAATAAATAAAAATAAATGAAAAGATAAATAATGTAAAAGAAAGTAAATAAAAATAAAATAATTTTTATTTATTTATAAAAAATAAAATGAACAATATTAAAAAAAAATTAAATAGAAATTAATTAAAATAAATAAAATTAAACGAAAATAAATAAAAATAAAAGAAACGTAATAGAAAATAAATAAAAATAAATATTTTATTTTTTTTATTATTAATTATTATTATTAATTGGTAAAAATTTCTGGAACCATATGTGAAAACCTTTACAATTGAAAATTATCATTCAATATTTATCAATCAAAATTTAATTAATTCAACTTACTCACTACCTCTTTTATCACCGCAAAGTCCATGTCGACATTTACCATTGGTTACCACTGTGAAGTCGAAAAAGATCTTTAAGTAATTAAATCCTGATTTTAAAACCGCCTGCTAACAATAAATTACATATCTGCTCTTCCAGCGTTTAACAATCTTACTCTTACTAATGACTTTAAAAGCCATATAACATATAAATTTAAACACCTGTGGTTGGCTAGATACTCCTCGTAGATAGGACAAACATCCCAGTATATATACCAATCAGTATTGGCACTCTGAGGCGGCACGTTTGATCTTTAAAAGTAGAAATTTTAGTTGACACTTGACGTTTTCGGGATATGAAAAATTTTCTTTACACGGACTTGGTATACCTGGTTAGTTGAATTTTTGTTCTGCTGCTTTTAAAATTCGTGTGTATGAGGGAGATGTGAGATACATTTATAGACAACGGTTGAACAACTTAATTACTTTGAATAAGAAAATAGATTAGATATCAGGGCAATCTTTGCAAGTGTAAGAAGGACAGAACCGTTTTTAATTTTTTTTTATATGTGAAATATTACTTTTTGATGAAAAGTTTAATTACTTTTAGTTCAAAATATAACGTTAGTTTGTCAAGGGAAATATATAACACACAAGATTAGAGTAACAAAATAGAGGTATTGCTTTATTTCTTAAGAATTACTCTAATCTAAAACTTTTCTGGGGTATATTGTAAAAATTTATTCTATACGTTATTTAAGGTACTGCAAAATCTATAGGAAAGTATGTAGTTTTGAATTTAAAAATTTGCAACGGAGACATATTTAGTGTAGTTTTTTTTACAAATATATACTCAGTGACTTGTTTTTGTGAATGAGTTCAAGTATGGCAGACTAAAATCGTTATTTTTTATTATGAATTAATTTGAATTTATTTTTAAATGGGAACTATATGTATATGGTTTTCGTAGTTTTTACACTTGTGATAAAAATATCAAAGTTATGTATATTGGCCATTTACTACACACAGCAAATTCATAGACACAATACATATTACTATTTGACATTCTTGAAAAACCACTAATTTAATTATAAAATTGACTTTAAACTAAGTGACTACACACAGAATTGTTTGAAAGCAGCCATAAGGTATAATTTATTTATTGGACACTATAAAAAAATTAATAGTAGTTACATGTAGAGTTAAGTAACAAGAAATTTAAGACCAAAAACAAAACAAACCTTTATATCTAGTCAACTTAATTTAGTACAGTCCTCAACTTTCTTAGGCTAACATTAAATATATCTATTTGGATCTCGCTAAGAAACTCATTGGTAACAGCCATCATCTTGTTAAAAGGAGATATACTACTTGGATCTAAATCAAATAATTTTTTGTTACTTGGGTTTCTTAGATTAATCTTTGCCGCATTAACATTTATATAATCAATCAATTCAAAATCTTTGTACTTAAAATAGAGTACAAAATATATCACAGCCTGTTGCTTTCTTCTTTATAAAAAAAATTTAATCTTAAAACTATTGAGCATAGTTTTATTCGAGATCTTAGGTATAAAGGTACAGGTATTTTTAATGACATAAAGGTACCGTAAAAATATTTTTTGTACTTTTTCAATATGATCAATTTGTGTGGCTTCCAAATTTGTGAAACATACTCAAGATGGAGTCTTACTAAGGCATTATATAATCTGATTTTGGTGGTAATCCTAAATTTTTTTGTATTTCTGATTTAAAAACCTAATGCTTCTATTGCTTTTTTAGTTATGTGTAAAAAATGGTTATTGAACTTCAAATTAGACTGAAAGACAACTCCCAAATCCTTTACCTCATATTCACGATATAATGTGACATCACAGGTCTTATTTCTAATGTAAAACAATAAGAGGCTATGGATCCTTACAACTTAAAATATGCATAAGTGTTAAATAGACGGATAAAAAGTGTTGATTTTTATTTACAACTATAACAAGAACCCATTAAAAAGATTAAGAGCAATAGAACATTTCAACAAATTTCTATAGGTATACATATTTTTGATACCTGATAATTAATAAATAATATATTTTTTGGAGTAGCAACAGGTTTATTAATACACAACTATTATTTTGTTACAAATACTTATAATATTTATAATTAACATAATAGTTGATATAAGTCCTTTAAAAATAATATATTTTGATTTAATTGTTGAATTTATACATGAGCAATTTTCCTTGTAGCGTTGTTTACATTTTGTAGAGAAATATTGTATTCTGCTTTTAGCTGATAAATCATGTAGATGTAAATGGGTTGAAGGTAGACGATGTTATTTTGCTACTACTGCTGGCTAGGAATGCTGGGCTGGGACACCAACAAAAAAAAGGAAGCACAAAGCACTAGATGTTTTTATCACTTATACACGTACAATTTACAACCATTCAAGTAACTAGCATGTTGGAAATACTTCACGAAAACATATTAAACATAAATCAGTCGAAGGCAATTTATTTTATTTTTATAACACACCTTTTTAGCTTGATTACTTTTAGTATTTTATTTATTCCAATGTCCTCAAATAAAACGAGCAATAATAAGGATAAAACACACACTGAAGTGTATTTGGGGTATTTTTGATCTAAATCCACTATCAAAATAACAAATTTTCCATTTTTAAGCTGTGAATGTATTACAAAAACTACTTCGATAAAATGTAAACAAAAGTATATATTTGTGTACGAAATATGGGTTGCCTGCGCATGGTAGCGAGTTTTTAACCGGATTTATGACAAGTGATAGGTTATATCCCAAAAACATCAGCGCAGTAAAAGCTGCGCGTCTTTTTCCCGCCCAGGGAGTGTCATGGGCCTGCAAACATATTGAATATCTTCTGAAAAACACACGTTACAAATATAAACAGCCATTTAAAAACGGTTTATTATACACTTTTTAAATCTCTTATTACTCGTACATATAAAACAGTAGCCTGGGGGCTGTAAAAAAACACTTCTAAATAATCTTGTAATCTGTTAAAAGAGAGTATTAACATTTTTATTTAATGAGGATAAACTTTACCCTAACACAAACGCGCTTTATAAGGATATAGGGGTTCTAGATCCTCGGCAATTATTTTTCTTGCAGTATGCTCTGGAACAACATAAAAATAAACATACTTAGATTAAATGAACCATCATTTTAATACTAGGAGAAATATAACTACCAGCGATAAAAAACTACTAGACTAATCCATTCTTTCATAATTAACCCGTTATTTATTGCAATCATTAATAGACCGTCAGATAGTGACCGAATTAGGAGCCCCATTTCACATACAAGCTTTGAAGAGGGTTGAAAAGTACGTCGATGTTGAGTAAAATTAAAGAAACTTTACGAGTGGCTCTTGGGGATAACACATGGAAAATTCGATTTTCCTTAGAAAAATTTTCCGACCCCCAAATGCACTTATACATTCGGGTCATTCAAGAAAATATGTTTTTCGGACTAGTGACGACGTACGTTTTTATACATTCGAAAGGGCTTGTGTGAAAAAATCGGTCAAAATCTCGATTTATCCTTAGAAGATTACGCCCTTATGTCAACCCTTTAGTCACTTATAACATTAAATCCTTTGGTTTTCCGAAACCTAGTTCTATTAATTGATCATATAGTGAAAACGGCTTGTGTTGAAAAATGGCCAACAAATAACTTTTTAGTTTTTGTTAGGGAAAATCGAATTTTCCATGTGTTATCCCCAGCAGCCACTCGTAACTCTCCTTTTATTCTACTTAAAATCGATGTTTTTTTCAACCCTCTTTGAGGCTTGTATGCGAAAATAGGGCACCTGAACCTGTCACTATCTGACGCACTATAAGCAGACAGAGCTATTGCATCAGCTGCCGCATTGAACAAGTCAGCTGCTAATGTGAGTGGGGATGGTTTGGGCGAGTTTGTTTTTATAAGGAGCGAGCATCCGTTTTATAAATTAATAAGTACTTACGTCTACGATGCTAACTTTAAACTGCTGTCATATTTTCAAAATTAATTGCGTACGTTCCTAGAAATTATCTTCAACTATGATAGTTTTAACGAGACAAATACATTAAACTGTAAATGTACTTTCATAATGTAATTTTAAAAGATTATTTTGCGATTTTAGAGCCTTATAATAAGAATTAATACCATAAAAAATCCTTGTATCAAGACTCTTTTACACTTTATATACGATGGAACGGAGATTCAGAAATCGCGGGTTTGAGCCCTTCCTAAAGCAGAATTCTTTCAAATTTTCGAATTTTCTTTGGTTTGTTAGCGTATCCCGATTTCTTCCCGATTTTTCTAGCATTTGTTTCGGCCATTTAAACCAATAAAATTTTCACTATAAACACAGTTTACTCGTCATTTTAAATCAAGAATGCAATTAGTCAAAAAAAGTAATCCATAGCAACCATCAAGTATTTGTTTCCCCTCTCTATGAAGGGATGTGGTCCGAGGATATCTATGGCGATTCATTCAAAAGGGTCTCCGGAAAGGTACTGTGCCATTTCACCTCAGCTTCTTGTTTTATATCCTTCTTTGCCATTGCATAAATCACATTTCTTCGACATCTTGTCGACAGTTGATCCATAAAATCTCGTGCCATTGTCGTTTTAGTAACAAAATGTCCTCCTTTATAGCTTCTATGAAGCCCCAACAAACATCTGACATGTTATTTCGGAAGAACCACTAAGCGGACTACATGTACTTCATCGGGGCTCTCTTATTTCCGATGCAAAAGGCGACCGTAAAGGTACAGGGAATCCCACTGAGTTCAATACCCTTTAACAGTTTCACTATATTAGGCAGTTTCTTGCCAAATAGGTATGACTCTAGTTTTGAGCTGTTCTTGGATAACCTTTAAGTCTTTTGCCCTTCTTTTGAGTCTTTCTCAGACTTTCTAAAATGAGATTCATGAAAACCATCTTGTAGTATTAATTACAATCTTTGAAATATATTCATAATGTTTAACATTGTTCAACTGCTTGCGTAAATTAGATCATTGTGACACTTTCTGAAGTTACAAAAATATCACTTCATATGTCAAGATTAGAAAAATAAATTTATTGAACGATTACAAATTAAAAAGTATAGATTAAAATGAGATAAACAAGAGAAATACTTATGCTGACAAAACGCAATAATCTAATTCTTTGTTTTTGGGCTGTTATGCTGTAGTCTTCCTTGGTTATTACGACCAACCGTTTCAGCTGCAACTGCGGCAGCTATCTTCAGTGGCGTGGGTACTGTTATATTTTTATGCATGTCTACGCGCCCTTTTTTTGGCGGTACTAGTATAAGGCGGTTTTATTTTCGCGCTTTTTAATGATCCTATGTAATATTATATTTTCTTTCTTTCTATTCAAGTTTTTTTCATGTTTGTGTATTTCTACAGTCTCCAAAACCAATCTGATCGAGTAATGTCTTGATGTTGCTAGTAGGTCGGTGTTTTTGAAAAGGATCGTGTGCTGTCTCCGATGGATGTATGTTCAGTGACTGCAGACTTTTGGGTTTAAACGACAATTTCGTTTTTTTTTTGTTAGCCGTATACCAATGCTTGTCTTTGTTTGTCCTATATATGCTTTTTCAAAAGTGAATGAATTTCTGTATACTTCGGCTGATCTGAGAATATCTCTGCGATCTTTCGCTGTTTTAAGATATTGCCGTATTTTCTTTGTTGGCTTGTAGACAGTGCTTATTTTTTTTTTTCTTTAGGATTTTGATAATTCGGTCAGTGACACCTTCTACGTACGGTAGATGGACAATTGGTTATGTTCTTCAGTAAACTTGATCTTATTTTCTCTTGGGCGCGTAGCACGGATTGTCTTTTTGCTGTATCCGTTTGCTTATAATACTGTTGTCAGATGTTTTATTTCGTCATTGATGTATCTTGGTTCATATATCCTTAACGCTCTGTTTACTAAGGTACTAATAACCGTGCGCTTTTGTTTTGGATGATGGTTGGATCCATATTGTAGATATAGATCAGTGTCTGTCTTTCTGTTTACTTCGTAACCTAGTTAATTGTCTTCTTGGTTGACTATCATATTTAGGAAAAAAAATTTGTCGGTTTTCTTTTATTTTCATGGTGAATTTTTAAGGATAAAAAAATACGTGTGACAGTCGGGGACTGCCGGGGTAAAGGTATTGCATAGCATTTTTTATCAACTTATGGAATTATAATTATTTATGCAGTATTTTTTTTTTCTCTGATATTAATTCAAGTGACACTTTTTGAGCGTGGTGACCGATAAGAAAACAATTTTTTTTCTTTTATTGAATAAATGAAAAGGTAATATTGTTTAAAATATTTTTATATCTGGAGAATACCGCGTCAATGGTGGTCTCATATTTTTCGATTTTTCGATTTTTTGATTTTTGATTTTTCGATTTTTCGATTTTTCGATTTTTCGATTTTTCGATTTTTCGATTTTTCGATTTTTCGATTTTTCGATTTTTCGATTTTTCGATTTTTCGATTTTTCGATTTTTCGATTTTTCGATTTTTCGATTTTTCGATTTTTCGATTTTTCGATTTTTCGATTTTTCGATTTTTCGATTTTTCGATTTTTCGATTTTTCGATTTTTCGATTTTTCGATTTTTCGATTTTTCGATTTTTCGATTATTCGATTTTTCGATTATTCGATTTTTCGATTTTTCGATTTTTCGATTTTTCGATTTTTCGATTTTTCGATTTTTCGATTTTTCGATTTTTTGATTTTTCGATTTTTCGATTTTTCGATTTTTCGATTTTTCGATTTTTCGATTTTTCGATTTTTCGATGTTTCGATTTTTCGATTTTTCGATTTTTCGATTTTTCGATTTTTCGATTTTTCGATTTTTCGATTTTTCGATTTTTCGATTTTTCGATTTTTCGATTTTTCGATTTTTCGATTTTTCGATTTTTCGATTTTTCGATTTTTCGATTTTTCGATTTTTCGATTTTTCGATTTTTCGATTTTTCGATTTTTCGATTTTTCGATTTTTCGATTTTTCGATTTTTCGATTTTTCGATTTTTCGATTTTTCGATTTTTCGATTTTTCGATTTTTCGATTTTTCGATTTTTCGATTTTTCGATTTTTCGATTTTTCGATTTTTCGATTTTTCGATTTTTCGATTTTTCGATTTTTCGATTTTTCGATTTTTCGATTTTTCGATTTTTCGATTTTTCGATTTTTCGATTTTTCGATTTTTCGATTTTTCGATTTTTCGATTTTTCGATTTTTCGATTTTTCAGTTTTTTTATTTTTTTTTATTTTTCGAATTTTCGGGTAGATTTATTTTCGTGGCGACTCCGTCAATTTGTTTATAGAATGTTTGATTTCACTGAAAACATGATGTTGTGAGCAAGTGTCCGCAAAGATTGATTAACTCTAGAAAAAACTGCCCCATGTAGTTGACTACATCTTCGAGCGGCACATTTGTACATAAAGAGATGATGTCAAAGCTGACTAGGATGTCGTTAGGCTCTAATATAATACTGTTTAAGTATTCGCGGAAGTGCGTAGAGTCTCGCACATAGGTTTTTTTCTTGCCCACGTGTGTTTGCAAAATTTTCACCAGCTGTTTGTCCAGGTTGTAAGTTGATGATCCTATGGCACTTGATATTGGTCTTAGTGGAAAATTATCTTTGTAAATTTTTGGTAATCCATATAGTCTTGGTGGTAGAGCTTCAGTAGTGCAGATTTTCTTAATCTTCTTTGGTAGTAACGACTGTTATAATAATTTGATCTTTTTTTGAAATATTCTCTGTTGGATCTTTCGATAATTTCCTTGATTAATTGACCAGATTATTTAGCTTTCTTTTGTAGTCCGATGTGTTTATGACTACTGTTGTATAACAGCCCAAAACAAACAATTATTACATTAAGACCGGCCGTGAAAGCCTACATTCTTACAAAACTCATTTAGTTACCATGCTTTGAATAAGTATTGATGGATTACCAAAGCTAAGCTCTTGTGAGTGAAGAATTGTTAGTAAGATCAATATTATCAGACCTATATCATTGTTACCGATAATATCTAAGTTATTTAAAAAACTACTGCTAAAACGACTAAAACCAATAATTGAAAATAAAACTCTGATCCCTTCGCACCAATTTGCTTTTAGAATCAAACACTCGACAATAGATCAAGTACACAGGATAGCCGATATCATTGAAAAAGCTTACGAAAAAAAATATATATGCTCAGCTATATTTGTTGACGTAGCCCAAGCATTTGACAAAGTTTGGCACGCGCTGGCCTAATACAGAAACTTAAAAAAATGCTCCCTAGACAATATGTCGACATTCTATAATCATATCTAACGGGAAGAATGTTTAGAGTAAAGCAAGACGAGGCATACTTTGAAATGAAAGAAATTAAAGCAGGTGTCCCACAAGGTAGTGTGCTAGGACCGGTTCTTTACTTATTATACACCAGCGATATCCCTCAATAACAATCTGTTAAAATAGCAACATTTGCGGATGACACTGCAATATTGACAGTTGGCGGAACTAATACAGAGATCTCAGGAAAACTTCAGGAAACCTACAACAGAATCAATCGATGGACAACAAAGTGGAAAATAAAAATAAATCAAACTAAATCAATGCATGTTGTTTTTACTCTTCGACCAAATGAACACAAACAAATAAGAATAAACAATGACGTTATTCCGCATCACGATTCGGCCAAATACCTAGGGATGAACCTAGATGTAAGACTTAAATGAAGAGCACAAAAAAAAGCGTAAAGAACTTGAACTTCATTTCAAAAAAATGTATTAGCTCCTAGGAAGAAAATCCAAATTATCAGTGCACAACAAACTGCTGATTTATAAACAAATCCTAAAACCAATCTGAATTTATGGCATACAGCTATGGGGATGTTCCAGCAAGAGTAATATCAACATGATACAAGTTTTCCAAAATAAAGTCCTAAGAAGCATTGTTGATGCACCTTGGTTCTACCGAAACGATTATCTTCGTAAAGATCTGAAGATGCCAACAATCAAAGAAGAACTAAAGAGGTTTTCTGCGAAACATGGATTGACTCCACTCACACGTCAACGAAGAAGCGCTGCAATTATTGGACAACTCTACATTTAACAGAAGGCTCAAAAGGAAGAAGCCATTTGAGGTAGTGCAGTAAACGTTAATGTTAGTGCTAGTGCAAAACAGTGCAATAAATCGTCACACCAACTTGTGATGCTTTCCTATAGAAACAGTTAAGACAACCCAATGGGGACTTCTCAGATAAGTAATTAGTTGTAACATTTTTGGATTAAAATTGTAGGTTAGTCAGTAATGACTAGTAACAATACTCTAACAAAAAAAATATTATCAGTAATATACTGCAATATTTTAAAAAACGCTACTAAAATATTTATAATAACATAACATAAATATTATCGGTTGATGCACAAATATTTTTCCTGTTCATTCAATTTGAATCTATAATTTTTAATCTGTAACCATTTAATAAATATAATCTACGTTTAAGCTGCCAAGCTGCGAGAAAATATACTCGTATTTCATCACCCACCGTTTTTAGTCCGACACCTGTTCCTTCCTGCGACAAATAGAGAACTAAAATAAAACTGACTTTATTTTTAATCTCTTTTACTGGAAAGTTCAAGGCAAGAATGTAGGTAGAAAATACCGATGCATCTCCGTTTTAATTGAAAAGAAACCTACAAAGTTTTTATTTAATGCCTCACATACCCTTGTAGATTTAATCAAGTCTGAAAGCTTTTAAAGCAGACAAATGGAAAAACGAAATATTTTGTATCTATAGACACAAAGGGAAGGCAGATACAGATCTACAAGGTTTGCAAAAAAAAAGAATAGGAATTCTTCGGATCGTAAAGAATTCATCATTCGTATCATTGAAATAAGGCGATTATTAGATAAACCTTTGAAAATGGTAAAAAGTAAAAAAAAATAATAGTGGGATGAAACCCATTGGAAAATAAAAAGAATATAACAAAAATAAAAGACAAAATATTTTTGGGCAATCTGAGGTTTGGAAGTGGAAGTGGTTTTTTTTAAAGTTAAAAAACGGTTTATCTCGATTTTCGGCAAAACTACAAGTCCTATGCAAAAAAGTTAAATAGCAAAGTTGTAGGTAATAAAAAGATCTACAACTTTTATATTTACACTCTTATCGCCTAACCTCAAAATTTATGTGAAAAATTGAAATAACCAAGTTTTTGTTTATTTATTTTTCTTTTACAAAAAAAAAAATTTACGAAATTTGGTAAAAACTTACCTTTTTTATGTTCCTAACAAACTGTATTTTTGTTGATATAAAATATTTATTTTTTCACCTCATTTTGACTTAATATCGAAAACGCACCCTAATTTTTAATCGAAAATTATCCTGTCAAAATATCTGCTTTTTAAAAAAGTCGTTCGTTGAAATCTCTACTTTCTGTTGGTCTAAAAAAATATTTACATTACTATGGTAAATGTAAGAAACAATTGAATAATTTCCCTTAAAACAGTAAAACAATAACTACTTTAATACAACTGAATGTTGCGAACAACTTAAAAAGACATTATACCACCGTTGAAATATCGATCGATAACAAGGAATGATTTTCTAGGAATTAGAAACCATGGGCGTGTGGAATTTCTTCTACATAAATGTTCTCAGAAAATGCAAAGAAATGAAAAAAACTCGAATTCGAAAAATTTTTTTTAATCATTATGTACAATTTCGAGCTATTTAGAAAAATGTACGCTTTAATTATTTAAAAAACATAAAATTCCATGTTACATTGATAAACAAAAAAATTACAAATCCATAAAACATAAAGATTGCAAAAAACATGCGAAAATAGTTGTTCTAAATATTAAAGATAGGATTTAAAGGGGATTTCATCTAAAAAATGTGACTTCTGCAATTTTTTTCAGTAAAAAAGTTGATTTGTTAAATTCTAATTACATTTATGTCGTAGAAAATCTCATAAGATACATAAATCATACTATTGAATTTAGATACTTTATACTGATTACTTTATTCATTATAATATTTTTAAATACAATAATCTTGTTATACAGTGTGTTCGAAATTGGTGATGCATGTATTGCGATATCCGAAACTGTTAGAGATAGAAAAACAGTTAAATTGGAAAAATTTTAGAAAATTCTGTTTTTTATTCAATGCCATTAAGTTTGAAATTTTCTCTTTTGGTTTTTGAGATATTTTGAAAAAACTAAATTTCTTTATTTATGAAAATTTCTAAAATCTGTAAAAACTTTATTTGGAGCAACTTTTTACGTAGAAAACGCCTGTGCGTTAGATTTTATTTGCAACTTTTCGGTTTCTTGGAACCATCATCAACTTTTCTTTTTCATACGGGCGCCATATTGGGCTTTTACTGTTTTAAAAGGCCCCTTTTTTATTTTTCTAACTATGTATCACACTTAGTAAAAAAAAGGTAGGTTATGGGTTACAAAACCAAAAATTATGATTTTGTTTTTAATGTGGCAACGTCGCCCTATAAAACAGTAACACTTAAGGAGATCCTATTACATTTAATCTACAAACTACAATTAATAACAAAAGTTATGTTTTTTTGACGTTCTTTTTTTTACATTGTAAGAGTGTGATATTATGATAAAAATAAACTATTATGAGAATATTTTGGTATTAACTGCAATTTAGAGATTAGTGTTAGTGTTTTATAGGGCGACGTCGCCAAATTAAAAACAAAATCATAATTTTTAGTTTTTTCACATAAATTTTATGGTTATGTAAAAAAAGTGTATATATAAAAGTTGTAGATCTTTTTTTTTACCTACAACTATGCTATTTAACTTTTTTTCATTGGACTTGTAGTTTTGCCGGAAATCCAGATAAACCGTTTTTTACCCTTAAAAACTTACCCCTTCCACTTCCCGACCTCAAATCGCCCATAATTTTTTTTTACTTTGGTGTCATCGGCATCGATTGCTAAGATCATTAGCCTCGTGTTCTGTGTAGGCTTTTTTACTGTTTCCCAGCGCTACTTTAGGAACAGCACTGTTAATTAGAACCCAACAGCGAATGGTCGAGTGGGGAATCCTACCAAGGCATCAGAATTAATTTTAAATAATTAAATTAAATAAAAGAAACACGGGTTGCACTTCGGGAGTGCCGGCAGAAGTGAAAACTTGAATATTAACGTTGTGCATTTTTGATTTTTTGGAATAGTTAGGGAATAATTTTGAACGAATGCCTATTATTATTCCAATTTATTCCAATTTATTCCAATTTATTCCAATTTATTCCAATTTATTCCAATTTATTCCAATTTATTCCAATTTATTCCAATTTATTCCAATTTATTCCAATTTATTCCAATTTATTCCAATTTATTCCAATTTATTCCAATTTATTCCATTTTATTCCAATTTATTCCAATTTATTCCAATTTATTCCAATTTATTCCAATTTATTCCAATTTATTCCAATTTATTCCAATTTATTCCAATTTATTCCAATTTATTCCAACCAATTTATTCCAATTTATTCCAATTTATTCCAATTTATTCCAATTTATTCCAATTTATTCCAATTTATTCCAATTTATTCCAATTTATTCCAATTTATTCCAATTTATTCCAATTTATTCCAATTTATTCCAATTTATTCCAATTTATTCCAATTTATTCCAATTTATTCCAATTTATTCCAATTTATTCCAATTTATTCCAATTTATTCCAATTTATTCCAATTTATTCCAATTTATTCCAATTTATTCCAATTTATTCCAATTTATTCCAATTTATTCCAATTTATTCCAATTTATTCCAATTTATTCCAATTTATTCCAATTTATTCCAATTTATTCCAATTTATTCCAATTTATTCCAATTTATTCCAATTTATTCCAATTTATTCCAATTTATTCCAATTTATTCCAATTTATTCCAATTTATTCCAATTTATTCCAATTTATTCCAATTTATTCCAATTTATTCCAATTTATTCCAATTTATTCCAATTTATTCCAATTTATTCCAATTTATTCCAATTTATTCCAATTTATTCCAATTTATTCCAATTTATTCCAATTTATTCCAATTTATTCCAATTTATTCCAATTTATTCCAATTTATTCCAATTTATTCCAATTTATTCCAATTTATTCCAATTTATTCCAATTTATTCCAATTTATTCCAATTTATTCCAATTTATTCCAATTTATTCCAATTTATTCCAATTTATTCCAATTTATTCCAATTTATTCCAATTTATTCCAATTTATTCCAATTTATTCCAATTTATTCCAATTTATTCCAATTTATTCCAATTTATTCCAATTTATTCCAATTTATTCCAATTTATTCCAATTTATTCCAATTTATTCCAATTTATTCCAATTTATTCCAATTTATTCCAATTTATTCCAATTTATTCCAATTTATTCCAGTTTATTCCAATTTATTCCAATTTATTCCAATTTATTCCAATTTATTCCAATTTATTCCAATTTATTCCAATTTATTCCAATTTATTCCAATTTATTCCAATTTATTCCAATTTATTCCAATTTATTCCAATTTATTCCAATTTATTCCAATTTATTCCAATTTATTCCAATTTATTCCAATTTATTCCAATTTATTCCAATTTATTCCAATTTATTCCAATTTATTCCAATTTATTCCAATTTATTCCAATTTATTCCAATTTATTCCAATTTATTCCAATTTATTCCAATTTATTCCAATTTATTCCAATTTATTCCAATTTATTCCAATTTATTCCAATTTATTCCAATTTATTCCAATTTATTCCAATTTATTCCAATTTATTCCAATTTATTCCAATTTATTCCAATTTATTCCAATTTATTCCAATTTATTCCAATTTATTCCAATTTATTCCAATTTATTCCAATTTATTCAAATTTATTTCAATTTATTCCAACTTATTCCAATTTATTCCAATTTATTCCAATTTATTCCAATTTATTCCAATTTATTCCAATTTATTCCAATTTATTCCAATTTATTCCAATTTATTCCAATTTATTCCAATTTATTCCAATTTATTCCAATTTATTCCAATTTATTCCAATTTATTCCAATTTATTCCAATTTATTCCAATTTATTCCAATTTATTCCAATTTATTCCAATTTATTCCAATTTATTCCAATTTATTCCAATTTATTCCAATTTATTCCAATTTATTCCAATTTATTCCAATTTATTCCAATTTATTCCAGTTTATTTCAATTTATTCCAATTTAAAAAATATCGACAATCGAAAGAAAACAATCGATTGTTCGATTAATCGATTTCGATGTTACAACACTACTCTCCAACCGTCTTACGAATTTTCGATCAGCCTACGTGTCCTGACGCGAGTTTCACAGTTTTTACCCATCCCACAAAAGTGCTCAACGCCGCTAAAGAAGTTTTCACTTCAAAAATTCCGACCAACGGTGGGATTCGAACCTGGGACCCTTGGATCCACAGGCAGAGACTCTACCACTGAGCCACTTTTCCTTTTATTTTTGTTATATTCTCTTCCTTTTCCAATGGGTTTTATCGTATTATTTTTTGTTGTTTCAAATTATCGACCCTGGTCTAATAACAAGTCGACCAATAAAAAGTTGTTATATAAATCCTGTAGATTACCATTCACTGTGTATATTGAGAAACGTAAAACGTAGATGTTATATAATTCAACAATACAATTTTTTATTTTCAGAGTCTAGATATCAATCAAGTCGGCGTGATTAGAGAAAATGACCAATTCATCTTAAGCTGCGTGGCTCGTGGTTCGCCATCTATAATGTTTCGATGGTTCAAAGATACCACTCAAATCAACGTTACTGCAACTAGGTAAGTTTTTACTGAAATTTTAAGAACTGTCTCGTAACGGTAATCCGTGTCAAATTTTTACTTTTTAAGTATTTGATGATTCTGTTACTTCTTTACTTTCAGCCAGTTAATGCAGGTCGTGTTATTAGCTTATTTTGTTAGTTACGTTAGTTAATTTATTTATGAAGAGTTTTCCATTTAAAATAATATTGAAGATGTAGCTAATAATGATAATAATTTTTATTCCTAAGTTTATTTAAAATGTAATAATTTATTTAAAGTTATCTTTAAATTATATTTTAATATTTTTTTTGGACAAGACACGCTTGTATTTTAATATTAACTACGAAAAATCAAAATCACTGCTAAAAGGTTTTGTTTTGAATCACGAAATAATGGAAAATAATTCGCAGCGAGGCCGGAAAAATTTTGAGAATTCGGGAATTAAAGGGAATTGGCGCTAATGAATTTTCTTTTGTTTTCTCTTCGTGTTTTGTCCGTACAAGTTTTTAGAGACAGTTTATGGAATGCTTTGTTTCGTGGAAACACCGACAGAAAATAGAACGGGCATATTTACTACTTTTATTTTCATTTATTAAAAATAAAATAGATTTATCCGAAACTACATGGTTGACAGGTTTTTGTTCTTATTGATATAACTTATTTCTGTTGGGAGTGTAACCGACAATGCAAATAAAATAATGTTCTTTACTGTTTTTATTCTTCATGTTTCGCGGCGAGAGAGAAAAATAAGCATCCAAGTATTTTGTAGATTGATTATAGTAGGTGTTTTAAAAGTTTAGACTTTCTTTATTTTTTTATTTCAAACTTGGAGTAGCCATGTGTGAGGTGATTGGATGAAAAGGTAGAAAAGAAAGGTCCTGTAAATCTCTCAAAGATATCTATTTTTACTGAGATAGGTTTTGAAGTGTATTACTTCACCTTCTGGCACGCCGCGTCGAGTGGATAAAAGGAAATTGGTAAATTTCTCTTGGTAGCAAAATGAAATAATAAAACACTAATTTAATATAAGAAATATTATTAATTTATTAATATTACCAATATTTATTACCAATAGACTGATAGTAGGTTAAATGAAAACGATTGCTAATGTTAGAAAAGAAGCCAATATTAAAATATTTTAAGGTGAAGGGTGAGAAAAAGTCCTTTATATCTCACAAGGAAAGCCAATGTTTAATTGTTTAACAAAACATTGAGTGCGACCGGTTTCGAAGTGTCATCACTTCATCTTCAGGCTCGCCTAGTGGAAAGGAGAATATGTGGTGTAAGGTGTGTTGGAAACAAAACGATATATAAAATAATAAAAAAGAGAAAACTCACCATACTCTCCATCCACTAGGGAATACTACAAAAACAAGTTTCATCAATTTTGGGTTGAAATAAATTGTAAAATGAACCGATTTACACGTAATAAAAAGTTAAAAATATTTGAAAAAACAAATATTAGTCAATTATAGTAAAAATTTAAAATATTCAAGACTATACAAAAACAAATCACATACATTAAACAGATTAAAAGATAAGGCCTATTTTAAACATTGTTGTTTTTTTAAAAAACTAACATTTTTTGAAAGGAGACCTGTCAAGTTAAGGCCTCTACAGGTGGTGGTAAGTATTATAACGAAAAAATTCTTGGGTAAACTTATGACAGGGTATAGTTAATAAGATGTAAACTATGAGTGAAGAATTATTTATTATCTATTATATAAGATTTGGGCCATGAACCAATCACCAAGTGTATGTGATGTTGTAGGAAGAAGAAAGAAGAAGAAATGACTGGGTTAACTGTTGTGAAGCAACTGAAGAATAAAAGAAGAAGAAAATGACGCATGTGGATATCAGACAATCTAACCTAATCTTTACACGTGCTCGTTGGTTTCTTATGGGAAAAATATAAAAAATATAAAAATTACTTACTGAAATGTACCCCTTGCAAGAAGATATGTGAATAGAAATAAAGGGGGGAGGTTAAAAAGGAAGTTAGAACGATAAATTTAGATTAGTGTTGAGAAAACAGGAGGAGTTTCTGACAATATCTGGGCATTTAAGCAACCAACAGGATTTAATTTTAAATGTCTCAATATCTCGAGTTTTTCGAAGCTATTAAGAGTAAATCTATTGTAGGAACTATGAAGGATTTCGAAACCTTCAGTTGAATCGAAGTCGTGATTTGAGTCCAGTAGGTGGTTGGCAAAATGTGAAAAACCTGTTGTATTTTGGTTAAGACAACGTAAATGTTCTTTTAAACGGATCTTGAAATTTCGAAATGTGCGTCCCACATAGAAAGAATGGCAAGATTTACAAGTTAATTTATAAATTCCAGATAAGTCAAAGGGATCTAATTTATCTTTATTATGAACAAATAACTTATGTAATGAAGAGGGGATTTTGAAAGATACTTTAAAGTGGTCTTTGAGTAAGCTAGCCACTTTATAGGATGCTTTTCCAATAAAGGTAAGAGAAATGTATTTCTTACTGGTGGTTAGTTCATGTACCATATTAGGATTGTTAATATAAACTAAATTTTGTTGAATTTTATTTTGTTTATGTGTTAGCATTTTATCAATAATATCTAGTTCAAAGTTGTGATCTATAGCAATAGTTTTAATTATATTTAGTTCCTTATTAAAGTTTTCCGTAGACAGAGGAACGTTTAATAGCCTCTCTAAGTAGCAATTAAAGGCAGCCAATTTATGTGTTGCTGGATGGTTAGAGGTATTGTCTATAACTGTGCCTGTATGTGTTGGCTTTCTATAGATGTCAAAGTTGAACTTGTTATTATTGTGTGAGATTTTTTCAGTAAGTAATTTTTATATTTTTTATATTTTTCCCATAAGAAACCAACGAGCACGTGTAAAGATTAGGTTAGATTGTCTGATATCCACATGCGTCATTTTCTTCTTTTATTCTTCAGTTGCTTCACAACAGTTAACCCAGTCATTTCTTCTTCTTTCTTCTTCCTACAACATCACATACACTTGGTGATTGGTTCATGGCCCAAATCTTATATAATAGATAATAAATAATTCTTCACTCATAGTTTACATCTTATTAACTATACCCTGTCATAAGTTTACCCAAGAATTTTTTCGTTATAATACTTACCACCACCTGTAGAGGCCTTAACTTGACAGGTCTCCTTTCAAAAAATGTTAGTTTTTTTAAAAAACAACAATGTTTAAAATAGGCCTTATCTTTTAATCTGTTTAATGTATGTGATTTGTTTTTGTATAGTCTTGAATATTTTAAATTTTTACTATAATTGACTAATATTTGTTTTTTCAAATATTTTTAACTTTTTATTACGTGTAAATCGGTTCATTTTACAATTTATTTCAACCCAAAATTAATGAAACTTGTTTTTGTAGTATTCCCTAGTGGATGGAGAGTATGGTGAGTTTTCTCTTTTTTATTATTTTATATATCGTTTTGTTTCCAACACACCTTACACCACATATTCTCCTTTCCACTAGGCGAGCCTGAAGATGAAGTGATGACACTTCGAAACCGGTCGCACTCAATGTTTTGTTAAACAATTAAACATTGGCTTTCCTTGTGAGATATAAAGGACTTTTTCTCACCCTTCACCTTAAAATTACCTCAACTCACACATGGCTACCCCCCTTGTCAATATTAAAATAATGATAAAAAATAATTAATTTGAAATTGTTAATAAACTAGAAAAATTTTTTAGGAATAATATAGAAAAAACTGACCATAATCTGTTATCCACTAAGAAATAAACTAGAAATTACAATATTTATAAAGATGGCGAACGAACTGATCATTTTTTAATAATATAATATACTATTGTTAAAAATATTGGTACTTATCAGGGTTAAAATAATTTAAAATGCCTGATTTTGTCCCCGGTGGAACTTACAGTAATGGTAGCCATTGATATATTGATCCCTCCTCTTGAAACTTCAATTCAATATAAGACGAACTCAAGTGATGCTTCTGGAAAAGAGTATTATTATGATTTTCGCCAAGTCAATTTTAAGGGTACACGCCAATATTTGGAGGCAATGGATTGGAATGGGCTTCTTCAAGGGAAAAAAACTTTCAGAAATGATTCTTACTCTCTATGACTTTGTACTCGGTAATTGAGTTATTTTTTCCCTTAAAGAAATTTGTAATTAACAGATTTCCACATTGGTTTTTTTTTAACTCAGAAGCTTGGTCAACGATAAAAAGCTAAACAGGACTCCCCAAAATTATGAAATATTCAGTCAGTTAAGATCACAACGCTATTTAAATTACATATATTTTGTTGAAACTTCTGTTATAAGTAATGTTAAAGCCTTTTGGAATTTTGTAAGTACCAAAAGATCTAATAACACCATACCTGATAATATAAACCTTGAAGACTCTTTGCTTCTCATCAGTTAACACTAATCAAAATCTAAATCAAAATTTTAACGATATTGAATCAAAACCTAATGTTTTCTCTTACCACATTCCTATTTCGACCATTTACGAAAAATTATTGACATAAAGAAAGGTCCAGGTCCTGACATTATTCCTCTCATCCTACTCAAAAATTGCAGCTTTGTATTGTCTCGCCCTCTTTTCTATATTTTCAATCAATCTATCGCCACGGGTGAGTTTCCTGATTCCTTAAATAACATGGACTTGAATGCCATAAAGTACCATGTCATGCGCTTTTATCGATCCCATGTAATAACTACTACTTTTGATTATAACTTAAATGGTCATATCTTGGAGTCTGTTAATCAAATAAAAGACCTTAGACTTATTCTAAATCCCACTTTAAGCTTTAATCAATCAACACATACCTAAGGCTTTTCAAAAATCTATCAAAATTTTAGGTTATATCAAGCTCGGAAAATTACAATTAATCTTCCTTAAGGTAAGTCGATTAATTTTTTAATTTTCCTTCGCTTGTCCTTGACATAGTAGATGTTCAGAGTAAGAAAAGGTGATTTTCTGAATAATTGGTCATGTAAACATTATAAACGTAATTAATTAAACGAATATTTACATTTATAGCTAATTTTATAACTATTTACTAGCTAAAAAATAAATGAGAATAATTGACAGACTTATGCCTAAATTTTGTGATAAATCGGTCGTGTTCCTGCGCTGGTTTTGGCAAGCAGGTTTGAATTTCGTTCTAGAGTTTTACTTTTAGCCGAAATTTTGTAATTATTAAAAAGTTCTTTTGCTGATCCACTGGTCATACCATTTGACAAATTAATTCTAACGAACAACGATTTCTTCTTAAAGAGTAACATTGCAAGCTGGTTTTATTTTCTATTTTTATAATAATTTACATTAAAATCCAAAACATCAGAAGAATCATCAAGAGTCGCTCGACTTTCTAATGATGTGTTCTCTACGTCTATATTCTGCTTATTACCTCAAACAGTAGGACCAATAAAGACAAGATATTATTTTTTCGTCTTAATAAAATCGCAAATCGCTCGATTGCTTTTAAGTACCGCTCAGAACTTTAAGAGGAAAACATTTTTTTATAAAACACACAAAAAATCGCATGTATTTTTTTTATTATTATTTTAAAAACATTTATTAGTCAAAGAAACCTAATAATTTTTTATTCAGAAAGGATAATACACACTTATCCATGTATAAATCCATAGAAACAGAAAAATTATCAAGAATCGCTTGACTTCCTAATGATGTATATTTATGTAAGAATAGTAAACGTCTATTCTGCGTAATTCATAAAATAGGAACATAAAAGACAAAGTTAAATGAGTGTTTCATCTCAAGTGAAATTCCTCGATTTCCTCTTAGAAAATACCAACCGGTATTTTAAAATACATTATTTTTGTATAGAATTACTGAAAAAATCGCATGATTTTTTCAGTATTTAGAAGGGATAACACACGTTCTTCCCTGTATAAATGCAGATAGAAAACTAATATCATCAAGAAATGTCCGACTTCCTAATGATATATATTTATGCAAGAATAATGAAAGTCTAATCTGCTTAATCTAAACAGTAGTTAAGACAAAGTTAAATAAGTATTTCGTCTCAATGAAATCGCCCGATTTCCTCTTAGAAAAGATATTATTTTTACATGGAACTTGAACAAAAATATTTAGAAGGGATAACACACATTCTTATCTGAATAAGTCCATAAAAACAGAAAAATCATCAAGAATCTCTCGACTTCCTAATGATCTATATTTATACAAGAATAGCGAACATCTATTCTGGTAATTTAAACAGTAGGGTTAAGACAAGGTTAAATGAATATTTCTTCTCAATGAAATTTCTGGATTTTCTCTTAGAAAATACCGTCCGGTAAAAGATATTATTTTATTTTTATCACGATTTTTTCAAATGCAAGAAATATGACGATAACAGCGATGTATAATGCGATATCCAAACAAACTTAAGATTTTATTTATGGGATATTTCGAGTGAACACACTAATGCTTTGTTGATGTTAACGAATATAAAATATGCTTGGAATGTAAAATATTGATTGGTAAACGAACCAAAACGAATTATTATAATTATAATTACTTTAAAATATAATTGCATTGTTTTATAAAATAAAGTAGTTTATTTTCGATATTCAGAAGGGATAACGTACGTTTTCCCCTGTATAAACAATATTTTATGTTAATGATGAAATATAATAACAGCCTACCTGTTGATTCTTCGTCAGAGCTATACTCTTTTTATTTGTTTCTGTAAGTATTTCACCTAACTGCCTTAGCAACTTTGTTTTGCATTATTTTATCCCGATCCTAAAAAAAATGAGCGCGTTTTAGCATTTTTAATTTTTAAATTCACTTTTAAATATAATTTAGTCCGTCGCTGATAAGCATGAAAAAAGGATTGATATGCAGGTTTGGTATACGATAGGAGAAGTGAATATGTGGCATTTTGTTTGCTCTAGAAAAAATACGTGCTGATGAGTAGGTTTCAAGAAAACTACAATGTAATTATATCAAGAACAAGCGAAGGAAAATTAATATTAACATCTCCCATACATATCATACTATTAGTGTATGACAAAGCAATAGTAAAAGTTGTTTCTAGATCTAAATTTGTAATTGACCTATAGAGCTTTATAAATATAACAAACATAAAATAAAATTCGTTAAAAATAGTTGTATAATATGTAAGAGAGTGAAAAAGGAGGAAGAGAGAAAGCGATATAAGAAGAGAGAGAGAAAGAGAGAGGGAGAGAGGTATGTTTAGATAAAGATAAAACTTAATTTAGTAATTAAAAGACAAATTAATAAATGTTTATATAATTACCAAACAATATAAAAAATAACAAGTGTCAGGATGTTTATTTTGAAGGTCGAGGCGCTGTCCATTTAGTGCACATAGTCGAGTTTTCCTATAAAGAAGAAAATACTCGTGAGTGTCCGTGAACATTACTTTAGTAATAATTTATTATCTTTATTATTATCTGAATAATCTTTTATTATCTTATCATTCATTTATTATCTCAATAATTATTCGAACAATCACCAAGTACAAAGGGATTAAGACACGCAATGTACTTATAACTGTTTTGTCTATTCTACTAGTATTGAGCGTGCAATGAGTATGAAGGGATTAAACGCGCGACATACTCGCCCTACCTACTAGAGCTTGACCCCGAAGGTCGTAAACAGAGCCGTGCAATGAACAAAAGGGATTAAGATGCACAATTGTTTGCTCCAGATATACATTTCTACTAGTATTGAGCGTGCAATGAGTATGAAGGGATTAAACGCGCGACATACTCGCCCTACCTACCAGAGCTTGACCCCGAAGGTCGAAAACAGAGCCGTGCAATGAACAAAAGACGCGCAATTGTTCGCTCCAGATATCATTTTAATGTGCGCACGAATAATTATTAAATCAGTATTCAAACAGTTATCTTTATAATCTAATCAACAATTAAATATCAATAAATATTAAAGGCATTTATCTAAAAACTCAAATACTAAAGAAAAAGGACACTCAGTGATACATCTCACCTGCAAATCCTATCACTCACAATTCACAATAAATCAAGTTTTTCACACATCGCACCTACAACCACTAAACAGTACCTTTCTGAAACGCTAAAATAACAGAATGAATCTATTTAATTTCGAGGAACCTAAAACACTCGAATTCTATACCATAGGTAATAATCATAAATCAATGCCTTTATTGTGATCTTTTCAAGTGCGGCTCGAAAACGCTGACAACAAAATATCAACAAACAGATACACGCTGAAGCATCTTTCTCATATTACCTTTTCCTAATACCAAAACATATCGAAAAACAAATTTTAAGAATATTAAATAGTACATGGACTTACAAATATTATCATCTTAATCTAATATTTGATATTTAAATTCACTTTTGATATAAACTAGTATCCCACCACCACGTTTACCTCCACTTCTGTCTTACAAGATTATATCCATCAATTCCTAAACTTAAATTGTAATTGATCTGTAAAATATGAAAATAAGTAGTATTATTATTATTATTAAATGTCGATGGGTTTTCTCCATATATTCCGTAATTTTAATTCGTCGTATTAAAGCTAAACTTAGCACAGCTATACCATTTTTGATTAAGTCTGCAGGATCGTATAGCGTTCTACTCATGGGGAGTCCATAGGTTACAATTTAAATATCACTTTATTATTTTATTTTATTTACCGTACTAAGTTCAATTAAACGACTCTTGGCGATACTTTAATTTGTTCAGTAAATAAACAGCATATAATAATACAGACGTAAATAAAACAAAAAGACAAACAAGCCAAAATACATTTTCCTCTTTGTTTTGTGTAACACTATATTTTTTCTTTTCAGCCGAAAATGGGTGAAGCTAATAAAAGATCCTCATGTCGCCGATCAGTACACAGGCCTTTTAGGTGTAGAACAGACGCATCCTTACGATGAGGGCATTTTTACTTGTCAGGTCGAGGATTTCAATATGAACGAGTGTCTATCTAAGAAAGTACTAGTCGAAAAAAAGCCCTCCATTAAGATTGAACCCGTGAGTTTGACAGTGAAAAAGGTCGGTATACAATTATATTTCCCGCTTGTTTAGATGTAAGATGAAGATAGATAGCTTGGTTAGGAAAAAAATAAATTAAATAATTTGATTTGGATTTTTTGGGATGGTGGTTTGTAAAATTTCATTAAATGATTATTTCTAGATCACGAACATATTTTTTAAGGGTAATGATTTTTCTTCCGTTTAATACATAATCTTACATTTTATCTTTACTTATTATTTACAATTGATAATTTTATAAAAAAAATACAGTTTGTTCATAAATGTAAACGAATATAGTGGATTGCTATTTTTTATCAGTTTTTAACATAATCACTAATCACTCATTTTAAATTAAAAGTCTAGGCATAATGCTGACCCCCTAAAAGAAAAATCAATCCAAGAAATGATGTTGCCAACAAAAACACTATTTGATAATCCATCACACAATTTCGTCTTAACTTACGACCAAACTACTGATTTTTTTGAAAATTGTTCAGGTTCTAAAGACATTCTGAGCTTAATTAAAACATATACTACTGACATTCTTGACTTTTTAGATATTCTTACCAAGCTCAGACCATTCTTCACAGATAAATCAATAAAAACAAAATGTACCAAAATAAAAAACAAGATTAATAGACTACTGGATACAGACCCAACACCCGACTCAGACAGTGATGCTTCGTGCTCATCTCAAGAAACTGAATAAAATCCTTAACAAATACACATATCTTAACACCTAACTGCAAACAATGTAACTAACTTTTAATATTCAAATTCGATTCTATACTTCAATGGAACTTAAATGGGTTTTACGCCCATTTTGAAATGTTCAAACAGCTATGCTCTGAAATTACCCCAGCGATCATATGCTTACAGGAGACAAATTTTATAGGCCAAAACAAACATAATATAAGAGGGTATACTTGCTTTCATAAAAACCTTATTAATGCAGAAAAGGCTAGTGGAGGAATTGCTGTATACATAAGTGAGAAATTTGTAGCCCAGTCTATACCAGTTGTCAGTAATTTAGAAACTGTTGTATTATCTATTACAATGCCTAAAAAAATTCACCTCTGTAACATATACAGTGAAACCTGTGTAAAACGGAATCGCACGGTCGTGCACCGATTTTCCGGCATATATAGGATTCCGCGTTACACAGGGTAGATAAAAAATTGCACATAGTAGATTTAAAAAAGTGATGATTTTATTAAAAAAAATCTAATATACGTACATTTAATATATAGTTGTTATTATTACTATGTACCTACATATTTTTATTTATTATTAGAAACAATATAAATTATTATTTATTCCACATTTCTATCAATGTAAGTTGTTTTTTATTCTTTTGTAATACGTAAGATGATTCCATGAATGTCCTTAATTCTAAAATCTTCTTTCTCATCGGTTCGCTCTCTATTCTTTGGGAAAAATCCTCTAACGCTGCAACACTCCTCAAAGCTTCAGAAAAATTTTTTATCCGATCGGATTCTTCAACTTCTGTTTCTGTAGATAAAAATAATAATTTAAGAACAGATCGTTTTGAAAAGCTAATGGGAAAATAATTTTTTCTATCTATGTTATTTTTGTGATGGTAACTGAAATCTTTTTATCTTATTTTTATTATGTATTTTAACTTTATTTTTACTTGGCCAAATGCCCAATTAAGATGGAAAGAATAAATAAAAAGTTGTTTATTTTTTTAGAGAATTAGAAAAATCGCTTACCAATTCCAATCTCATCATTATCGTCTGCCACAGTAGTTTCCACGGCAGTTTTTTTTAACACCAGTTCTTCTATGGACTGAAATCCAGCATTTGTTGTAACGGCTTCATCTAATGTAATGTAATCATGAACATTACAACCGGGATTAATTTCAGTAATTAACTCTTCGACTTCTTTTGTACTTTCGTTAATTTCGTCAACATTTTCGATTAGGTCAACGTCTCCATCTTGCTTGATTCCACATGCCGCAAAACATTTTTTAACACAATCAGGATTAATATTTTTTACTGAATAATCAATCCATCTGATAGCATCCAAAACTGATATTTTTTTAGCCAAATCTCCTGCTGATTGAGAGAATCTCATATTCGCAATAATTAACCGCAGCACTTGTTTTCTGTAATGCATTTTGAAGTTTTGTGTAACTCCATGATCGAGAGGCTGTGTTTGACTTGTAGTGTTTGGTGGTAGAAAACACAATTTTATATTGGATAGTATTATTTTGGGGTGACACGTTGCATTATCCAAAAATAGAAGGATGTGTCGATTTTCAAATTTCTTTTTTTGATTTAAAATTTTTAGCCACTGTTCTATAAGAACTGATGTCATCCATGCTTTTTTATTTGCTCGCCAATAAACTGGTAGCTGAGGCACATTGGTATTGTTAAAACATCGCGGTCTGAGGGATTTTCCAATAACTAGAGGTTTTTCTATTTTTCCGTCAGCAAAGGCGCAAAACAAAACGGTTAACCTTTCTTTAGATTGTTTGCCTCCTTGACATTTTTCACCTTTAAAGCACATTGTCTTGTCCGGCAGCGCTCTATAAAAAAGGCCAGTTTCGTCACAATTAGCAATGTCTTTTAGGGTATATCCTTTAATTAAATCTGTAATGTGCGATGTCCATTCAGTCACAGATTCCATGTCGACGTCCTTAGCTTCACCGCAGATCTGATTAAATCTTATGTTATGTCGTGTTCGAAAACTTTCCAGCCATCCATTCGAAGCTTTAAAATCTACTTTTCCAAAATTGTTTGCAATTTCTCTTGCTTTTTCTTGAATAATTGTTCCAGATACAGGAAGATTGCGAGACCTTGCATCCATAAACCATTCCAAAACTGTTGAATTTACGTCGTCGTGATGTGATTCCTTTGGCTTTCTCTTAATATCGCCATTACCACCACGCATCCACTCTTCTTTAATTTTTTCCTTGTTTTTCAAAATTTCATACACTTGCGTTTTTCCGCACTTAAATTGAATAACCAATTGCTTTGGAGTAAGTTTTTTTTGGTCACTACATTTAATTAAGTCCATTTTAGATTTTAGCGATAATGTATTCGTTTTTCGGTTTGCCATTTTGAAATGTTTGCACTTTCACGGATAAACTCAAACTGCCGTACCTACACAATACTGGTTAATTTGTGTATTTACTGCTTTTGTACCTAAATTTCTGTGATAATGGTTCTAAGTATTGATAATAGTTCGCCCTTATTATGGGGCTTTCCGAAATCATAAACTAATTATGTAAACATCTATAAATTCTTTTATACCTGCAAAGCAATAACATAAGTAGGTTCCGGCTTAACAGATTAGGGAAATTCCGTGTTCGCGTTAGACAGGGTTCCGGCTTATAAGCAATTTTTACATTACAATATGTAGGTAATCGCCAAAATTTCCGTCATACACAGGATTCCGTGTTACACAGGTTCCGGCTTACTCAGGTTTCACTGTATATACCTCCAAATTTACAAATGACAGAAAAAGACATCACAGATTTACTAGACCAGGTACCTTCACCTAGAATATTCGTAGGTGATTTCAATAGCCATAATCCTATATGGGGTTCTAACGGGATAAGCCCCAAAGGGAAAATTATTGAAAATATAATAAATTCAAAACACCTAAACTTATTAAATGATGGAAGACCAATAAGATATAATATTCTTAGTGGCTCCAAATCAACCATTGACTTAGCTCTATGCGATCCAATCTTATCACCAGCCCTCTCCTGGAATGTTATACCTTTCCTATATGGAAGTGACCACTACCCTATTAAAATTTCCATAGAAACGAATAACAACAACAACACTGAAAACTCTTACCTATATCTCAGATGGAATCTTAAAAAAGCCGATTTGTCTAAATTTACACAATCTATAGAAACAAAATGTTCCGATTTAGAAAAAACAACAGAAATACAAGACATCAATGAACTAATGCAATGCTTTATATCCATCATCCTCAGTGCAGCAGAAAAACATGTTGGTAAAACTAAAATCGTTCACAAATCTAAACCACTTCCGTGGTGGAACTCAAACTGTACCGATACCATAAAAAATTATAAAAGGGCTTTTAACAAGCTAAAGAAAAATAATACCCCAGAAAACATCATAAAATACAAAAAATGTCGTGCGCATACAAGGTTCATTACCAATAAATTCCTGGCAAAAATTCCTCTCTGAGATTAACAATACTACTCCTCTGAATAAAGTTTGGGAAAACATTAATAAAATATCCGGTCGAAACACATTTAAAAAGATTCCGTTCTTAACAAATAACAGGAAATTAGTGTCATCTAACCAAGATATAGCAGAACTTCTTGCTGAACAATATAAAAATAACTCGAGTAACATAAACTATTCTGAAACCTTTACTACACTGAAAACTAACAAAGAATCCGAACCTGTAGAATACAATGATAATCAAAATAATAGTCTTAATTCTACATTTACAATAGACGAACTAAACTATTCTCTAAATAATACTAAAAACTCATCACCGGGCCCTGATAATATACCAGCTATCTTTCTACAAAAACTCCCCCAAAATGCAAAAACATATTTACTTAAATTATATAACATGATATGGCACAAGCACTTATTTCCTTTCAGTTGGACAGATGCCGCCGTAGTAATACCAGTACTAAAACCTAACAAAGATCGCACCGATCCAGACTCTTACAGACCGATTTCTCTCACCAATGTGGTATGTAAAATTCTTGAAAGAATAGTGAATAAGGGACTACTGTGGTTCTTGGAACAGAACAATCTAATTATCAAAGAACAAAGCGGTTTCCGGCATAGAAGGTCCACCACTGATAATCTAATCGATCTAGAATCGGAAATACATGAAGCCTTCACCAATGGACAAGAATGTCTCACTGTTTTCTTCGACATCACTAAAGCATTTGATATGACATGGAAGTATGATATCATCAAAACTTTAAGTAACTGGAATGCCAAAGGAAATATTCTGAATTTTATAAACAATTTTCTTAGTAATCGTCAGTTCAGTGTCCGAGTAAATGGTTCTACATCTAAAACTAAATCACAAATCAATGGCATTCCCCAAGGTTCGGTCATAAGTACTACTCTTTTTCTGACAGCAATAAACAAAATTCTAGATAATAACCCTAAACTTGTAAAAGCAAGACTGTACGCCGATGATCTCGTGTTATTTTTGAAAGGAAAAAACACCCAAACCCTCCAAAATAAGCTTCAATCTGCTTTAAATGGCTTAGAATAATGGTCGAACGAAGAAGGATTAAAATTTTCGACAACTAAAACAAAATGTGTCCTTTTCTCTAAAAAACATAACCCAAATCTCAAAATATATGGAAATAATTTATCATTTGTAGAAAATATAAGATTCCTGGGCATGACATTCGATAGAAAACTCAACTGGAAATCACATGTTAAGTACCTTAAGAGATCTAATGAAAACCTTGTGCAACAAAAACTGGAAGTCAGATTATAAAAGTCTCTTACATGTCTATAAATCCCTAGTCCGATCAAAACTAGACTATGGATCGGTGGTCTATTCATCAGCCAAAAATGCAGTACTTTCTCAACTGAATTCTATTCAAAATTCAGCACTGCGAATAGACACAGGAGCGTATCGAACGAGTCCAGTTAGAAGTCTGGAGTGTTTAACTGGTGAACCATCTTTGGACTATCGAAGGAAATATCTCTTACTAGCCTATGCATCTACAATACTTGGCAAAAAATCTCATCCCACACTCCATCACACCATTGCAAATAGATTTAAAGAAATATACAATAGTAAACCTCGCTTAGATCCACCTTTCTATGAGAGAGTCAACATATTCTTATGCTCATTAGATATCCAATTTCCTTAAGTTTTCAAAGCAAATGAAAACACTCCGCCTTGGATCATTCCACTTCCATCCTTTGACTTATCTCTTACCCAGTACCAAAAGTCAAATACTCCTCATTAAATTATTAAACAACTATTTCTTAATAAAATTGCATGCTACAAAGACTATTATCATATATACATAGACGCATACAATAAATATCAAAAGAAGTATACATTTTTAAATAATTTGACATTTAAGACTCATTCACATATGACAGTTGACATCTTTATACTTGACTGGCACAGCCAAGCATTATTCTGATTTTGGCCAAATAAAATGGTCGGTTAGTTATTATATGGGGTTGCGACAGAAAACCAGTAAATTTGATGAAGGTATTTTTGTGGCTAGGGGCGAAATAGTAGTACGCTTAATAGCACCACCATAAAAAGTAATTTTTAAGAAACTGCTTATATATTTTTCATAAATTGACAGACTTAGCGACTAATTTTGAATGAAAATAGCCTCCAAAATGACTATGGTTGCCAAGTATTAAGGTCACCACCCGCCTTAGAAATTTCACCTTTACTATCAATAGCTGTTGTTTGACAGGTCGTTAGAGAATGTTTGCAATTTATGGAATGTAAAGAATGTAAGGAACTTTAACGTTAGAAATAATTGAAATTCCTAAAATTGTCACATAAGGAATGCATAGGTGGATTTTAAGAAAATTGATATTAAAGTAGTTAGGATGAACCGAAAATTCTGAGATAGAAGTAATTATCTAAGAAAATCAAAACCGCAAGTCAATCAGAACTTTCGTTCTAGAGTTATTGTGCCGGCATACATACACACATACGACCAGACGAAATTTTTTTTTGTATTTTCAGAAACATGAAAAAAAGTTTGCAATACTGAGGCTCCATAGGAAGGGCCTAAGTAATAACTAAGCTGTTTAAGGGTTTATCTTCCAATACCATAATTCTTCAGTAAATTAGAGCTCTCTATGGTAGAGCTTTGTCGTTCGAAAATACTAATACCCTATATTATATTTACAATAGGGTATTAATTTACTGGGACCTAAAAGGTCTATTGTGTCCCCTTCTATTGCCAATGAAGCAAGGAAATTTCTCGATGTCTGTTTAAATTCCTAGTATTTAAAAACATGTGTTTATTTTTAAATAAACAACTTGACCACCCTTGCTGTTGTGTGGACCTTTTTGAAATGATTTTATCAGTTTGGGTAATATGGTCAGTCAAGATTAAGATATTGTAAACACAACATCAAAATAAAGTGATATTTTTCAATACTTTTTTATTATCTTGAACTCGCCAACTAAATATTAGAAAACGGAATCAAATACCCAACAATAACCTATAACAACCTTCCAATCCTCAAGGATGTGTTGGATTTGGAGTGACTTCAAGTTAGGTACTAATATCCTAGATATCTCTAGAGATTAGTTGAGTTAACTTGAATAATATGGGCTATTACTTTACATAACAGCTTCACAATACTACTGAAAAGATCCCTAAGTAAACATTTTTTATTTTATAAAAGCTAAATTATAATGTTAACAAATTTTATAAAACATAATATTAGCTAAGACCATTCTCGGAATATTTTTTAAATAGTAATAAACGCAAAATAGGCGCAATTTTTTTCTGTTGAATGTAGTTAAGATACCAAAATTTAATTTGATATGAGGTTCATTATTTAAGTAGAATAAACATTGAGGCTTGTGTAAAAAAAATAATGATTGTGGAATGAAATTACAATACTTCTCGTTAAGCCTTTGGGCTATGTAAGTTAATCAAATAGTAAAATACTAAATTATCAACCGCGAATGAATATTTCAAAGAGCAAAATTTAATTAACATTACTTCAAATACATTTTACATAAAACATTAGCGTGCTTTATTTCAGACACTGTGTAATTTTAAAATATTTCAATTGTTTAATTTTATTCCAGGGCGAAAACTTCACAATTAAATGTTTCACGACGGAAGAGAGCAAAGATGGTATTAAGTACATTTATAGTTGGACTAAAAATAAAGAATTACTTCCTGTGAGAACAGATTTTGAAAAGTACGAAGTTCTATATCCTTCGGGAACTATCTTGCAAGTGAGAAGTGCCGAGGTAAGAATTAATTTTTTTAGACAATTTTAGATGAAATATATTACATTTTAAAAGAGTCTGCAGATTTTTAAATAAGAATATAATGGAATTCTAAGTTATTTGTTTTGTAAAAAATGCGCTTCTGCATTCTTATAAAACAATTTTTCTTATCTGCAAGGACGGATACGGAAGGATACGGAATATTAAGCGTTATATAGTTAGTTACAAAATTAACACTTACACATACAAAACCGAAATTTAGAATATATCTGTACATTATACAATAGGATACCTCTTATATGTATTAAATATTTTTTTGTGTTAGAAACAGGCAGCTACAGTAGGGTTTTTAATTTTATTTCCTATTCGATATTAAAATAATGTTTACTCTCTAGTAGTATAAATCGAGGGCTTAGTGTCAAACAACACTAACTACAAAAATTGCATTTTTTAGCTTAACGTTTTTTTTTTTTCACTTAAAAAATCTTTATTTGTTATGTGACAAACAATCTTATCTCTCCTGTAATTGCTATCTAAGATAGACTAAACTTTAACTACAATTTATGGTTACCCACTTAATAACAAACAACGTTAAAAGAGTTAGTGTTTTATTATTTCTGTTTGATTAAGACTCAAAGTACGTTATGAGCTGTTAACGTTCTTTGACTCTTAGGAGTTACACGTTAGTATGTCAATAACGTCGTTCTACTTTAAAATTTTGTGTAGGAGTTAAAGAAATAGTTAAAGCCCTTCGGTCGATTTTTGTCTTTGGAAGGGTATGTATTTAGTAGAGGTTATGTAAGTGCTTTTTAATGTTAAAACTTTGATTCTGTAAAGGTATTAAAAATGAAGAGATATCAAAAAATTTTTCAGGCAGCATTAAACAAATGTACTCTATATGTAAATAATAGTGCATCGCGATCTACTGATAATAGAAACTGCACTATTGTTATCCCGAATGATAATGAAAGTTTTCGTGAAAATACAGCTAAGAATCTGGTAAGTACCTAAAAATTAATGTAAAATTATATAAGTTGTGTGGTTGGCAGGTCTTTATTTGTTGGTTTTATAGAGGATGTTTCGTTATTATAATAATATGATTTAATAAGAGGGTACATCGTGTATTCATCATTAAAAATGCCATTCATCGTGGTCGCACATGGATTACACTTTGCGCGCCAATATTGCCTCGTTAAGTGCTCACTGATCAGAATCGGTGTTTTAAAATCCAATTTCGCAGCCTATGAATACAATTAAAAAACAATTATCTGAAATTTAACTTCAAGGCATGATTCTGTTTTTAAAAATATTTTTTTTTGTTGTAAAGTCATATTTTCGAATTAATATAAATTGGGATTCTAATTTCTAAACCGGTTTTAATAATGATTTATTTACACTAAGTACACACAATTAAGAAAAAAACATAAACATAGCATGTATTAGATAAAGAAAAAATTTTACCCAGTGAAACCAGCTTTTTGTTGTCTGATTTACATATTATGGATTAATTTATGTAACATATATTATTGGATGGTCCCTCTTTTTTTATTTACTTAATTTTTATATTTTCTTAATTTTTTTAAGTTCATTATGTACTCCAACGGATTGTCACTTGAAGCCTTAGAAGGAAAAGCATGTAATTTTAAAAATAAAAACTGTTGAAGCATTGTTTGAAATTTGTGGAGCAAACATACAGTAATTGTTTGTAGTACGTCACTAGAGAAACTTATCAATATCCTTTAACAAGTCTCGGGTTTCTTATTTTTAAAATGAGAGGTTTTTTCCCTAGAAGTTTCAAGTTCGTTGGACTACCCAATTTAATTATTACACTGTGGTCGGCCGCTTCTTTGTGGCCACTTCTTTGTGGCCACTTCTTTGTGGCCGACAGTAATAACATATTATATAAAATTTATTTACAGGAAACAGAAATACCAGATTGCTTCACATATTATACTACAGATGAGGCATGTGTCACTTTAAACAACTGTGGTAGTATTCAAATTTTTCCTGGTAAAAGCACCTTGGGCTTAAAAGGCACTGGAGACCAGAGTTCTGATATTATCAATGAATTTCACGACAGTAATCAGCAGGCAAGTCTTATTCAGATAAACAGCTTACATATATTTTTAATATTATAGAAGTTTGTTGTTTATAAGTAATGATTTAAAATATAAATTAGGTACCTTTTTCTTGTAGAACTGCGATACAGTTTCAAACTTTAACGATATGGTGGAACACACATCCTGCAAATCTGCAAATATTAATTTCACTCCCAATCATGATATTTTACAGACAACTGGGAGACCCCAGGTACAGTTAATAATAATTTTAATTACTTGTTAAGACTTTTATTAAAAAATTTTTATTATTAAGGTAATACTAAAAGATTTACTTTTATATCGACGAGAACATAGATTATACCTCAGAAGACTCAGTAGCTGATCCAAATTATTATGAACCTTCTTCGTCTGATGAACAAAATTCTAGCGATGAACTAATTCCAAGAGTAAGTTTGCTTTTGGTAATTGATTACCTGCCCTAACAATAAAAATATATTGTTATTTTAGTTGAAAACTAATAAAAGGAAACGTAAAGAAACTTATCATGTGTTAACTCCAGTCACTACAAATTATGAGCCAGACGAAGTAGAACAAGTACCAGAAAATATTGATATGAAAACAACTAACGCCAGTAATGACACTGAAGAGAAGACAAAGGTAAAACGAAAAAAAATAGCTGTACCAGAAGAATGGTCTCGAAATAAGTTAAAGCTAAACATATGATGTGGAAAAGAATACAAATCTATGAGCAGCAACAAGATCATACTCGCAGAAAGACCCCTTTTAAAAGATTGTTCAGAATGCCCAAGAAAATGTTACACAAACTTTGATGAAGAAGAACAAAATGTGCTAAATAAAGGGTACTGGAAATTGGGTAACATTGATCTACAAAGACAATATCTTAGTGGCCTAATCGATGAAAAAGAAAAATCTTCTACACGAACTGCTCGAGAAGGCAAAAAACAAGAGAAGATACAAGTTTGTCAAGGATTTTTTTAGCCACCTACAATATTTCTAATACCGTTGTCCAAAATATCATTAGAAAAAGAAATGACCAAAATATTGCAGAAAAAGATAAAAGAGGAAAGCACACTACAGGTATAAAGTTACCAGAAGACTCAAAAAAAGTTATTTGCGACCATATTAATTCCTTTAAAAGAGTTCCCTCACAATATACCAGAAAAGACAGCTCAAAAGAATACTTACCAGGAGATCTTAACCTTACCAAAATGTACGACATGTATGTAGAGAAATGCGGTAAAGAAAAATTAAAACTGGAAAAACTTTGGTTTTATCGTCAAATTTTTAATACTAAATTTAATATTGCGTTCCATATTCCTAGGAAAGATTTATGTGATACCTGTTTTATCTATAAGAATTCAAATGATAAAGAAAATATTACGAGATCTAAAGAGTACGAAAAACACTTGCAAAGAAAAGAAAATGCACGAGAATATAAGAATATTTTTAAAGAAAAAGCAATTAAAAATTAACTTCATTTCTGTGAATTTGATTTTGAAGCTGTACGATACTGTCCTCAAATAAAAACAAAGGCAATTTTTTACAAAAGTCTGTTTGCGGTTTTAAACCTAACTGTATATAAAGTTACATCTCGAAGGGCCGAAAATTATGTATGGCATGAAGCATTATGTGGACGCGGGGCGTCAGAGGTGGCATCTTGCCTGTTTAAGTACATGCCTGTTTAAGTACATGATGGAAAACCTTTTAGCTTTATGTCTGATACGTGTGGAGGACAAAATAGGAACGTCATTGTTTATGCAATGTTTATGTACGCGGGTGAGGTTCTCAAAATTCCAACAATCGATCATATATTCTTTGAACCAGGCCATTCGCAAATGGAATGCGATTCGGTTCACGCTCATATCGAAAATTCAAGCAGGGACTTGGAAATATATGGTCCATCAGGCTGGTATACTGCCATAAGAATGACTTCCAAGCAAAAGAAGTACGATTTAACAGAAATCAGTCAAATTGACATTCTGAATTTCAAAGAATTTGCTGCCAAAATAGTTAAAAATCGAAAGGTTGATTGCGATGGACACAACGTAAGATGGTTAAATATTGTATGGTTTCAGTACAGAAAAGATGACACTAATCATATTTATTTTAAGTATGATTTTAATACTAGAGATTTTCACAAGTTTAAAATACAAAGACGGCCAAGTAGGTTATTTGATCTTAAGAATGCGGAACTTAAACAAAAATATAATGGTCCCATTCCTATTGACAAGAACAAGTTGGCAGGCTTACACGAGCTGTGTCGAAAAGGTTTCATAAAAAAAACCTTACCATTTTTTTTTTACTACAGTCTTCAAGAAGGACATCAGAATGAAGATGACAACGAAGATTTGTAGATAAAAATATTATATGTCTTAACGCACCATTTTTTGTAAGTTTTAATATTTTGTAATGCAATATTAAATTAATAAAAATTCTTCTCAAATATAATTTTAAACAATAATTTTCTTAAAAACACTGGAAATAAACGTTATATCAAATAAATTACTAAATATCTTCTTGGACATTAACGTTTTCGCACCTAAATTGATAAATGTCAAACAACGTTATCTTCACATTTATTAATCATTATTTTTTAATTGGGAGTATTTATTACAAAAAGCTTACCAAAATCTATCTATACCTTCTAAAAGTGTTAAAGTTTAATTAGATTTTTTTTTGTTAACATATTCCTAGTAACTTATTTTCTAAAGCAAGTGATACATCAGCTGATACAGTTTTTCGCTATTTATGAAATATGACAATTTTGTAGTTAGTGTTGTTTGACACTAAGCCCTCGAAATATATTATACATTTTAAATATACGCCTTTTTGACTAGTTAATATACTTAAATAAGATTTGCGGGTTATTTAAAATAGGGAATATTTGAAAGATTTAAATCCCTTTGGATATGTCACCTATATAGTAAGAATAAAAATTATAATAGAATAATAATCCCGTTCAAAAGATTTGTCAATTGGCTTTTTTTATTTATAAAATATTTAAGCATCCCGGCAGGTGTTAAAACCTGGGTTACCTGGGTTGATACTTTTATAACAAAAATGTGATTTGTTAGAAGCATTTTTAATAAATAAATAATTTTATTCCATCAGTGGTCTCTACAAAATCTTTCTGGGATTCATCTTTAAAAATTATGGACTTTAGGAATCTAGATCTTTCATATCCACTCCCCGTTTTTTGCATATAAAGATGTAAGCTATGAAAAATTAGCGAAATAATTATTTTCTGGTTTAATTTAACAGAAGTGTCCAATTGTCTTTTTACATGACAGTCATGAATATAGGACATGAATATAGGGCATTGAAAAGAAATCCTATTTTTTAATATTTTAGTAATGATATTTTAGGTTAATTTAATTCAGTAAATTTGTTTTGGTGGTGATTTCACATCGAGATTTTCCTTTGCATCGAAAGTGTAGTACTTGAGCTACGCCACTTTTGAAAATGTCGTTCCATCCTTAAAATTTCTATAAATTAATCGATATTTTTAGAAGTACATTGTTGCCAAGTTGTGTATTATTTCTCAAATAAAAGGGCTATATTTTTGATATACTCAATATTAAAAATGAGTTGGAATTTTAACAAAGTTATCGATACTTAAGCCTTGTTAATACACACCGACATCCAAACGGCAGGTATTACTATTGCTAGTTTACAGAAAGTTTCTAGATACTTTGAACCGAATACACATAACCCAAAAAATTATATATTAACGGCTTATGAGGATCATTTATGTAAACTTATTAGAGTTATATCTATCATGTTTAGTAATGTTTAGTATGTATGTTTAGTATGTAGTATGTTTAGTATTTAAGTTACACGCTTTGTCTATAAAATTTTTGTAAATTTTTTACGACAATAAAGCATATCTCTCTCATGCTCTGTCATGATAAATACGTGGTGTTGCCAAGTTTTAGAATAAAATTAATGAAAGAGTATAAACATTACCTTATTTTTAACATAACAAACATTTTTAAACAATTTAAAAATCACTACTGCCACTAATTTATTTCAAGTCATATCTGACGATTTATTTGTCCATTTTGGTTTAATGGTAGCGGTACATAATAATTAAATATTAATATTACATAATCTATGAAGTAATATATACTTAAATGGTGTATATTATAAAGCACATGATTTACCTGATATTAACACGACAGATTTTGAAACAAAAAGTGATCCAGGCACCCCAATATCAAAGGTTAATTATCTTAATTAAGATAGTCTGTTAAATACTGTGCAAAACGAAAAAAATAAAATAAAAGAAATTAAAAATTCTAATATTGACCACAAATGATAAAGAAATTCCAGATGAATTTAATAATTTTTTTATTAATGTTGGTGAGAGATACGCTAATTTATTTATTTATTTATTTGTTCCATCCTAACAGGCTTACTGGCCTAAATTACAAGGATAGACTTTACAATATTTATTATTTACACAATTGATCAAAACGTATTAATATACATATTAAATAAATCGATATATAGATATAGGGGGATTAAACACAAACTCATATTGAGAAAAAAAATTTCTAAAAAATAAAAAGCAAATCATATAATAAAAGAAATGGAAAAACTAAAATAATTAAACAGACAAGTTCACAATATACCTATAAATTAGGTGTCTGAATGTTATTAGAGGCATATGCCAATCTACTTCGTGCAAGCAAGTAATATTATTTGCTAAACGGAGCATGGTTAGGAGAGGTGATCGAAGAGTGCTACTTACAAAGGGAATATTAAACATAATCGCGGAACGCGTAGGTCTAGGAGGTACATTAAATGGCAAAACTGACAATATTTCTGCGGAATTTATATGGTTATTTATGATTTTATACAAAAAAAGTATAGCAAACATTTTTCTCCTACAGTCTAAAGAAGGTATTTTAAATTCACTTCGTAATTGTGTTGTTCTGACACTATTATAATCTGGTCTAATAAAGTATTTTTTAAAGTAAAGGTATCTTAAAAATTTGTTTTGTATTCTTTTTAATTCCTGCAAAATGGTTTGGTATTCTCCATTCCATATTACAGAGCCATATTCAAGTTTAGATCTTACTAACGTAACATATATCAATTTTATAGAATCGATTTTGACAAAAAGAGACGTCTGTCGTATCGTAAATCCAAGAGCGCGATTTGCAGATTTTGCTACATTTTCAATGTGTTTTTTAAAAGATAGTTTATAGTCATACGTAATTCCTAAGTCTTTGAATTCATATACCCGTTTTAGTGACTCATTAACCATACAGTAATCAAAAATAATTGGATCCTTTTGTCGAGTAATTGACATTACATTGCATTTTTTAATATTAAAGTCTAATTTACATTGAGCACTCCATTCCAATACACTGTTTATATCTTTTTGCAAAGCTGAACAATGAAATCGAGCCTATCCCTCTAATGTACCCGAGTCTGCAAAAATTGTCAAAGATCATTTTTCCTAGCAGCTGTTACAGAACCTGAAGTTATTGAATTAATAAAATCTTGAAAGTCTAAAAAAGCTGCAGGGATTGATGATAATAAATCTGAAATCTTAAAACCTATTGCACCTGGTATTGCTTCCCCTCTAGTTCATTTAATTTATTAAATTTTTACAACTTCTTGTATCCCTCAAGAGTTCGAAACTGCAGTAATAACACCAATCAAATTACCGACCAATATTAGTAATATCATGCCTGGCTAAAGTCTTTCTTGCAGGTAATAAAATTGTTCTATATGCTCTTAAGGTGAATACAGCACCCCTTATAATTTTCGGACAAGGATATCTCAAAAAGTGATTTTTTTCAAGTATTCAAATTTTGACAAAATAAATAAGGCAATAATATCTAGAATCGGGACGGTGGTGTAGCGGTCTATCGCGCTTATATTCATTTATAGGCAAGTTTATGAGTCTGAGACTGCTGGGTTTCGAGTCCCAGACCGGACCATGTGGATTTTTAATTAAATTGCATGGTTCGGTTTAGGATTTGATGTGTGGCGTATTAATAGAAATTCAATTTCTGTTGATATGACAAGCAGATTAAAAAAATTCGCCATACATTACCGTCTCGATGATGGTGGGTGAGGTTTTCCGGGTTTTCCTTACCTGTAAGTCAAATGGCACCATCAATCATCTTTAAGTCGCCCCGGAGCGCCACGGAAAATAATAATAATAGCCGTCCCTTCCCCTACACAAGTCGTTCAGTCGACTTCATGGGTTGAAATTCACTCGTAAGGGGGTGAATTAGGGAGAGTATTATTATTATTATTATTATATGCATATATTTTAAAGTTTTCATTCCTTCCAGTTTCCGAGAAAAAATATCAGAGGGGTTTAAATTTTGAAATATATAATAATAAAACTAAATGCATTCCTCAACAGCACTATTCTTAATATAATCTCCAAATTTACGACCTTAATGTCTTGTTAATGATTTTTTAAAATTCCCCAAAGTTAGTGGCTAAAACGTCTCGTTAAGTGCTATCTTCTAGTGTAAACTGGTGTAAATCGTTGCAATAAACGAATAATGACTAACAGTGTACCATACGATAGTTACAGACGCGTTACACCAGAAGGCAGCAATTAACGAGGCGTTTTAGCTACTAATTTTAGTGAATTTTAAAAAAATATTAACAAAACATTAAGAGATCAAATTGCGGGATTATAGTAAGACTAGTGCTGTTAAGGAATGCATTTATTTACATTATCATATTTCAAAATTTAAAGCTCTTTGGTTTTTTTTTCGGAAAGAAAAAATATTTTAAACATTAAAATACATGAACATCTAGATAATATTACCTTATTTATTTTGCCAAAATTTTAATTTTTTAAGAAAATTACTTTCTAGAAATATCCTTATCCGAAAATTATAAGTATTCACCATAACAGCTTCATTTTTGAAAATATGGTGGATACTTTTTTTAAATTATGGCGAGAATTTTTAAATTTTGGTGAGATCGCACATCTTTATAACTCAAATTATTATTTTATAATTTATTTGTTTTATGAGAATGTGAGATTTTAAGATATTATTTTTTAACATAAAGTATAACGAATGTGTATAATTTAAAATTATTGGATAATATTCCTTAAAACGTGCATAAATAACAGAAAATAAAAGGAATAAATATATTTTAAAATTTTGGTGTATCCGCCATTCTGTTAGTAACTACTACTCATCAATAAGTTATAGATGATAACATCACGAGAAACTTTTACTCAAATAATTTCCTTCTTTAAACATAAATTACAAAAATAAATGAAAAAGAACAAAAACAACCTTATATGTAATCTAGTTAATACAACTGTGTCCAGAATCTAATTTAGTCTAATCAACCCTATGTTCAACATCTCATCGAAATCGGCCAGAGTTTGGAATATATCTTGTTAACAAAAAACGTCACACACCTACTGTACTTCCGGGCAACTTTATAATAATAATAATAATAATAATAATAATCTCCCTAATTCACCCCCTTACGAGTGAATTTCAACCCCTGAAGTCGACTGAACGAGTTGTGTAGGGGAAGGGACGGCTATTATTATTATTTGCCGTGGCGCTCCGGGGCGACTTAAAGATGATTGATGGTGCCATTTGACTTACAGGTGAGGAAAACCCGGAAAACCTCACCCACCATCATCGAGACGGTAATGTATGGCGAATTTTTTTAATCTGCATGTCATATCAACAGAAATTGAATATTTCTATTAATACGCCATACATCAAATCCTAAACCGAACCATGCAATTTAATTAAAAATCCACATGGTCCGGTCTGGGATTCAAAACCCAGCAGTCTCAGACTCATAAACTTGCCTATAAATGAATATAAGCGCGATAGACCGCTACACCACCGTCCCAATGACTTTAAAACCATGTTTTTTGGGTTCATAGGACCCCAAAATGTAATGATCTGGTATTATCTCAAATTTGAATTTTAAAGTGATTGCAATAACGTCCCCATTTTGGTTTATTCCTATTTTGTGCCGTCCCGTTTTGTGACGCGACCTGTTTCAGGTAAAATGTTTCCCGTTTTGTGACGAGACGAATTTTTACCTGTAATAAACCTTATAAAAATTCCCATTTTGTAACGAGCATAAAACCACTTATTTGTTCCGTAATATTATATCAGTAAGTACCTTACCTACCTAATATAATCCTTTCACCTTTATTATCAATTTTGTTTCACAGGTTGATTTCATCATTTCGCCTATTGTCAATCTCATAGTAGTCATAAAAATATGAAATACATTTAAATGAAAAAAGTCGTGTGCTTTTTAACAAAATATAATAAGTTTTTGCGATTTTTTTTAACTAAAATACATTTTATGCGTTCACTAAATTTATTGGATTGAGGACGGCAAACAAACTCTTTCTGTTTAACATTAAAATCACTAGAAAATAGTATTTTGTTGGAGTAAATACGGAATAAAGGTAATAATTTTGTACACTGTTACAAAATAGTGTTGTGTGTAACCTATGAATTTTGATACATTTTTTATTAATTTTAATAGCTTTCTTTTAATGTATAATTTTTAACGAATTTTAAATGTAAAGATAAATACAGGAAATATTTTAATTATACATATCAAATTCTTAATCCGACATACATTTAGTATATTTATTTATTTTAAACTATTAAAGGAATGCTTCTTCTTTGAGAGCTTCTGTAAGTTGAAAAATATTCGGATTAACCCTTGCAATTTTTCCATTTAGTCTGCTGTGCCAACCTTCCAAGGAATTGGTAGTTTGGTGCCTTTGGTTATAGCACACTCACATTATACCGAAAATATCGTTATCAAGCCACTGTTCTCGAAATAATCGTTAAATTTTTGCAATAGTGGATGATTTTCGAATTTCTCCATTATCCACATCCAACCGTCGTCCACTTTATTAGGAGGAAGGTGCGAAAATGCAGCACACTCTCTTATGTGCGTTCGTTCTTTTTCATTGTCCCTATATTCGGGTGACAGACCAATTTCTTGTACTTTTCGCCATAAACATTGGTTGAAATAAAAATTGCAACCAGTTATATTAATATTCAAAAATGCCTGGTAGGTAATGACTTTGTAATTAATTTTAAAATTCCTTGACTTCCATAACGTTATATTCTTCTGAATTAAAGAAAAAAGCCTGGTATACGTTGTTTCCTTCTTGTCAAATGGCAATCCCTACCTTAAAACTTAAAAAATAAATGCAATCCAACCATATAAACCAAAATCTATTATTTTGATTTAGTTTTCAAATAATATAATATGAGAATAGTGAAATTACTTCGAAAACTGAAACAGTCATTTACAAAAATATCTGAAATTATATTTACAAAAACTATTCAATAAAATGAGCTCCGTTATAAATTCTTATCAGGTAGGTAAGGTACTTACTGATATATAATATTACGAAACAAATAAATGCTCGTCACAAAACGGGAATTTATTGCAGGTAAAAATTTGTCTCGTCACAAAACGGGAAACATTTTACCTGAAAAAGGTCGCGGCACAAAACGGGAAGTCACAAAATAAGACGACACCCCCATTTTAATGGAATAGTAGGGAGCTTCAAAAAAGTATATTCATTATTTGACTCTCCTTTACACAATTTGATTGCATTGGTAAGTGCAATAACTTTTAATTTGACTGTACAGTATCTAAATAGAAATGAATATTTATAAATTTATTTTTGATGTTTTGTTTTAAATTACTTAAAAGACTTAATTTTTCCGAACAACTTTATAAATTTAGGCGCATTAAAAATGTAAGGCTATCGGATGGAGAGAAACCACCAATTTTTTATATCTGCTTTATTTGTCGTTTAAAAATACCGTTTTCAGTTTTATAAAATGCTTTAGAAGAGCCTTTCTTTGGTATGTCGATTTATGCAACGAAGCAGCGTCAACTTCTACAAATACTTTGTGGACGGGGAACACCGTAAATTTCACAACGCGCAGTCGCTATTCTATCAAGTACGAAATATAGTGAAAGTAAGTACAGAGTCTCATAGAAAATAGGCTCGATTGGGACAATATAATGATTTACTTATCATCTCACAAAAACCTTTCGATGGCGCGCATACGCCAAATTTAAAAAAAATTAACTTTTTATTTTTGGCTATTTATTTATGGTTTTGGACTATTATCCATTGATTTTAATAATTTTAATCCTACAAACATGATACCGTATTTTAAAAGATTTGTGAAAACCTTTCTTGACAATAATAATATAATTTTCTTTTTAATGATATGCGCTCTCACCAATATTAAAAATCGCTCTCACCAATATTAAATATCGCTCTCACCAATATTTTTATTATACGCATTCAACATTATTTAACGCTCTCACCATTATTTTTAACCGCTCTCACCGATATTTCAAAAGCATTCTCACCTTAATATTATTATTTTCAAAATTAAAGATATTAAATTTATTCATATTATATAAGAGGTTATCACTTTTTAAGAGCAACATGACGGGCGCTCCTCCGCCAAAAAACAATTTTACGTTTGAGACAGTTAAAAAAAATTGTAAAAAAAAATAGTTTAGGCCAATCGTTCTAAAAATGAACCAAGAATGACGCTAAATCGCGAAAAACTTATATTTTCAAAGAAAAATAACAAAAATTTCAACTTTTTAACAAATTTAATTTTTTGGCTCTTTAGCGTCATTCTATAACAAATATCTTAACTATTTTCTTAATAACTTTTTTTAAAAATGGTTATCATATTTTTAATAAATTGAGTGGAAAACAGTATTTTTTTCTATGTCCCACTTCAGGGCACGATCTTTTGGTATGTTCTAGTCCTCGTTGGACTATATCACACAGGATATTACTAAACTTGCTACTAGCAAATATGACTATGTCGTCGGCATAACCTTGACAGGGTATGCCGAGGTCAGTCAATCTGCATAGACGTTCGTTGACGATTAGGCTCCACATGCAGATGGAGATGGTGTCCTGCCCTATCTGTGCCTCTGCAGTTCTCGTAGATAACAGCTGAGCCATCCATCTGGATGCGATGTTATCTACTCCTCTGTATGCAAGTGCTCTTTTTACAGATTCGTGTAGCGTGTTGTCAAAAGATCCTTCTATGTCTAGGCACACACGACCGTTTCTTTGTTTATCAGTGAATCCTGGATTACGTCAGTCAACTGTACCATGGCAGTTTCTGTAGATCTTTCTGCTCGGTATGCGTATTAGCTGTGGAGAAGTGGCACCCTCTCTAGGACTTCCTTTCTGATATAATTATCAACAGCCTTGTCCATTGTTTTAAATACAAAGGATGTGAGGCTGATTGGTCGAAAGGATTTAGGATGTGTGGTATCCTTTTTCCCTACTTTTGGAATAAAAGTGACTCTGGCTCTTTTCCATGCTTCTGGTATATATCCTAACTCCATACTTCTCCGGAATAGCCGGATTATGGGTGGTAGTAATTCCTCCTGTGCCTGAAGCAGGGCAGGAAATATTCCATCCACACCTGGAGATTTAAACGGTTCAAAAGTGTTTACAGCCCACTTTAACCGATTTCTGCTGCATATGTGTTTGGCCACTACAGCGGCCTCTCTTGGGGGCCTGTTTACCTTAGTTGTGTCCCTTATTAGAAAAGGTGTGCTTTTAGGAAAGTGAGTTTTGAATAAGAGGCGAGCTCTTTCCTCCTCACTCTCCGTGAAGCTTCCATTTGGTTTCTTTAATGCCATAACTCTATCAACTCTCCTTTTTTGCCAGGGCCCTTTGCAGTCTCGCTACCGCAGGTGTAGAGTTAATATCCTCGCAGAATTTTCTAAAGCTGTTACGTTTAGCTTTCCTGATTACTTTGTTGTAGGTAGTAAGCGCCTCGGTGTAGCTCTGCAATCTCCGGTGTGATTGGCCCTATTATAGAGCTTCCACACTTCGGATCGTAAGTTTGACAGTTGACGGTTCCACCAAGGAGCATCCCTACTAGTTCTATTTCTTTGAATAGGGCAGCTTTATTCATATGCCTCAAGTATTGCCCCATTTAGTTCTTCGAGATCGCTGCCCGCGTCCCTTTTTTGTATGGATACGTGCTTTTTGTTTAAGAATTGTTTTGAAAACTAAATTCATTGATTTTATGAAGCAAATTATTGTTACCCTTATGTTTTATGCAAATGGATTATTTAAACAAAAAATTTAATAAACATCTAAAGTCTCCCGTCTAGGTAGGTACCGTGGGCAGAATAATATTCCAATTTCCAAATTCACTCTGCCGTAAACGCACCAGATTTGGAGGTTAACTTATGACCAATGATATATACTTATATGGATTGCTCATTTATATGTAAATCTAGCATCGAGACAGAATAAAGTAAAGACGACATAAAAAATATTTTGCAATATGACAGATGGACACACTTCAAGTGACGGAAAAGTGTAATGAAAATGGCGATTTGAGTCGTATTTTGATCAGTAATTTTATTTATGAAGACTGACAGAATAAAAATGATTTTATATCATTTAATGAAGCTATTTACATTACATTTAAATTACATTTATTTTCACCTAAACTGACTAGACAAGATGCGGGTTTCACTGCGCAAAGTTTTCTCTATATCTATGCTTCGTTTGAATATCCATATCCGATGCATTTTTTACATCTCGAGCGTTTGTACACGCTAAAGTGTACACAAATCAAAAAATTATATACACGCGAAACGTCATATTGCTGTGGTGGGAGGTGTTTATGTGAATGCGTCTTGTTTGTTTTTATTTACGCCGTGACTAGCAGTAGTATTTTATAAACCTTAGAAGCAAATTTCACATTCATGGCTTCACCAGAAAATTTCAATCCATACCTAGCTACGCCGACCGGCATAAACACCAACGGTCTAATCACAGCTCACCTACTCTGTCAAGACGTTTCGCATGTATATAACTTTTGAATTGCGTACAAGTTAGCGTCTACCTAGACACTGTGTTTGTTTATCCACATCGGACACATCTGTCCTACTACATTTACTTATACTGAATTACGTGATCAAAGATTTACAACATCCCTGATGCATCCGATGTGAATATTTAAACGCGGCACTAATACATTTACAGCCGTATGCATAGTCGATCGCCAGTGACTCGCCAGAGATTCGTTTCGGCGTATCGCCAGCGATTCGCTGGCGATCCGCCGGCAAAAGCCCAAAAAGGTGGCGACTCGCCGGAGATTGTCACCGGAATGTCATTTTACGCAAGTTTTCATTTTTTTATAGGGATTATCGCCGGTATCTCTCGCATTTTATTCATAATTCATTTCTTAAAACTCAAAAAATAATGAACGAATATCAAATTTTTCCCTATAAAAGAACATGAAAACTTGCGTAAAATGACATTCTGGTGACAATATCCGGCGAGTCGCCAGCATTTTGGGCTTTCGCCGGCGGATCGCCAGCGAATCGCTGGCGATACGCCGAAATGAATCTCTGGCGAGTCGCTGGCGATCGATTATGCATACGGCTGATAATGTTTTCTTTCAATTTTGATTACTCAGTTATAAATTGTAAACATTGTGTCAGAGGAAGAGTATTGCATTAAAGCACTCATGAGTAATTCACAATGAATAGCTTTGCAAAATACTCATAATAAGTATCTGAGTATGAATGCTCACTCATATGAATAATACTTAAAACAAATAAGTGCTTTCGCAAATTTTAGAGAGTTCTTTGAGTACTTAAGTACAATTTGGAGTATATTTGTACTGCCCAGCTCTGTATAGTGTTTTCTTGTCATTAAGAGTTTTACAGATTCAAATGTACATTTTATAGTTATAATTAACCCGGGCATTTACCATTGGGCTAGTAGAAGACCACCAAATGGCTACTTCAAAAAAATGGGGCAACTAGAGACACTTCTCGACGATGTTAATAATCTATAGGACTTTAATGATCTGACAAGATGAATGTCTGTAGTCTACAGACACCCCTCAGCGTCAAACAGCAGGTTTTCTTTCTGCAGGACTTTGATTAGTTGAGAAGATGGCTGTTTGTAGACACCCCTCAGCGTTAACCAGCAGGTTCTTGGCGGGTTAATAACCTGCAGGGCTTTGATGAGCTATGAATATGCAGCTGTCTTTAGATATATCTCAGAGACAGGTTTTATATACCCCTGGAAGATGCACAACGAGCCTAAGTGCTGTGGAAGTATCCTCCTATCCCACCTTACAGATACAAATAGTTTATATTGTTAATTAAAACTAATGTAAGATGTTGCTATGAAATTAGAATATCTATTTTGACAAAAAATATCATGTGGTCCTATTTATAAAATGGTAGCAATTTATATAATTAATTTTACTTAGTAATCAAAAAAACTTTGTTCTGTATAATTGATAATACATTTTTATTATATTAATCAGTGATTTTTTATGTTTTATGGCTCAGATATTCAAAATATGTCTCAGTTTGTGATTGTATGTGTTTTATGTAGGCTTTGTTACTGTTTCCCTGTTATAAAATTGTTTAAATCTCTTAATATTATTTGACGATGTGGATACTTAACATTACAACACGAAAAAATTTGTGTTTAAAACACTTTACATAAATCGTGTCTTGGAGTAAAATAGGTCATTCTTTTTTTTTGTTTCTAAATATACAAATGCTGAAATTTTATTTTAAAACACGTTAGGGGCAGAACGATTTTATTCAGTGAACCCTTGAAAAGGCGCTTTTCGTAGCCCTATTTAAATATGGGCAAGCAATCTTTACAACGATATATATCATTGGTCATATCGCGAAAAACGCACGGCTTTGCTAGATTTGCGTCGTTCAATAGCTATCGAGTATCGAAATGCATTTTTAGTGGATCATTAGTACTAATGAGTCTACAAATATTCAAAGATCGTTCTTGCAACCGGCTGATAAACATTAAATTGTTGGTATTTACCTTGAAGTATGCTGATACGAAATTAAAATAATTTTACGTCAATTTACTTCTTTAATACCTAAAATATATTCATTCAGTTACTATCAAACTACATAATAAAAAGTATTTTATGTTGGATAATACCAGCTACCATACTACTCTTTAAGTAAAATTACCAATGAATAACTGGAGAAACGACGATATCAGTCATCTAAATGCACAATGGCATAAAACTGCCACACAGTAAACCCCAAAATATAAAAACTATGCAGTGGACGTAGTCACAAATCAAAAGAACGTAATTGTTTTATTACATTCACCGTATTATTGCGATGTAAACCCGACTGAATTGATTTGATGACAAATGATGTATTGCACGTAAAAACTCTACATACAAGTTAGAATTTAAAAAGTAGTTACTTTTATCCTAAAATATATTATTACAGAAAAACGGTGAAAGTGTATTTAGCATTTTATCAAAATTAATAAAACGGTTGTGTAGTGATCACAAAATTAAATAAATTTTCGATACGGTTCCAGAAAAAAAGTTAGTAGTCCAACTGACAGTTCTTCTAGTGAAAATTAAAGAAATGTTATTATTGATTAAACATTTGTACCAAATAATATAAAAAAATAATTAAAGTTAGTTGTGTTTGCTCCTAACCACGAATTATTTATGGTAAGTTTTTCTTAGCAGCATACTTTTAATTAGGGTATTAAAACATTACTAAAATTCAGAATTCAGAATGCGTATTTAAAATTTAGCACGACTCTTATTCCTAATCCTAATTAGGGTAAACATATTCTTTATTTGAATCATGGTAACTTAAGTTAATATTACTGTATTCAATTTTTGAAATAAAAGCTATAATTGAGCACGAACGTTGTTAATTTCAAAATCAAAAACGTTTTAGCATGCGTTCTTAAATTAAACAGGAAGGGTGTTTAAAATGAAAATTCTAACATCTTAAATTAAGTACCCAACTAAAAAAGTAGCCTTATAATTTTTAGTTTACAAGACCATTACATTTTATATTATATTGCTGTTTCTGGAATACTAATTTGTTATAATAAAATTGCAGAAAGTACTATTTTATTTTCTGGAACTAAATTATTATATAAATTAGTTTTTACAATATTCTTATAGCAAAATTATTAAATAGTTTTTAGGATGTTGTTACATAAACATTAGTTTATACAATATGTCATCTAATAAAATAAAATTGCATTATAGTGATTCTATACTGTTTCTTAAGCTTATAATAACGCTTAAAAAATAGTTATATACATATTAGTGTGATATAATTTGGCGTCAGTAGCAATTTGCTTCTGATGAAAACTCTAAAATAACTGCAATGTAGTGTCGAAATACATTTCTGCAAATCAGAAAACTACCTGAAAGTATTAAAAATCAATAATTTTATGTAAGAATAGTATTATCTCTTTAAAAATATTTATAAAAAAAAATAAAGCAACTACATTTGGTAGTACCTACACCATATTATTTTGTATTTTGTGTTTGTTCAACAACTTCCCATACTATTTGTATATATAAGTGAATAAATATAAAAAAATAAGTCCATTTCAGAGAATAGTAAAAAGGATTAACAAAACAATTTGCATTGTCTAGATAATAAAAAAAACGTATCATTCAGCTACATAATAATGTTTTAAATAATTATGAGCCAATACTAAAGGAAAGCCATATTTTTGACGATGTCCATGTAAAACTTGATTATTTTAGCAATATTATAAATGTTGCTTGCTCTATAAAGCTGTAGAAACAAATTAATCATTTCAGTTCTCAAATAGGTACTTAAATAACAAACGATTTAGTAAGGTTATTTTATATTTTAAGTCTACAGTGCAGCAATTTAAAACTATTATACAACAAACTATAGTAAATTTGTTTTGTAGGAATAATTATTGTATCACAGTTTTATACAGATAATTTCTTTCTTAAAATAACTTCATAATATCTTTGAATATCCGCCATATTTTACAAAAATCTAAGACAGTTTTAAAGATAAATCTACTGTCGATTCTACTAGTACCATACGGTAGCGTATGTGGTAAACCACCATGTATAATTACTTTGAATATTACTTGATGCTAAGACATAGTTTTTATACATCGTTTTAAATCTGGAAACACTTTGGAGTTTAAAATTGGTTGCAACCGTATTGTAAAGATAGCAAATGTTGTAACTAAATTATCGCCTGAATAATTCAGATCTAAAAGAAGGAACAGTCAGTAACCCTCTATTCCTTATATTTTTATATTATGAATATCGGTACTGTAAGTAATTTTACGATAAAGATATGGGAGCCAGTGAGAAGCCCAAAATTGATACCCAATACAGACGGTAACAAAGATATGGATATATTAAATATTTTTGTAATAGATATACCAGAGTGGGTTAAATGTGCCAAACTAAATTATACAGGAGAGCCGGTAAATTTTAATCAAGCACATCCAGCATGCTTTAGAGGATGCCAAGTCACAAAAGAGATACAATATGTAAGAGACCCGACAAGCAAAACTAACCACAATAGAAATAATACCCCAAACTAGACGTACTATCATTAATAATACACACAGAAAGGCAAATTTGACATACTCGAACGTGGCTAGTAATAACGGACCTAATCATACTAAAAACGATTCTTCAACGAACCAAATCATGACTACGCTTATTACAATTCTTGACAGAATTACCTCCACAACAAAACTCAAACTACATTACGAAAACCTTACTCCAGAAATACAGGACATGATAAATAACAAAAACTACATACGCAAGGTTTGGCAAAGAAATAGACAAAGTGACGCCAGAATTAGTCGCTTAGTCATATCCAAGACAACCAACGCTGCAATACGAGATTTAAAAAACAAAAAATGGACTAACATACTACAAGAACTAAAACCACAAGACAACTCAGTGTGGAAAGTCGCACAAACAACAATATTAATAATGCCGAACAGCAAACTATAAAAGACATAGTAGAGGATATTAGGCTCCTCACTAGAGAAATCGTGCCGGCCAATCAGCTGGTCTCGCCGAACGATCTTAAAATCGCAATTAACAAATTAAGAAATAGAAAGGCCCCGAGTCCAGACGGGATAACGGGCCTTATGCTCAAAAACATTTCAAAGAAAACGGTCGGGCAACTACATTATATAATAAACGCTACCTTTAAATTGCAGCATTATCCTAGTAATTTAAAAATAGCAAACATTATCCCAATCAAAAAACCCGGTAAACCCGCGAAAAATATTAAGAGCTATCGTCCTATTTCCCTACTTAACTCATTCACTAAATCAATAGACATGATAATACTAAACAAACTACGCTTAATCGAACAGGACAAACAAATAATTCCACAGGAACAGTACGGTTTCCGCGAAGGACACGGTATGCTTGCGCAAGTAATTAGAATAGCGCACCAAGCGAAAGAAGCTTTCAATAATCAAAAAGTAACCGTACTGGTCGCCTTAGATACAGAGAAGGCCTTTGATATTGTCTGGACCTGTGGAATTATCTACAAAATGTTTATAAATGAATTTCCTATTTGTATTAGAAAAACAATTCAATCTTACTTACAGGACAGAACATTCTACATTAAAATCAATAAAACACTAACAGAACCATTTAATGCAATGGCGGGAGTACCTCAGGGTTCGGTACTTTCGCCGCATCTGTACACAATTATGACCCATAATATGCCCATGGGTACTAATGGTGTACAGACGGCACTGTACGCCGACGATACCTGTGTGTATAAAACTTCGGAGCTGGCTGAAGTCGCGAACAGGAGGGATTGTTACGGTTCGTTTTTGGCTTTTGATTAACTACGAGTTATTAAATTAAATATTTAATTTACCCAGTGTTCCTTGTTTACTCTGCTTGATCCTATAGATATAGGCCAGTAAACAGCTGTTCGAAAAATTGGTATGACCGTTGACCGCAGAGCGATATCTGGGTCACTGTCACAAATTAGCGGATTTCGGGTATCGATATTCTGCGTTACTCGGGACAGTTGGTTTTCGATAGCTGGTGTCGCGTTGTGTTCTGTGGATTGATGTTCCGTGTATTAGTAACTATATAATTTTTAATATTTCCAGACCTGGTGGTCTGTCATTTTTGAGTCTTGTCACTTTTTTTGGCTGATTTATATGGATATTGAATGGTGATGAATAACATTTGGAAAGTTTTTCAAATATATATATGACAAAGTGTTGGTCATCCGATAAGGGATTAATTTGGAAACTACCTAATAGACCTGGAGAATTTTATTGCCGTAGAGTTTTATGGATATTTTTTGGGAAAATTCCCTTGGTAACCTGCTTAAGGGATTAATTGCTCTTTATCGTCCAGTCACCCGTACACGTGGTACTTATCTGTTAAAAACCCCAAAGTGGTTTGTTTGGGTATGTATATACGTATTTAACTTGTTCTATTTAGTAATTGTCTCCTGTGAGCACATATTCTCACTTGTGTATAAAGATATATGTAATGGGAATTTTATTACAGCGTGGGGGGTTATTAATTATGATTTTAAGAAAGAAATACACTTATACTGTCTAAGTGTCTGGGATATGATCTATTTGGATCATATTATTTATTTATTCGTGTTTTTAGGGTTTTTCTTTTACCCTGTGGTGTTTCCTTATCACTGGTTTATTGTATGTCCACGAACATCTGGAAAGGGTTGATACTTACCAAATGACTAGTGACCTAGTTCTGGAGGGATCTGGATCTGCGAGGTGGAACCGGAGTTTTATTTTTTTTGTTGTGTAAGCATGACCTGGAGAGCTACTCTAGCTGGTATCTACCACATCAGATGAGTGAGTTCATCCTTCGAGTAAGGTATTTATTCTGTAAGCTGATCGTGTTCCCATCGTGGCAACCCCAGTAAGTGAAATTAAGGCCATTTGCCATTGCTTAATTTTAAATGCCTACTTAAGTCTTTAATCTATTTGTATCAACCATGTCATAAACCCGTGATGAGCTCATAACGCGTTATTAGGTCATAAGTTAGGTTAAGTTATTGGGATCCTTTATTTAGTGTAATTACTGTTATTTTGTTTTCCACGCTGTATATTTAAATATACTTATTTTGTTCTATAATACTTGTTAAGTATTTCATTAGTATATTAAATATACTTATTTTGTTCTATAATACTTGTTAAGTATTTCATTAGTATATTAAATATACTTATTTTGTTCTATAATACTTGTTAAGTATTTCATTAGTATATTAAACATACTTATTTGTTCTATAATTAATGCCTCACCTGGCTTCGGGGTACTTGTGAAATAATTTTAATTTGTTGATTAAAGATACAGCCAACTAAATTTCCGCCTAGTTTCATTTTTAGCTATAGTTGCCTGGTGCATTTAAGTTAATACCCTAAGTCTAGGAATCAACCAATTTGGTGGTTTGGTGGTTGATTCAATACTCCTAGAGGGTATTTGCCGTCAAATTTAACCTGGTGCCCCCCTTTTCAACTTTATTTATCGGACTACTCCCTTCTCCGGCTCGAGCTACTCGCGGTGAAAATATCCAATTGTCACCCAGGGTAATTGGAACCCCCCTTGTCATTGTTGACAACCGTCTCAAGTCTTAATTAACCATTTGTGTTGTGTTTAGGCGTCGAGACGGTTGGCAACGTGGCAGTATGATATACACATTAACCGAAAATTAATCCCCTACCTGGACACCAACAAGATGAGATTAAATGCTGCGAAAACCGAGAGCCTGACTCTTACGAAAAGCGTAGCGGGAAATCCCGTATAATCTGGAACAAGCTTAGAGTCGGAGATCGAATCACAGCGTTCAAATATCTAGGTATGCGTCTGGATAGGGAATTGACATTCAGAAATCACATAGAGGATAGGGAGGTAAAGGCCAAAACAGCCATTAGAACGCTGTACCTTTTGTTTAGGCGTAACAACCACGTAAGTCGGGACAATAAACTTTTATTATATAGGCAAGTAATTAGGCCAATACTGACGTACGGGTGTCAGGCCTTCTGTTCCATGTACATACTTTAAATCAAAGTATGTGGTTCCATGACAGAAAGTCACTTTAATAAGCTCCAAGTAGTACAAAACAGTTGTCTAAGACAGGCACTGGGGTGGCTTTGCTATTCCAGGATAACTGACATTTACAGAGAGACATCCATGCCAACGAGGCAAATACTGCTCACAGTAAGCATGGATGTCTCCATAAAGCACTAACAATTTACAGACAAGTTTGAGACTTAATACACACGCAGACATACACAGACTGTGCCCTGTGACAACAAAACTAAATGTACGAATTCAAGCCGACTAAAATTTGGTCGGACGGTGGACTGCACAATGAATCGAAAATCGAAATGGCGATATTTTTCGCTGCTTAGATGGACGGTTGCACCGTGTAATTCAAGAATTCGTACACGTTAGTCAAAAACTTTACGGACAAACGGACAAATACAAGGACAACCCTGTTTTTTATAGCGCTTTTTAAAGGAAACGATACAAAACTAACGACAAAATTACTAAGAGGAAAGTTCCATTACCGACGCTAACTAAACAATCACAATTGCCATAATATATTTTTCGGGAATAAGGAGATGGCACCTTAAATCTAACAGACGAAAAACATTCTGCATTAGTGATTGCGGGACAATGTGACGCCCATATTTCTCCTGCCCGGGCTGGAGAACAGGGGCGAAAATATCGACATAAACGCACATGGAATGTAGATGTAAAATTGTATATATGTAAATATTGTAAATAAAAGTTATTCATTCATTCATTCATTCATTGACAGAATTACCAAAATAGAGAAAGTAACCTTCCACCAAACGTCTTGGCATCATTAATGGAGCGTAAAGACTTAATCATTGTAACGTGGAATGCCAATGAGCTATTTGACCATTGAGAATAGCTACATGGATTCTTAACAGAACAAAATATAGATATCTGTCTAATATCAGAAATATATTTAATAAAACAAAGCTATATAATTTAAAGGATATAAAGTCTATAGTACTATACATCCGTTGGATAACGAACGCTAGAGGTAGAATCCATGTAATAATAAAAGAAAATAATATTATTATTTATATCTAAAAATCAGTAACTAATATAGTCTAAGGTCAACCTTCACCCATCTGTTTAATGGATTAAAATGTTTTCTCAAATAAAATATGTTTATAAATATACTGTAAATGGGTTGCCTAAGAAATTAAGGCCATTACTATTTATTTTCTTGAAGTAAAATAAAAATGACACCCTAAAGTAAAGTATTCCCCAGATGCTTTGACTTTGGTAAACTTTAATCAGCTAACTGCAGGATGGATTAAAGTTTAAGTTTAAAATTTGATGTTTTTCTCTTCATCCATTTGAATTATCTTCAAAATACGAAATTTCCCTTTTTCCTCAAATATCTTGAATTAGGTCTATTTTAGGAAAATCATGGAATGGAACAAAATTAAAGAGAATTAGAACACAAAAACCTTTTATTATGATTCCTATACATTCCTTAGCTGTTTACAGAAAAGAAAGTAAAAAATTTATTGCAGTGTCAACTAGCTCTATACCAACAGTACCGAAGGTAATATCAAGCGGGACTCTAAGAAGAGCACTGAAAATGCTTAACCTTCCAGTACTGGCGTGAATTTTTTGTGATCCGGCGATGGCGGCGGACTGTGAGTCCGCATAATAAATTAGAGCCAATTATAAAACAGTTTGCAATTATTTTTGTTTATTTATTTAAAAGCATCAAAAATAATTAAACAACATTAATTTTACAACAAAAAAAACATAAAGGAACATGTATTTTTGGCATTATTAAAAATACATCAGAAAAGTTTAACATTCCTGAAACTAGCTACTAAGAACATAAAATCAACGTAATATAAACAAAAAAAAAATATAAACTTACTATAAAACTATTTACTGTGACATTCCAAACATATAGGTGTCAAATGTTCCACACACATGAACTTTCCACATATATTAATAGTGTGGTCAAAAATGGGATTGGCAACTGGCGGCGGACTCTCACTCCGCAATCTTTTATAACATAAGAACAAAAATACACTCACGCTTCAAACTTTGAGATACTACTACTAATTTAATGTCTAAAGAATACAGAAATACACCGATTTGAGAAAGGGTAGGTTACGCGGCAAACGGCAAATAATTTCATCCAGATACTTTAAGAGCTCTACGAAGATGATTTTAATAAGAGAATAGAGTTTTGTGGAACCATGTCTGATCAAATCAACGCCAATCCTAATATTCTGCTAAATATCTATTTTAGCAATGAATCTTCATTTTTTCTAAACGGCAATGTTAATAAACAAAATTGTCATTACTAGAGTGACGAACACCCGCCTATTATTCAAGAAGGGCACACACAACGTCCGCAAAAAGTTAATGTTTGGTATGGTATTCTTAGAAATGCAATTATTGGTCCTTTATTTATTGGAGGAGGCGATCTGTACCTAAATATGCTTAAAGAGACTATTGGTGTTCTTAAAACTCACGAGCTGGAAACTTAAACTAATGCAGAAGGTTATTATGTTTTACAGGAGAATCTGTTTGTGGTGCTCGCGTCCTGTTTGACGAGCCCACAAAGAACTTAACAGATTTGTTTATGACATTTTAGTTGTTTTTTCATGTTTGACGTTTTATGTCATTATTTTTACTTTTTGGTTATATGCAATGTTTTGGAGTGACAACCATCTGGTCTCTTCTTTTTTAATAACGTCACCGTTGTTAATTAAGATATGTGTTTTCTTTTGTAAACCTTTACAGGATTTTCTGGATGAAAAGAAGACTCAAGTAGGCGGATTTGGAACGCAGTATAAAAGGACCGCCGTTGCTATGCTGCAGAGAGATCTTTATAAACATTTCATCGATCGGATTAATTTTTATATATTTCGAAAGTGTCTATTCTTTTTATATATATGTATTAAATAAAATTTTTTAAAAAATTATTTTTTTTTAGTTTTAAATTTAGTGGACCAACCAACGGGACCACTAAACTGTTACATTTCCAGCAGGACGGTACTACACCTTATTTTTTTCTTCCCGTCCGACAGTGGTTAAACGAGAAATTCCCAGACAGTTGGATTAGCAGAAGGGGAGCAACTGAATGGCCCCCAAAATTACCAGATTTAACTCCCTTAGATTTTTTTTTAGGAACACCGTAGATCCGTTGCTTATGAAACGCAACTTCCTGATATTGATGATCTTAAAAGACGAATTACAGTAGCATGCCGGTCATTTCCCGATTTTCCGAAATGTTAGAGAGGAGTTAGGAAACAGACTTTATTATTGTTTACAGTACAATGGACAATATTTTAAACAGTTTTTAAAGTAGTGTACAAGTAGATCGTATTTGTTTTATTTTTAAAATTTCTTGTGCAAATTAAAAATTTTTTGTAAAAGTAACCTAACCAAAAAATTAAAAAAATCAAACGTGTTGATTTAATAATTCTCCTGATATTCAACTTTTATTTAAATACTAACTGAAAACCAAGAATCTCAGTGCAGGCGCGTTCCAACTTCTCTAACTTTGAAATGCAATTTTTCAAAACTGGCTGGTCAGAAGATAATAAATTAGGGTACCACTGCAAAGAGAATTAAACGCCCTTTAAAATTATGTGCCACTTGACTCATTTTCTTATTTAAAATTTTAGGGTAACATCTACATCTCCTAGGATATTGAGCCACAAGTGTCCTCCTTGAAAATAAAATTGTCGGGTTTCTTCGATTTTTTATAATATTTAGGAAGGAAGATATTCAGGGTGGGAAGTTTTCGGTATGTCATCCTGTACCTGACAACAAATTTGGATTTAGAAACAAGCATTCCACTATTGATCAAGTCCACAAAATAACGAATGAAATAGAGAGAACACTGGAAGAAGAAAAGATAAGATAAGGTATGATTAGAGGGCCTTGAATATAAAATAAATAAACTTTTACTCAAGCAATATTTTTAAAACTTAAAATCCTACTTGACTGAAATACTCTCCCGAATAAAGCAAGAAGGATATATCACGCTTTGAAAAATCAATGCAGGGGTACCTCACGGAAGTGTTCTGGGGCCAGTTCTGTACCTGTTGTTTACCTTTGACATACCACAATCAAAAATATGAAAGTAGCCACATTTGTTGACGAGACAGCCATACTAGCCATCAGTAAAACCATAGAGAAAACTTCAATAGGCAATTAATAAAATCTACTAGTGGACAAAAAGATGGAGAATTAAGTTCAACGAAATTAAAACAGTTTAAACTTCACTAATTAAAGATAAGTAGATACTTACCTCTGATAATAAATAATACTAAAATTCCACATTTTTATTCGGTCAAATACTGCATCAACCTAGATAAAAAATTAAAGTAGAAAGAACACAAAAAGAAAAAACCTGAGGAGTTAGGCAGTAAATAGAGAAAATTATACTGGTTTATGACTAGAAAATCAAAACTTTTAATACATAAACAAGTACTGAAGCTTGTATGGACTTAGGTATGGCATACAGCTCTGTGTGTGCCCCTTGGTATGTAAGAAATTTAGACCCTCGCAGAGATTTGAGAATACTTACAGTCGAAGAAGAGAGCAAAACCATACGAAAAAAAAACATGAAAAAAGACTCCATGAACACGTCAATATTGAAGTTTTACAGTTCCTGAACAACCAGTACCCAATGAAAAGGCACACAGGAATTGAACTATTTCAATTAGTGATGTGGAATTATGTAAAAGTAGAGCACAGTACGCGTGTGCAGTGTATAGTTTATAGTTTATCAGAACAGAAAGGAGAAGATACCATTGAGTGAACTCTTAGTTTTAAACTTCATAAGTTTACTTAACTTTAAAATAAAGACAAACTGCTGTGGTTGGCTGTAGAAAATTTATTCCATTGTTTTATATCAATAACATTTATTACTATTTTTGTGAATAAATTATATTATTCTATTTATAAAAATTATACTATAAACAATTTGTTTTAGAAATAAATAGCTTCCTATACAAAAAATACAAATTTTAACGGAAAACCTAGATTACCCAATAGTAAATATCTATTGTCAAACAGTGTTGTTGATTGCTCTTATCAAATTTTTCCTCGCAAATAATACTCAATTATATAAATAATACACATTTAATGAAAATTTTTTAGAACAGAAGCTGCCAAGTTCAGCGGTATTTCCGGTGCTTGGAAACACTTTTATTGGCATAACAGAAACACAACGTAGAATATCTAACATTTTTATGAGCATAATTGAAATGCAAATTAAGGTGCCATTTGCATAAAACCTAACATTTAGGTTTGATAAAAATATGTTTTTTTACGAATAAATATTACGGCTTCGTTTAATTGTAAACATAACGTTCTTTATAAGGTAATGGCGTTTTATGACTACCATATTCCAGCGCTCTTTGTATTTCCTTAAATATACCATAGTGAACATTATTCCGCAAACGTTTTAGCCTTTGAAAGTTTATTTCAAAAAGAATCAACTCGTATTATTTGTTTCAGAAAAGCGTCCGATACTCCTGTCTTGTGCAAGGTCAAAAAGTCTCATCGGAGAAGGTTGTGTCTGTTTATGTAGTGGACAGGAAAGGCGTATACACGTGTCCCAAGGAGCTTTTCCAAGAAATGCTCTGGCCCGAAACAGCCCCTGACACGAACAGCATTCTCAACTGCCCCAAAGCGTACACGGGCCATGCGACGAGATATTGTGCACTTAAAGACGGACGCAGGCCCGCTTGGGGCCAGCCCAGCTTCTCTCAGTGCACTTACGATCATCTTAGGACTATTTATGAGACGGTAAGTGAAGTTCTTTAGGGTTGATTAATTGTTAACAGTTTTATCAAAAGAAGTCTCCGAGATTCCACGTAGAAAAAAATATGGAAGTTTATTTTATTATTTGTAGATAGAATCAGACTGACCTTCGATATAGTTCTATAACTTGCTTTATACAGGGTGTTTTTGAAATATATGTAGATATAATTATAATGCAGATGGATGAAAGAGCAAGCCATATTCTTGGTTTTCAAAAAATAAGCTTATTATAAATAGAGAGACGGCAAATTTAGGTAATACTTTTAAAAAATATGGTCATGAATTGCTGAGAGAAAAAAGTGAGTTGGTGAAATAAAATCAAAAAACAGAAGATCGAATTTTTTCAAAATTTCCAGAATCAATAGTAAGATTGGTAAATTTTTCGAAAGTACAAAAATTCGAACGACAAAAGTTTTAAATTACAAGAGTTCTTCTGTTCCTATTTTGTTGTCGTCATGATCGTTAATATTTTCTTTTATTATTATTACGGTTTATGGAAGTTAATTAAGGAACATCTGATGCAGATAAACTTGAATCAATCGGTAATGATTTAATAAGATAAAATTATTTATATTTATTAACAAGAATTAATAAATTGTATGACTGATTGACATATAAAAACAATTTAATTTTTTTTTAATTACCAATTTTTTCAATGGCTTTATGGTTATTGATATCGTTTTGCATTCAAATAAAAAACAGATTTAGCCAATATTTTTGATGGTTAATTTAAATAATTGTGATCATAAAAATTATTTGCATTCGATTGAAAATATTTATTAAAAACAGTAATATTTTTATTTCAATAAAAGATAAAATTTACAATAAAAAACCCTGTTAATAACCATAAAGCACTGCCCGTCGCGTAAAAATATCTGCAAAATATTTAAATCATAACTTAATAACAGGCGTAAAAAGGGCATAAAATGAAGTTTATCGTATCCATGAAATTTTATTGTGATATATAGTTAGTAGCCGCAGAGGGGATCATAAATTTTATATTTACAAAACGTGTGAAATTATAATACACCGATTTGGTATTAATCAATTTGTCAGTTTAAACAAGATTTTTATATTAATGTGGTGATTATCTGATTTAATGTATGATTACGAGGTTTTATATAGAGTATTATTATCCTACCGTAACAAGAATGTTTTATTAAACGTGTAAAAAATATAATTTTTATAAACGTTATAAAATAGAATGGCAGAAATAATATCTATGTTATAAACCTAAGTACGTTTTTGTAGATACCTAGTTTGAATGTTGTATTCAAGATGAGAGTTTGATGTAATTTTATATACTGTCAGTTTGTTTTTATAAAAAATTTAATATTTGCTCCATATTCCTCGCGTTAGGTGCATCCTACTAACAGGTTATGCACTCAGCTCCCGTTTAAGCTCATAATTAACAGTTAAGAATTCAAAAAAACCTGTTCGAGATGAATGCAAGTATCGCAGGAATAAGAACCTTATTGTGCAAAATATTGGGAATACTCCAACATTTGTAACAAGGGCAAGAAGTGAGGTATTAGACATCACATTAGGCACACCGAGCATTAAAGATCTAGTTAAAAACTGGAGGGTATCGAGTGAACCATCTCTATCTGATCACAAGATAATTGTGTTTACGTTAGAGAGCGACATTCCTAAGACGATCCTCAGGAGGAATCCTAGAAAAACAGACTGGGACAAATACAACACCATTTTAAAATAAAATTTAGCACGTATCCAGACAAAAAAGGAGCCGGGGCATCCACTTGCTCTGGAAAGCGATCTCGAAGAACTAAATGGGGCAATACTTGAGGCATATGAATCAAGCTGCCCCATTCAAAGAAATAGGACTAGTAGGGATGCTCCTTGGTGAAACCGTCATCTGTCAAACTTACGATCCGAAGTGCGGAAGCTCTATAATAGGACCAAGCACAGCGGAGATTGGCAGAGCTACACCGAGGCGCTTACTACCTACAACAAAGAAATCAGGAAAGCTAAACGTAACAGCTTTAGAAAATTCTGCGAGGATATTAACTCTACACCTGAGGCAGCGAGACTGCGCAGGGTCCTGGCAAAAGGGAGAGTTGATACAGTTATGGCATTAAAGAAACCAAATAGAAGCTTCACGGAGAGTGAGGAGGAAAGAGCTCGCCTCTTACTCGAAACTCACTTTCCTGGAAGCACACCTTTTCTAATAAGGGACACAACTAAGGTAAGCAGACCCCCAAGAGAGGCCGCTGTAGTGGCCAAGCATATATGCAGCAGAAATCGGTTAAGGTGGGCCGTAAACACTTTTAAACCGTTTAAGTCTCCAGGTGTGGATGGAATATTTCCTGCCCTGCTTCAGCAGGCACAGGAGGAATTACTGCCACACATAATCCGGCTATCCCGGAGCCGTCTGGAGCTGGGATATATACCAGAAGCATGGAGAAGGGCCAGAGTCACCTTTATTCCAAAAGTAGGGAAAAAGGATACCACACATCCTAAATCTTTCCGTCTAATCAGCCTCACATCCTTTGTATTAAAAACAATGGAGAAGGCTGTTAATAACTATATCAGAACAGAAGTCCTGGAGAGGGTGCCACTCCACCACAGCCAACACGCGTACCGAGCAGGAAGATCTACAGAAACTGCCCTGGTACAGTTGACTGATGTAATCCAGGATGCACTGACAAACAAAGAAACGGTCGTGTGTGCCTTTCTAGACATAGAAGGAGCTTTTGACAACACGCCACACGAATCTGTAAAAAGAGCACTTGCATACAGAGGAGTAGATAACATCACATCCAGATGGATGGCTCAGCTGTTATCTTCGAGAACTGCAGAGACACAGATAGGGCAGGACACCATCTCCATCTGCACAACCAGAGGATGTCCACAAGGAGGAGTTCTATCCCCACTAATGTGGAGCCTAATCGTAGACGAACTTCTATGCAGATTGACTGACCTCGGCATACCCTGTCAAGGTTATGCCGACGACATAGTCATATTTGCTAGTGGCAAGTTTAGTAATATCCTGTGTGATATAGTCCAAAGAGGACTAGAACATACCAAAAGATGGTGCCGTGAAGTGGGACTTAGTATAAACCCTACAAAAACAACACTAGTAGCCTTTTCAAGGAAAAGAAAACTTAATCTCAAAACCGTTAAATTAGACGGGATAGATATAGAATGGAAAAATGAAGTCAAATATCTAGGCCTAACCCTGGACAACAAACTTCTCTGGAACACACATGAGAAGGAGGTAGTAAATAAAGCCACAAAAGCCCTAATGGTATGCAGAAACATGGCGGGTAAACGATACGGATGTAACCCAAACATACTGCGATGGATGTATACTGCAATAGTGAGACCAATCATCACTTACGGGGCTATAGCCTGGAGTAACAGAACTAGTTTAGTTACTACGAGAGCTAATATCTCAAAAGTACAAAGACTAGCCTGTGTTTGCATTACTGGTGCAATGAGAACCTGTCCTACGGCCGCAATGGAGGTGATCTTAAACCTCACCCCTCTACATTTGATGATAGAGAATGTGGCAAAAAGGACACGATATAGAATGATCAGGAGCGGAGTAATCAGACGAAAGTCTACTTGCTTTAGGACTAAAGATACCTGGGACATGCCCCAGGATGAAATGCAAAAGAAGTACAGTTTTGTGAAAAACTTCAAAACCACAGAGCTGGGCTGCAAGAAAGAATGGAGCCAAGAATCCATCGCGCTTGCAACCGAAAGACGTGCTATTCAGTGGTACACGGACGGTTCCAAAACCATAGAAGGAACAGGAATAGGAGTGTATGGGCCGAGAACCAAGCACTCCGAAAGCTTGGGAAAATACCCAAGCATCTTCCAGGCGGAAATTCACGCCATCGAGAAGTGTATCCAGTTTAACATCGAGAGAAACTATCATAGACAAGAGATTATCATTATGTCCGATAGTCAAGCAGCCATCAAAGCGCTGAGTTCTTACGTAATCAGCTCAAAAATGGTATGGAGATGCCTAGAGCAATTGAATGAGCTAGGCGAGAAAAATAGAGTTACTCTCACTTGGGTCCCGGGACATAACGGGGTACAGGGTACAGGGTAACGAGATTGCAGATAGTCTTGCAAGGAAAGGGGCTCAAACACCCTTTGTAGGACCTGAGCCGTTCTGCGGTATCAGCAGTAACATAATATTAGAAGAGATTAAAAAAGAATTGGGTAGTATAAGAACCGATAATTGGAATAATCTCTTGGGGCTGAGACAGGCCAAGATACTTCTGGGTGAATATAACCAAAAAGATCGGAAGCCTGCATCTGCCTGAGCAAGAACAGGCTACGTATTGTAACAGGGATCCTTACCGGGCACTGCCGACTAAAAGGACACCTAAGTAAACTGAGAGTAGTAGAGGATAGTGAGTGCAGATTCTGTGAGGAGGAGGAGGACGAAACCTTCATTCACATCCTAACTGAATGTGTAGCACTCCAGAATCCAAGGGCACTATATCTAGGAGGATATCAAATAGAAGAGGGAGACTTACCTAACTTGAAGCCACTTCAAATCCTACACTTCCTTGAGAAAATAGGATTGGAAGGGTCGCTATAGGCATTGAGACATTTCCTTAGTGCAGTGGCGACAGAAGGGGGCACAATAGATCTTTTAGGTCGCAGTGTATTAACACCCCATTATCAACATAACATCGCAGGAAGATTTAAAGTTCTCAGTAGAAAAAACAACGATATTTTGAAAATGCACTTGAAGGCATTATTGCATTAAGAATGATGCGTGGATCTACGTGAATTGTGAATCTAAGAAACCTGAGTTAGGTAAAAATATTGCGACCGAAGAAATTATCAAGAACTGGCTCAAGAATGACAGTAAAGCTAAATCAGATATTATACTTTAAATTGGCCCTTCTGAGCTAAAGGCAGGTCAAAGGATGTGATACATCAAGGGACGTGTGGTTATAGCTAGAAAGCATATACCAATTGAAGGGACCCGCTAAAAAAGCCGCCACACTACTCAAACAACTTACTTTGCAACGTATGGAAGATGGCAAGAACGTACGTGAATACTGAATACATAACAAAATTTTTCGACACTGTCGACAAACTGAGTGAGTTGGACACCAGTATAAACTCTGATCTAATGGCCATCATGCTCCTGTACAGTCTACCAACTAGTTTCTAGAACTTCAGGTGTGCAATCAAATTCCGAGATCACCTAAAATGTTACGTGTGAAAATAGTAAGAGAATAATAATATCCTTGGCTATTCAACAACAGATGTACATTCACCAATTTGACGTTACTACTGCTTACTTAAACGGAGATGATTTGAATAAAGAAATTTTTATGGAGGCCCAAATTATTCAAAGAAACCTTAGAGTACATAATCCAACAAGAATATGAGCTCTTACCAATCAGAAAGAAGGTAGAAATATGGAAAAACAATATCAAAGATCCTGAGAAAATTTGTTTACTAAAAAGTCGCTGTATAGACTTAAGGAAGCAAGAAGAAATTGGAATATAAAACTAGATCACACCTTAAAGAAGTTAGAAGCTACACCGACCGAATCTAAACCATGTGTCTACTGTATCAACAAAAGAGAAGAGTCAGCATTGCTATATACAAAGACGACATAATTAGGGCGAGCCCTAAAGAAGAGTACATCACGGAATTTAAAATGAATTATCAAAGACTGGATATAAAACACTTTGGAGAACTACGTCACTGTTTAGGATTGGAATTTGATCGCAGTAATGGAAAAGTAATCCTGAAACAGAAGGGTTTTATACTTGATAACCTTAGTCGTTTTGGTATGTCTGAATCTAAACCCGTTGCAACTCTAGAGCTTGAAACTCGGCTCACACGAGAGCAGAGTAACTGTGACGAAACCTTGCAGCAGTTTCCAAAAAAAAACCTCAAATAGAGTCAATCTAAATAATGACATAATAATAATAAACTTATAAACTAACAACAAAAATCATAAATATATTAACATGTACTAAATCGAAACAACTAATATTAAGAATCGGGGATTGAGTGACAATTCTAGATAAAGGCTTGACCTAGAATTGTTTGGTTTGGAAGACAAATTTATAGTGATTTAAGCTCATTATTTAATTAGTTATGATTTTATAATTTTCTGTACAGGCAAATGATAAAATTTATTATACTCAGGGGTGAATTGTTTGTTTTGGAAATTTTATAATGTGTTTAAACTTGAACAAGGCGCCATCTGTTTTGATTATATTTTTTAAAAATATACTTTTTCAGAGAAAAACAAAATAGGAAACAAAACTGTACTGTGACCGCTTGTCAAGATACGGTACGATAAGTTCAAATTCAAACGTATATAATGAAAATTAAAACATATTAATTCAATTTATGGTTTATTTTAAACAACTTGCCACATAGCAGAACTAAAGGTTCTGATAGAGAACAAAATATATTAATTTGAACTGAAGGTTCCTAATACATAAAACTAATTGGAACTGAAGGTTCCTAATGCATAAAGTAAACAAGTAAGTATGAAAAGTGAAAAATATAAAAATTAAACTGAAGGGTAGTCTTATATAAAATTAATAATGAAAATGTGGTAAACAGCTAAATTATGATAGATAACAAAAATAATACATGCACTTTAAGTAACCTGCACAATGATTTATACAATTAAGCTCGGCTCGTTTCGATATAAGTAACTGGATGACTAAGCTGAGGGATGGTCCTGCAGATTCTGGAGGTGATCTAGCCTGTTCCGGAGTTCAAACGAGGTGGTATTGAGTTCTGTTTCTGAAAAGGAAAGAGTCTTGTCACTATAAGGTCCCCCGATGCTCTACGTTGCAGAATCACCGACGTTCGGAGGTTGAGGAACTAGATCTTTACTTGGATCGACTACGTTCATAACTTTTCTGCTCTGCTCACTCAAATTGTCATCGGTAATACTCCAGTGCATGAAACTAAATCATATGTTTGTGAGCTACTTATATACAAAAAAATAGTGGTTAAAAGACGTCTTTTACTACCCCTTAGGGTACGTAAATTGCCAAAAGACTGATAAAAAAGAAGGAATGCTATTATTTCCACCTGTATGGAAAAAGCAATATTAAAGCCAAATAAGTTAACAGAAGGTTAACTTACTAAGAAAATTATATAAAACTTAAAGTTTGATAGCGCTGATACTAAAGTTAAGCTTAGTTGGTAGGGTTCATACCAAAATTAGACAATAACTTGGAAATAGCTACATTGGTTAAAAAAAAATAATCCCACTTTACTTAAGGTAAATTACCCTTTAATAATAAAACCTTTGATTACTTTAAAACCATGAAATGGTATCACAAATAAATTTGAAAAGGAATCAATTAAATATAAATAGCTGTGAATCCATTCAACATGGATTATTCATTTGAAAAATACCCCAACTTATAAATGTGTGAGAATTAATTTGTTACTCAAAATCATTATACAATGATTGCAAAACTAAAAATAAAAACCTACCGTTGCCAGAAATTTAAATTATATTTACTTAAATCACATACGCCATATAACCCTGTGGATTATATTAAAAATAAAAACTAAAAATAATAAAATAATGAAAAAACTTAAAAGGAAATAGGATAGTCGAAATATACTAGAGTAGGGTACTTTTTTATTAATTAACCGGATTTAGTTGCGTAGCTTCCTTTATCAGGCACTATGCCTAAATTAATTATTAAAAAAGTACTAAGAAAATCAAACGAAAAGATGAAAGAAGACAGATAGAAGCAACCTTTGTAGTCGCTTTATCTCCGCTGTTTTATCAGTGAATTAGGTGTAATATTTCATGGCGATAAGTAAAGTAGCAAATTTTCTCCAAAAAACAAATTACCTAAACACCGCACTAGGAAGAATAAATTAATCAAAAAAAATTATTATAATCCGGTAATTAGCGTTTTATCGATCTGTTACACGATAGAGAAAAAAAAACAATGAACAAATCATAAAATTAAAAATCAAATCACTGCAAATAAGCCATCGACAAATTGACACAAATCGATGAATCCTTGCTCACCGGAAAAACAATCTTAAATAACGAAATGATAAAGGTTAAAATCTCTTTTCTGAGTTAAAACGCAAAATGGCTTTTTCAAAAAAAAAACCTTTAAATAGTTAAAAACTTCCATGTTCAAATCAAATTACTGAATTTATACCTCTAACTAACGAGATAGACCTAAATTAGTGGACTATACATCCGTTAATCACTAATAAATCCCTGAAACAAATACTCTTAGTCGATAGACAACGCTCTAACGCAGTATTTAGCTAACAATTCACCTCAAAGTTGAATATAAAGAAAACGCTCTACCTTACCTATAGCTGAACATTAAACCCTTCACTTGATAACCTCACTTTGATTAAAACTAAACTCTCCGGGTATAAGAAAAGCTCTCGAAATTTTGGTGCCTTGCCTTTTTATCAACTCTCGTGCCCCTACCTCTAAAGTTGCTTGCATCTCTCACTCATAGGACATTCGATTGCCTTTGAATTGGAATACAGAGTGCACTCGAAAAGTTCCTTTTAAATATTAAATACAAAAATACGAAATAAAAATTCCAATAACCATAACAATATTTATTATATTTTCTGTTTGAATAATAAATATAAATATACGAAAAAATAAAATCCTAACGAGTATAAAAGAGTATATATGTTAAATTTCCATTTTTTTAACTTGCTGGAACATGGTTGTTTTTTTGTAAAATTTACCTTGTTGGTACCGCCAACAAGTTATTTCAGAATTTACCTTTACTGCCTCTGTATTTACTGCTATTTCTACGGCTTTCCTGTTCTCTTTTTCTTAAAAAAGGGGTTGCTGGATGACGTCATTCAATAATCTAAAAACCAACTGATCTATTTTGAGCCATTCTAATTGTTTTATTTTAGACGAAACTCTATCTTACTTTTATAACCTAAAATTAAATCTGCAAGATGAGTTTTGGATTTTTTGTAACCTATATTTCGTAAATTGATCTAAACAAAAATAAAATAAAAACAAAGCCATAATTTAAAATCAATAAAACTAAACTCTCACAAAGAAGTTTCCGTAAGGGAAAACAAAAAATTTCTCGGTTCCTATATAATTGACGAAGAACTAAATAAGATTTTTTTACCAACAATGAAGTATGCTCTTCAAAACGTAACTTGCAATTAAAGATAATGCCAATACTTTTGGCGCTACTAACAACTTTCAAAGGTTGGTTTTCAATGACCAGTTTAATATTTTTTAAGAAACTTGCATTGACAGTTTTTGCATAAAAGAACATTGCAAAGCACTTATTACCATTATAGTAAATGTAGTCAGAGATGTTTTTAGACTTTTGATACTTAGAAAGGGCCATATCTTTTATTTTCATCATGTCATGTATTGTAGCAGTTAGCCAAGGTGCAAAAGATGTTGTAATTCTAGATTCAACGTACGGCGCAAGTTTATCAAATAAAAAGAGGTAGATATTAAATAATTGTATCTTGTTTTTAGTATCATTTTCATATAATATATTTTCAAAAGGCATACTTAGTAGGTCTAAATTTAAAATATCATATAAAAAATATTTGTAAGATCTATATTTTATTACTTTAGGACCCTGAATAACAATTGATAGATTTAAACTGCAATATATTCCTTTGTGATCAGAAATATCGTGATCTATCGTACTAAAACCTGCGACAAGGTCATCTCTATTTGTAAAGATAACGTCTAGTAAGGTTTGTGATGTAGGAGTAATTCTGTTTGGTTCTTTTATTAACTGGAAAACTCATATAATTCTACGGATTAATATACCACATTATTTGAATGTTGGTCAACATTTATATCCCCTGTAATTAATATATGGTCAAATTAAGGTAAAATAAATGATATTATATTTTAAAAAAAATCAACAAAACTTGAAATACCACATGCGTGTGTTCGGTAAATAACCCCTTTTAAAATCAAGTTTTTTACCTAATTTAAGAGAAACTCACATATGCTCAATGTCTTCGATATTATTAAAATCATGAAGAACATACTGGTGCTGTATACGGTCGCGAATATAAAAACCAACTCCTCCACCAATTCGATGTTTGCGATCATTTCGAAGTATGTATTTGGTATCCCGGAATATATATACTCTCATCAGATAAATGTTCATCTAACCACGTTTCTGTAATGCCTATAACATCAAGGTTTTGTTCATGAATTAAATCGACAAATGCATCAAATTTTGAAAAAATGGAACGTGTGTTAAAATGAAATAATTTTAGTAATTTGTTAGGCATAACGTTAGTTCTTAAATTATCTATTTCATAAAGATAATAACTACAAATATGGCTATTTGCATTATGATTAGTACAGACGTTTGTTTTATATTTGATATTCACGATTTTACAATTTGTGCAACAAATACGGCTATTTGCATTATGATTAGTACAGACGTTTGTTTTATATTTGATATTCACGATTTTACAATTTGTGCAACAAATACCTTGAGATTGACAAGAATTTTCTTCGTGACGTGCGGCGACAATCTTTTTTATAATACTTCCAACATTTAAAAAATTTAGTTATAATTTTTTAATGTAATTTATAGGAGCGAATTTAGTGCTATGCTGTATTTATTTCGGTATTTCGAACGAAAAGTAAACTGTTAATCATACAGGATAAAAATGCCTTTAAAAATAAATATATTAGTTAAACAGGGAATATTTGCACCCTGTCAATAATAGTGGTGAGTTTGCTGATTTCCATTAATTAAAATATTGTGGCGGTTATTTATTTAAACAGTTTATTTTTACTTATTTTTTTTGTTTTTAGGTGTCACCGGGCATCAACTGCTACGGTTATTAGCCTCGTATTTTGTGTAGGCTTTGTTACTGTTTCCTATCGCCACTTTAGGAACAGCACTGTTAATTAGTACAATTTATTTCTACTAAATACAAAACTAATTTATATTTCCTACTGATTTCTTACTAAAACTATTTATATTTGGAGATCTCTATAGAATGAAAACATTGAGAAATCTATTTATACTCAAAGGTAAACTAAAATAAAGTGAAAATGTCTTTTAAAGTCTCAATCATTGGGCCGTTTACCTTAATTAAACAGTTGTAAAAAAATAAAACCAAGAAACACTGTATAAACATTTAGCGACATAGAAATGGCAGAGAAGTAAGCACATGCATTTTCTTAAGTCACGTGAGTTTTATCTCTTTTCTACCTTCCTGTTCAATGAGATACAAACCGTGATCAAATGTTTTTACATAATTTATTAATAAATGTAAAACAAAAGCTAAACAATAATTTTCGGTAACATTAGCAAAATAACATCTTGGAGAGAAAAGCAAAAAAATAATCAAATTAAAAGTTCAGTTACATTGCAACTAGTGGAACAATACCTAACGTTCAGAGCTGGAACATAAATTAAATTAAGAGCTTAAGTGGATTTAATGAAGTCCGAATTGAATTATCAGCGAAAATTACGTTAAGCCTCAACGGTAATAAAATAAATGAACTGTTAATAAACTTGTTAAAAGAGTTATAACACACTAAATCGATTTATCCAAACAATTGCAGAGTTCCGTAAATTCATAAAATAGTTACATGGATAATTAACTTTGATAGCCATATTTTGTTTGGTTCGGTTTCGTATAAGTTGTTAGTAGAAAAGCGATCAAATTCATCAATATTTAACTAGTACTTTTGGGACAAATATTTTATACAAAACTTTATGTATAACCTTCTTTAAAACATTTTTTTTAATTTTAACAGTTAAAATACCAAATCCAAAACAATATATGAATTTAAATAAAACAATAACGAAACAAATTTACGAACAGTTTAACATTTTTATTAAAACATAACTGGTCAAATTAAAAATTAAAAATAAAGTATAATTAATTGTTTACACAGAGATAAGATGAAGGGTGTCAGGAGAAAACCGAGAATATAAATTTCATCAAGTAATAATATACATAATCAATTATACTTCTTAAAGGTGGAAAAATAAATAAAAAAGGTCCTTTATATGGACGGTGTATACATATTTTTAAAAAAATAGGTTATTATCGAAAAACTTACTTCAAGAGTTGCTGTACAATAAGCAAAAATGATCTTACATGATTGGCGATCCTAGAGCCATCTATAAATCAATATCCTAACCCACAAATTTAAAATAATCCGTATCGATTTAAGCAAAAATTATCCAACCCACACGGGTGGGATAGACTATTACTGAAAAACTATTGATATGTGTTAGTTTTTTGGTTATGTTTAGTTAACCACACACAGACATCGATAAAGGAGATAGGAAATGTCATTTTAATCAGGCACATAGAATTGAAGGCGGCCATCTTTTCAAAAAAAGCGAACTACGCACTTGCGCATTGATTGCATATTGAAGTGTACAGGATAGGACTAATACATTTAAACATAATTCGAAAATATTAAGGATTTACTTACACAGTAGAACTAATAACCTTAAAAATTTATAATAGAATTTGAATTTTCTTTTTTTATGGATTTTAAGAGATTTCTAAAAATAAAAATCATCATAGTCTTTTTTGAAACTTTATTTTAAATTAAATAAAAACATAGAATATATTTAAAATAGAATTTTATATGAAATGAATACAACAATCCAAGGCCGTCATATATTTTGTAGCAAATAAATCTGGAATCACGTGATTTAAACAAAACTTTCATATTAAAAACTGTAATTTTATATGTAATTATTACATGGGAATATTGATTCTTGAAAGTATTTTATTTCATATAAAAACTACAAAACTAAGGAATTCAAATATATTTGTAACATCGTTCCACAGTACTATGGCATGCACTTAAGCATACATTAAGAATCATCAATCAAAATAAATGATATTATGGGCATATTCCTATTAAAGAATAGAGTAAATTTAAAACTATTATAAGAAACATGTAGTCAAATATTTTATTAAAAAAGGAAAATAAATCCAAACTTAAATGTGACCAAAACGTTTCCTTTCAAAAAACAACTACTTCTTTGGCTAATTCCGCAGCAGACATTGAATTATATCCAAACAAAAACAATAAAGTTAAAAAAAATTCATATTTTAATATTCAAACTTTGATCTTGCTTACCATAGATAACGTTATTCTTGGACCGGTTTTGTCCTTATTAGAACTCATCAGCAAGGAATAGACATTCTCGATTTCGGTCACTAAAGGAATCTGAAAAGGCGGTAAATTCAGCCGCTTACATGGACGGAGGCTGTGAGAGAATAAGTATTAACAAAGCTTCGATTTTGCCAAGTGCGAATGGGTTTTACTTTTTTACCTTGTGTAATAAATACTACAGTAAATATATGTTAATAAATTTAAAACATTTATATTTCATTAGAAAATGGCACTAATAAATTATAAATAAAAAAAAGCTATTTAATAAAAGTTAATAAGGAACAAAAAACACAAATTTAGTTTTTTAAATTTTCATTGGTGTTTGAACAATGTCTTTAAGGTTTTTATTAATCTTGATATGTGATTTTCCTATAAGGTTAGATACTCATAATTATGATTATTGATTTCTCCAAGCAAGTTTTTATTTTAAACTAATTGAAAATGAACATTTTTTAGAAGGTAATTGATTATGTGATTAAAAATACTTTTTTAAAGATAATTTGACAGTTTTACACTAGTACTTACAGCCGAGACTGTTATATTACCCCATTTTTTCCTAAAAAATAATTTTTTTTCAATCATTTTTATTAGCTGTTGCGCTAGAAAGTGAATCTTGGCCAATAGAATATTTTATCATTTTTTTTGCAATTTAAACAATGTTTTCTGAAATATCTAACAACTTAATTATTATATAATTATTTTCTAACACACAGTAATTTAACTTTTCTATCCTGGCTCCAGAAAAACGGTATGGAACACAATGCCATTGAATAGAGAGAAATAGAATAATACGAATGAGTGTGGACCACAATAGCCCATGCTTGCCATCGAAAGGATATGGTAAAATCAATTACTATCTTTATCGCTCTCACATCCAAATACAATTAAGCGTCTCATCTTTATTACGCCTGATGCGCCGGCTTAATATACTGTACATTTTTTGACAATGTGAACATCACTATATTTAAATAAATAAATAATGTTTATTGAGCAACTATAAATACATTAGTGTCTCAAAATGAATAAATTCGGCTGAGCCGTTTTTCAATTGATCCTCATTATAACAGAAAAAATGTTCACAAAATAATTATTTTAAATTAAATCATTGTCTTGAAATAAGAACTTGCCTAATAGTCTTAACAAAATGATTAAAATTCAAATTATTAAGTTCTGAATTCAACAATAATGGTGTATCTAAAACAACCTTGGAATTTTGAAGTTCTATGCACAGATCATACATACTAGTTCTATGCATTGGGGTTGTAACAGTGTTAACTCTTAAATTTACATTGTGTAAAGTTGATTTTTTTAGTAAGATATTGTGAAATTTTAAACATTAAAATTAAAAAAAAAATTAAAATAGATATTTTACCCTTTCCTGAATTTTATATTTATTTAACCTGCGAATGTGAATGTACGGAGAAACATGATTTCTATAAGGAATATTACAAGTACATCTTATACAAGAATTTTGAATCTTCTGAAGTTTCTCTTAGTTATATTTAGTAAGAAAGTAGTAATAAACTATAGGTACTGTTGTTGTACTTTTTAGTATCATTTGTAAAATGTTGATGGGGTCCTAAAGAATACAATATAGCCATTAAGATTCTTAATGGTACAGAAGTAATCATAGTCTATATGAATGGAATTTTTTTACAGATAAAGGATTATTGTTTCATCCATACCTAGCCCTAGAAATAAAATGTAATTACATCATACAATTAAACTAATACTATTCCGTATACTGCAGAAAAATAGCTCTAAGTGATCTGTACTAAATTTATATATTAACAGTTTACATATTTGTCATATAAACCTATTACAAACTTTATAAAATAACGTCTAGAACACCACTATTCTTATTCGGTCACTGAATAACGTAACTGCTGTCAAAGGTTTTTAGTTTCTTTATATATTCTATTGCAGCTTATATTCCAGACATCCATATAGTCTCCGTTTTTTGAGACAAAGGCATTTTCCATTGAAATCTAAAAAGATTTCTAGAATTTAGTAAATCGAACAGTTTCTCAAATGTCATTATACAATTAATAGTAATGTTACTTAGTATTTGTAATTTCTAAATTCGTTTAAGTGTACAAACCTTCATGTCTTTCTCCAATCCATAAGGGCCACTCTTAATTTGCTTCCCAAACGTAAACCTTCTGTTTGTTATATATAATGCAACAATTTTATATAATTAAAATCAATAATTTCGCCATTAGTTTCGACAATTTTAGTAAGATTATCCCAGTTATTCCAAGCCAACTTAAGTATGTGACATGCATCTAAAATTATAAAAAATGTACTTTTATCTATGGCGAATGCAAGAAATATGGAGTTGCAGTGTCAATATCAAAGTTGTATAGGTTTACACCTAATGTTATCATTGTAAGTCCATCAAATGATAATTAGGTGATGATAACTCCATATTCATGCAATTTTAGAAGCGCCTATAACGCCACATTTCTTCTTTCATTACCATCTAAACCCTTAATAAAAAATAAACAACTGGCAACTTCTATAATTCCTCGTTAGCTTCTGAATTAATAATATTCGTTGAAGCTGAAGGTTGTAAATTTCTAAAAATAATAGGGATAATTAACTTTCTTAAAAAGTTTAAAAAGAAACAAATTGATAATTTTATGTATATATATTTACCTCATAACACTAATGTTATAAAAAATCTTCAATTTTAGGCATATTTATGGAAGGTATTGCATTATTTTTTTATTGTATCTATTCGTTTTGAAACGATTAAATCATCTTTATGAAAATGGGAGGAACAAATAGCGTTATTTGCACTTATATTTTCCAATAATTTCTTCTAATAGCTATTAACCAAGAAGCATACGCCTTTTCCTTAATCTAAAAAAAATTATAGTAATATCAACGTTAGATACCTACATATAGTTTGTTATTGTACTATGATATTTCGTTTTCTAATAAATGAAAATATAGTCTAAAAAATGTGGTGAAGTATACGGTTCTGGTAGAAAAGATGTCTTACTTGTGGAATGTAATGTTTTCAAAATCCTCGTTATTTAAACAACCAAAAACAAAGCAAGGCTTTCCCATTTTATTAATTGTCTATAGTAAAAACTTCTAACTCTTTTAAATTCACTAAAATAGCGAATTTAGAAAAAAACCAAGACTAGTTGACATAGTCAAAACACTACAACAACTGCGCATGTGCGTTGTACGCTTAAATTGCCAACATGGTGGCCTACATGGTGTGATTATTTTGAAACACCGGGGAAAATGGCCTTTTCCTATCTCCTCTATCCAAATCTGTGTAACCACATGTTGTTACTGACCGTGATTTTTTCCTTCTGGTGACTTTATTTTGTGGTACTTAGTATTTTTTGTTAGTTGATTATGTGGATACATGGATAGAAACAGTGCAGAAGTTTTATTATTAATCAATTATTAAAAAGGGAGTTGAAAAGGTAAGGTTATGTCGTGTATATTAAATTTATCCTTGCAAAGGATATTTCCCTATTGTTTAAAATGATTTTTCTGAATGAAATAATAAAATTACTTTGTTTCCTTATAAAAGCTTTTAATTAATTATTGCATATCTATAAAATTTCAATATAAGGAAGCCTAACTATGATAATTGTTTTAATAAATAATATATAAGACGAACCTACACATTAGATTGTGACTCTTAATGTTTTCAACAACCACTGTTCTTTTTTAAATCCCAAAACAAAGCTAATAATAATATAAATTTGAAAATATATATTTGTTTGGGAATAAAGATATCAAGGAGACAAAAAATACTAAATCTTTTAAAACTTGAGCCATCACTTTGCGACAACCCTAGTTATTCAACATCTGGAAGTGGCATTACCATATACACTAGTCCTGCTAAGCCAATTCTAATCACACCTGGTGACAAACTGATAAAACATCTTCTTCAGAATCTACAAGTAGTGGCATTAATACCAAAAGTCTTGATACAACTTCTACCGCTAAAGATATTGAAGATTGGGATGTTGCAGAACCGTATGAGTCATCAGGAGGTTAACTTTTACCTACTGATGTCAGCTCAGAAAATAGTGGCTCAGACGTAGAAAATATACCAATTTTAAGCAGACAAGTAAAGTACAATACCGCTGACTATAAAGATAGAAAAAACGCGAAATAAAAAGAAAAAAATGACGGCCAATCACGACAAGAGAAAAAAAAACGTTGTTACATAAATCAGAAATACTCAACAGTAAAAAATATTGTTATGGAACCAAAAGTATTTGTTGCTAACTGTAGATGTAAATGTTCAAAAAATGCACTGAAAAGATAAACATTAAGGCAAGAGAAAAACTATTTGAGCATTTTGGAGCATAGGAAGTTTGGGAGAAAGGTGTATTTTACTGAATACGTGTATGAAAGTAATCGGTAGAAAAAGAACCTATACAAAAAATTAAAACTCATGAAAAGCAAAGACCAGAATATGCTTCATAGAAAAGGTACAAGTTTGCAAGGAGGCTATTCTAAGTACTTTTCAAATTCAAATTGTACTCGTATAGTACTAGACTAGCTAAAATGCAATAATACCATAAACGATAGAAAGGGCATTAAAAGTATAGGACAAAATGCTATCGATCAAAATTGCATTCAAGGAGTGATCAATCATTTATCTTCATTTCCAACTTTTTTTACTCATTACTGTAGAGAACAAACTGAATACAAGTTTTTAAGTCCTAATTTAAATTTGAGAGAAATGTATTGGCTGTATCAAGAACAAACTGCTAAACCTGTCTTTCTAAACATACAAAGCTCAGCTAAATAATTGTTTCAGTTACTTGGATAAAGAAACAATTGAACAAGGTCATTAAGAGCAGTTCTAATGTTAATACATATTTTGCAAAATCATCGTTTTTTGCAAGAGATTCGTTTAAAATTTTTACTATCTGGTCTTTTATTTTTACCAAACGACTCTCATTTTGGTGATGTGGAATGTGTTTTAAAAACATATGAAAGAGTTTACATAGATAGAGATTATATTTATATCATAAAGACATGCAGAAATAAAAATAAATTTATTCTTATTAAGATGGCAAGGGAAAAAATGGTGTCTGTAATAAATTTATAAATAACGATTACAAACAGAAAAGTTGATATTAATAAGCAGTTTATTGCTGGTTAAAAAGATTTTGTTTAGAAATAATGATATCAATGACAAAAATTATACCGAAGTGAATATTAAGAAAAAAGCAAAAGGTCCCAAGCCTAATATATAAAAATAGAGCTGCCATTATTGTGGCCAAATGAAAAACCTTTATCCGCAGAAAAAAATAAAGATTTAAAAGAAATCATGAACCTGATTCCCAAGGATGCTAAAGCTTTTTACGATTTCCTAAAAGCAAACCCAGGTCAAGACTTTGAAAAGTATGTAGAGGGGATCGGAAACAACTTGGATTTTAAGATCGATGACAGTTTTCTAGAAGATGAGTACGTAATTTGTTAGAAAACAGATTTTTTTATATTAGGTTATTTTTTGTCTATTTCCATATGTTTGTAATCCAGGTTTTCGAAAATGATCTAAGCCGCTTCTAATGTTTATTTTTGTCAAATTTGACAGTTTTTGTACGTGATTGTAACACTAAAGGTTTCGAAATATATTTTTTTAAATAATTGAAATAAATAAGATTAAAATTCATTATCTCAAAAATAGTAATTTGTGGGTTAGACGGTTTTTGTATAACACCGTCCATATCTCACAAATATTTGTATTTAAACGGCGACCCTGAGCTTTCAGAATAAGTCCCGTAGAAAGCTTGTACTGTGAAGCCAACGATCCCCCTCTTTGGCTTAGACGACAGTACCTTCTTCTTTCTTATACTCCTGGTACCTCTGTGAACTCTTCAAACCTTGTTTTCTTACTGTTGGTTTCAAACAATAACACATTCGCCAGTATTACTTCTCCTAGAGCTGTTGTCCCAATTCCTCAGGCTCTAAAATCTTTACTCAGTGATGTTGATCTCACTAGAACGATGCCTTTTCCCATTTCTAGAAGTCCTCCCTGGCTAAAAAAGTTACTTAAACTTAACATCTCGATAAACCAAGTCAATAAAAGTAACCCACCAAAAAAATTCTTTAGGCAATCGTTTAAGAAAATAATTTATAACGACAAATTTAAAAGAATTATATTTAGAGATGCTTCTAAAGATCAATCCAGTGTAGGTTGTTCTATCATCTCATATGATGGGTTCCAGAAATCCTTCTTGCTACCTTCCTCATGCAGTATTCATACTCCAGAGGATAACTACATCGCTATATTTACAGACTCCCTCCCTTCAATCTACTCTATTAAAAATATTTATACATAACATCCCTTGGTCGAAAAAATACACGAATGTTACAAATTTCTTATTTCAGTGGGAATTTCCGTTTCCCTTATTTGGGTTCCCCCTCATATCGGAATTGCAGGCAATGAGGAAGCTGATCGTGTCGCGAAAGGAGCTATTCAGATGAATCTACCACCAAAAAATATGCAGTTAGTTAATAACCTAAAAACTGCATTCCGCCAAAAGGTCCATAATCAGTGGGAGAATCATTGGCACAATATTACTAGTTTAACACAAATTTATCCATTTCGAAATGCCCTCTCTGTCAAAGAAATAAAATACTGTCATTAGAAGACTGAGAATTGGACATACGAAATTGACCCATAAACATTTACTGTCTGCCGAAACCCAACCTCTTTTTTTGTACTGTAACAGGACTTTAATAGTCAATCATTTATTAGAGGAAAATTGCATTTTGCATTTACTTTAAAACTCAACAGGCTGAGAATGGTTTGAGTAATAGCATTAGTATCCTTAGACATCCTAGTAAATTTGGAAAACTTTAATTTTTTAAAAGATGTGAATTTATTCAATCAAATTTAAATAAATATAAGTTATTTTCCTGTACCCTATAGTTTTGTGAATTAGATTTTTCTTTTATCTATAGGTAGTGTATATATTTCGTAAAACCTCTTGTAATATTATAATATAATTGTACCTTTGTCAATGACTCCTGATGTCGAGACACGTTAATTTCAATAAAAAAATTCTTTAATTGATTTTTTTTGGAGTAAATAGGATTTCTAATTTATTCTAAAATTAACTTACATAAATTTTAAGTAACATCTACTGTTATTCGCGCTACTTCGCTTTAAAACTTCGTTATTGAAAAACTGATCCAATTTTAAAAATGTCAACGAACTTTAAAACAGCGGAAAATGGTAACATAAATCTAAATGGGTAACTAGAAGATATATCACTCTGATTCTCCTAATGTAGTCTGTTTACTCATCCGTTTGGATTCACAAATAAAATAGAAATTTGTTTTTTAAAAAGTATGTAAATAATTTCGTTTAGTTTTTACGCTGATCTATTTCTACAGATATTTTCTGAATTATTGCTCCATTAGCTTTGATTATAATAGACTTTCAAGTCGTCAATATAATAATAAAGATATATTTTTGTTACCGAAGAGTATACAATGGTCCTTTATTCTGAACCGGCTGCAAAGGAGAAAAGCATCGACAAGGGAAAAGATATTTAAGAAAGGTCAATATGTTCCAATCACGTAAAGAAATAATTGCTCCAATTTTTCTGATATAAAAAGAATGTTCGTTATTAATTTTAGTGAACAATATTAAATTTGTTTTCAAGTTTCTAGAAAAACAGTTTTTACAGTAACAAAGACTTAGATATATTTTTATTACCACTTACTCTTTATAAGTTTGTAGACCAACATACAAAATACCCGTTGGCATTCGGTGATTAGTAAACAAACAAAGACGAAGTAATTTTGTAATTTCCAGCAGTGACTCTCGGTCATGGTATTTGGTGAAACGGGAGAATAAAACCTCGTGAAACAAAGATTTTATTGCGCTTGTACAACTGACAGTAAATGATAGTAATCGAATTAAATTACTGGTTTCGAGCTTACATTAAATTGTAATTAGATGAAACAAAATGGATTCTATGTATTTTGAGGTAATCTTTTCGAAAAAAGGCAAAACAAAATGTAGCAGTTTTTCGAAAGTGCCGAAATTTTGGATTTTGTCAATTTTTCAATTTTGCGCAGGCGTATGTCGGAAATAAATCAATATTTTTAAAACGTAGTTTACGACATTGGAAAGCTTAGGAAAAATGCTAATTTTTATGTCTCCTGAGAAATTTTGATCCGATGCACCGTTCTCGCGGTATGGACGATTGAAATTTGTTTAGTATTTTGAGGCGACTAAGGTTAAAAAATTGAATTTGTTAAATGTTCAAACACTAAATTCTTCATAACATTGGTAAAAATTAAGATATTTGAAAATACAAAAATGCGTTTTAAACTTAAGGGATGTGACTAGTGATTTCCAGAAGGGGGCAAGAGAAATCCCAAAATTGGGCATATGGCGGAAGGGCAAAGTGTACCGCGGTCCTAATTTCATTGTTTGCCTATAACGGCCAAACTATTTGAATTTTTTTATTGCCACTTACAAAGCTTACTTTTAAATATGAAATCTTATGTGTGTGTGAATTTCACCTACATCGGACTATAATTGGCTTAGATATAAAACAATTAAATACATTTTTTTCCTTAAATAAAAAATATTTTTTTTTGTAAAGTTTGAAGTGGCACAAAAATGCCAAAAATGCACCCAATGGTTCAAAACTTTTTTTTTGAGTACTCTACTGTGTCTAGAATACGATTACATTACGGAAAATTCTGCATATATATTTTATCTATTTTTTTGACCACTGTTCATTGAGTGACGACCAAAAAACACGGTTTTTGAGAAAAGTTGCCTAAAATTGACAATTTTTAGTTTTTTCTTCTGAAAATTAAGCAAACCCAAATTTCATGTCTTCTAAATGTATATACAAAGTTTAAAGTGTGTATGTTTCTTCTAAGTTGTAGAATTCTCCCGACAAAAGTCCCATTACACGCGCTCCGCGGGATCCAAACTCGTACACTACATTACTGTAATTTGATTTTTTTGCGATTTCCAGTTTTAAATTTCTTACATATCTAAATTTAGTAGGCTTAAAATTTATTAAAATGTATTTTATTGACTTGTTATAAGACGCTTTTTGAGTTTTGTTCAAAATATAGTCTCGGCGTTCGCTATCTGACAAGTTTAAACTTCAAACGGTCATATTTTTACAAATTGAATCGCTTGATAGTGTTCATCGGCACAGATTTTTAATAACCATGTTCAGCAAGCTCTGTGTACACGTGGCTTTTTGAACTTCTTCAGCAATTTATTGAGAAATAAATTAAGAAAATTCTATCACAGTGCTATAATTTTTTGTTTCCAGGTTGCAATGGCTGGCCTGTGTTTATTATGTCATCAGAGACTTTCAGAGGGTGAACTATTGCAGATTTGCAATGCGACCTATGACATTCGAAATATAACCGAAAACTACGCATTTTTTGTGCTTAGAAAATTGCTCGTAAAACGAGTGGTTTTTTCTTAAATCCAACATTTTCCCTTTTTTTTTGAGAAAAAACAAGCACACTGTCGATTTTTTCCGTAATTTGGGCACTTTATAGACTGAAAATATATTAGAATCAGTAAGTTTAATGAGAAACAAGCTTACTTTCTCTCCCAATTGCCAGAAAATTCAAATAACTTCAATTCTCGCGAGAATTACCGATCTTTGCACACGTGCGCTCAGAAAACAGTGGATGCTAGAAAAAATGTATATGCCACAGTTTTTCGTGTCTTTTTTTTCTCTATCATCTGATGGAAACAGTTTTCTATTCAGATAATTAGTTTTCGAGTTAATTAAGAAAAGAGTACGAGAAATTAAGAGAAAATTGTTTTGCAATTTTTTTCAAAAAGTTCGGAACGTAACTAGAAAATACGTATTTTTGTCATGCATATATATCTTCTCCCATTTCAAGTTTTCTTGTAAATAACTAAAAACCAGATAGAGAACAAAAAGCAAGCTTATCACCAAGTTGGAAGTTACACTCAGGCTTAGGATTAATTTCCTAACATTTTTAAAGTATACCTTTTGTGTATTTTTTTGTGCTTTTTTCGATGGCGAAGTTAGATTTTTCAAATATATTTTTTGTTATTTTTTGTTAGATGTTTTCGGAAAAAATCATATGGGAAAAAAATTTAAAAAAACTACGCCTTCCGGTTTCCTGCGAATTCCCGAAAAATTATGGCAGATTTCGCCGCGGGACTTATTTTATTTGAGAGTCAACAAAAATATACGCAACTTCTCTCATGGGCACATATGTCTAACATTTATAATTTCGCCACAAATTCATCGCAAATTTCATGTCCATGGTTCTGATCAAAAAAACGAAAAAAACGAATTTTTGGTAAAAGCACTTCTGGCGGCGAGAAATTCGCCATTAAAACTACCTGTGCAATGAATTTCCGAACTATTTTTGCCTCATCTTTCGAATGGTGCATTTATTTTCACTATCGGAATGATACTTGCCCAGATAATTAGCACTTTTACAATGGAAAATTCCGGAAAACCCGGTTTTTCCTAATTTAAAAAAAATTGAAAAACTGCTACATCTTTTTTTTCTTTTTTTTTCGGAAAGATCACATCAAAATACACAAGGTCATTTTTGTTTCATCCAATTACAAATTAATGAAAGCTCGAAGGGGCTTTTTTTTGTTATTTAATTGGACAATACATTATCAGAGAGTTGCTACAAATTAGTGCGTACTTTATGTGTATAGAACTTCCAAATGGAAAATCTTATAAAGACTTAATCAATTTTTTTTTCTAGTGTTTTCTCTATATCATTCGTTATTCTGTCGACTTGGTCAATAGTGGAATGCTTATTCCTAAATCCAAATTGGTGGTCAGGCATTATATTTTTACTGTCTATAAGTGGTTTCAATCTTTTTAGTAAAAGTTTTTCCAAAAGTTTAGATACAACTGGTAACAGGGATATAGGTCTATAGGACCTCACTTCATTTGGTGGTTTTCCAGGTTTGGGTATCATTATAATTTCAGCGACTTTTCAGATGCTAGGTACATGCTTTAGTCGAAATACAGCGTTTATTATATTAGTAAGTTTAACCACAGCTTTTCTCGGCAATTGTTTTAGTATTTCACCTGTAATCAGATCATATCCGGGTGCTTTCTTAGAATTGATATTTTCTTTGATTTCCTTAGCTACCTCTTTAGGCGCTACCCTAGAAATGTATACTATGTTTGTGTTTTCTTGTTTTCATAAATCGAGTCCTCGTTCTTCATTCGGTTGAAATTTTTTTTCGAGATGATCTGCAAAAGATGTCAGCTTTTTGTTTATTTGATCTTGCCTAGTTTCCGTTGTCTCTTTTATTGGTCATATGAGCTATTGGACGTTTAAGTTTGCTAGTCGCTTCCCACAAAGAATAATCAGTATTTTTATCGTCCGTCAATTTTCTGAGATATGTGTCTATTAATTCATTTTTAATAGTGATTATTTCTCGTTTTTATGTCTCGTTTTAGTTGTTGAGTTACTCTGTTGAAAAGTACTTTATCTTCAGGGAATCTGGTGATTTGCCATTTTTTTCTTATCTTTCTCTTCTTATTTATTAGTTCTTTTATTTCTCTAGGGCATGGATTGCCTACGTTTTTTCTTGTAATTTCTGGTGTATTGTTCCATGATGATTGCTGTATGTCAATGACAATTTTTTCCAGTTTGTACTCTAGTTGTTCTTTTGTTCTTAGTTGTGCACTTAGCTCGATTCTATTACTTAATTCAGTTTTAAAACTTAACCAGTTTGTCTTTTTATTACACAGTATTGGTCTACTTTCTTTTTGGATTATATTTTCACTTAGTTTCATTATCACTAGGGAATGATCTGAGTCTAAGTCAAAGTTTTCTTCTATTTTAATAAAGTATTTTTCTAGTAATGTAAAAGTCCAGTAAGTCGAGTATTTTATTTCCTGTTGACTGGTAGTCACATCCAATTTCACTTTTTTGGCATTAAAATCACCTCCCAAGATAAAATTTTCTTCCATTTGTCGTAACAGTTCTCTGTTATTTTCTATTTTCAAATTATGTCGTGGTGGGATATATACTGCTCCGACTGCGAAACTGTAATTATTCGTTTTTATGTTAACTGCTGTTACCTGGATTTATTCTGTTCCTATTTTATTCTCGTCATAATGGTTAATATTTTCTTTTAATATTACGGCGCTTTCACCTCTAGCGGTTTTCGAGGGATGTATAGTACTATAGACAGGAGGTTGCTCTGACGACAATGACACGCCTCCGCACGGTCGGAATAGAACCTGATGTAGGATCTGGTGAGGCGAGACATCACTTTTAGCAGGAGGCGCTGGATACGCTCCAACTGCTTTATGAACATAGACTCCATCTCACAGAAATATATCTTTCATAAGCCATACAACGTTATAATAGAACAAATAGAAGAGCCGGAAGTGGCAGGTACGATTCATATCTATACCGACGGTTCTAAAACAAAACAAGGCTTAGGATGTGGAATATACTAGATTCTTAAACCTAAACATAAAATGAGCTGTGAGCAATAGTGCCAGTGTAGTTTAAACAGAGCTAACGGGGATTCTCATAACAGCAAAATAAATAACCATAAACAATATTATTGGAAGGAACATGCTCATCTAAACAGATAGCAGACAAGCACTACTCACCCCGAACAGACCACGAATCTATTCAGGGTTAGTACTAGAATGTCACGAAGCTTTAGCCGAAGAATCCATCAACAACGTGGTCACCTTAAGATGGACTAAAGGTTACGCCACATCGAAAGGTAACCGTCTTGCTGATTTACTAGCCAAGAAAGCAGCCAACTAAATACTTTTTGGACCTGGCCCTTCTATTGGTCTGACACAATCAGAGTTGTCAGGGAGCTCTTAAGTTATCCTGACAGCACTGCAGTAAACAAATACTTGACTATAAATAGATAGAATCTGCGCCTAGTCACAGGAATTCTGACTGGTTATTTCCAAGTACGAAAGCTGTCAGAATCCACACTCTGCAGAGGGTGCGAACAAGAAGATGAGATCATCGAACATATCCTTTACGATTGCTCGACGCTCTCATTTATTAGAAGATTTGTATTTGGCGAGTATCGGCTAACACCGGCCAATACAAGAGAAGCACCTCTGGGCGACGTTGTCAACTACAGTAAATCTGTAGGCTGGCTCACGATCTAGGAGGTGCCTGTCTTCTTAGGAGAATGCACAATGGGCCTAATTGTAGGCCTAAATGCCGTGGGGAAACCCATTCTCCACATGTTACTGATACAGATAGTACTATAAACTTTGTATCCTTTAAATTGTATATAGCTTTGTTTTGTTAAATGCGTTTTTGATATTAGATATCTATATTTTGTTCTATTAGGAACACCTGTAGCTATTCTCAATGGCCAAGGAGTCCATTGGCATTCCATGTTACAATTATTAAGACTTAACGCTCCATTAAGGATGTCTAGATGTTTGGAGGAAGGTGGCCTCCTCTAATCTGGTAATTCTGACTAGAATTGTATTAAGCATAGTTATTTTTTGGTTCGTTGAACATTTGTTTTCAGTTTGATTAGGTCTGTTATTACTAGCCACGTTTGAGTATGTCAATTTTGCTTTTCTTTTTGCATTATTAATGATAGATCGTCTAGCTTGGATATTATTTCTATTGTGGTCAGTTTTGCTTACCTGGTCTCTTCTGTATTGTATCTCCTTTGCCACTTGGCATCCTGTATAGCTTGCTGGATGTGCTTGATTGCAATTTGCGCATTTGGTGGTACACTTGCCAGTTTATCACACTCTCCTGTAAGATAAGGTGACCATTTTTTTCTAAACTGAAACCAGGACAATATGAATTTTAATTAAACCTAAGTAAATAAAAACTTAGATATCAAAAAATGTTGCGTTTATTTAAACAAGAAATATGAAAAACTAAAATATCATTTTACAATATAAAAAAAAACAATAAACAACACATCTCATTTAGTTTGAATTTTCATATATTTTTCTAAATAATGAATTGCTTTTAACATACAGTCTGTTCGCTATACTTAAGCGGGTTTCAGATTAAAAATTTTATGAGTATATTCAGGTAAGTACCCGAAAGTTTGACCTGTTCTTTGGGGAAATATCAACTGGTTAAATGAAATGAAAAATAATGTACAACTTTTTAATTAAATAATAATGGAGAATCTTTTGTATAATTGAGAGCAGAATTAAACTTCTTCATTAATGGAGTCTAATGTGGCTAATATAAACCTAATAATAATTTTATATTACACTTCACACAGAAAATATGGTCTATGTATAATAAGAGGGTTATTTAGCTCAAATAAAATATTTTCTAACATAAAAATTTGTTTCATGTAGAGAATTTCAAATGAAAAATAAAAAATTGAACTTGCCAACAAAAATGAAAATCAGTCATTATCATCCAATATATCATAATCGTCATCATCATCACTGTCATCACCATTAATTGTTATTATCATTGGACTTATTTCGTTTTATTTTATTTTCACGAGTCCACCAATATTCTATTAGTTTCTCGCACTTGGATATACAGTTCCGCCACACTTCTGAAATTGCAAGTGAAAGTGCTTTTCGCCAAGTTTCCCGAACTGCGTCGTCACTATAACCATTAGGCCCAATATGGTTATCATAATATTGTTTTGCATTCCCCATATATATTCGATGGGATTAAACTGGCAATGATACGGTGGCAGACGTAAAACTTGATGACCGTAACTTTCAATAATCTGATCCACAACAAAGGTTTTTGGCTTTGCGTGTATATTTGCCAAGCGTAATAATTCTAATTTTAATATATATTGAGGAAATGGTATATGTTCCTTTGTCAACCATTCTTTAATTTTATCAACAGTCCAAGAATTCGTTGGACTTTTGTTTAATACTTCAGAATGGTAAGGTGCATTGTCTAAAATAATTAATTACGCTGGGCTCACTTAAAACTGGGAGAAGTTTTTCATGCAACCATTTTACAAACATTTCTGTGTTCATATTATAGTGATAGTCACTGGATTTTGATTTAGATGAAAATATTAAATCAGTACCTTCTGTGAAACCCGATTTTCCTCCTGCATGTAAAATTATGTGTCGCTTCCCTTCTCCATCGGTATGTTTGATGGACTTTATGTTATCATCTTGCCATATTCTCTTGGTTGCACCCCTAGAAAATATCCATGTTTCGTCTAAATATATAAAATTCGCCCCTTCTTTTTTAAATTTAGAATATTTTCTTAGAAAGTTAATTCTCTTGTGCACGACAGAACTTCTTTCACAACGGGCCTTTCTGTTATTCTCCTTTTGAAATTTGAAACCCAAGTTATGTATCACTTGCCATAGACTTGTTCTGCCAATGTCGTGAAATTTTCTATCTATTAATTCCGAGAGAATTGTATTTAAGGTCACTTGTACCTTGTTGGCCCTCATTCGATAAATGGTATCACGAATTTCGAATTTCTTTCCATCTGGAATATCTTTCGTTTTCAATGATGGCCGAGTTTTGCGGTGATCTTCTTTCGGCAGTTCACTATTGTGATTTTGTAATATTCCTAGAGCATCGCATACGCGTTGTTGTACATACATTACCGATTTTAAAGGACCGCCATTTTCTTTTTCATCCGTAAATACTTATGTACACTACAAATTAGACTATCTACATCTAACACACGTTAGGCATTTTTAAAATTTCCACTAAATTTACAATATACATACAATGTCAACACTTGCAAAGAATCAATTCAACTGCAATATTTGTAACAAATTTAGTACCAAATCTGACCATTAGGGCAATTTTACCTAATTTCTTGGTGAAGAGACTTATTGGAACTGGTTGTCAATGACTAATTTGCATAATTTTGTTAATCCGAAAGCCGCGTAAGTATAACGAACAGACTGTATATTCGTTTTCCTGAATATTTCTATAGAATTCCATACAGCTTGCATTTAAATTATTTTTGACTATCAACAAGGATTTCAAAGTTTTTACATTTAATCGCTAGTCCAGATATTGTTTAATAAAGAAAAAAACCCGTTCCATTAGTTCCTGGCATACAAAAACAATACTACCAATTTGCCAATATTATTGTGGTAAACACTATTTTCATTAAAAGCTTCACCGATTTCATCAAAGAGCTCATCTTCAACTTTCGGATAATATTGAAGTAGATAATCACAACATTTATGAATAATTTGATATGTAGGTTTTATGTTTAGTGTAATCCAATTTAAATCTCTCTATTCCCTCAAAATGGCCTTTCCATTCGTCCAGATACTGAAAACACGTCCTGTAATGCCAACACTCTTTCTTTGAAAATATTTGATATAACTAAGCCTTCTTCGTCCAGCTTTTTTAAATTTTGTCAACTTGCAGGGTAAGAAGTACATTTGCTATTCTGCTATTCTGTCAGCAATTTTAGTTTTAAGGTCATTATAAATGACAAGGGCGGCTCCAAGACGAATTTTCAGGGGGGGAGGGGGGTAGCATTGCCTTTAGCCATTCCCTTTTTAGCATATTTTTTTTAAATAAAAGGCCTATAAATAGTTAGAATTTTCACCTCGGGGAGGTGGGGGTACATGGCCCCTATGTCTCCCCTTGAAGCCGCCCTTAATAAATGATGCTTGTTTCCAACATAGAAATATCCTGTCCATCTTTAAAAGCGTGTTGTGAAATATTGCCGACACATTATGGAAAAAGAAAAGCCAAGATTCGGTTTCAGGATTCTCAAAATAATTTTTAATAATTGTCGGAATTTTTTCATTAGACGCAAAATACGATTTTAATGCAGGAAATATTTCTAAAACGCGCTCTATAGCTGGTCGTAACGCTAACCATCGCGTAGCACTGTAATTCAAAAGTTTTTTATATTCTACGTCTAAAAAATTACAAAATTCTTTTAATAGTATAAATGTAAAAATAAGAATAAATTTTGGTTTAACGTTTTAAAACCAGTTTTCGTGTACTGGTTTTGTTTAATGATTAACCAGGACTTATTCCCTGAAAACAGTACTGTACTGGTAAAATCAGTACGAATGGTCACCTTACTGTAAGATGGCTTTGGGCACATTTAACACACACTGGTTGGCTAATACAAAAATGTATAGTATACCCATATCGTTGGCACCATTTGCATTAGGGTATCAATTTTGGGCTTCTCACTGGCTCAATTTGGATTATTAGATTTTGTAATGTCTTAATTTCATAAATCCTTTTAATGTCTTCACCGTTTTCAAATGTTAACATGAATAGCGGCAATGGCTTTTTTATAGCAGTTCTTTTAACTTGATTTTCTCTTTCTTCTTCTTCTTTAGTTTCTCTCCTTTGAATATTAACCACATCCAAGATTTTAAATCCACTGTGCTTTAATTTTTTCAGTATCTGTACGAACAAAAATTTATTTTATGCACAGATCATAACCCATTATTGACCATTTTTCTTGATAAACAGGGGTATACCAGTCTTTGCTGCAAATAGGTTGCAAAGATGGGCACATATTTTATTCGCGTTTTCGTACGATATAGTCTATGTTAAAAGTCATCAGAATGTAGCTGACTGTTTATCTAGTAGTAATAGTAATCATATCAGTTTTTTAAATTTAAATTTTGATTTTTTATATTTAAATAATATGTGTGTATATATTTTGTTTGGCACTGGTTTCAATACCAGCTGGCTAGTCAATCTTTAATTAATTTAATTAAAGTTTATTTTGTGTTAATTTAATTTTAAGTTCTATCCTTACAACATTTCACAGTTCACATCTTATTTAAAGAATACAAATTTCTCTAAATACATTATTAAGAAGTCCTATAATAGGTTTTTTCTAGCTCATGTTTTTTGCTTGTTTTTGATTTTTTCTCCTGTTTTTGTTTTTTGTTTGTTTTTGTTTCTGTTTTTTTGTTTCTGTTTTTTTCTTTTTATTTTTTTTTTATTTTCTATTATTTTTTATATATATATTTTTGTTATATTATTTTTTATTTATTGTACTTATTTTAATTCTTTTCGTCAGAGCTTTAAATTTAAAGAGTTTACATGATTATAAATAATTTTACATACATCGAGAGTCTTGAGCGCGAGAAGATGTGACAAATTAATAGGTAGTTGGACATTATGTTGAATAAGTTTGGTATATAGATTTGATATGTCAATATCATTTAAAATACATTCTAAAAGTAAATGTTGTAAATCGGCTACCTCGCCGCAGATGCATTCATCATTGTCTACCAATCTCTTTCTTCTTTTATAATTTGGAGTCAAGCAATGATTACTTCTAATTCTGCAAGTTGTTCTAATAAAACGTCTGTTGCTGAATTTGCTAAACCATGGTTATCAGATATTATACTAGGGTAGATTCATTTATTAAGTAAAATTACATTTTATTCAAAACACGTATGGTCTACTTCTTGTCCGTCAAGTGAATATCAACAATTTTTTCTAAGACAAAATGAAATTTCGATTAAAAAAACTGTTTAATGTTGGATTATAAGTTAATTGTTCCAATTAAATTTCACAAATTAATTTTACAGGAATTCCACAGTAAAAATTATAAAAATGAAAGCACCGGCGAGATCTTACGTATGCTGACCTTCAACTTGCAAACAGATTGAGTAAACATCAAAAAACTGTGTAGCATGTGTAATTAATTCGAATAATCTACCAAAATCATATTTATCCACTTGAACATAGCCGGAGCAACCATGGACAATGTTGCACGCTGATTTTTTGGTCCAATATTTAATAAAACTTTTCTTGCAATTGAAGACGTAACTTCGAAATGGATAAAATGTTTTTAAATGACAGATATGACAACTTCAAGTACAATTAAAATTTTTCGAGATTTGTTTAGTAGATTCGGGTTGCCATTTAAATTTGTACCAACGTACAACATTTAACAGGTGCTCCTTATCATCCTATAGGGAATAAAACATTACATGAAAATTAATGTTTTGTGTTAATTTCCTTTAATTAAAATATTCAAATTAATATTTTTCAATGCGTAACACTTAATAAATTGTTAATTCCGTTTATGTTTATGACCATTTTAAAAAATCGGCATGTAACTCGGAAATGAAACATCCTAGTGAAGATTTCATTGGGTTTTCGTTAGATTAACAAAACATAAGTCATCCTATTTATACTCTTGTTAATATTTTTTCTTGTTTTCGAGATATCCTGCAAAGCATATCAATTTGACACACAAAAAAATATAAAATTAGAATATATTTTTTTTTATTTTCAGTTTGTACAACTAAAGCTGGGATATGTTACCACAACTTGTGATTTGCTATTAGAAAAAATTTGGACGTACATGAAAAACGATTCATATATGTTGTTACCAGGAGAGGGAGCAAGAGTGTTACTGATCGTTCAGGAGATCATGCAGTATATAACAACAATGAAAGCAACTGTCCAAGGAGGTCATAATATTACAAATATTTTGTTTTCGATAATAGATTACATACTGTCTACTCCAAATGCATTGACCCAACAAAACGTAAGTAATAACAATGATAATAAGGTCCATTAAAAACTTTATTATTAATTAAAAATTAAAAATAGAAAATGTCCTTACATGACTAGTAGCACTGCGGTACAGAATACCGCACTATGAACCTGGCTGATACGTAGCTTAACTACAACTGCTATTTGTTTCCTAAAAATACAATAAACGGTTTTGTTCATGATCAACATGACGGACCTTGAATACCTAGACGCACAGGGGCTTAGCGCGTTTAATTTACATATAATTAGCAAAAATTCTCAAAAGCGGCACAAAATGCCATTACGCGACCGGCGTAGAGTTAAAGTCAAAATTATCTGAAACGGATCAGTCGATTTATGGTCGGCTCGAAAAAGGTATGAACATTTTAAAAGAAATGAGAGTACTGATAAACAAAAATCAAAGGTCGCCATTACTATTTGACAATGCTGCTGTAAATTCATGACTGACCTTTAGAATATATGTAAATTATTCCACCACAATCATTTTCTTTTACTGACGTAATGGTACGCCGTACGCAAGGTACTCAGCTGATGATCTAGGATACCAGCTAATGGTCTGCACGTCTGAAAACAATGACACCTACTGATTATCAGCGCTGACCATAGGTCGCATGTGACATGGCATTAATTAGTGTTGACCACTTAATTTGTTTATAGAGTACTACTTAACCTTTTCAGCCATACTAGATGAATCAGGAATCGGGTCTGATAGACCGCCAGATAGTGACCGATTTAGGTGCCATATTTTCGCATATAAGCCTCGAAGAGGCTTAAAAAGTACGTCGATGTTAAGTAGAATTAAAGAAAATTTACGAGTGGCTCTTGGGGATAACACATGAAAAATTCGATTTTTTTTATCAAATTTTTTTTATCAAAAAATAGAATTTTCCATGTGCTATCCCCATCGAGGATTGTACGCGAAAATAGAGCACTTAAACGTGTCACTATCTGACAGTCTATGAGAGTATACGGTTGTAGGACTGGTGGTAGGTATCTGAGAGAATGTTATTAACCCAGTATTTGCCTATTGCTTTTAGAAAATCTTTGAAACTATTATAGTAGGCCAGACGGCAGTGGATCTTGAACCCACAACCTATCGAATATGAGGCAAAAGCGTTACCGCAGAGCCACCTCACTCAGTTCAGAACACTGAATAATAAGCTCGTAATAACGAACTTGATGTTTCCTCACTCTTGATTCTGATAGTCCAGCAACATCTAGCTTCATTTACGTTCGAAAGTTAATATTTATTAGTTGCCGCGGAGTAGGTAACCTCACTGTTTTACGAATTATATAAGGTTTACGTACCGTGATCGATTATTGTCATATTTATTTTTAAATAAATAAATAAATAACCAGTATTTTTTTTTTTTTTTTTTTTTTCAGGAGATCCGAACAGTATTCGAGCTAGTTAATGAACACTTAACGGCATCAGGATCGGAACTAGTACGTCCAAAAGGAGATTCCTTTCGTTTATCGATGAATACCATTGACTTGGCCATACTTAACCTTACTTCTTATCAAACCAGTAAATATTTTCATATTCCCACATTGCCTGACACATCAAGCACGTAAGTAAATTATTCTTAAACTATTTTTTGTTGTCAATGTGGTCAATCTATATTATGTAACACAAGATACTGAAGTGGGCCTTATCACGAGATACTAGATTCAGGATAACGTTACTTCAGTATTAGATATTTTTTTGAGGCAGTAGTACATAGTTGTGAGTAAAATTAGATCATTAAACAAGTTGACCGTTTTCTATACCTGATTTTTTATTTGCGGGATTAATAATTTTAAGACCAAGGAGAAGAAAAGTAGCACTTTGCTCTCTAACATGAGAGAATAAAGTAACTGCTGCTTAAAAATAGTTACGGTAGGGTAGAGTGAGGGAATGTTGGCCTTCGAGGTAATTCCGGCCATCAAGTTTATCCCACCCTAACAAGAATTTTTAAGCGGTTTACGTTCACCGATCAAGCAAGTAAACAAACCTAACTTCAGTATCGTTTGGGTAGGTAGTATAGTAGTAAGCTGTTTAATTACGTTTTGGTATTCCAAGAGCGACGTAGAAACGGTAGAGTATCTAAGCCTCGATTGACGCATTGTGCAGTATTTTCTCAAGCACAGAAAAGTGAATTATCGAAACAAATAATGCATCTCTCTAAGCTCTTTTTTGGAATTATGCCGCCACAGATTCAGCAATTTGCTTATACTTTTGCCAAACTAAATTTTTTAAATAATCCTTTGAAGGAGGAAAAAGGGTAAGCGGGTCATGACTAAAGGGATTTTTACGACGGAATACACACATTATATTAAGGAAACCGGAATCAACCAGCATAAATCGAGTGACGGCTTTTAATAAAGAAGAAATTGGAATATTTTTTAGTATAAATTTTCTCCAACAAGAATTTTTAACGCTGATGAACCTGGAATTACAACAGTACAACGTCCAAGCAAAATCTATTCTGCCAACGGCCAAAAGAGTTGCGTTACTTAACTAGTTGGGAGAAGGGAAAACCCACTACTGTTATATGGTCATTTAGCGCATCTGGAATGTACATTACTCCAATGTTTATTCATTCCAGAAAATGAATGGATGATCACTTAAATAATAATGGACCCTCAAGTGCTATTTATTGCAGCTTAGATAACGGATGTGTAACTAAAAATTTATCCATTGAATGGTTAAAGCACTTTGAGTATTGTGTTAAACCTTCAAAAGTAAATCCAGTTCTGTTTGTACTAGATAATCATTCCAGTCACTGTTCATTAAATGCCTACAACTTTTGCAAGGAAAGATGAATTATGTTGACGATTTCTCCACAGACAGCACACTGTCTCCAACCACGTTACGTTTTATGGTCCTTTGAAGATAGCATATAATTCAAAATGTAATAAGTTTAGGAGAAATAACCCTCTAAAGACAATTACACCCAATATCGTTGTGGATTTGTTCAACAAAGCTTTTGGGAGAGTTGCAACTATCAAAAAAGCTACTAAAGGTTTTGTGGCAACGGAATATTCCCTCTAAATAATTAGTTTTTACTACAGAAGATTTTGCTCCCGCTTAAAATTTAAAGCCAACTAACTTGAATATAGTCTCAGATCCGAAGTAAGGTCCACCTTCACCCATCCATTTAATGAATAAAAGTTTCTTTTTATTACATAAAATATATTTATAAATATACCGCAAATGGGTTGCCTAAGAAAATATGGTCCAGACTATTATTTTTCTTAAAGTAAAAAAAACGACACACTGTAAAGTATTCCCCAGATGCTTCAACTATGCCCAAACTTTAGTCAGCTCACCGCAGGATGGATTAAAGCTTAAGTTTAAAATTTGGTGTTTTTCTCTTTATCCGTTTTTGATTTGTCTTCAAAATTCGAAATTTGCACTTTTCCTCAAATATCTCGAATTAGGTTCATTTTAGGAAAATCATGTATAGAAACAAAATAATAGATAATGACATCATAAACAACTTTTATCATGATTTTTATACTTTACTTATCTGTACACAAAAAGGAAAGTAAAAAATGGCCGTGACCGTATTTTCTTAGGCAACCCATTTGCGGTATATTTAAAAACATATTTTATTTAATAGAAAATAAGTTTTATCTTACGGATCCTGGACTAATAGGTCTATAAATAAACAAATAGAAGATAACAGAGTAAAGGAAAGGATAGAAGAGAGAGAAGAACAAAACATCGACGCAGATACAAACGAAAATAAAACAAGGCTAAATATATAATGAAAAAAAGCTGGGAAAGGCAACACTCTTAAATATTTATTAGCACTTCGATAAAATTATTTCTAGAACAGCCAAAAATAAAACGAATAAAAACAAGTTTTTGGTAACTTTGATGACATCCTTATTTTAGGAAGCCAGTCGGATACCCCTCAAAGTGTCGCTGTACGAGCCAGCCGATGCCGGAGCATTTCTGTCCCGCTTAGTTCCACTTCGAGTGGGGGGAGTCTGCGACTCAGATCAGGGCCTTTTATCCCCTTTCTTTGTTTGGTCCTCCCTCCGTTGGGTTCGTTTTTGGGCTGCATTCTTGTGGGGATTTTCCTCCGTCCACGTTCCTGCAGCCATTTTTCTTTCCTTCAGAAGCTTATTTCTCTCCGCTCCTGAAGGTTTTTTCGGTCTATCAGCAGGCTTAACCTCTGCTTTTTTGACCTTTTCTTTTGTTTCGGAGCAGTCGTCTGTTTTCACAGATCCTCCTCCCGCTAAGGGGTTAGAGTCCTCTGATTTCGCAGTTCCTCCTTCCCTTGAGTTGTCGGAGTCCAAAGCTAACGCAATCTCTCCGACAGTCATGTTCAAGGAGCCTGAGTCGTCTGTATCCGACTCTTCTCCTTGGGTGTCCATTTTTTCTAAATTATTTTCACTCATTTGTTCCCACGAGTATGGGGGAAGGGGTTAGTCCAACTCTGCAGTGCCCCCCGTACAGAGTTAAGGCTAGATACTTGGGGGTTTCGCCCGGTTCCCCCAAGGGAACGTTCGCAACCGCATATTAAGCCCTGCGGCCATTCATCCTTAGGCACGTTACCTTACACCGTGGCGTTGGACTTTGATGGAGTGCCATTTGGTTAGTCAATAGTGGTGCTTCTTGAAGCATCGCTATTAGCCTTATCCAGTGGTGCCACGAGGAGGCAGGCACTCGATGGTTGCATTTCTCCATCGTCCTATAGAAAAGTTACCTACCTACAAAGCAGGCGTGTTAAGCGAGTGTGCAAGCAAGCAATCTAAACTACAAAGCAATGGCCAAGCTACAACCAACCCCACCCACCCACAACACAACCTTGAAACGAAACCCAGAGCTTTCAAACAAAACCAAGGTATCATACAATAATTGCAAGGAGGACTAAGAGGAACATTCAGATTACCGACGACATTTGTATTATTTGTGGGGAATTTGGGAAAAATCGGGAACTCTGGCTAAGATGTGTGTACTGTTCTGGTTGAGCTCACATAGATTACACAAATAAAGAAAGAAATTAACGTATTTATGCGATTTCTGCCAGTGATCTATATTGCAGGGCAATATCGGACACTTATACAGTATGTCCCCTTAAGTTGGAATCATAAGGAAAACTTTTTTATTATTAATTTTAGGAAAAAAAAGTTCTGTATTATCTAAAACCTAGAATAGTCATTAAATGTAAAATTTTTTCAGTGGTATTCGAGGTTTGTCAAAAAATATGATTTTTACTCAAAAGTAAAGTACGTTTATTTTTGACAAAATCGAAAATTTTTATTAAGAAAATTGCGAAATTCTTCACAAACATCAAGAAAATGAAAGCGCGTATCACGTGTATAGTAGAGAAGAGAAAGAAAAAATTATGAATTACCGTAATTAGGTGGATCAATGCAAAATCTAGAAAAAATCCGATTTTTCGGATAGATCGGTGTAATTGCATATTTGAACGTAATTTTTAATTCTAATCAACTTTTCTTAATGAAAATTTTCGATTTTGTCAAAAATAAACGTACTTTACTCTTGAGCAAAATTCATATTTTTTGACAAACCTCGTATACGGCTTGAAAAATTTGATAATTGATGACTGTATTCTAGGTTTTAGATAATGCAGAACTTTTTATGAATAACTTTTTTTTTCTAAAATTAATATTAAAAAAGTTTTTCATATGATTCCAACTTAAGGGGACATACTGTATATTTTTTAAAATTTTGTATTTTGGGAAAACGTGTTTCTATATTTAAAACTAACATATATTTTGTAACTGAACGTCTTATCTTTTATTTACACCTCCCGGTTCCCGTTTAAATTAATAAATCTCCAAGATATTCGAGACTTTCTTTAAGGGGCCGGTATTCCCCACTCTACCCTAATATTTGAACTTTTTTGACTTCTTTCCCTGTATATAGATTTTACAAAAAAAAAATATATAAAATTTTAAAGGTGGCAGACAAGGCAAGTTTGGTTTTAAAAATATTAAAACAAAATTTAAATAAAATAAAGCACACGTTTTTTCTCTGAACAATCCGCTAGATTCATACATTATATTTTTTCTACGACCCACTTAAAAACAATCTATACATTTTAATCCTGTTTAAGGTAACATAACTTTAGTTTATAAATAATAATTAACACGTAGATTTGAATGTATAACTTTTACTTATTTATAAAATTAAAAAGAAAGAATAATTTAAAAGGGGAATTCAAACACTAACTTTTCCGATAGAATGCCAGCACATACCAGTACATTATCAAGCTTACATTTTCACTAATTTAAAGTTTAAAAGTTAAAAAACAGAATAGTTGGAGAAGTACTAAATATAAACTGTAATTTGTGGATTTCATATACCATCCCAGATAGCACACGACGTCCATTGGACGTCCATAATTTGTCCAAATAATGTCCTGGATGTCCATGAACTTCATATGGATATTCATTGGACATCCGTTTTCCGTTATCCAATGGATATACCTATTCAGAAGTCCAATGGATGTCCAAAAAATGTCCATGATGGACATTATAAAAATGACTAACTTATAATAAATTATTATAATTCTTCTTGTATAATTTATTTACTACTAGGTTTTAATTAAAATAAATCAAATAATTTTCCTCTCCTCTCGCCTCTGTTGACAAGATAGAAAAGTAAAAGGCCACTCAGGTCAAGTCAAAGAAGAAAGAGGTTAAGAAGAAAACACAGCCATCGAATACACAGCCTATATGTAGCACATAGATGTTTTATTTGGTAAGAAAATAAGTATAATTATTAATTAAATCATTTAAAAATCTAAAAATTAAAAAGCAAATCGTTTGTTTTAAATTAATATAACCTATCAATTATGTTCTAAACTTTGTTTTCGATTTATATTCAAAGAATCCCTTTCTTTTAGACCTTTTGTCAAATGATGTACCTACCTATTTAAGAAAATGGCTTTACTAAGAGCTAACTAATATGCTGCAAATTCGAGATGATGTCAACACAATTATTATTGTAACTAAGAGGTGAGAAAACTTTCAAAGCAGAAGAAAAGTTTCTATTTGTACTGCATGAGACGTTAGCAGAAGTAGAAGGCTATTTAGAAGATACAAATATTTTTAAAGAAGCTGTAAGTTTTACTTTTATTAAATAAAATAGAATCGTTTAAGAAATAATGCATTGAAAGTGGTTTCATAAGTTATTTCTCTTTTATGTTCACAAATACATATTTTTATTGCAATTTTAGATTCAGCCGTTACCAAAACCAGGGACAAGGACATGACGAACTTATAAAAAGATGGTTTGTTTCCATAATTTCTAATACCCTTACGAAAGAATTCACATAATATGATGGCATGAAAGTAAAATGGTAATTTAAAGAAACAATGAGCAGTTTTTTGTTTATATGTAAGTATAGGGGTAAAGTACATTAGTCAATGCATATTTTCATATTAGCTAATAACATTTTATCTAAAAATTTTACATTTTTAAATATCACTTTTGCCTGATCAGGCGTTTATTAAACGATTGATTTAAGACTCAATATTCGTATAAAATGTAATGTCTTTTTTTAGCTGCTGCTCAGAGTGACAATGGTGCTGCTTAAAAAGTAAGCGAAATAGCCTTAAGAAAATGGCTAAGAAGGTCAACAGAAAGGAGTGCGTATAAAACTAATACATGCTTGATATTATTTATGACAATAAAAATAAGTCAATAGTTGCAATTATTTTATTTCATATTAATATAGGTGGTGATGTCCATCAGATGTCCATAAATTGTCCAAAAGCAATCCAAAAAGAGTGCATATATGGACCTTTCATGGAGTCCAAATGGACGTCCAGGAGTGGGACATTTGTATAGTCCAGTGGATGTCCATTGGATGTCCTTTGGTAAAATGCTGGACGTCCTTTGGACAGCCGATATGTCCATGAATGGACTTCCGATGGACATCCAATGGATTGAATTGTGCTGTCTGGGATATAGAATGGAAATGACATTACATCCATTTAGTATAAGCTGATATAGTTATATTCATTACATAAAAAACATTAATTTCCAATGTTTCTTTTGAAGCATGTGGGTTACAGCAATAAATACGATTTGTATTTAAAACTGGTTACATTTTGTTTAACAATCTCTAAAATATGCAGGCATGTCTTGGTCTAATAAAAACTTGAAAAATTTAAATTTAAAATTAAATACTAAATAATTCATGAAAAAAAAAATAAAACTCTTGATGTTATGGAATACTCTACATAATAAAAAATAATTTTAAAACTATTGTAATTTTTCCACACTAATTTTACCGTCAATGTTACATGATTATGGACGAGTATATATGTAGATTTTATTTTATTTATTCTGTCTAGCCCTGTTAATGTCAGAACTTGCTAGTAAGCAAACTATCATGTATCTAATAATTTTAAAAAAGTACATGTTTATTTTTACAAGAAAACTGTATTTTAATGATTAAATTACATTTTCTCTAGTTACTCTCGACCTCTATAGTCAATTTACAAAATAAAAACACAAAATTATGTTAAAATATTCGAACAAAATGATAAATTACAAAGCACGATGTTCCAAAAGGTATACAACGCAACATATACGAGGTCTGTAAATTAAGTAATGAGACTGATTTTTTTTTAATTTTTTATACAAAAATAATTACAATTCAATATTGTCACCTTCAAAATAACTTCCTTCTGAGGCCACACAGCGCTGGAGACGTTTCTTTCACTCCTCATAGCAGTGCTGGAACTCCGATACTGAAATAACCTTCAGCTGGTTGGTTACAGCCGTTTGAATTTTTTCGACTGTCCCAAAATGATTTCCCTTGAGGTGACTTTTCAACTTTGGGAAGAGAAAAAAGTCACAAGGACTAAAGTCGGGCGAATAAGGAGGCTAAGGAGCCACAGGAATGTCCTTACTGACCAAAAACTCGTTTATTGTAATTGCTGTGTGACAAGGAGCATTATCGTGATGCAACACCCGCTTGTTCTTCATGTTTGGTCTCACACGAATGACCGTTTTTCGAAGTCTTTCAAGAACCTCTCGGTAAAAGTGTTGATTGACCGTTTGACCTTGGGGTACAAACTCTTTGAAGATGAAGGCCTTCCGCTTCGTGGTTCATCTTCAATCGACTCTCTTCCTTCTGAAAATGCCTTAAACCACCGAAAAACCTGGGCCCTTGACAAAACACTATCCCCGTAGGCCTGCTGAAGATTCAGAAGAGTTTCCCTTGCATTGTGCCCAAGTCTGAAGCAAACCTGATAGCACACCGTTGCTCGAAATTGATGTCATTAATTTTTAGAACACAATAGAAAAAACTGTTTCACAGAAACAATCGCTACGCACAACCAAATGACTCGAGCGAGGTCAAACTCGTACTGAAGGTGGATCACATGTTCCTCTGCCGCCCCACTAATCCCCGCGCTTGCAGTGTTGCCAGATCAAACGCAACATTTCCAGTCTCATTACTTAATTTACAGACCTCGTATATATAATTCATAAGTTTTTATTTTGAAATCTCACATAAATTTTTTCTTGTAACAACAGTATTTTTATAAGTACTTAATTATTTAATAAAAATTTGTCTTCTTTACTAGCAAAAGCAAAAATAAAATAATGTATATTGAAGACATCAGCTATCACAAATAATTTATTACCAGTAAAATCCAAAGAAAGGTATGAAATAACTTTACGAATTGGTGATATAATATAAAATTAGTTATGCCTTTTATAAATTTCTTTATCATTGTAAAATAAATAAAATCACCAATTTCTTTAACCAAATGTGGTAGTAAAAAAAGTATAGTTCGTAACAGGAGTTTTAAGCCTTAATGCATAACAATTTCAAGTGATGCCTAAAAGGTAACTTACAACTCGAGTAACATCATTTTGTTTTTATAGATCGAAAAAACAGTTGTCAAAGAAGAAGATCATCTATTTACATTAGACTCTGCATCGCCTGGTTTTGTGGCATACAAAGTGCACTTTGTACATTGTGCTGATTAAATTATCCTTTGTGTTTCATCTTAGAACCAAACAAAATGCTCCATGTTTGCCATTACCCGTTAAAATGAGCTGCCACCATTTTGTATACTTTATCAAAAAACGACAATCTATCTGAACTTTATGTGACGCACACATTATATACCGGGTGTAAGTGATTAGTGGGTTAACCTGTATTAAAGTGACAGATTTCGTTTAAATTTGTTATATTTATATTAGGCATTACTTTCTAGTTAATTAAAATTCTAAGATGGTTGGCCAAAATGAAAAGTTTTAATATAAGACTACTATCTTGCTTTTATTATTATAGAACCCATTTTAAGTGTTGCTTCCTCTCCTTTTTAACTCTGGCATTTGATAGTTAATTCCAACTATTTATTAGATACACATTCTAAGAAATTTCCCCTCTATTCTAGATTTATTAAAGGTCAAACATTTTTTTTTGTGTTTTCCACCACGACATTTTTTTCAAGCCGTTTAATATGCGACAAACTGGTTGATACCGACCCCTTGGGATCGAAATCGATTTTTCAGGGGTCGACATAAACGAAAACTGATTTTCGGGGTCGACGAGGTTTAAAAATCGACCCCTATTGATTTAAAGATTTTTAGTAAGCCCATAAATAAAAGTCTAGGATGGTCAAGTAGGATGATCTAGATAGCCAGAATTGTGGTCCTCTACGACCTTTTGGTAGGCTCCGTTTAAATACTTAACTTATGGGCTAATAAGATAAAGTGGGCTGGGCACCATCATACATGAACCACTGTTGTTGCCATAACTAAAGGGGAACATCTTCAAGAAATCAAGGGAAATAATTTTGTAGAAAATTACTGCACACCTGTCAGTTAAGGCGTCCTGCTAATAAGAATGGTACAATTAAAAAGTCACCCATGATACCGATCCAAACATTGAGAGAAAATTGTTCCTGAAAATGGGTCTCTGTAATAGCATAATTATTGCATTTCTGGAAAAAGTGCATCGCCCGTAAACATGAGGATGGAATCAAATAGAAAATTTTCTGCAAGTCTTTGAAGATACCATCTAAAAAATTGTGTACGTGGTTCAAAATCTCTAGGAAGAAGTGCCTGAAAAGGGTTCAGGCACTTCTTCCTAGTAAGAATACAAGAATCTGTTAAAATTTCCTATACTATTTTATAGCAAAAGAGAGAGAATAATTTAAAATGATGGCATCAAATTTAATGTAGAAATGCGAAGAAGGGGAAAGATATACAAAGAAATAGCAGACAAATTCTCATTCCTGACTAAAAATGCCCGATGTCGATAAAATTATGTGTCCCCAAAAAACTTCAGAATACAGACAGCATTGTAGAGATTTAGTAAATACATATCCACAAGACCTTAATACCGATGTAGGAACCAAAATTCAACAATTTCATTCCCAAGTTATACAAAAAATAAATTCCACTGTTTTTCCGCGCACAAGTTTACTTTAAACTCACGCATAATTGTACAAAATAACATACGATGATAAAATTGAATCAGCGTTCCCTAATGTAGACACAGCCGTGCGTATATTTTTGTGCCTGATGATATCAAACTGCACAAGGGAACGAGCTTCTTCGAAATTGAAAATAATAAAAAAATGTTAAAAGAACGACGATGTTGCAGGAAAAGCCAGTTGCTTTATCACAATTATATATCTAGAGTCAGATCTGCTATAAACAGACTTAAAAACTATTTTCTATGAATGTAATGCCCGAAAGAGTCGCAAGTCACATTTCAATAAATAAATCAAACATGCTTTTGTTTTTATTGTATGTAATACCTACTCCATGTATCTCTTTTGTCTTTCATACATATTCTAAAGTGCGTAATGATATATCTCGTTGCATTGAATACGTAATTTTTTTTAAAAGACCGCTACTAGTTTACTTATTGATAAAGGGGGTGGATTGCTTAGGACATGAAGTAGTCTTAATTTGGCACTGAGAACAGACTCTTCCTTTTCAGCTGCCGCAGTTCGAATAGTATTACACCGGTCATGGTATAGTTTAAAATGTTTTGTCAGTTAAAATCATTATTTGTTTTTGCCTGCTGATACTGATACCTGTACAGAGTTGTACTAAACAAGCATATAGGGACCGTGCGTCATGACTTTAACGCCAACTGGTGACAAAAATGTGCACTTTTTGGGGGATATTTATTAATGTTTTATACGGCATTTATTGTTTAGTAATTATTAATTAAATAAAGTCGAATAATTTTCGTAATATCATTATCGAAAAAACTTGTTGCATCCGTGGATGTACAAAAATATCGCTTTGGAAACCTGGATTTGATTCGGTAGTACCATACACTTTTTAAGCCTCACCTTACCTATGGCATTATTGCTTGGGGAAGTGGAGCGAATACATACCTCAAAAAAATAGAAATTATACAAAAACGACTATTAAAAATAATTTATAAAATAGAGCCCCGGTATTCTACACACTTACTTTATTCTGAAACAAAGGTTTTTGACGTTAAGCAATTATTATTTTTAAGTATTGCCACAACACAGTTCAAAAATAAACATAAATTAACATATAAATATTACCCATATGATATTAGAGGACATTGTCAATACCTAGTTCCGTTTATGCATAAATCTGTCGGCCAAAGAAGCTACAGTTTCTTAGGACAAAAAATGTTCAATTATTTGCCTACTAACATAAAAGAAGAAAATAGATTTAAAATATTTAAAGTACTCTTAAAAAAACATTTACTAGAATTTTCTAGACTTTTAATACTTGATTTAATAGATAATAACATATAAAGGCAAAAAAAACTCTTTATTCTGCCTGCTTATTCATAATTATTCATAATAATTTATAATAATATATATTTAACATTATTAATATTTTTAATTTTTTTGTTCTTTTTATAATATACTTTTTTATAATATACTGTCACATAAAATTGATCTAATGCTGTTCCTGACTCCGTATTGTAGATATAAGAATGTTGTATTGTTCTGTTTTTCTATGTATATAAACATGTTTTAAAATAGTGTTACTAGTCGCATTTATATTTATATATTTTTGTATTTTTTATATTTATATCTACTGTGGAATTTATATGTATATCTTGTTTATATTCTAAATTAATTTTTTGTGTATATACTGTGACAGCCCGCCCCCAGGCCCCCTCTTCTTTTGATTTGTTCTTCTTGTATTTTACTTTACTCTCTTTGAAATGTTATTAATTACCTCACAAGTTTTACTTTACTTTAAATTCTATACTTACTGTAATTGGCCTTTTTTCCTCTAGTAGTAAAAATGATCGTCTAGTTAATTGATTGATATTTTATGTACCCACGTTGTGATAATGTTAATTAAGGTAAACCAGAATTCGATGCAAAGTTTGGTGCAAATTGATAAATAAAACATACAAATTCATATTTAAACTCTATTTATTTTTGTCATACTTAAATATTTGATGCAATAATTAGCAAAGTATATTACAATTGTTACTGTTTACTGAGATCTCACTTGAGTCCCGTTCAAACGCAGACCGTATTCATTTGCTATCAATATATATCCTATTTAGGTTGATGACCAACAGAGTTCACAAACAGCGTCAATTCGCCAGTTGATTAACTATAGTGTTGTTGTTTATATTCTGATTTAGGTTGATGACCATCGGAGTTAATGAACAGCGCCAATTCGCCAGTTGATTAACTATTATGTTGTTGTTTATATTTTTATCTAAGTTGATAACCAATGAAGTTAACGAACAGCGCCAATTCGCCAGTTGATTAACTATAGAGTTGATGTTGATTTGATTCTATTGTAGATATATACAGGTTGCACCCTCTTAGGTAAATATTACGATGAGTATAGAGGTGATGACCACCGGAAGTAATAAACAGCGCCAATTCGCCAGTTGATTACCTTACTATGTTGATTTCACATATACTTTGTTTCAAACCTTGTAGAACGGGTTGCTTAGCGTATAGGTGTCCCCCCTTGAGCTAACGAACAGCGTATTCGCCAGTTGGTTAACTTACTATTAAATTTTACCATCTTGGTTTGTACAATTTATCCAAGATAGCACAACCCTGTATATTTCCAAAATATTGATCTTTATAATTTCTATTGATATGACTTAATACAACCCTGTATGTATTTTAATATTGATTATTATAATTTCTATTGAAATAACTTAATATAACCCTGTATATTTCTTAATATTGATTATTATAATTTCTATTGAAATAACTTAATATAACCCTGTATATTTCTTAATATTGATTTTTATTATTTCTATTAAAATACTCCAAATTTCATTTATCGTAAAACAGATGTTATCCTATCTTTCGGGGTGTATGACCTGAAGGCCATGTGGTTTATTGGTTAAATTGATAATATTTTACAGCAAATGTCAGGCCGCCCTTAAACGAAACCGGGGTGGTATCTCAAAGAAGGTTAAATAAATCTTTTGACTCACCATTGAAAATACAGACATTAAATTATGTACTAATTTCGTCTAGCGTCGTGGAGGGTGTCGATGTAGGTACGTCGCAGGGTTGGGCGTCGAGGCGTCCATCGTCGAGACGTCTAGCGTCGTGATGGAAGGGAAGGTATTTAATACGGTACTGTATTGGGACATGGTAGAATTAAGTAGGTGGTGCGGGACGTGATATTATGAAGGAAATAATTATGGACGGCAAAGCGTCGGAAATAAGGCGTGGGACGTTGAGCGTCGAAATGAGTGTACGGTAGGAAATACTTAGATGGTGAGGAATGTGACAGCGTTCGAGACGTAGGGAGTAGGATGGCAGGAAGTTGGGCGTCGAGACGTTGACACCGTCGGGGATAGGAGGAGCGTTTAGGAAAGGTACAGATTATATAACTGGGTACAGATAATAAAATGTATGCTTGCACATCAAATGATAAAAATTGAATGAATCTGAGCTCCTTTTCGTCAGACTTTTTATACACCGTTTAATCGTTTCTGTGACGTCTCTATCGTTTTGCTTCTCATAGAAAATACGAATGTAGGTGCAAAAAGGGGTGGGTTATTTATTACTTGCCTTGAAAGTTTTATGTATCGAAATATTGTCGATATCGGTCTGAACATCGAAACTAATAAATAAGCGAGATAAGTATTTCAACGATAATTACTTCGTAAACAGAAATACGGCTTATGGTGTTTTCTTTGCCTGAGAATTCGGCCACGTGCATCTTTTACGGACGTGGTTATAGCTATTATTTATTAGGTGTCGTAAATATGATTTAATTATCTGGGAGATTTTTCGTTAAATGTAGTATTTTGATATTTAATAAGAATATAATATTGTATTTAATAATTGGAATTAATAAATTATTAAGGTACCTGGGTGCGGTAGGTTACAATACCTACAAACAAACACTTTCGTGTTTCGTAGGGTCATTTTTATTTATTCACTTTTTTTAATTTTGTATTTTGTAATAATGTAAATTGCATACTATTTATTTGTGAATAAATAAATTATTATTATTATTATGGTAAAGAAATTTTGTAAATTTCCACAGAGCACACTTCGTGTCTCACGCCCAACGATATACATAATTACATAGATTGCTTATTCATATGTATCTATCTTGTATCAATTTTGAGCACTTAGTTGTAAACAAATCATTTAGGGCCGATTCCACCGTTGTGTTAAACGGAGATTAAACTGACATTGTTAATGTAAAAATGTCATTTTAAACATTGTTTAACACAACGGTGGAATTGGTCCTTACAGAACCGGTTTATGAAATTAGAATCTTTAGTGTTTTTTGGCTTTAAGATTTTTGCATATTTAAATGAACATTTTATATAAATATCATTTTTCAGATAATTAATGGTTTTATTCTGTTAATTAAAACTAAAGTAGAATGTTACTGTGAAATTAGAATGTCCAATTTGACAAACATATCATTCAATTTGTTAACTATTTCTCATTTATCACTAAAATAAACAAATCATAATTAATACATTGCAATTACTGTCAAAAGAGATTGCAATAAATGTTAAAATATTAAAAATGCAGTGATTTTCTGTAAAATTTTTAATAACATTACTATTAAACATTACTCATGCTGCGTTTGAGAATCCGCATCGGATGCATTTTTTACATCTCGAGCGTTTTTTTATCCACATCGGACACATCTGTCCCATTACATTTACGTATACTGAATCACGTGATCAAAGATTTACTACATCTTAGATGCATCCGATGTGGATTCTCAAACGCGGCATATGAATAATAGATAAGTGTTCAATTACAACTCTTACAAAAGTTGTTTATATCTCATATTAAAGTTGTTTACATTACCTTTACAAAGTTGTATTACATATTGCAATTGTGTTTTATATAGTGTTATTTCTGAAATGAGAGTGGTCTAAAATTATTTACATCCATCCTTATAAAAATTGTTTAGGGATCGATTCCACCGTTGTGTTAAACGGAGATTAAAATGACATTGTTAATGTAAAAATGTCATTTTAAACTTTGTTAAACACAACGGTGGAATCGGTCCTAAATCTCTTAATATTATTTAACTACATGGAAACTCAACTCTCAAAATATATAATAACGTGTCTTGAATTAAGTAATTATTTTCTTTTTCTAAAGAATAAAACACTGAAATTTAATTTTAAAACACATTTGGGCTAGAACGCCATATTTCGTGGGCACTTGGAAAGGCAATATAGCAGTGCACATTGCAACCCGCTTTTCGTAATCTTTTTTATAGATGGGTGAGCAATCTGTATAATTATGTATAGCATTGGGTGTCTCATAGACGCCTAAGTAAAAGAAAATCAAAGTATGTGTCTAAGGTGGATGAATGACATTTCTACTAACAAAGAATTATTATTATTATTATTCTCAATCTTTTTTATTAATTTACATTTTTAAAATGTTATTGTAATACTTTTAAATTCAGTGTTACTAAATACCGATATTTTGACATTGGATACACTTGCTTGAGGTACAACTTTACAATTTATTGTCACTTAACCATTTAAATCTTTTTTGCTTAAAATGTACATACATGTCCAGATTTTAATAATTTTTCACATTTTATATCATTTTGACCATGTAAACGATTGTTTGTTACGGGAAGGTATCTATATTTAACTATATTTAATATTTTAAAAAATATCTTTTATTTTTTACTTGCAATGTTTACCCCATTTAATTCTAAAATTGAACACTAGAGAGGGCTAACTTCGGCAGTAGTGCTGCCTCTATATTTCACGCACTATATAATTAAAAATCAAAAGAAGAATTTACTGATTTAATTTTTTTATAATGAAATCTTAAAAATTAATAGACAAATTATGTTTGTAAAACTAATCTAAATCACTACCATCACCATCATCACTTTCCTCATTAGATTCACCGTCGCTTACATTAATTACAAGTCTTTTTATACGCGTCAAATATATTAATTTTTAACCTTTATTACAAGAGAAATGAATCGGAAAGGTATTTAAAATGTGCAATTATTGAGTTTTATTTAATAAAGCTCCATAGAATAATAATTTGTCTGAGTGCTTTCGGCCTCTTAACCATCATCAAAGATTCTATAAGAGAAAAACGGAGCTGATACAACACAATATCATTACTAACACAACTTCTTTGTCAAATGTCAATTGTCACTCATGCTGTTTAGGCACATTGCTGGTTTAAAAAAAAAATTGTTCATAATTTTTGTATTCCAACTTGCCTTTGCCTCACGAAATTAATTGGATAACCCTTGCTGCCTTCAAGTGCAAGATTAGCAATTACTCGTTCTCCGTATCAACATGGTTTATTTCTGCATGGACGGATGAACCTCCACTTTCTTTGTTAAAAACTAACCAGCTGGTCTCACATTTTGTACTGGGTCAGTTACCGAATTTCGGTTTGGATTTTGAATTATTTAAGCTGCAAGCTATGGTGGAGACTTGAGACTGGTCAACTGCTGTCCCTTATTAATTTAGTTTAGTTTCTTGATATTTCTTATAAAGTTTTTTCGACGAGTAAGTGTACAAAGTTTTCCTTTTATTGAGTCTTTGATGATGGCTTAAGAGGCCAAAAGCGCTCAGACGAATTATTATTTTATGGAGTTTTATTAAATAAAACTCAATAAATACACACTTTAAATACCTTCTTGCTTCATTTCCTATTACCTAGTGTGTACACACCACTTAATCTCTTCTTTATTACATGGTTTATAGCATTTCTCCAGTTCTCAGAGTTAATATTTGAGAACTCTTTCATTATAAGTTTTACAACGCTGTTGGAATAATTTTTTGATGAAATATTAATTATTTTTACTTGTTTTTAAGTTGGGCCCATAATAGTTCAAACGGGTTCAAAACACAGTAGTATAGGGATAATCTTAACACATTATGACCATTTTCCTAGGCCATTTCGTCAACGATATGTTCCTTAGCGATTATTTTTTTATTTAGAACTTCTATAAGTTCAAAATATAAATATTTTCTAATTAAAAATTATTTAATGTCTTCTTTGGTAGAACATTTGGTTGGAATTTTACAAGTTTTCCTTGAATGATATGATGCATTATCTTAGACAATCGCACTGTTTGGATGTAGTGCTGGCAACCGTTTTTTTTTTTCCCGAATCAAGACTCGAAAAGATTTCTTTCGATATCTGGTGACAATCTACAAAGCTGTCTTTAATCTGTTTACTTCGAGAATGGGGAACTACCGTTTTACATTTCCAACCGTCATTTGTCAAATCTTTACGAACAGTATCGCGGCTATCAAACCATGTTTCATCCAAGTAATAGATGTGCCTTCCTTCATTGCGATACTCCCAAATTTTCCATATATATTCGTTTCTCCACTTTACTAAACGACTAGATTCCATTATTATTTTGTCTTTTATTTACTGTTTTATATCTACAACCATGTTGTTTTAAAAATCTTCCAAGTGTTCTAACCATACCTCAAGGACATCTTTCTTTTTTAATTTTTGAATAATACTAGGTCTTGCCCCGGAGGTATTACGTTTTAAACTGCTACATTTAGTCAGATGACGATAAATATTTACGAATATTTGTCTGTCTGGAAGGTCACGATCAGGATATCTTTCTTGATATAGGCGCCGGGCTCCCGCGGCATTTTCATTGGTAAGACTATAAAGAAAATGCGTTTGTGTCATCTCCAAATTAGGACAATTATTTAACATTTTTTTTTTTAATAGTACAATCTACCTTTTGACCAGAAAAAAAATAATAAAAAACTGTCACTGAAAGTCAAACACATTATGTTCACAACAAATTTTTCAATACACAATAAAGTGGTTTTGTATTTTCCTTAAAAACGAAGTAAGATAAGCAAAAATATCATGACAAAAAGTTTTATTTTTAACTGTTTAATCGAAAAAAAAAAAAATAAAAATGTTTTTAATAATCTTCTAAATAGTGTTAACTTAGCGTCTTGTGACAATAAACAATACTGCTAAAGTTTAATTGACAAAAGGATTTTTCGAGATATTAATAAAAAACCAATATTTTTTTAAACTTTGACAAGACTTTTTATTACATGCTTACATAATTTTTTCTACTTGAACTTGATTTAGGAATGCAGTGAAGAAGACGTAATACTTTATGTCTATATTGTTCTGCTTAATTATTTACCATATATTTATTTGGCAGTTTGTATCTAAAAAGATGTTTTATTTATTTTTAGTTGCTATTTCGTATGTGTCAATATCGCTATGTTCTAAATTGTAATATTGAAATAACACATTATATCAAAAATTTAATGGTAGGTACACCGTTATAGCAAATCTTGTAACTTTATTTTTAATTTTTAATGTTGTTTTAACGTTTATTTCTGAAAAAAAAATGGCATTTTTTATTTTTACTGTACATTTTGAGAATGTGAAAAACATGTAGATTTTTATTGACAAAATTTGTCTTGATATGATTGCTAGAATAGCGTATCTACCATTAAATTTTCAATATGATGTGTCATTTCAATATTACAGTTTAGAATATAGCAATTTAGGCACAAGATAAGAGAAACATACCTATTATTTATTTTTTTTTTTTCGATTCACACGAATATTGATACCTTTATTTTCTTCAAATATTGCGACTTACCTCTTGCCATCGATTTTTGTAGGTCTTACACCCTTTGTCATTATTTTGTCAGGAGCTGTTTATGTTTCATCAACATAAACATACCGCTTCTTTTGTATTTCTATAATTTCTTAAAAATTGAACTCTTGGTTATCTTTTTTTCCTTCATTCTTTTAACACACTTCACAATGATGCGCAATATTAAATATTTGTTTTTCAATCAGCTTTTTTCTAAAAGGTTTCAAAGTTATACGTTGACCTGCAAATAAGTACGTATTTATATTACTGTAGATAGGTATACAAATTGAAACTTTTATAAGTATTATAAATAAATTATAATTGAATGAATAGATTTGTGTTTATACTTACTTGTTTCATACATCTTATAAATATCATTTCGGATTCCACTCGTATCCAGTGTTATTCTATTAGTAATCCTTTGTTTATATGAATGCTTTTTAAGTAGTTATTTTTAATTATTCATTATTCCTGACTGCATGCGAAATACTAATAACAGTAAAAATATTTAGGTGTAGGGTGCTGCAACACGCTAAAACAAACTAGAAATTAGTTTCATATTTCTATGCTACATTTCTAATAATTTTTAACTTACGTCTAATACAGCACTTAACAGAGTTGAAGGTAATCATTTTAAATCTCGTTCACTGTTTTAACGAATCTACAAGCTCCTTACAACGACTATTTAGTTTTTTAGCATTTTGTATATAGAAATATAAGAAACAGTCAGCTTTTTCTCACACTATTTGTTTTATAATTAATGAAACCAACTTGCAAACATAACAAGACCTAACCTAAAACAGTGAAACTTTTTAAAATATTATTGGCATCGTCACAACAAGGTGTACCAATTGCCATAATGACATTTATTCTCCATGAAAACGAGTTTAAAGAATAAGGCGTGTATAAAGCTAATTAATTGAAGAAATTCTAAAATTATCAAAATAATCACTCATATCATTTGTTTTTTTTTTTTTCGTAATATGACTACATTCATGAATGCTCATGAATATTTTCGGATTATTAGCTTAGTTAGGGACATTTGAATTAGTTGGTAGTACTTTGACGAAAGATCAACATCATTGATGACGTATGAAGGAATTTTTATTAGAAATACCTGTAAAATGTGAATCATTCTATATTTTTATTGTTCGGTTGTACTCGCTTAATGAAACAGTATATTTGATTCACTTTTCAAAAAAAAATCTAAAAAACAAAAAAGACTTCTCTGGCATTACAAAAATAACCACCAATCGATGTTCAGTCTGAAATACAAGTTTGTTTTTCTACACAAAAAATATTTTTAAAATAGGCAATAACCGACAAAAACAGAGATAGTCATACCCGCGGTACCTTCAGACCCCTCTAAATTACAATCAAACTGTAATTGATAAAAAATTGTACACGATAAACGTGATTTTTCCAAGAACTTTTTACTTTATGTTTTATAACTTATAATAATATTTTTTTATTTTCAGAAATTGGTTAGGCGTTCAGGTCTCTGGAACAAATGTCATTCCAAAAGAAAGGAAGAAAAGATTTGCTGCCGGAATTGTATATAGAAACATCTCAAGTTTCATGCCACCGCGTCTTTTCATAAGAATTGAGTAAGTACCTACATATTTATAAAACAAGAGAATATAATATTGCATTAAAGCCTAAATGCACCAATACCTTTTGTTCCTTATATTATCTTGAACTTTGAAAAACAAATTGAAATAGGTAATTCTATTATACAAAATTATATTACTTCAAAAAAAATTATGTTTTTCTTTCATTTTTCTGTATATTATTATATTGGTATACTATTTGAGAAAAACCAAATTTATGTATTATTCAGGATTTACTGGGCTGTGTAACCTACGATAGAGAAGGATGCAAACAATTATGTTAATTTATAATCAAATAAACTTTCATAATTTTAAATAAAACATTTATAAAAATGTAACATTGAAACGCCATAAGGCAACCTAACAGCCAAAAATAACTTAATTTCTGATAAAGAATAAAAAATAAAATATAGGAATCTTAAAGCAATAAAAGTTACAGCAAACAATTTTTAATTAAATTATGAGCAAACTAAATCTCACATAACCTAAAACCCTATGTAAAATGTCAGGATATAAAAGGTTTTTATGATATAAAATTAGATTAATTAGATAGTTCCAAATAAGATTACTAAATAAACAAAGAAATTAATATCGAACAAGTTAATTAAATGGTAATAAAAGCCTTTATAATTCATCAAATTGGGGTAAGAAAATGATTAATTGTAAAGTTAATATCGGTTTCATCATAAAATTTGTATTAAAGCGATCACAAAAAGAAGGTACATAATGCTATAAACTCAAATCACTTCGGGATAATATAAAACAATTTGATAAATTGACTGCATAAATGTAAAATTAAATTAAAATTGCATCTAGTAAACCATAAAAATGCGTTTTTATAAAACCGGTTTCGCCGGTAAAACGAGGCTTTTGAGTGTAATCGCTAGCCAAACAAGATCTAGTCTAAAATTTAAAAAACAAATAAAGGAAGGCCAAAAAAGTTAACTTGAAGAAATGTATTTACCTCAAGTCCAAAGGTAAATAATGAGTAGGTGAAAAGGCAGATTTATCCTTAAAGTTTATCCTGAGCCCAATCCTGCGAATTCAAGAATACCAAATCCAGATTCCAGAAGTTTATACAGCAGTGTTTCACACCGCAACAAAGACATGCTTTGTGATATCGTACGTCACGAACAGGTACCAAACATTATATAAATAAATAAATAAATAAATAAATAAATAAATAAATAAATAAATAAATAAATAAATAAATAAATAAATAAATAAATAAATAAATAAATAAATAAATAAATAAATAAATAAATAAATAAATAAATAAATAAATAAATAAATAAATAAATAAATAAATAAATAAATAAATAAATAAATAAATAAATAAATAAATAAATAAATAAATAAATAAATAAATAAATAAATAAATAAATAAATAAATAAATAAATAAATAAATAAATAAATAAATAAATAAATAAATAAATAAATAAATAAATAAATAAATAAATAAATAAATAAATAAATAAATAAATAAATAAATAAATAAATAAATAAATAAATAAATAAATAAATAAATAAATAAATAAATAAATAAATAAATAAATAAATAAATAAATAAATAAATAAATAAATAAATAAATAAATAAATAAATAAATAAATAAATAAATAAATAAATAAATAAATAAATAAATAAATAAATAAATAAATAAATAAATAAATAAATAAATAAATAAATAAATAAATAAATAAATAAATAAATAAATAAATAAATAAATAAATAAATAAATAAATAAATAAATAAATAAATAAATAAATAAATAAATAAATAAATAAATAAATAAATAAATAAATAAATAAATAAATAAATAAATAAATAAATAAATAAATAAATAAATAAATAAATAAATAAATAAATAAATAAATAAATAAATAAATAAATAAATAAATAAATAAATAAATAAATAAATAAATAAATAAATAAATAAATAAATAAATAAATAAATAAATAAATAAATAAATAAATAAATAAATAAATAAATAAATAAATAAATAAATAAATAAATAAATAAATAAATAAATAAATAAATAAATAAATAAATAAATAAATAAATATGATCATATTTCCGCGAAATAACAGAAACTTATTTAAGTGAAAAGATGTTATAACTACCCATAAGGACATTTAACTTTCACAACAAGTTTTAAATATTATTGTAGGTCATGTTAATTTTTTAAGCTATTGCATAGCTTTTATCGCGGGCTTTGAGCGTGGCGACCGAATCAAGAAAAAAAAACGAAACCGTAACGGAAAAAAACCTAACACCCCCTACTCCGACCGGCACAGCGGTGCGGCGTTAAACAATATTAACTTCTCATTTATTCAATAAAAGAAAATCGAAAAGTTAAAAAATCGAAAAATCAAAAAATCCAAAAATCGAAAAAAAAAAAATAATGCATAAATAAAATAAATAAATAATTATAATTGCATAAGTGGATAAAAAATGCTATGCAATAGCTTTACCGCGGCAGTCCTCGAGTGCCACACGTATTTTTTATATTTGTGTATATACTTTAGTTTTAATAAATAAGTCTTGTATGTTTTAATTTATAAAATATTAAATTTCATTTATATAAAATGCAAATTAGGTAGGTATGTATGATCAAATTCGAAAATGTTTGTTAAATGGTGAAATTTGGAAGTACAATTCTGTGTTTAAATTTTTTTGAATTATGCCTAAATATCGTTTTAAGAGCAAAATAAATCACAGATTTTTTTATATACACCGTGTCCCACGTAAGGCGGGCATTACAACTTTATGGAGAATAAATTAATTTGTATTTTCGCCATTTTCTGAGTATATATAATCAAATATGCTCTTTTGAATTAAAATAAAATGAACTCTGTGCAACTTCCGGTTATACCGGAAGTGACCACTAACTTCGTTATTTTAAAGGGAATACCCCATATTTTTTTTTAATTTTAGATTTAGCATGAAATTCTGTAAACAACGATACCCCATTTGCCTATTCTAGTTATAGCGGATTTGGCGTTATTCAATTTTTTTCTACATTTTTAGTCGCCGGTAGACATTTTCTTAAAGTCGTCTATCTCAGGTACTATATCTATCATATCCTTAAAATTTTAACCAAAGGTAGTAGATGGGATGTACTTCTTGAGAGTATTTAGTTATTCATTATTTGTTGTACGGGGTGTTTGCAAATTATTTTTAAAAATGAAATTTTTTAAACATAAAAAACTTTTTTTATTTTAAAGGGAACACCCTATATATTTTTTAAATTTAGGATTCAGCATGAAATTCTGTAAACAATGATACCATATTTGCCTATTCTAATTATAGCGGATTTGGCGTTATTCATTTTTTTTTAATTTTTAGTCGTCGCGCCGGTAGGCATTTTCTTAAAGTCGACTGTCTCAGGTACTATTTCTGTTGGATACTTGAAATTTTAGCCAGAAATAGTAGATGGGATGTACTTTTAAAAACATTTACAGTTTTCTGCAACAAAATATGTCGTTTAAAAAGTTTAAATTTTTTTAATGATAAGGTACATACTAACTAAAAACAATTTTTATTAAAAGCACATGGTTTAAAAAAATCATTTTATCAAATGTTCAAAATGCCCCCCGTTATCTTGTTCTTCTATCAATTCGTGCAGATCTAGATTCTGAATACGAAGATCGGTTAACGATTATGTCTTCCCTAATTCTATACATTTCGTTAAGTAGTATATTTTATATTCATCTAATTCCTTATCAATAACTTTTTCTTTGCAGCTAGCATGCAAAATACGTAAGCAGATAGCACATACGTAGTTATTAAAATCTATTTTACAGCATTTAAATACTTTAGTCATCATTAGTCTAAATGTTTTGTATACAGGGTGATTCAGAACTTAACGTAAAAAATTAAACGGGATGTAGTATAGCATCACAGAAAACCAGTAGTGCGACTTTTGAGGAAAAAAAACCGAAGTAAAAAACTAATTTAAAAATACCCCTAGCACGCCTCTGAAAACTGGACGATTGTAGTATGCAATCTCTCCTCCCCGCCTTACGACTGATAAAATCTGGTGACTGCGCTGCCATTTTACGGGTATGCAGAATGTATGAAAATGTAGTATATCGTAATTTGTGACGGGGTAATTTGTTAACAAAAATGCAATAAATTAAACCATAAAATAAAGGATTAACTTACCATTTTTACAGCAGATATTCAAAATGTTGACCGCCAACCGGAATACACATTTGAGCTCTTCTAATCCAGTTTTCACGAACTAAAGGAAAAATGTGCTCTCTGTCGCGTAGGTCGTTTGCAGCTGCTGTAAGGCGTAACTGCAGTTCTTCAATATTCGGAACTTCTGTCCTGTAAACCTCGTTTTTGAGATGTCTCCATAAAAAAAATCCAACGGATTCAGGTCTGGAGACCGTGGAGGCCATAAAACTGGTCCACCTCTTCCAATCCACCTTAACCCGTAAACATTATGAAGGTGTTGACGAACTGCTAAACGAAAATGTGGGGAGCTCCATCGTGTAGGAACCACATCCGTTGACTAACATCTAGAGGCACATCTTCTAGTAGTCCAGGCAAGTCATTTTGAAGAAAATCAAGATATTGTAAACCATCCATTCGATTTGGTAAAATATGTGGTCCAATTAATCGATCGTTTACAATACCAGCCCAAACATTAAGTGAAAACCGATGCTGGAAGTGATCTTGTCGAATCGAATGAGGGTTTTCAAATGCCCAAGATTGAGTATTGTGAATGTTAAATACCCCATTTCGAGTAAATATTGATTCATCCGTAGCTAATACATCAGACAAAAATTCGGGATTTAGGGCTTCTTGCTCCAATACCCATTCACAAAATTGTATTCGCTGTGGATAATCTTCAGGTTATAACGCCTGAACACGTTGTGTGTGGTAAGGGTACAGCTGTTCCTCATGTAGTATTCGCCAAACGGTTGACTGGGAAACTCCGGGTATTTCTCTAGCAACCTGTCTTGTACTCACGCTGGGATTTTCGGGGGACATATTTAATATTTGGTCTTCAATTTCCAAAATACGCTGGGGTCGTCCCGGTCCTCCATCCCTTCCGTGATTTGGCATTAATTTACCAGTATCGCGACCGCGTTGTACCACTGAACTAAACGTTGTATGATTGGGTATTCCTCTATTCGGAAAGCGTGCCGCGTATAAACGTCGGGCAGCCAATGAATTTTGTCCTGCCTCACCATACACTAACACCATATCCATTAATTCACCGTTTGTAAACATTGTTTCCACAAAAACACTAAACACAGATTACACCGATAAGCCAGACACCTTTTCCCCCGGTAACCTGCGTTGATTCACTGACACTGACCTACTGACATAGAAACGGATCTCGATCAGTGTTGCCGAATCGAAAATGTAAAATTTCCCATCAGTTAATCCCAAAATTCCCCCTTTATCCACCCACGGTTTTAAAAATTACCCACTTTTTCCACCCACACTAAAAAAATGTTTTTTATATAACTATAATCCGGAAAAGCATTCTAGTTAACATGAAATGAAAATGAAAAAATTCAACATATCAGTTGATCTAATGGCTAAATAAACTCAAAGCTGAAGACCAAAGAAAAATTATCTGAAAAATAAAGGCAAAGAAAATTTCAGAGTCCGTGTGACAGCAAAGCTTTCCACCAGAAAACTACTCATTAAAAATTAATCAATAAAACAATTTCAATCATCAAATACTATCAAATAACAACACCACAAAAACATGTCATTAATAATGTCTAAACCAGAGATATCTCCCTTATCTCTGGTCTAAACATAAACCAATGTCATGTGTCAAAACATAAAATATGACATAATTTCATATTACTGACCTAGGGTGAGATTACAGAACGTCTGCAACTTTGCAGATCTGCAAATATGGCGGACTTACATGTGCATGTATCAAGTTTTCGTATTCCAAAAAAGTTTTGCAAATTCGCAATATTTATTGTGGTTTATTATCCCCAACAACACCAAACCCAAATCCATTACTATGTTTAAAAACTCGATAATCTGACACCATGAACTGTATTTAATCAAAAGAAACAGAAGACTTCATGGTTGTAGGATGTTATTCTAACCTTCTTAATGGTGGATTTGGATTTAGTGTTGTTAGGGGTAATAAATATTGCGAATTTGCAGATATTTTTTGGATACTTGCATCTGTAAGTCCGCCATATTTGCAGATCTGCAAAGTTGCCTCCACATTTGCAGATCTGCAAAGTTGCAGACGTTCTGTAATCTCACCCCTAGTGTAATAAATAAATATTATCTATTTATTAAAGAAAGGGAAATCCAAGATTAATTCGCCCTAAAGTCATTATGTGAGCCTTATGGGAACAAATTCCCCAAAAATTCCCCAAAAATATTGTATCCACCCAAAATTCCCACCAGAGTCAAAATTTCCACCCAAACGGCAACACTGATCTCGATGTGGACGCCAACCATGGAGAGGGGGCAGGCACGCGTTTCGCATTTGATTGCATCAGCTGGAATCTAAGGTAGCTAAGGTACTTACAGTCGGCCAAGTGAATTGTGTTTCTCTGTGTAAAACTTTTTTCCGGCGAAACTAAAAGGAATTTATTAGAATTTTTTTCGCGATATGGGTTTAGAATTTTTTGCTCTATATTCCCTTAATTTTTTTCGGTTAAGTTCTGAATCACCCTGTATAAGTTTTACCTAACCCGAACATAAAAGACAAGGACGAAATTGTTTACGTCCAGGGATCTTTCAGGGCGACTTTAAAATGAGAGACAAAGAGGACCACGGCATAGGAATAAGGGGCAAAAAACAGAAGAAAGCAGAAAAATTGTTTAAATGATTTAAATTGTAAACGTAAACGAATTTAAAAAGAAATTGTTACTGTCTGTCCTGTACTGAAGACCTCCTAATTCATTATTTATATCTTGTTTTTAGCCAGTTTTTACAATGATAACAAGAGAGCAAAAAACTGTTATTGACTATATTATTGGAAGTATTTATCATAGATGCAGTTAAATTTTAACAAATTACTCACTTGCTTAGGCTAGGTGCAATTGTAGATCTTTAACTAACATCAAGATCGAACGAAGATAACAGAAAGTATTAAAAATATATAATTTTTTACAAAAACTCGGGAGACATCAATAACGTGTAGATTGTTCATTTACTTACTTACTTATTAATAAATATTTTTGCTATATTTTAAATAATTGATTGCCAAAAAATTTATGTGTTGTAAAAATTCTCAAAATTCTCAAAACGTTATATGTTTTAAATCAATGAAATTAAATCTGAAGGGCAAACCATTAAAGTCAAAACCTACCCTTATTTCAGAAATCACCTAACAATGATTTTGTATTACTTTGGTAATTTCCCCCAAAATCGCCTTAATTCTATACGATGACTTTTTTGGACTTTTCCATCATCTTTGGATTAGCGACAATTGATTGTGAAATGATTTCGAGAGTGGTTCGCCCCCTGTTTAAATCTAATGCAAATCACTATTATTTTATAGAAAAATACCTTTAGATACTCTCCAACATTTGTTCATTTCAATGCATATCGCAAATAAATAAATAAAATAAAAATAAATAATCGTTTAAAAAATGTTTTTAATTTAATTTTTTAACAGTCAGATTATATGTGAAATGGATATTGTTGAAGTCTCTGTAGACATGGGCGTCGTTTGGGGGGGGGGGGGGGCAAGGGGGGGCAGTTGCCCCCCCTGGCTTTTGCGACTTAAACAACAACGAGTAAGATATGCATTACGAACAACAATCTCATAGAAATAATATTCAGGCTAATATAGTTGAAGAATATTATAGGTTGAATATATTAATTGCATATCTGGGTTCCGCTTTTCCAAAGACTTTGTTAGTTTTTCCTTAAGCCTGTTACATCTCAAAAACACAAAAAATACTTTTTTCACTACCGATAAGAAAATGAAAGTGGTGGAAAAATGTGGAATCGACAATTTTAAAGCTGAATACCAAACTGGAATACGAAAGAGCTTTCTGCACACAATGTTCTCCATTAATGATATAGCGTCCAAATATTGTGAATTTTATCCAGACAAAGTGGTTTAAAAAATGGCTCTTCCACCAACAACAGAGTTAATCGAAAGAACGTTTGGAACGTTAAGACATGTTAAAACATGGATGCGGTCTATTCGATCAGTGCGAAGTCATGGTAGGGGAAGCAAAAGCGATACTAGCGCAAGCTGCGGATAATTAGAGTATTTTAGGGCGATATTTTGTAATTTTGGCGTATCAAATACACGTATACATTTTACTTTTTACTAAAAAATAGGTAAAAACAATAAAATGAGCAACCGGAGTTGCTATGTTGCAAATTATACTAGCAAAAAGACTATAAATTATATGAATATTCAGTAGCAAAATCGAAATTAAATAAAAGAAATAAATGGACAGCTGTATAATAAGAACAAAAAAAACCTTTATTTTTGTAATCATTAAGCAATAAATTATTTTTTTATGATATTCTTCAACATCCCTTAAATCTTAAATGTTTAGCTAATGATTAGATTTCTGTCTTTAATTATAGTATATGGCTGACATGCAATCTTGTGACTTATTGATAGGAAACCAGTTTTATTCATTAATTTCTATGGGTTCTTTCGAACTAAAAATGAAGAAAATATAAATTACAATCGCAAATATACCAACAAATATACCAATTATTTTTGTTTATTACGTTTTAATTCCACGTTATTATATAATGGTAATATTTTTATTTTGACATTATTTAATCTATTCTTTAGGCAAGATCTCATACAGTTTCTCGTAAATACCTACCTATGTTTTATTATTGATTTTTATTGACTTTTTTTAGCTGAGGTAATAAAAATATATAATAATAATAATAATTTTTTAACTTGTTATAAAATTAAAATTAACATATATATTTCTTAATTACGAACTCTATTAAAAATTGTATTGTCAGTATACGCTAATATCGTCCGTTAGTTCATAAAATTGTTGGCGTTGCTGTCATGCACGGAGTGTATAATGAATGAAAATAGGCTGACTGAAAAATAAATTGTTTTTAGTAGAGGAAAACGAAATTTCCTAGTGTTTTCTTGTGTTCATTGACATATTTGAGTGAGTTTTTTTATATTTTTGTTTTTTATATTATTATGTTCATATTTTTCTTTTATATCACACCTTCTGTTTGTTTTTTAAACATGTGCTTTACGTTTCTTGTTTTTTTTTTTTAATTTTAGTTTTTGTCTTTTTTGTTTGGTTATTTTATTAATTAGAGACTTTTTATGACAATTTAAAAATCAGTTCTGTCAAATGGGTCAGTGACATTGTTAGGGTTACTACTAAAGTTCCACTCCCCTTATCTTCACTATTCAGTAAGATATCTGAATAATTTTGTTCTGTTTGAAAGACTGGAACAAACACTTTCTTATGATGGATTCAATTATTCTGTGACGTCCTGGCTTACTTCCGGTTTTTCCGGAAATAACGAAAATCGAATTTTTTTTATTGTTAAATGGAAACCCTCTCTTTTATTGTAAATTTAAACATTTTTGTATAATAATCGTGTATTGAAAATTTTCTGTCAGCTGTCAAAATGACCGCCATATTGGATATTTTTTCTAAACATGTCACTATTAATTCGTTTATGGAAAAAAATATAGGAATGTACGATGTTTATAAAATCTTTGTGAGCTTCAAAATTCCCATTGAGACCCATTTACCGTATACCAGTGGCGTATCTAAGCATTTTTATTATTAGTAAACCGTTTAATAATTCCATGCGCTTTTATCTTTATTGTTAATTGAGATATTGGAATGAAATTTTTTTTGTTTTAAAGCTTGGACCAAATACTGTCAATTGGTGTGTGACGTCATGGCTTACTTCTGGTTTTTCGGAAATAATAGAAAATCTCAATTTATTTTTAAATAGAAACACCCTCTTTTATTGAAAATTTGAATTTCGGGAACACTTATGGAAAAGAATCATGTGTCACCTGTCAAAATGTCCACATCATATTGGAAAATATTTTTTTTAATGTTACAGAAAATTATCAATACACGTCCCAAAAATGTCCCAGAAATTCAAATTTTCAATAAAAAAGGGTTTTCATTTAAAAATAAAAATATTTTTTCTGTTATTTCTGGAAAAGCTGTAAGTAAGCCATGACATCACAGAAAAATTAAATCCATCATAAGAAAATTCTCTTTTATTTTTCATTTCCTTTGTTTTCCAGCAAATAAACATTCTGAAATTTTTTTTAAATTTTGCCCCCCCCTATAGAAGTGTGTAACGACGCCCATGTCTGTAGAACTGTTTATTTCAAATTATATATTGTCAAAAGTTTTTTATCGTTGTAATTAACAAAAATATTAGCCATTTTTTACCTCTTTATTGCAAAAGCAAAAGCGGTCTACTGAGATAAGATTGTTAATCAAGTGATTTTTAAAGAGCTTGATTAAAAATTATCCATGCGCGCTTTACCTTACTCTTTAGGCTTTGAATTAAAATTTATATTCCTCCTTTAATTAATTAATAACCTGCAATCTAGCACCAGAGTTTTCTTTTGATAATAATATACACCGCGTCTCAAAATAAACTTCTAAAATATTTATCTGACTAATTAAAAAATAGATAACTATAATATATGTATTTTTTATTTTTTTTAATATTTTTTTTTTTATCAAAAGAGATTGTTTTTATCGTAAAATTCAAAGGCATAATGTCAAATGAAATTTCTCTTTAAAGTTATGTTTTACTAGGAAAAACATGTAATTTATTTTAAAATTATTGTAATAATTGTTAAAATAAATATCTAGGATGTAGATGTAAAAACCAATTGGTCAATTTAATTTATATTAATATGAGAAACCGCTACAGTTAAGCAATCTATGAAATATTTTCATTCTATGAAAGCATTTGTAAATTTATTATTTTCAAAAGTCTAAAAATCCATATAGAATATAAAAACCGAACCTCAAAACTAGAAATAGGCACATTTTCCTGATTTTACATTTTTGATCGTGTTCGAACACGAAATTTTAGTTTTTTGTGTTGGAACAATAAATTTTGTGTTTGAACAGGACACTCCATGTTCGAATACGGAATTCCTTGTTGGAATTTTATTTTCGAACTATTATGTGTTCAAACACGGAATTTTAAAAATAAAAAAAAAATTAAAAGTGTGGCCCTTCTACGCTGTTGTATTATCGTGTCTTGAAGTAAAATAGTATATTATGCAACGATCATGTAATGATGGTTATTAATACACGAGCATTAACCGGGATACGAAACGAGCCAAAGGCGAGTTTCGTATGGTTTATGCGAGTGTTTTAATAACCATTACATGAGAGTTGCATACGCTATTTTTTCTACACCCGATAAATAATCAAGACCTATAAATATTATATTTATATTGGTATTGAACACAATAACAGTAATTACTCGTATTTCTATAAAAAATTCTACAAAATTGTAATTAATGGTATTACTTCAGGTATTGGTATTTCCCTAGATTTTTGCGGTAAAATATTTTGTACTGTATTTTCTGCTTTCTCCGATATGTGTGGAGGAGTCTTCTATATCGCTAATATCAGACATTTTAATATTATAATTATCGAAGTTTAGCTACCTACGAAAATTTAATACGTTTTGACAACTAAAATAATTACATAGGAACCTAGGACAAACGTCAAACAGCATGCTTGATTGAAAAATTGTAGGTTTCTATTGATTAAAAATCTGTATCGTAATGAAAAATCTGTATCATAATGGGTATCATTATGAAACGGATTATGGGCATATAAGTGCATTATTATAATACGGGTGTAGAAAAATAACATTATTTTCTTTTTCTAAAAAATTAAATGCTGAAATTTTATTTTAAAACACATTTGAGCTATGCAATGGGTACCCGATTTTTTTCTTAATATTATTTACAGATGGGTGAGCAATCTATATAATTATGTATATCATTGGGTGTCTCATAAACGTCTTAGGTGGATGAAAGACATTTTAACTTATATCAACTTAAAACAATATTTTTATTATTCTCAAGCTTATTTATTAATTTACATTTTTTAATGTTATTGTAATACTTTTAAATGAAATGTTACTAAATACCGATATTTTGATATAGTAAACGTTGGATACACTTGCTTAAGGCACACTTTTACAATTTATTGTCTGTTAGCCATTTAAATCTTTTTCCTCGAAATTTATATACATGTCCAGATTTTAATAATTACTCACATTTTATATCATTTTGCCCATCTAAACGATTGTTTGGTAGGAGCCGGTATCTATATTTAATATTTTATAAAGTATTGTAATATGAGCCATTTCATTATTTAGTCATGCTCTAATCATCCAAGTCCCTTTCAGTCTTATTTGGCCTTTGAGGCTCAACTTGTCCGATTATTATACATAATTAAACCCCTTAAGACCAAATATATGTGACGACTATGGCGGAGGTGCTTTCGAGATCTTTTCAGGTAGAACGTGATGATGTTTCTAGTTGCTCCAGTATCCACCAACAGTATATACTTTTTACCATTTACTTCGCCGTCTACGTATACCCTATCATCGCGACATTTCAAAGAGGCTATCTGTATGAGAGGGTCTTTGGAACGGTTTCGGGTCGAAGCTGCCCCCTCTAGGCCGACCCGCTCTAGTTTTCCTGCGATGTGTTGTCTTGATTCGTTGTGACCCTAGGGCGTTTGCACTAACTGCGTACATGTCTCAGTTCACCGCAATTCCACCACCTAATGGTCTTTGTCTTCATCTTTCTATCAGTAAGGCTCTTCATCATGTTTGGACTGCCAGACATTCCATAATGTTTTCCGGAGCTGATGGGTAGGCAAATCGCACCAACCTGGCAATATCTACTACATATTCTTGAAGGGTCTCGTCTCGTTTCTGTTTGCGATTCTTTAGCTGTGATTGGTATAGATGTTTCAAATGTTCGTGGCCATAACGCATATTTAGTCTCTTGTTTAGTTGCTCAAAATCATCTGTCTTTTTCACGGGTATAATCTGAAGGACATCTTAAGCGTCTCCTCGAAGAGCGATTGTCAGATTCACTGCCTTTTCTTTCTCAGACCGTTCGGTTGCTCTCGCAGCTGTCTCGAACTGTTTAAGGTAGTTGGTCCATGACATCTTTCCGTCGAAAGTTGGGGCTTTAACACGAGGAGAGTTTACAGCCCCTTTCAATTTCAACTTCGACTCCAACTCATGACACTTTATTTCACCGTCCTTGGCCGGTTTTGTATGTTAGAGTTCTTCTATCTTCTTTTCCATCTCTTTTATTTTTTCCCTAACGGAAGACATTATTTTCTCCTCAACGGAAAACATTATATTCTCCTCAACGGAAGTCAGCTTATTTTTCACATCAGCAGAAATTTTATTTTTAAGCGAAGACATATTAGAAGAAATTTCATCTTTCAAAGAAGAGATTTTGTTTTCTAAATCGGAAGAAATTTCGGTTTTTAAAGAAGATATGTCAGACAACACCTTTTCTTCTAAGGAAGAAACTTTACTATCTAGGGAGGTAATGTCTGTAGAAACTTAAGTTTCTAATTAGGAAATATTTCATTTTTTATGGATGAAACGCCTGAAGAGACTTTATTTTCCATGGAAGAAATATCGGTTTCTTAAGAAGACATTTTACTTTCCATATCGGAAGAAATTATAGCAGAAGATGAATCATCAGAAAATAGATACGTTTCCGAATCCAAACCTTCATTTTCTGTTGCTTTTTTAAGTCATTCTGCCAGTTCTGCTTTCTTCCCTGTCGTCTCCAACTCGCGATCTTCTAACTCCCGACGTAGCTCGGTCACTTTTAAATCACAGTCTTTTAGCCATTATTGTCCACTATTTATTTACACTTTACACCATTCCACTTCTCGACACCAATGTGATATTTATTTATTAATAATTTATTTAGACACTTATTTATTTTATAACACTACTATTCTAATTTATATATATTTCGAATGTCTTTAAACTGTTTACTATTTCTCTTCACTGTCCGTATATAACTGATTGCCTGCGTTCATCCTACACCAATATTTATATACAAATTTAAAATTATGTTGAATGTTTTAGAATTTTCTTCGCCAAAACTAGAAACATTTAATTATGTGTGATAATCGGTCAAGTTGAGCCTCAAAGGCTTAATAAGACAGAGAGGGACTTAAAGCATGACTGAATAATGAAATGGCTCATAATACAATATCCTTCATTATTTTAATTGCAATGTTTACTCCATTTCGTGGGGGGAATTAATTGAGGATTTAGTATATATTTTCAATATTCCAAAAATAATATATTTTGCTCGAAGTACCTTCTCACTTTACTGACGGGGCTTTCCAGTGCCAGATCGATTTCAGCAACCGATTTTTCTTAATAGCATATAGCATAAAAAAAGGAGCCTTGCAGAATTCGATGGCCTTAAATCAAAAACCACGTATGTCCAAATTAAACATTTTATAGGAGGAACATTAAACTGTTTTGGTTGTTTAATAAACCATATTTTTTGTTAAATAATGTTAACAATGATAAAATATAAATAAACTGTAAACAGGGTTGTTTTTCATTTTTAACATTTTGTTCTAAATTAATTTGTATAGATGGGAAAAAGTTATTGAGGTATTGTATATAGTATACAACATATTATAACTTAAAACAATTTTTTTTGTATACATTTTTATTGTATATAATATTAACTGGAAGTTTTGAAGCTTATGCTTCTATGAAAATTTTTAAAACATTGTCGTCGAATGCTCTTCTACTGTAAGGAGTGCAGTAAAGTATTTCCATATTCTAAAAGCAAGGATAAATGAAAATTTTGTAATTTTGTCTCGCGCAAATAACACACCTTAAAGTGTCATTGGTTCCCCCTATCATTAATGTTGCTATCTGTGGATTCCCATAATTGGATGTGTAAAGCCATACCGGTTTTACTACCTCATTGTAGATTATCCGCATGAGCAATCCAAGACATTTTCGAAGACATTTATTTCCGCCATATCAGTTTGATTGACGATTTAAATTTTCATTAAAATATGTGACTTAATTTAACTGTATTATCCTAATACTCCATTCTATCTGAATACCTTTCTCACGATGACATTTGGAAATTGAGCAGTTGTAATATTCTCTTTGTTCGTAACCGTTCGAATATTAGATATCCAATTGACAGTAGTAGTTCTTGGAATTTTATTTTCAAATCACTACCTGAAGTATAATATCCAGCTTGAACGGAAAAATGCTGAAAAATCAGACATTTTTATGATAAAAGGAAAAAGCACTTTGTGAAAAATGTTTTTCTTGAATTATCATGATTATGCCTTTATTATACAAAAATTTTTAGGTCTCGAGTGATTTGCAGGTTTTGCCGGAACATTTCGCTCTAGGCTGTAATAGTAAAGTAAATAATGTGATAAAATTGCAGAAAAATGTCACCTACATAAAAGAGTTATATTTTTTAAATCCTTATTTAGAAGGGCCGGTTTTTTACGTTTAAGTAAAATTACATGTAGGTTTACTTGATTTTTTACTACTCTAGGATAGGTTAATAAGGATTAAAAAGAAAATCGGGTAAACTTGTCTTTTATTTTAATTTTTTAACCAACTCAAAAATGTTTTTTAAATAAATGACCGAATGAATTTATTATGAAACAATTTTAAGTAAAATTTAAAAATATCTTTCGTACTTATCTAGTATTTAATGGCCTAGTCATGCGACACAGATTCAACAGCTCTATTTTAAAAAACTTCTAATTCATTAACATTCTTATAACTTCGAATTAATCCACCAATCTTTGTGCAATTATTTAGAACTGTGATAAAAAGCATAATTTAATACAAAATCAATTCTTTAACATTTAAAACTAAATAATAAATACATCTATACAGGGTGATTCAGAACTTAACCGAAAAAAATTAAGGGAATATAGAGCAAAAAATTCTAAACCCATATCGCGAAAAAAAATTCTAATAAATTCCCTTTAGTTTCGCCGGAAAAAAAATTATTAAGTTTTACACAGAGAAACACAATTCACTTGGCCGACTGTAAGTACCTTAGCTACCTTAGATTCCAGCTGATGCAATCAAATGCGAAACGCGTGCCTGCCCCCTCTCCATGGTTGGAGTCCACATCGAGATCCGTTTCTATGTCAGTAGGTCAGTGTCAGTTAGACATGGGTAACGCACTAAAATTCTTTGCGTTGATACACTAACTCTGGCGCACTTTATTGCACCAACTCATTGCGTTAACGCAATTGCGTTATTGCGTCACACCACTGCCTGCGCCGAATGAAGTCGATGCACCTCGGTGTATCGCATGATACCGGTGTTATTCAGCGCGGGCTGTCCTTTTATAAGGGTCAAACCGTGTTCAAGGCAATAACGCAATTGGGAATTTAACTAAATTTTTTTAATTATACCTATGTTTAAAAATAAACGAAAATATAACATTTTTTTATTTCATTGTGTTCGGATTTTACAAAGAATACAAAAATTCCAATTTATATAAAAAGGATATAACTTTTGTATACTAGTACTAGTACCCAATCAAAATGGGAAGAACTAAAAACTGACAGTGTACAAGGTTAAAATCCAAAAAATTCGACCTACAATATCCTACAAATGGTGTGACATGTTGCAAAGAACATAATTACTTGATGGATTTTGAGTAATCTGCATAACGAGTTGCATCAATTACGTAAATTAAAATTCTCAACTCGTCACGGAAAACTGAATCAGTGCCTGGCGCCAACAACTCGCGATCCTTTCGACTCAGTACCGAAAATTGCGTTGCGCTGATATAGTAACAGCTGGTGTATCAACGCCTGTAACGCATACAACTGCGTTAACGCAATAACGCAACGCAGCGCTGCGTTACCCAGGTCTAGTGTCAGTGAATCAACGCAGGTTACCGGGGGAAAAGGTGTCTGGCTTATCGGTGTAATCTGTGTTTAGTGTATTTGTGGAAACAATGTTTACAAACGGTGAATTAATGGATATGGTGTTAGTGTATGGTGAGGCAGGACAAAATTCATTGGCTGCCCGACGTTTATACGCGGCACGCTTTCCGAATAGACGAATACCCAATCATACAACGTTTAGTTCAGTGGTACAACGCGGTCGCGATACTGGTAAATTAATGCCAAATCACGGAAGGGATGGAGGACCGGGACGAACTTAGCGTATTTTGAAAATTGAAGACCAAATATTAAATATGGCCCACGAAAATCCCAGCGTGAGTAAAAGACAGGTTGCTAGAGAAATACCCAGAGTTTCCCAGTCAACCGTTTGGCGAATACTACATGAGGAACAGCTGTACCCTTACCACACACAACGTGTCCAGGCGTTACAACCTGAAGATTATCCACAGCGAATACAATTTTGTGAATGGGTATTGGAGCAAGAAGCTCTAAATTCCGAATTTTTGTCTGATGTATTAGCTACGGATGAATCAATATTTACTCGAAATGGGGTATTTAACATTCGCAATACTCATTCTTGGGCATTTGAAAACCCTCATTCGATTCGACAAGATCACTTCCAGCATCGGTTTTCACTTAATGTTTGGGCTGGTATTGTAAACGATCGATTAATTGGACCACATATTTTACCAAATCGAATGGATGGTTTACAATATCTTGATTTTCTTCAAAATGACTTGCCTGTGACTTGCCTCTAGATGTTCGTCAACGGATGGAGCTCCCCCACATTTTCGTTTAGCAGTTCGTCAACACCTTCATAATGTTTACGGGTTAAGGTGGATTGGAAGAGGTGGACCAGTTTTATGGCCTCCACGGTCTCCAGACCTAAATCCGTTGGATTTTTTTTATGGGGACATCTCAAAAACGAGGTTTACAGGACAGAAGTTCCGAATATTGAAGAACTGCAGTTACGCCTTACAGCAGCTGCAAACGACCTACGCGACAGAGAGCACATTTTTCCTTTAGTTCGTGAAAACTGGATTAGAAGAGCTCAAATGTGTATTCAGGTTGGCGGTCAACATTTTGAACATCTGCTGTAAAAATGGTAAGTTAATCCTTTATTTTATGGTTTAATTTATTGCATTTTTGTTAACAAATTACCCCGTCACAAATTACGATATACTACATTTTCATACATTCTGCATACGCCTCGTAAAATGGCAGCGCAGTCACCAGATTTTATCAGTCGTAAGGCGGGGAGGAGAGATTGCATACTACAATCGTCCAGTTTTCAGAGGCGTGCTAGGGGTATTTTTAAATTAGTTTTTTACTTCGTTTTTTTTCCTCAAAAGTCGCACTACTGGTTTTCTGTGATGCTATACTACATCTCGTTTAATTTTTTACGGTAAGTTCTGAATCACCCTGTATATCTACCACTGGAACAAATATTTTTAATTATTTTTTTAATCTTCTGTTAATTTATTTATAGCCAAAAGTCTAGATAATTTTTAGCGTCTCAATATTTTTAATATTTCGTGTATTTAAGAAAAATCTTGGCAGATCAAACGACCATGCACTTTTCGTAAGCAAACTGAAGTACCGTCATAATATCTGAATTTTTGATAAAACTGTCCATGCCCAAATCATATGGATAGATTTTGTGAATCAGCGTGTTGAAGTTAGAAATCCCTAATTCTTTAAAATGAATACCAAAAATCAACCTTAAATATTTATATTCACTCAGTCTGCGTAGTAAAAATACATACCTAAATACTATAATAAAAATATTGTTACTTAGAGGGTGATTCATGTTTCCGCAGGCAGGGCCCCCGTAAGGGCTACAGGCGCCTGTGTGCAAAAAACTATTTTTCCGCCTACCTCTATCCAAAGTATACATTTTCTGGCCTCATTGCAGGGAGCAAAGTCGTACTTTTCCTCCCTAGGGAAGAAAAGTACTTTTACTCCCTAGGCAGAAAAACTAAAAGTGACGTCATGGTATGTCATAAATGAAATAGCTTATACGGCATTGACGACCTAAACTATATTCTATTATATAAGTATAAATTTTACCGTTTATTTATAGAACACCCTGTATTTTGCAAAATAGTAAAAACCAGTAAATTGTTATTTTAATTTAACGATTTTTACATTAATAATTTGACTTCAATTCATAGATTCATCCGATTTTCGAATTTAGGACAGAAATATTATAGCATGCTATGGTCGATTGACAGATCAGTTTCAAAGTGTGTTACGCTATAATATATCTACAAAATATAAAATAATATTTAAAAAATGTGTGATTTAAGCGAATTTAAAGATATAATTAATACACCACCGGATATTTTGGAACAGGTTAATGCAACAGTACAATCTCTATTAAAACTACTTTTTCTACGATCGTGCAAAAAGTGACTATTTTTTACTCTATATACTGTGCCAAAAGTTTAATTTTTTGCACTAGTGCAAAAAGTAGCTTACTTTTGTGCACTAGTGCAAAAAAGTAACTTATTTTTTGCACTAGTGAAAAAAACACTTCGAATTGTCAGTCAATTTTTTGGAAAAAAATAAAAAAGAACACAGCGTGGGAATCGAACCCGAACTTCTCCGGTGGGTGGTAAACATCTTAGCCATTAGGCCATCATGGGTTTTAAAGAAACGTTTTGTAAACCAAAATATATACAGTCACTTTATTACTGGAATATGTGATTAAATTTCAAAAAGTAGAAATATATATTTTATCTACCCTTTTGTTAATACCAAATTCGCTTGTTAGATAGGAATGAAATAAACTACAGAATTGAAAGATTTTTTACTCTAATTTTAATTAATGCAAATATTTCTTAATTTTCATAGTTACCTATGAATTATTTTGTAAATACCCTGAACTGTCAGAATATTTTCGTGTTACATCCAGTTACATCTGCGTATTTGTCTCTGTGTGTGTCAAATTAATAGTTTAAACATTTATTAAGTTGTAAAGTTATTAAAAATGTTCAGTTCGGATAGTGAGAAAGAGACTATCAGTTTCTGTACTCCTCCAGATTTAGTGGAAAGAGCTAATGAAGCAAAGGCAGATTTACTACCCAATAAATCAAAAAAAATTTATGAAGTATGTTATAAACGGTTCACAGAATGGTGCGAGACTAAATCTGTTGGAAATACTAAAGCCATCGACTTTGTGGTCAGAGTACTCAATGCTAAAGGCTACACTTTTAATAAACAATAATGTGGAAATTCGAAATTTTCAGAAATTAATTCCTTTTTTAAAGAAGAAGTCGATAGGGTATCGCCCCAAAAAGTCCAAAGTTTTTTCCAAGAGAGCAACTTGATAAGTTTTTAGTTGAAGCTCCCGATAGTAAATATTTAATGATGAAGGTAAAATATAAAAATAATCTTTTTTTAACTTTATATGTAGGTATTTGTTTCTTTTAGATAGTTTCAGTATTTGGGATTGCAGGAGCATGCCGCAGGGATGAGTTACAGAAACTTACTTTAAATGATATAAATAACATGAATTCTATCATAACAGTAAACATTCCCGACAGCAAGACCAACAAACCTCGATCATTTGTAATAAGCGCACAAATTAGATCCTTTAATTTTGTGGAAATGTATCGCAAATATGCATCCCTCCGTCCCCAATCAACAACCCACAATAGATTTTTTATTAGATACTATGACGGAAAATGTTCCGTTCAACCTGTTGGTGTAAACACTTTTGGCAAAATCCCAAGTGATATTGCCAAATATTTAAGTATTGAAAACCCAATGGAATACACGGGACACTGCTTTCGCAGATCTTCTGCAACCTTACTAGTAGAATCCGGCGCAGATATATTAACTTTGAAACGGCACGGAGGGTGGAAATCCTCAACTGTAGCTGAGGGCTACATTGAGGAGTCTATTTCTAAAAAAACAGAAATAGCTGCTCAAATGCTTGAAGGTCAACCAAGTACCAGCACCGGAAGCTTCACAATACGAAAAAGAGGTGTTTCAAATGAAGAGCCAGTCAAAAATGAAACCAAAATTCAAAAAATTCAAAATATTGCTGGAAATGAAGTTTTTCCGTCACTAAACATAGTAAACTGCAATAACTGCGACATTAAAATTGAAATAAACTCAAAAAAGTAAAATAAGAGATTTTTGTTGTACCTTTTGTAAAATATTCTAATAAAATTTGATATAAGAGTATATTTTATTTCGATCGTAGAAAAAAATATTGTGTGCAACACGTGCAAAAAGCATATTTGTTGCACTCAGCATAACTATTTTAGTGAGTAAAATTTTACTTTCTAACCACTAAAATTAATAAAAACTAAAAAGTTAGTTTTTTAGGGACTAAAAAGTAATTCCAAAAAAGTGAATTTATTAACCGTAGCAAAGCACTTTGGCTGTCGCCTATTTTAATAGAGTTTTTTTAAGGGTTAATACATTTTTCGCTACCATAGCAAAAAAATTTCCTCCGTGTTTAGTGTCCCGATGATTACCTAACTACTTACTAAAAGCAAAGTATTTCATTTCTTATCACCCAGTATGTATACACCTCATACTCTCACAGTATTCTATATTAAATGAAAAGGCAAGAAAGAAAAGTATTTCTTTTTGCGGCCGATTTCAACGTCTACAACTTCATGATCCTAGTGGGTAAGAGAAAAACCTAATAAAAATGGTGAAGTTATATTGGTAGAAGCAAGAAATCAATGATTTTATGTTAAGAATTAATTAACAATACTAAATAAATACTAGAAATACTAAAGAAAAAGTACAATAAATTGAAAACAATATCGAAAAATAAGCAATAGAAGAATTTACCATATTTTCTAATCCACTAGAGAATAAAATTAAGATACACTAATATTAAGGCTAAAACAACTGAATATTTTTATAAATAACTGTTTTCTAAAAGAGGTGAATACATCTAGTATTGCCGTGCAAAATTAAAATAAATTAAACAATTACGTCACAAATAATAAAACAATGATATTAAAAAGAAGGTTTTTTAAATCTAACATTAAACAAAATAAACAAAATAATTTTTAAAAAACCGTTATCAAAAGACCAAGACAATATTGCTAAGACCAGCTTAATGGTAAGATTTCCTAAAAAAATTGAAAAGTAAATTGATGTTGATATATAGTGCCCTCTATTAGGGAGTTGTTGAAATTAAAGTACGGACAAAAAAGTATTTTTAACAAGTTCTGGGTTCTTGAAATTTGCTTCCTAATTTTCAAATTATTTACAAATTATAATACGTATTGTAAATATAGAATAAATAAAATATCAAAACATTTGAAAATAAAAAAAATTATGTAGAGCAAAAAACTTTTTTATTAAGGTAAAATAAATACCTGTGAATAAACTACTAATCTAGGGAATAAATATTATTTTAGAAACCACAGTTAGTGTGAGTGAGAAAAAACAGAAATTAATAATTTGATATTTGACAATACTCTGACAAAAAAAGGAATTTGAAAACTACGTAGATGAAAAAGAATAAAGGAAACGAGAAAAATTCAATCAGAAGGTAATATAGAAATATGCGAAAAGTTGGGACAACGATAAACAGGAGAAGAACAAACGTGATGTGAATTCAAAGGGCGAATAAACGATTAATTTTAATAATCAGAGTAAAATGAAAAAAAAAACGGAGAGGATTCAAATTGAATTTGTGCATTCAAGCATCCCTGGTGGCAGGCTTTAAGAGTTCTCATTATTTGTAGGTTCTCAAAGTCATGTTTTGTGTTTAACAGATGGTTTGCAAAATGAGAAAATTCTATATAATTCTGGTTGATACGTCAGTGTGTTTATTCAATCGTGTTTTGAAAATTACGAAAATTCCTACCTACATAAAATCAGTTGCAAGTATTACAACTTTCAAGGGGCTTTATAAATGTTAGTATAATAATATAGTTAACTTTTTTAGTTTAAATAAATACCTATTAGTAGACCTAGGAATATATGCACCCAAAAAGTAATTAAATATGCGCATATATATGCCGCAAAATACTTCAATATATGCGTAAAAAATTTAAAAATATGCAGAGCATATGCAATAAGAGTAATTTGTTATTTGATCGAAATAGTTTATTAATATTTATTATTTGTTTCATTTTACAATACCTAATATAATACTTAATAATTATTTAATTATTAACTAATTTTATTTACAAATCAACATTATTATAAAACGAATGAACAGTTAGATGTTTTTCTAAATTATCTGTATTAAATGATTGTCTCCTATCAGTAAGTAATGTAAGTATGTACTTGTACAAAGAAAAACTCTTTTCGACATCTACAGAAGTAATAGGTGCAAACTTAAATTTTCCTGAAATATCTGGATGAATAGTATTAATATCTTCAAAGTTACCAGAATAAATATTAGCAAGGTTTCTTAAACAATAAATCCTTCATTTTTTAAAATTACATTCGAAAATTTATAAAAAATCGTCTTTCCAATATCGCCCTGGACATTTTTACACTCTGATTCAAACGTCTTAATTAAATTTACGGAAGTCACCAAAGGTAAATTTTTTTGTTCTAAATCTAATATAATTTTGGGTACAAATTCATAATTTTTTAAAAACACTAATTGCTTTGGTAATATGTGATTTTGAAACAACTTCTTTGTATTAGATATTCCCTTAGATGAATCATCAAAATCAAATATGATTTCTTTAATTTTTTCATAATTATCTGCGTACAAAAAGGCAGGTTTAAGCCAGGTACTCCACCGAGTAATCACAGGTTCCGGTGGCATCTGTAATTCAGGAAATTTTTCTTTGTACAATTGAGTTCTTAGAGGAGCTTTAAGAAATATTTTTTTACATTACTAATTAAATAATTTATTATAGGAAAGTTAGACCTAATTTCTTCTACAACTCTGTTAAGGCCATGAGCCAAACATGTAACATGGATTAAGTTTTCATAAAACATTTTTAAATTTTGTGCGACTTTTACCATGTACGGGGCAGCATCGGATAACAGCAATAAACATTTTTCTGTTGGAACGGCTTCCGGAAGAAAAAAGGAAGAAAATTCTGTCTGGATAAAACGAGTTATTGTCAAGTTATTTGTTTTATCTAATTGCTTTGAAGCGATTAGATATGGACCAATTTGCATTTCTTCGCGTAATGAACCTATCATTAAATGGGCTATATATCGACCACAAGAGTCTGTTGTTTCATCCACAATATTGTAGAAATGGTTTCCAACGGTAATCACACGAATTTTTTTACAAGTCTCAATGTACAAACTGTCAACACCACGTTTGCGCAATATACTTTGCTCTGGAATATTAAATTTACAGTATTTTTGCAAATATGATCGGAGATTTGGATTATTTAACTAAAGCTTTGCATAAATCTTCATTAAAAATAGCTTGTTCACTTCTAGACGATCCAGATTCTAAATATTGTTTCAAGTATGACTTTGTCTGCGAGTTTCTTTAGATTTCTGCTTTGCTATATGTGAGGGTGTTTTCGCGTGTTGGTCGATTTGAAACTTTTTTTACATGGAATCTAAAACAAATAAATTCCTGTAGATCTTGAAGTTTTAATTAAATAAAATAAATGCGTACGTTGTAAAGTTGCCCTACTTTTTTTTTAACTGTGAGTTGAAGTAATATTTTACTGTCGTTTGATTTACCATTGTGAAAGGTCAAAATAAAATATAAAATAAAAAAGTACTTACAATTTTAGAACATGTTTTACAAAACACCTGGTTATCACCTTCTACAACAAAATCTGAATAAGATTTTACCCACGACTCAATTAATTTTGCCATTTTTCCAACTGGTTAACACATCACAACAATAAAGACTGAAATGAAGTTGAAAGTAAACTGAGTCATTTAGAAATTTAAAGATATTAATACAACTACCTGAAAGGATATTTAGCAAAATTTGTTGGTTTAAGCAGGGTGTTTATAATTTACTCCTCTCAAGTACCTACACCATTAACCGTAATTTATTACAGGGAAAAGTTAATCCTTCAAAATTTTAGGAAATCGACCTGTAAAGGCATTTCACAAAATATTATTTTGGTCCAAAACTCATAATTTTAATATGTCCAGCCAATTAGTACGTCAGATATATGCCAAAAAATTAACAAAATGTCAATATATGCATTCAAAATCAAAAATTGTATATATATGCAACATATATGCAAAATATGGCGTTTTGCATATATTCCTAGCTCTACTGATTACACAGAAAAAATTAAATTTTTACAAAAATATATATTTTCTTAAAGATATTTTCTTTAAATAAATATATAATTTCTTAAGGCGGCAGTTTAATATGACTTTCTCGGCGATCGGGAGGCGTTACATATCTTATATTCGAATTCGTAATAACAGCGATAAACTAAAAATGTTCTCAAAACTAATTTCTCTAATTTGGACGGAAGCTTCTGCTACTGACTCGCAGATGAACGCATTTACGAGTAGTGCACTCGACGGATATATTACAGTGATGCCGATCCATATTATAAATCCCGATGTCTTATTTTTTTGTAGAAATAGCAATAGTATTGACACAAAAATATTTTATTAAAATGCATCTTTGTTTTAAAAATTACGGAATTTAGAAATGGAAGGGGACTAAGGCTTAACTTTAGCACTATCTGTTAGGCCAATGTAAAGGACTGGTGTATTTTTTCATTACAAGCATTAGGTTTTACATGATAATATTAATAGGATATTTCAAAGAGGCACCAAAAAAAATTACTATATTTTTTATATCTCAATATATTTTTAAAAAGGAGTGACTACCGGGCGTATTGAATATACGATGCTTTTTGACATTAGTATACCACGAAAATAATATTTAAAAATAACATGATCTAACTCTGTACGAAATATACAGTATTCCAATTATTCATTATCTTTCTCTACTTTGCTAAGATTAACCGGTATAGACGAGCTGGTCGCTTACAACATGTAGAAGCAAAAGAAATTATGAAGAGCCAGTGGCGTCGTAATGTGTATTTATTATTTAAATATTGGTTAGTTTGTTTAATTTTTTTTTATTTATAGAATTGTTTGGAAAAAAATGACTAACCGATAATTTTTTGTACTTCCAATGAAAGATTTTAGAAAATGAATATTTGGAAATAATAGTCAACTTCACACCAATCTGATACTTTTAAATATTTATCATCACAGTTTTCTTTTTTCTTGTCAAGAAAATACGTTATTTTGCATAGTACATAGTATAGGGTGAAAAAGTGTTTCGATTATTTTGTTCAGGTTTAGGATGACTTTTTAAAATAGCGAATGAACCAGAATCATTACTAATTGTACCTTAGTACATTGTCCAAATGTATTTTTATATAACCAACCTTCATTCTTCCTATATATACTTTCAAAGCAATAGAGGTAATGTTTTGGTTTATTTTTTATTTATTTGTTATTATTTTGTTTTTTATTTTATTGAAAAGAAAACCAAAACTTCTCTTTATAAAACTATGCTCAGTCGTTTTTGTATAGATTTAACAAAATTGTTTTAATTTATTATTTATGGTAAGTTGCCCACTTACCTTTGGGCTCTTATCTCATTGTCAGGTTGGGTTCTATTGTCGCTCTCAACATTTCAAATGCTCTGATAATAATTATAATTATCATTCAAAATTCAAATAACAGATTTTTTATTTATTTCATAAGATGAAAATAAAGCAAAGCACAATTTGACATAAATAACAATAAACATTCATGTAAGTAAAATTCCTTAAACTAATATGTACACCTTACTGTATATTCAACTATAGTAATTTAGTACAATTAAATATTTAGATATGTGTGGCATAAGCCAAGTTTGATTGTTGGGCCACTACTAAACTCAATGTTTTTGGATTTGCATTAATAACATGCCAAACGGGTATTTTTACCTGTACGTTTATATGCCGCTCACACCCATGTACGAAAGTAACCTTCGATAATTTTTTCTTCTTGCCTAATACAACTTTTGAAAAATTTGACACAAACATTCAGTTTCAAGTTTTGAAGTTACAATATCATTTTGTGGAAGTTGTTAAAGTATCAACCCAAAATATTTAAACTTCACAGCTAACTCCAATTATGAATTTTTTATGGCATTCTGTGTGGACACTGATAATTTTTTCAGTTGATTTTTGATTAACTACTAATATTGAGAATAACTATGCTATTTGTGTTTGATTATCGTTTTAGTAGGAATATGACTAATTAACAATAAATTTATTGTCACTAAGCCATTTAAATCTTTTTCCTCAAAATTTATAAACACGTCCAGATTTTAATAATTTTTCACATTTTATATCATTTTGACCATGTACACGATTGTTTGTTATCTATATTTAATATTTAAAAAAATATACTTTATTCATTTACTTGCAATGTATATCATTAATTCTAAAATTAAACACTAGAGAGTGATGACTTCGGCAGTAGTGCTCTATATTTCACGCACGGTTTTTATATAAGTCGTTGATCCTGACGTCAGTTTTGAGTTTTATGAGATATCATACGTTAATGTTATCAGTGGAATTATTGTCAAAGTTGAGTTGAAATATTTAGAGATACCAAAAACCAGCGTAACAATGTTGTCTCGAATCTGCTTATTTATTGTCTACAGCCGTATACTTAAGAGTAAATTCAGATTCAAGTAGTATTATGATGCGTAAAACCGTATTAAAAATAAAAACCTTCAAGGGGATGCAAAAAAGTTCATTAAAATGTATATTTCTGATATACTGTGACAGAGCTTTGGAATGTGATTAGTCTTAATGACATGTACCATAAATTACTCACATTCTAAACATTCGTCAAAGTTTATTGGGTTTGTAAATTTTAATGAAGGTTCTTGTACTCGCTTGGTAATCTGTTTATATTTCAGATTGTTGATTTTAGTAAAAGGCTGAACAGTTGAATATCTCGGAAATTACATATTCTACCAATTATTATAATTTTCCATTCTCCGGCTTTGGGAACTACAACTCTTAAAATAGAACTTTCGCAACTTTCTGACGAACGAAACGTAACGTTCACAAATTTTAATTAAAAACTAAAAGTTTCGAAACAAATGAATCCGTTATTTTCATTTTAAGAAGAGTAGTATGTTTAATAATTCACGTTTAGCTAGTCTGTATAGAGCAGTACATTATTTTAACTTAAAACAATCTAAAACTCGGTTCCGGCTTTGAGAAAATATATCTACTAGTAGATGTCGAAAATGAAATATTTGTAGATAAATCGTTTCCAGTGTTTATTTTCTCGTTAAACCAAATTATTATTATAGCGAATTTCTTCTGCTTGACGTAGGGTGGCCACTTTGCTTGGTTAAATGGAAAAACGGTTGTATTCTATTCACTCCATTTTGTAAACGTATTGAAATCTAAAATAAAATTCTTGCGATAATCTACAAGAAACAAGTAATTCATTAATTTATTTATGCTACTACAGTGCGTTTATTTTCGATATTATGGAAAAACTAATTTAAGAATTTATTGCTGTGTTTAAATACCAAGACTGGTAATGAAAGGCGCTTACTATACTTTTCGTGGTCTAATACATTCGGGAGCGGCCATTCGGGCGCAGAGACAATAGGGCGCGGGGACGATCGAACCCATGTTGGGCGCCAAAAATGTAACCTATCAAATGTACTTAGCAACTTTTAGATGGTAAACTGCCTTATTTTAAACTACTTTATTTTAAACAGCTGCAAAACTCTAACGGAGTACAACAAGGCTATCAGAAAGGCCAAACGAGAATAGTGGAGAAAGTTCTGTCAGAGTATATCAGATTTACCTGCAAGTACCAGACTTCACAAGATTCTCGCCAATGATCCGAGATCTATACGGACTCAGGCAAGGAAACTTTAGAGATTCTTCTACAGAAACACTTCCCAGGCAGTCGAATCCTGGAGAGGACATGCAACATGTTCCCCTTCCTTTAACGGAATCGATTGTACGACCCAAAAAGGAGGACTGGTACTTTGTTGCACAAATTGTCTCATTCTCCCGCTTCAAATCACTCGGGAGAGGATGGCATTTTTCCTACCCTTTTACAAAAAGGACAGGAACTCCTGCTACCCCTTCTTGTGAGGCTGTTTAGAGCAAGTCTAGCGTGAAGCTAGGATGGACGAGGGCGAAAATCGTGTATATACATACGGCTACCAGCTACCAGAGTAGATATCTCCCTACCAAACTCTTATCGTTCAATCTGCCTAACATTCTTTCTTCTAAAAACACTTGAGAGGATTCTAGATAGGCATATTAGAGAAGAAGCCCTTCGGGCAAGCCCGTTAAACTCCTTCCAATATGCCTACCAACTAGGCAAATCGACAGATCATGCCCTGCACAATCTAGTAGGTAAAATCGGCCATTCCCTAAATCTTGAGGAGATTGCGCTGGGTGCCTTCCTAGATATAGAAGTCGGGTTCAACAACGCCCTTCCTCGGTCTTTGTTCGCTTCTATTGAAAGAAGAGAAATCGACAAACTAACTTGTAATTGGATCAAAAGCATGCTGGGAAACCGGAACATTACTTCATCACTGCAGAAAGAGACTGTCACTTTTAGACCTGCCAGAGGATGTCCACAAGGCGGCGTACTTTTACCCCTACTGTGGATTAGTCTAGTGGATAATCTGCTAAACGATCTCTCCCGGTAGGGGGTAGATTTCCAATGCTATGCGGACGATCTGGTTATCATAATTAGGGGAAAGATCGAAGAGGTGATCTCCAACATCCTTTAACAAGCTCTTAATACGATCAATAGATGGTGCGAGAGGGAGTAGATGTCTGTTAACCCCCCACAACTGTTATTATCCCCTTCACCAAGAGAAGAAAGCTCGACAAGCTTCGACAACCTACCTTGGCTGGGGAAACAATTCCTTCTGCGGAGAAGGTAAAATATCTGAAAATCACCCTAGATAAGAAACTCACCTGGAACCCCCAATTGGATAAAACCATTAACAAAGCCAGATTATCCCTCTGGACCCTTAGAAGAATATGCGGCATAGCATGAGGGATCAGTCCTCAACTGATCTACTGGATTTACCAAACAGTGGTAAAACCCATGGCTACGTACGGCTCTGTCATCTGGTGGGACAAGGGACTTCAACGGATGGCCAGAGCAAAGCTGGCTGGAATACAGCGTCTTGCGTGCCTCGTCATAACTGGAACAATGTCAACTACACCTACGGGAGCCATGGAGATCATGCTGGACCTAACCCCTCTCCACATTCTTCTGGAAAGAGAGGCCAGAATGGTCTCCTACAGACTCTTGAAGGTGGGTAGTCAAAGCTACGAAGAACTGCGATGGGACAAGACGGGGCTGATGAGTGAAATTAATAACCACCTCATTCTCGTCTTGGTCTCAGACTCGCTAGTTCCCCGACGGCACATAGAAAAGCTATACAGCGTCCTCATTCCAGAGAGAGGCGCATGGAGCAGAGGGGAAAAACCCTCTTCCAGGCAGACTATGCGTTGTACACGGACGTCTCCAAAACTGAAAAAGGAGTAGGAGCGGGAGTTTTCGACCAGAAGCCTAGAGTTGACATATCAATAAACCTAGGCTTTCTGGCCACGATATTTCAAGCAGAAATGATTGCTATAGAATTGGGAGCGGAAGAGTTGTTTAATTTTCTCCTTGCAAACAAGACTATAAAGTTTTTAGATAGCCAGGCAGCCCTTAAGGCCGTGAGCTCCAATCAAGTTGACTCAAAGCTGGTTTAGAACTGTATAAATACCCTTAAATGTCTCGGTGCCCGGAACAAAGTTACTTTGATCTAGGTTCTGAAACAGTGGTGTGGAGGGCAACGTAAAAGCCAACGCGCTTGCTAAAAGAGGAACCGAATCTGTGTTCATAGGATCAGAACCATTCCTGGGCATTGCAAAGAGCACTGCCAAAGGAGTTATCTCAAAATGGACAAAGGGTGCTACAATCACAAACTTGAGAGATACCCCAGGGTTAACTCATTCAAAGGCGTTTAACCAACCTTTCCATGAACGCCTCTGTTCAGATCCGAGAATGAAATAGAAAAGATCTACGCATTTTCATTGGACTGATGGACAGGACACTGTCGTCTGGGCAACCACATAAGAAGAATAGGTCTGCAACAAATATCGGACTATCGATTCTGCAACGTAGAGGAAGAGTCTGCAGAGCACATTCTATGTACCTGCTCCAATCTGGAAAGAACCAGGTTTCAGATCTTCGGATTTATGAATGAAAGAGAGCCTCTGTTATTCTATTACCAAAACGTAACAATCCCACTACCCAGTTAGATCTTAGGCCAATTAGCATACTGCCTACTCTATCAAAAGTATTAGAGATGATCTTAAAAGAACAAATGAATAAGTTTATGGAAAAATACATCTTACCGGCTACGCAATCGGGTTTTCGTTCTAGTCACAGCACTACTACTGCACTTCTAGACGTAACTGCCTGGTGCTGCTTGACTACAACAAGGTCTTTGACACACTTGATCATCAACTTTTATTAAAAAAAAACTTTCTTATTTAGAATTTTCTGCACGAGCCGTCAAATTTTTAAAAAGTTATCTTTAAAATCGTACCCAGAAAATTGTCCTGGACGAAGGTGCGTCGAGATCCCTTTCGGTTAAGTATGGTGTTCCACAAGGTTCCATTTTAGGACCGCTACTTTTCTCACTTTACATTTCAGATTTTCATCAATTTGTAGAAAATTGTCATATTCATCATTACGCCGATGATTCGCAACTCTACTTGTCTTTTGACCAATGAAATTCTTTACAAGCTCAATACATCATAAATCTAAATTTAAAAAATTATATAATATATCGTCAGTACATATTTTCAAATTAAACTCAAAAAAATCTGTTTTTATGTTATTTGGGCCCAATAAAGCAAAGGCCGTCGACAAGATTTTTTTGACTAACTAGATATAACCGAGTAGGCGAGGGCTCTTGAAGAATTTGGTATTCACTATCAAGGAAAATGGATAGAAATTAATTATTTAATTGGTTAATTAATTTTACGTAACTAGCATGTTACACCTCATATAGACTAATGAGCACGATATTTAATTAGGGTCCCTTTTTCCGGTTGGAATAACAGAAGATATGGCAAAATTTATAGTTAGAATGTGACATCAGTGGCGGCTTGTGACCAGAATAATGGGGGTTCAGAATGAGAGAATATAGGTATCAGTAAAGATTTATATAAAAAGCTTTCAAGGTTTTGAAAGGTGTATTATAAAAACTGAAAGTTTTTTACCGAAATCTGTACTGAGATCTATATTCTGTCATTGTGAACCTCCAAATTTTTGCTCAGGAGCCGCCACTATGTGACATACTCATTAACTTAGTAGAATAAAATCAGTTTTCCTTTGAATTTATAAACATCAAACTTATATTTCATTTTGTTACAGGGATGGATCTGAACTCGAATACGAAATATACTCTCAAATTGTGACCATAATCCCTCTACCTGATTTTTTCGAAATGTATCCGATCGCCATTGACTTTAAACATCAATTGAACCACAAAATGAACTGGAGCGACGACGAAACATGGAGCGTCAAATGCGGTTATGCTGACTTATCTACTTTCACATACGACTGGAATATATACAGTTGCTATACTGAGGTATTAAACGACCAGAAAACTAGATGCATTTGTCCAAAGCACGGCATTTTCGCCTTATTGTTAACTTTAGCTCCAAAGGTATTTATAATGAAAGAGTATCGGAAATAAGATTGAACAGCCAAAAATCCAACATCAAAATAATAAATAAACAAAATATCAGATTATAGAAAATTGAATATACACATTTTTGAAAAATAAACCAAGAATGCATTATGATATTCATCTATTTGTATTTTCCCAAAGCTAATTTTGACGTATGTTTATTAATATTTTTTTTTTGAAAATTTAACATATGCGTTAATTTTATTTTTACAGAATTACAGTTTATGTTAAAATCGTAAAATTTAACACCCGTTAAAAATAAACGTATTGAATTACAGAATTGCTACTTATTAGTAAGTACTTTAGATTGATGTGGGATTTTATAAATTGGCCAATCTTTTTTTCTTAACTATATTCAGGCAGATAGCTTTATTTTCATAACCATTATTATTTTAGTCTAAAACTGAAGAAGCTGAGTCAAATCTGTACATTCTACTGATTGGATGTACTGTTGGAATGCTTTTTACCTTGATAGCTACAATTTGCTTAGCCATATCGTGTTTTTTAAGACCAAAGTCAAGCATAACATTTTTAAAACTGCAGTGTTCTACGTCAGTTTTTGCTACTGGATTATTTTTCACTTTTGCAATCATGACAGGACCCCCTCAGGTAAGAAAATTGTTTTATGATGTAGTAAAATAAATTTAAACAAAAAGAGTTTTTTCAATTTCAATAATCTTTCTGAAAGGTCGCTATTTATTATAACTTATACTTTTCTACTCGTAAGAATTTTAGTAAGAAAGTAATGCCACTATAGATTGATATTTTATTATTTTGTTCAACTTATAATTTTTATTTTACTTGGCCCCTATATAAATATCACCAACCATTCTGTTTTGGAATGTTTAATGGTACACCATGTGTCTAAGTTAACAATGTATATGTTTCTATAGTAACCGAGTTGTGTATTGTCTAGAATTACAGATATGGATAGAGGAGATAGACAAGTATTAGAAATTAAAAATTAAAAAAACCGACTTCAAAAACGTGCCGATGCCATCACCACAATTTTGCCAAATTTATATGGGACCACCCCTGAGGTACCCCCTTACTTACAAAAAAATAATCATATAAATCGGACAAGGTGGTAAAGCATTATCGCTAAACATACATAAAAAAATGAAGAGTGAGGATTTTCTCATGGACCTAATTATTAGATTTTGACCGAATTTATATGGGACCACCCCTGAAGTACCCCCTTTTTAACAAAAAAAGAATCATTGAAATGAAATATTGTAGTACAATAACAAACTGTATGTAGGTATCTAACGTATATTGTTTTTAGATTGAGTGTGCTTCTTGGTTAATAGCTATTGGAAAATATAAGTGCAAATAAAAATACCTTCCATAAATATGCCTTAAATTTGTTTCTTTTTATAATTTTTATGAAAGTCATAAAAAAATTATCCATATCATTTTTAGAAGTTTACAACCTTCAACTTCAACAAATATTATTAACTCAGAATCTAACGAGGAATAAGAAGTTGCCAGTTGATTATTTTTTTTAATAAGGGTTTAGATGGTAATGAAAGAGCAAATGTGGTATTGGAGGTTTTTCTAAAATTGCATGAATATGGAGAGTTATTCCTCATTATCATTTAATGAACTTAGAGCTAATTTTACAATGATGACAACATTAGGTGTAAACCTATACAACTTGGATATTGAAACAGCAACTCCCATATTTCTTGCATTCGCCATAGATAAAAGTATTTTTTTTATAATTTTAGATGCATATTACATACTTAAGTTGGTTTGGAAAAACTGGGATTTTCTTACTAAAATTGTCGAAACTAATGGCGAAATTATTGATTTTAATTATATAAAATTGTTGCATTATTTTTAACAAACAAAAGGTTTACGTTTGGATAACAAATTAAGAGTGGCCCATATAGATTGGAGAAAGACATAAAGGGGTGTATACTTAAACAATTTTAGAAATTTTATTGAAACTGTTTTAGTTCACTGTAAAATTCCACATTTTAACACAATAAAAAATAAACTATTTAAGTATATAATTTTATTCATTTTAGGTAAATTTAGAAGTACAAATATTAAGTAACAGTGCTATTAAATTGTATAAGAATATTTGACTGTTTGATTTACTAAATTTTCGAAATCGCTTTAGATTACAATGGAAAATGCATTTGTTTTAAAAAACGGAGACTTTATGGATGCCTCAAATAAAATCTGCAATAGAATATATAAAGCAATTTAAAACCTTTTAGACAGAAGTTATATTATTCAGGCAGCGAAGAAAAATACTGGTTTTCTAGACTTTAGTTTATCAAGTTTGTAATAGGTTTATATGAGAAATATATAAAGTGTTTATTAATATATAAACTTAATACAGTATTTTTAATTACAGATAATCAATTACCTGTTAAAATAATGTCCTTTCTCAATTAATTTAAAATAAAAATTTGTTTCAAGAAATCAATAATCATAATTATGAGTATCTAACGTTGGAGGAAAATCACATATCAAGATTAATAAAAACCTTAACAAAGATAATATTGTTCAAACACCAATGTATATTTAAAAAATTTAAATTTGTATTTTTTGTCCTTTATTAACTTTTATTAAATAGCTTTTTTTAATTATAATTTATTAGTGCTATTTTCTAATGTAATATAAATGTTTTAAGTTTACTAACAGGATGTTAACATATATTTACTGTAATATTATAATTACACAAGGTGTTTCAAAACAAATATATTTTTAAAACATATCGAGACGGTTCTGTGCTCGATACGCAGGTGTTCATTGTGGGCATCTGTAAATAAACGTCTATGTGACAATTACCAACGTCTAAGTGACAGTAATCGCATTCACTGAGTTGCATCAGCGTGAAACCTCTCAAGGCAAACGAGTTTCTGGCACGTAGACATGTATATCTTTCTTTGAACGCTACAAAATATCAGATCGGTTTGTACTTCGATAGAAGTCAGACGAGTTTCACTAGAAACACGATGACAGTTTTTCTTTTATATTTTACATAGTTTTCTGAGCAAAGATAATCAAATAATAATGAATAACAAAATGTAAACCCTAGGGCAGTGTTAAGTCTCTAGGTATTTTTAAATAAAAGTGTAGTGTATATATGTAAAATTTAATTTCATTATCTTGAAAATAATTGCAGCTAGCACCGAAAGGAGAGTCCACTTGATAAGCAAGCCTTAGGGCCCTGTTCATAATTTGTGTTTTATTAATCACAAATCCGACATAAGGTAAAAAAGTAAAACCTTCGCACTTGGAAAAATCGAAGTTTTGTTACTATTTATTATCTCACAACCTCCGTTCATGTAAACGGGAGATTTTACCGCCTCTGCAAATTCCTTTAGTTACTGAAATCGAGAATGTCTATTCCTTGCTGATGAGTCCTAAAAAGGACAGAATTTGTCCAAGAATAACGTTTTCTTTTGTAAGCAAGATTAAAGTTTGAATAATCAAATATAAATTTTTTATCTTTGTTGTTTTTCTTTGGATATAATTTAATGTCTGTTGCGGAATTAGAAAGAGAAGCAGTTGTTTTTCGAAGGGAAACTGTCTCTATTTTTATTTTGTATCACATGGCATATATAATTTCTTCTTTTCATTTATTTTACGTTTTGGTTACATTTAAAATTGGATTTATTTTTCTTTTTTAATAAAATATTTGACAAGATGTTTCTGTAATAGTTTTAAATTTACTAAAGAATATGCCTATATTCTCTAAATTATTTTTATTCATGATTCTTAATATACCCTCAAGTGCATGCCATAGTACTGTGGAAAGATATTTCAAATACATTTGAATTCCTTAGTTCGTATTTTTATATGAAATAAAACACTTTCAAGATCTGCGAAATCAATATTCCCATGTAATAATTTACATACAATAAATATAAAGTTCTGTTTAAATCACGTGATTCCAGATTTATTTGCTTTAAATTTTAATATAGCTTTGGATTGTTGTATTCACTTCATATGAACTGGTATTTTAAATATCTTTTATGATTTTATTTTATTTTAAATTAAGTTTCATACAAGACTAAGATGTTTTTTATTTTTAGCAATCTCTTAAAATCCACAAAAAAGAAAATTAAAATTTTAACCGCGTGCCTCCAAAATATCGTCAACCGGATTAAGTACACCGACGAATTAAAGCCGACCCTCGCAGATGGCAGCACCAAAATTCTTTCCAGTTTAGCTGACGAATACGTAACCAGAGGAGAGTAGTACAGATCTCGTGCATTTTTTAGTTCCAAATTTATAGTTCTAAATAGTTCTAAATAGTTCTAAATAGTTCTAAATAGTTCTAAATAGTTCTAAATAGTTCTAAATAGTTCTAAATAGTTCTAAATAGTTCTAAATAGTTCTAAATAGTTCTAAATAGTTCTAAATAGTTCTAAATAGTTCTAAATAGTTCTAAATAGTTCTAAATAGTTCTAAATAGTTCTAAATAGTTCTAAATAGTTCTAAATAGTTCTAAATAGTTCTAAATAGTTCTAAATAGTTCTAAATAGTTCTAAATAGTTCTAAATAGTTCTAAATAGTTCTAAATAGTTCTAAATAGTTCTAAATAGTTCTAAATAGTTCTAAATAGTTCTAAATAGTTCTAAATAGTTCTAAATAGTTCTAAATAGTTCTAAATAGTTCTAAATAGTTCTAAATAGTTCTAAATAGTTCTAAATAGTTCTAAATAGTTCTAAATAGTTTTAAGTAGTTCTAAATTGTTTAGTTTTAAGTAGTTCTAAATTAATTTTGTAATATTTTATATTTAAACTAGTTGTATTATTATATATTTTGTTTAATAAAATTCTATTACGAATTTTTATTATTATTGGTTCTATTGTGTAATTAAATTCTTAATATTTTCAAATATTGTTTAAACGTGTTTGTCCTATCCTGACCAATTAATATGCAAGCGCGTGGGTCGCTTTTCACAAGATCACCGCCTTCCATTCTATGTACCTGATAAAAATGACATTTCCTATCTCCTGTAATCCATATCTGTAGCTAGAACAAATGAATTACATAATTTAGCAGATTTTCAAACATTTTACCGATTTAAAAAATATATGCTGTAGTTTATATACCCGGAAATTACCTACTTTTACAAGACTCATACTTTGTCCTGTAAAATTAAACTTTTCGGTCTAGTAACATAAATAACTCTTTTGTTTTAGGCATATTTTTTACTCTTTCTTACATGCATCGAAACAAGCATATTATTGGGATTTTCAAGTCATCTAAGCAAATTATTAATGATATTTACAGAATTGATTGAAATACCAAAATCCATGATGTCGAAATTTACTGTAGTTGGAATTATTTCAGGTGAGTATCGCATCTTCTGAGCTAATAGCGCAATGTAATACTTGTCACCTTCATCGTATCCGATTTTTTCCACAGTTAATATCAAACAGAATGTGTAGCAGTGCAGATGGAATTCATATTTGTATTTAGTAAATATGAGGCTAGATAATTATAAGATCAAACGAACTTACCTTAAGTGAAGTTCGATCTTGATTATATATTTCGCTCCCTTCGAAGATAATAAGTAAACGTAGTACTCATTTATGAGCTAGTTGTGCCCCATAGTCCAAAGCCAAAACTTATAACCTCACTTTCTATGTAGTTCCCTCATTTTCCGGGCGTGGCTCACTTTTTTTAAAGCTCTGACGCAACTGCGATGATCTGGGATTCAGAGGGTTGGGTTGGGAGAGATCATTTTCGAAGGGGGTGCAGTGTATAATCAAGATCGAACTTTACTTAAGGTAAGTTCGTTTGATCTTATAATTATACACTGCGCTCACTTCTTCAGATAATAAGTAAACGTAGATTTTTAAAGACAGTTGCGACTACAAGAAACGAGGCAATTTTCAATAAACTTATATGAAAATGTTTACAAGTGTAACAAAAACAAACGAAAAATCCGCAATAAACTAAATTAGAATGGTCTCTGCAAAAGAGGTGTGATCCTGCCTTATAGGCCGGTTATAACACGGCAAAAGATTCACTTATCCAGCTTGCTGTGAACCTTATATATAAGTTCAATCCCAACGACATAAGGTCTTGGAGACTGTTATCAATTTTTTTTACCTGATGATTTGACCCTATCAGTTCTACAAATAATATATTCTAATTCAATAAGACTAAAGGTTTGCATTCTATGTGCAGTAAATAATGCTAATAATATCACTATTTTTTCTGATAATTCTATAACAGGGATTTATTTATTGAAATACCAATCCCTAAAGATATTCAGTACTGTCAATGGACTCCAAGTTAAGTCATACCTTGGATCCTAAAGTCCGGAGCAATGTCCAGTGACACAATTAATGAAACTGCTGATCTATAGTTATTATATGACCCGTATACGTTAAACCCTCTTGGAACCGTTCTTGCAGAAATTTAAGATCTTACACCTATGAAGGAGTCTGTTCTCTATTTCATACAAAAACCTCTACCAAATTTTCAACTCCACCATATATTCTTTTAAGGTAGAGTTAAAGTAGATGACAACAATAGTATTGAAGTCCGGACAGATCCAACAGATACTTAAAGTAGGGTACCAGGGTCGAATTTAATTAGTTCTGAACTCAAAACCCTCGTAAACAGGTGTCACCAAGGTTTGGTAGCTCAAAAAGGGTACTACTACCACGCCTTGGGCAAGTTCATTTATGTAAAAAGAGTAAAACTTGAAATTATTTATAATTTTCTGAATTACTGAAAGAAAACAGGCAGAAAACCATAAAAGTTATAATCTGACCAATCTGAGATAAATGTACCAATGGAGGGATAAGGATATTTCTTTCATGAGACATACCCCATGCTCTTATGTAAAATTAGTTCCCACCATTGCCAAACATTTTAATGATATTTTCCTTTAGCAATGTCCCTTTAGTTTCATTCTTTTTTTGTTCAAGTCTTAAAAGAAAACTCAAAGTAGAACCACAAAATGCAAATAATTACAATTCACAAATGGTTGGATGCAAGTAACTGAACACATCAAACTCTCCCAATGTTACGTGAACAATATTCTTAGCCTTCATATAAAAGGTTTCTGTATATTTGACAACACTATCAAAAAAACCAGTATCTTCTTTACCTTAGTGATTTTAGCATGTCCTCACTAAATCCGGGACACCCACCGGGTCTTATAGTCTCACTGTATTTAATCCGCACTAGATTTGTTATTAACCCACACAAAAAGTATGTCCAATTTACCAGCATATGCAATATAAATTTTTTCTAGATGTTTGCCAACACTATCTTTTTGTCTTAGTAATTTAACAGGTCCATACTGAACCTGGAACCCGCATTGGGTCCTAGACTGCACTGAATTTATTGAATGATATAAACTCGAACTGGGTTCTATAAATGTTATGGCCTACCTGGAGTCCCATGTAATGTAATTGGAAAGAAAAAAGTATGTCCAGTTTACCATCGTCCGCCATATAAAAAACGACTCTCACTGAGTTATGGCACTACTTACCTGGAATTCCATGTAAAGTAATGAGATTTGAAAGAAAAAAATCAGTTTTCCTACATTTTCCAGATGTTTGACAATGCTATTGAAAAATTAGTTTTAACAGGTCCACACTTAACCTGGAATTTGCACTGGGTCTTAGACTCGCACTGAGTCTTTTTAGTCAGCTCTTGATTTGTTATAAACCCACAGTGGGTTTTAGATAAAACTCACACTGAGTTATGACACTATCTGGAATCGCGTGTAAAGTAATGTGAACTGAAAGAAAATGTAATTAGGTCCAGTTTACCATCATCCTCCACATAAAATTTTGCTAGTTATTTGATGCTATCAAAAAAACCAGTTTCTTCTTTTCCTTTATGATTTAACAGGTCCGCACTGAACCTGGGACCCGCACTGGGTCCTAGACTCGCACTGAGTCTATCTATTCCGCACTGGATTAATTATAAACCCGCACTGGGTTTTAAATAAAACTCTCACTGAGTTATGGCATTATCTGGAATCACATGTAAAGAAAAAGTATGTCCAGTTTACCATTGTCCGTCTCCAATTTCTTTTGTAACCTAAAACAATTCATTTATTTTTAACCTATCTGCATTCTTTTGTTAATAAATAAATACTTTTTCTGGTTCTTCTGCCAGAGAACTAAAACTGGACGAACTGCATTTTCTTTGCCTAAATATTCTGCTATTTACGTTGGTGATTTTCTTCATTAGAGTCGCTCCCGCTGTTTAAGATTTCTTGTTTTCTGTTTGTTGTTTCTTGAGTGTTTTTACCTTCTTATTTTGAGTCGTTGTCCGACGTTTCTGTTAATGAATAATAATAGTTTCCTATATTTTATTAAAATTTAAAACATTTTCGATTTTACGAGTGTACACAACTTGGCACCAAAATGAAAAGTGAGCCACGCCCGGAAAATTAGGGAACTACATAGAAAAAGAGGTTATAAGTTTTGGCTTTGGACTATGGTGCACAACTAGCTTATAAATGAGTACTACGTTTACTTATCATCTGAAAAATATATAATATAAAATAATGAAAATCTCTCATGATAATAAATAATTTTATAGTAACATGTAACGTAGGTGTACATTGCTAGGTTCATTCAAGGTGACCTTAACCCTTTACCTGCTGCTAGAAAATAAAAATGTCAGCACAATATTTGAAAACACTCTGTAGAAAAAATGTACCCTTTGGCCTTCCTTCTAAAATCATCAATCGAATCTAAGTCTTTAGGAAACATTAACTCTTGTATTATATTAGCTTCAACTTTTAAGTGCTTTTATCACAGTGCGAGCCTTGAGAAATTTGTCTTTCTAACAAGGATAATTTACCGACTCTTCTCGGCTAAGCTCATTAAAAATAATAGGAATTCCTTCTCTGTTAGTTTGTATTTCACTTCCAAATAGATAATTATTTAAAGTGGAACTAATTTCCGTTTTACAGGGGTTCCAGTGATTACTGTGTTCGCTAGTCATTTATCCTACAAAACGATGGACGTTAAATTGGAGTCTTGGTGGATTCTAAAAGGGACTTTATCCTTTAATATATTCATTTGTGTCACTTCCATAATGGCGGTCCTGTTTGTCTTCGTTTACACCACCGTAATCAAGAAGCTGAACAATCTTATCAAAATGAACGAAAAGTATGCTAAGCCGTTAAATAGAAGGTAAGATTTTTTTATTCATCTGTTTTGTTAAAAGAAAGATAAAGATAAACTAAATTTATCAGATTTAGGACCAGTCTTCTCACCTTTGAGTAAAGTTGCAAGTAACTACATGCTGATTAAACTATAGGGCTATTGTTTGTTAATCTGTCAAATAAACCTACATGTAACTTTACTCAGGGGTGAAAAGATCGACCCTTATAAAGTAGATAATAGAGCCATTTTCTCTCAGCTTTAGTAACGAAATTAAAAACGTCACACAGCTTCTTACAAATATTTTTTATAACCATTGCTTGAGTCGACATATTCAACATTTTTGGGAATGGCAGAAAATGTTCAAAGGAAAACTAGGCAACCCGAAAGGATTACCGATATATTACTTCTCTCTCTATCTTATGTTGGTCAAAGGAAAGCCCACACAATTTTTAAATGGTTTTTAGTTTTTTTTTATAATTATTTGGTAATGAATGTGATTCTTTTTAAATAGTTTTAAAGTAAAAAGGCTAAACATTAGTATACATGATTATTATACATTTTGTTTTTACCGTTTCAAGTAGTATACAATTCCATGTCACTTTTACTCTTTAGCAAAACCAGGTCTCATCTCTTTGGATTCACCTGGCTAGAGCCCACTAGTTTAGAGAAGAAAGAAGTGAATTACTTTAATTTACAGAACGTAGTACAGGTTTAAGTGGTAGATATTTTATTTATACCTCATCTTTCAATGCTTATTTGTAGTTAAAATTAAAATTTTAATACATCAAATCGGCCTAATAAAAGTTTTCGTTTAGATTTATTCATGTTTTTGTGCATTTTACTATAATTTAATAATACATTTTCTTTTGACAAATAAGTCAGACTTTATTTATTCACAGCCGTATCGTATGCATATTAATTGAATTGAATTGAATTGAATTGAATTTTCTATTAGTATACATTATAATTTTACAGTTATATAAGAACAACGACTACGTTTTTTTACCTAGGAAAATACTTAAGTGTCTATAATTTTTAATAATCATCAAAAATTTATAAATTTTAAACTTTATTGCCTCGACTATTGAAATTTTTATCTGATTATATATTAATTATATCCTACAGTTTAGATTAGTGGGTGTTCCACTATAAACTGTTTTTTCTTTTTTTTTATATATGGGTGATTCTCGGATAACTGTGATTTTTTATGTCCAGTGTTTTATTTATCGTTTAGCATAAGTTTTCTTCATCAAAAAGTTATTAATATTATAAATTTGGAGGTATTTTACAACAGACATTATGAATTAGATCAGAAACCTTCGTAATTTTTTTTAAGCTGCATATAAATATAGGTACTCGAAATGTCAGTACACATTATAAAATATTTTGTTAAAGAAAATATGGATGAATATATTAATCATTTTGATCTTAATTTAATAGGTACCACAATAATCCAAAATGCTAGTGACAGTAAAATCTATATTAAACACGAGGAAATGGCAAATTTAAAAATAATAACTAGCAACATTAGAAGTTTATATAAAAATTTTAATGAATTTAGTATACAAAAATGATGGAACAGTTGTACTCATCAAAGAAACTCTCAAATACTCCTACAAAATTGTCAAAATAGGGTTAATTAATTCCATAGAACTTAAAATGATAGTAAATGGCGGTACTTTTCTAATTACATGCCTATATAGACCTCCTTCAACTAGTATTGTTGATTTTAATTTGAGGTTAATGATTTATCTGAAGAATCTAAAAAAAAATAATTTGATTTTTATATAATTTCGGATGATATCACATCAACCTTTTCAGCGAAGAAGTTGAAGTCATTGAGTACACAAATCATATATTTATATTAGATAATACCAAAAACGACAATAAGTATATTCCTCTTGTATTAGAAACATCGATTACAGACCATTTTACAACTCTGGCACAAATTATTATCTGTGAAAAAGTAAAATTAATATTAAACACAAACGATATTACTAAAAAATACATAAACTATAACTTACTACAAACTAATTTAAGTCAGGAAACCTGGAACTCAGTCATATTTAAAGACAAAGTCTGTATTTCCACTGAAACATTTATTATTATTATAAAAACCAACATAAGAAAATGTGAATATATAAAAACAAAAACAATGAAAGAAAACGATCGCCGTGGATCACAAATGCCTTAGTTCAATCGTTAAAAATAAAAGATAAACTTTATAAAAAAAAATTAAAAAACAATACTATAGACAACATAAATGAATATAGACGGTATAGAAACCATTTAAGGGATTTAATTAGAATTGCTAAAACAAATTATTATAAAAATTTGATAGAAAAAAGTGATCGTAACCCTTCAAAGCTGTGGAAAACAATCACAAGCAGTGTTGCCAGGATATAATTTTGTAATGTACCAGATTTGTCTAAAAAATGTACCAGATACTATAAAAATGTATCAGATTTTTTGAATTGTGTTGGTTTGGTTCATTGAAGAGCAAAAAAAGCCTTTATCGAGAACGCACACAAACAAAGAAGACCTCAACAATGACAACAATATATTTTACACGTCAAATAGAAACTTATGGTGAGATTACAGAACGTCTACAACTTTGCAGATCTGCAAATATGGCGACTACTTTGCAGATCTGCAAATATAACGGACTTAGGGGTCTATTCTGTAACAATTGCTTTATATTTAACGGCCTTTAAAAATATTTTCTTCTTTACTTCTGTCATTATTTAAACGGATCTTCAAAATACATTAGAGGACTATCTTAAAGAAATCTGTTTAAATAATGACAGAAGTAAATTAACGAATACAAACATATTTTTAAAGGTCGCCAATATTTTTAAAGGCCGTTAAATATAAAGGAATTGTTACAGAATAGACCCCTTACAGTATTCCACCCTTGAGAAGGTTAGAACATCCTACAACCATGAAGTCTTCTGTTTTTTTGATTGAATACAGTTCGTGGTGTCAGATTATCGAGTTTTTAAACATATGCCGCGTTTGAGAATCCACATCGGATGCATCTGAGATGTAGTAAATCTTTGATCACGTGATTCAGTATACGTAAATGGAATGGGACAGATGTGTGATGTGGATAAAAAACGCTCGAGATGTAAAAAATGCATCCGATGTGGATTCTCAAACGCGGCAATAGTAATGGATTTGGGTTCAGTGTTGTTGAGGGTAATAAACCACAATAAATATTGCGAATTTGCAGATCTTTTTTGGAATACGAAAACTTGATACTTACATATGTAAGTCCGCCATATTTGCATATCTTCAAAGTTGCCGCCATATTTGCAGATCTGCCAAATTTGCAGGGGTGAGATTACAGAACGTCTGCAACTTTGCAGATCTGCAAATATGGCGGACTTACAAATGCAAGTATTCCAAAAAATATCTGCAAATTCGCAATATTTATTGTGGTTTATTACCCCCAACAACACTAAACCCAAATTTGGAATACGAAAACTTGATACTTGCAAGTGTAAGTCAGTCATATTTGCAGATTTTCAAAGTTGCCGCCATATTTGCAGATCTGCAAAGTTGCAGACGTTCTGTAATAGGTCTTTTCCTTTGCATCGACAGTGTAGCACTGAGCTACGTCACTTCTGAAAATATTGTTCCATCCATACAATTTGTATAAATTTCGATGCAAAGGAAAAGACCTAATATCACCCATATGCAGAAAATAGAAAAGTACTAGATTTTGCTACGAGTGTGCCATATTCTTAGATAATGTACTAGATCTAGTATAATTGTACTAGACTGGCAACACTGATCACAAGTCACAAATCTAACAACATTAACGAAATCACTCTTGACAGTGGTGAAAAATTTTTTGATAAAGAGCTAATGGCGAATGAATTTTGTACATTCTTTTCTAACATTGACGGTAATTTAGCAAGAAAAATAAAACCCACTAATAAAAAATTTAATAAAAATACAATTCCAAATTATTTTTTTCTACCCGATACAAATGAGAAAGAAATTTTAGAAACTTTTAGTTCCCTTAAAAATAACAGAGCTCCAGGCATTGATGATAACCGCGCTGAAGTAATTAAAAAAATATCGAATGAAATAGTAAAGCCTTTGACATATACAATGAACAAACCGTTTGAGAGCGGAGTATTTCCAACACCAAATAGCTATAATTAATGCTTACAACAGCCGCCAGTCTCTTAGTCATCTTTCTTTTTTTAAAGATATTTTCGATGAGTTTCTTTCCAGTATTTTCTCATTGTGATAACTTCAAATCTTTCCGTTTATTTACATGTTCTCGCAGTTTCCTAAGAAATTCACTCCGTCGATCTGGACCTGCATTCACCTTTTCTCTGTAGCACCTTTGCTTCTCCGCTGGCGTTAAAACCATAATCTGTTGAAGAAACAAAAAAAAACATTTAGATAAACTGTTCTGTTTTTTCTTTTTTTTTTCTCTCTCCTAATTATGTCATTTATATTACATAGTATCACATATTATGTTGCCATGGCGGTGGTAACATAATTGACGGTAACATATTTGACATTTTACACGTAAAATTTTAAAAATTACCGCCAAATTCATTCAAATTGTTATGGCTGGTTAAACAAAAGAAGCATGTATATTTTAGGTTATATTTCCTTAAAAAGTACTAAATTTTATTTAAAAAGACAAAGTAATTGAGAAAACATATTTGACATATAATAAACATACGCATTTGCTTTTATTAGTTTGTTGCTAGGAAACTATCAATAATATTTAAAACACACCACCAATTTTCTACAAATACACACATAAAATGTTACTCGTGTATTTGCTGAACCGACACTACAATACAGTGTTGCTAAGTCTTATGAATTATTACTTGCTGGGGTAACATATTTGACCATTTTTGCGGTGACAGTGACAATTTTAAAAACAATGACCTTGTTTATAATAAGTTTAACCAAGTGGTACCTATTGCCAAAGAATACCTACCCAAGAAGCGAAACTAAATGGGCGATTTGTGGACAAAAAACTGCCAAGTTTTCTCAGTGTTTTAGAGGTAGTTTAACGTCAAATATAGCTGTCCTTTATGAAAAGCAACGTTTGGTATATTATTATTAGCGTTTTGTGAAAATTGCAGTATAGTTAAGTAGTTGTATTTAACTAAGTAGTAATTAAAAATTTGTATTACATAAAAAAAAATACATTGCGTTATTCGTAAATTTTATTGAACGTTCATGCATCTGGCTGTCAATGTTTTTTTTTTAATTTCTAAATAAGTATTACCTATAATGATAATTGACGCTTACGTATTATTCATCGTTTAATTTCTTAGCCTTTTATTTAAATATGTTATTTTTTTGTTTTTCAAACTATTCGAATTAAAACAGTAAATAAACAATAATACAAAACAATATTTAAAATATATGAAAATCTCACTTTGAGGAACCAAGTTGCTGCTATCAGGATACAATCGAAATGCATTTACAGATATCTACACTACTTCTGGATATGTAACGTGTAGAGGGTGGGTTACCCCATGGCACTTAGGCCTCACTAGGTCCATTGTGTATCCACCTAAAATGATAGGCACCTCCTAGCTCGTGAGCCAGCATACATATTTAATGTAGTTGATAACGTCGCCAAGAGGTGCTTCTCTTATATCGGCCGATGCGATAGCCAATACACGCCGAAAACAAATCTTCTAATAAATGAGAGCGACTGGTAATCGTAGAGGATATGTTCAATGGTCTTATCTTTTTGTTCGCACCCCCTGATGGGTGCGGATTCTGACAGCTCCATGATATTGAAATGCTTCCGTACTTGGCAATGACCAGTCAGAATGCCTGTAATCAGACGCAGATTCTGTTTAGTCGTAGTCAAGTATTTGTATGTTGTAGTGTTGTCAGGATAACTTAAAAGCTCCCTGGTAACTTAGCAGTTTCTTATTTCATCCCATCTTTCCTTTAATGGGAATATTCTTTAATTAGGTCTGTCACTACCGATGTTGTCAGTTTAATAGAAGGGCCAGGTCCAAAAAGTATTTGGTTGGCCGCCTTCTTGGATAATGAATCAACAATAAGGCTACCTTTCGATGTGGCGTAACCTTTGATCCATCCATCTTAAGGTGGCCAAATTGTTGGATGGATACTCTTGCCAAAGCTTTGTGGCATTCTAGTATTAACCCTGAGTAAATTCGTAGCCTGTTCAGGGTAAGTAGTGTTTATCTGCTCTCTGTATAGATGAGCATGTTCCTACCAGTGATATTGTTTCTAATTATTTCTTTTCCTGCTACGAGAACCTCCGTGATCTCCGTGAACTACATTGGCACTATTGCTCACAGCCCATTTTATGTTGAGGTTTAAGGAATTGGAGTAATTCCACATCTTGAGCATTGTTTTGTTGTAGAACCGTCGGTGTAGATATGAATCGTACCTGCCACTTCCGGATCTTCTATTTGTTTTGTTATAACTTCATATGGCTTATGGAAGATATATCTCGGTGAGATGAAGTTCATGTTGGCTTGAAGCAGTGGAAGCGTATCGAGCGCCTCCTGCCAAAAGCCACGTCTTGCCTCACCGGATCCTACATCAGGTTCTATTCCAACCGTGCGGAGGCAACCTCCTTGATGTAAATATCAAGGGAGTGAGACTTGTTACTTTAGTATGTGTTTAATTTTAATGAACCAAATGACAAAAATTGATTAATATTCATACGTTTCCCAGTGTATTAAGTTCCCTTGCTTTGGTACATATGAAAACTCATTCAGTTTCGCTTCTTGGGTAGGTATTCTTTGCTATTGCTAAAAAATCGAAACAAAAGAAATTAGTTGCTACTATAAGTATAATAAAATTTATGCTGAAGTTGCAGAGCGCAGATAATTTCTTTAACGGCCTTCAGTGACAAGTAAAATTCAGAACGATACATTTAATCTAGAAATTTATACCGATTCTTCATCCATGGGATGGGGTGCATATTATGGGGGGGGAGAAGACACATGGTTGGTGGTGCAATTCAGAAAGAAATAGTCATATAAATTATTTGAAGCTATTGGCAGTATTTTATGGGCTAAGATGATTTGCTAATGATAACCGATCTGTTAACATAATTCTGAGAATGGACATTACAGCACTCTCATATATAAACCATATGGGTAGTATCAAAAATAAAAAATTAGAAATAGTTTAGCCAGAAAAATTTGGGAATGGTGCAGAGAGAGGGACACTTGGATAAAAGCGTCGTATGTACCTAGTAGAAATATTATTGCTGATTCAGGGTCTAGAATGATTTCTTCTGACACAGAATGGGAGTTAAACCAATATTTTTTTAATTTAGTCAAAAATTAATATGGCCAACCAAGCATCGATTTATTTGCAACCAATATGAACAAAAAATGCAGGTACTTACGTGTTTTTAAACAAAGACCCTTATTCTATAGCTATGGACGCTTTCACAATCTCTTGGGAAAATAGTTTTTCTATGCGTTCCCTCCTTTCTCACTAATTCTCAGAGTTTTGAAAAAGATCATTTGTGACAAAGCCTGTGGTATCGTAATAGTGCCCTTTTGGCTTTTTCAGTTTTGGTACCCTCTCTTTATGAAGTTGCAAACTCAGCCGCCATTATTATTAGGTCCAAATAGTAATTTACTTTCATCTCCTTTTTGGAAATCATTCTCGATCCCCAATATTACCCTGGTGGCAGGGAAATTATGCAGAGGCTTTCCTGTTAAGGGGTATTCCATAGGATAATATTCCAGTATTCCTGGCATCGCTGGCTACATCTACTTTAAAACAATATGAGAGTGCATTCAGTATATGACATTTGCTTTAAAAATAACCATTTATTTTAGAAAATATAAAAGATTAAAAATAAAAATTCGTTCTGTTGTAATATATATTTAACTAAAAGTGACTTGGTGAAAAAAATAATTATATTTTTTGATGTCGAAATTAACCCTAGAACGGTATCGTTTAATTTCTACCGCTTGTTGGTATCGACACGTAAAATTTACGCATTCGCAAATTTTTACATGTATACTTTGTAAAATTACCTGTTTCATTAGTTTTTTTTTATCTGACATAAAATAGTGTTTTTAACATATTTTAATAACAGAAAAATATTTTAAAATAAAAAAATTATAGTAACTGAATTTAAAAATAAAGAGAACATTTTTTTCATTGTTTTTTTTTAAATACGTGCATATTTTTATTTGGTATTCCCCATATACTGTTTTGGTACATTTTACGCAGTACACGTAGTTGCCATTCTTTCCTTTTATGTAGGACAAAGGTGGCAATATTTATCTGATCGCTTTTTGATCCCCTTCCCCTTCATATTTGTACTGGGTATAAAGGTTTCTTTAACATCTACTGCACTTACTGTACTTAGGTATCCTATTTGTTGACTTTTTGATTGCCATGCTTTAATAAGACTTTTGTGAAGTACTCAAAACGTGTTAAAATTTTTCCACCTAATGCTTCAACATTGTGTGACTAAATTATGTATGAATTGATGCAAGCCATGTTTATCACATTGTAAAAGACACAAAGAGCCATTAGCACGACATTAGCTTGGCGACACGTCAGATAAACGTACAACAAATAACTACGTATTGGTATCAATGCGTATTTTTTGCGTGTATACTTTTCAAAATCAAGCCACATCTTCTTTTCCTAAATAGTTGCCACTGTGGCACCTACAAATCATCACAAGTAGATGTTTTCTGAGGCATAGCTAGAAGCTCAAAATCGTGACTCAAAAGAATTAGTGGAGAGGGCCCTTTCGCTACAAACCTCACGTAAATTTTAAGTACGATACCGCTCTATTGTTAATGAGAACACAACTATTTCAAGTTATCCTGGAATTACCCAAATATGTTAATCATCAGCCACAATCCAATCTATGTAGATCGCAGTGGAAGGCGATGATACCATCCCCCTCATTTCCAACCTAACCTAGCCTGAGATTTTAATACCTGCGTGATCAACTTGCTTAAAAAATATCTCGGTTCAAAAGACTAAAAATATGTCTTGGTGGTTTTCATATAAGAAAAATTTTATGAAAGAAACTGTGTGACGTTTTTATTAAATCATAAAGCATAGGAACATTTCGTTACTAAGATTGAATTAAGTAGACGGAAAAAAACACTTTTGTTCAAAATACGGTTATTATGAGGTTGCAGATAGAAAATTCAATAGAACAAAAGGAAAAAATTTGACCCTGAACTTTTCAATCAGTTATGATTTTATGTAAATGTCGTGTGATATTAGTTTAATAAATTGTAATAGTTTAACTTGTTAATAATATTTTTTTAATAAATAATTAAATATAATAAACTGTAATGTATTTTTATATACTTTAAATTATCTGCATAGATTTTTCTAATTATGTTAATAATCATTGCAATATGAGATACTAGCATATTATAGTTTCTATGTTTTAGGAATTTTTAATTACATAATATTTGGGTTGTGTTACATTATTAAATGAGGATTGTATTTTATTAAAAATTACTCATTTCCCATTGTCTCTACTTAATTACTTTTGTGTTTTCAGGATTGGACTGCTAAGAAGATCGTGTTGCATATTTGTATTTTTAATTTTGTTTTCTATAAGCAGTATAATCTACATAAATTTTCCTAATAAATTGTGGAGTATCAGCCAGTTCAGTGCGTCCAACATATTAATGGTAAGTTGTAAATTTATTTCAAATTATGCATAACAGTTACAAAGTATTTCTAAAGTTTTTTCTTTTAATTTCTAGAGTGATTAAATTAAGTACATTGTGTAAATTATCAAAAATTTGGATATGTATATCATGTATTCCAAGTGTACTCGGATGATCTAAAGTTCACCATTGAATTATTTTTCAATTTTTTGTTAGTTTGTTATCTCCTTTGAGACCCAATTTTTGAAATTGTTGGAATTGACTCATTAATTATCAATCAATGTTGAAAATATAAGAAGGTAATTTCCGTTTGCCAGAGATTGTATTAACCCTAATTAAAATTAATTCTTTGGGTTTGGTGGTAGATGAAGTTTTTATAAAAAAGACTGTCCTGCATGATCAGAAAATAAAGGGTCATATACTTCAACTTTATAAAAACCGTTATCTGAATTTGTGATAATATTATCTAAAGAGATGTAATGGTGGGATATATACTGCTTCGACTTCGAAACTATTCGTTTTTATGTTAACCGCTGTTACCTGGATTTATTCTGTTCCTATTTTGTTCTCGTCATAATGGTTAATATTTTCTGTTATTATTACGGCGCTGTCACCTCCAGCGGTATCCGAGGGATGTAAGGTACTATAGACTTTGTATCCTTTAAATTGTATATAGCTTTGATTTGTTAAATGCGTTTCTGATATTAAAGAGATATCTATATTTTGTTTTATTAGGAACACCTGTAGCTGTCGATGGTCGAGGAGTCCACTGGCATTCCATGTTACAAAGATTAAGCCTCTACGCTCGATTATGGATGTCTAGATGTTTGGGGAAAGGTGGCCTCCTCTAATCTGGTAATTGTGTCTAGAATTGTATTAAGCATAGTCATTATTTGCCATTTTTTGTGCATTATTAATGATAGGTCATCTAGTTTGGGTAATATTTCTATTGTGGTTACTTTTGCTTACCTGGTCTCTTCTGTATTGTATCTCCTTTGCCACTTCGTATCCTCTATAGCTTGCTGAATGTGCTTTATTGCAATTTGCACATTTTATTAATGTCTTGATTTAATATAGACCTTTACCGTCTTCGTCGTTTTCAAATATTAACATGCATAGCGGCAATGGCTTTTTTATAGCAGTTCTTATAACTTGATTTCCTCTATCTTGTTCTTTAGTTTATCTCCTATGAATGTTAACCACATCCAAGATTTAAAGTCCACTGTGCTTTAATTATTCAGCTATATCTTCTGACTTGCAGGTAGGATGTTGGTTTCTAGCCATCACTTTTATTGGTCTGGTTTGTTTTATCTCATATGAGTTTGGTTTAAGAGATCTGTTGTCATTATTCTACAGGGTGTCAATTTGAAATCTTTCAATGCGAATATCTCGCAAAATAAAGAAGTTGGAGAAACGCCGTTTGGCACAAATGTTAAAGAGTTAGAGAGAACTAGAACCACCATATTTCAGTGAAGGGGTGAGTCACCCCTTAGGCGCGACACACAGCAACTTTAAAATGTTAAATTGCACTACCCCTTTTGATATACCTCAAATGAAAGATCTCATTTAGTAGTATTCACCTGTACAAGAATTTTTTTCCATTCAATACAGGGTGTAGCAAAAACATGAATTCGAATAAAATAAACTGTATTTTGTTAAAATGGTAGTTTATTTGATCAGATAATTCAAAATGCATTCCAATTATTTCTAAACGATAGTATAATTGATTTTCAAACTCCGTTATTGTTATTAAGATGACATTTTATTTCATTAGATGATCAACATGCATTCCATTTTTTGTAAACAAAAAAAACTTCAAATTCCATTCTTAAATTTTGGAGCACTTATCTGAGAATAAAAAATAGCATTGAATTTATCGAGCACGTACCCTATCAATGTTTGTATAAAATTTAGTCGTTTGTGCAAGGTTGTAATGCAAAGTCAGAACTGTCTAATTGAAGAAATATGAGTATAATTTTTATTTTCTGTTTATCATGGTCTACAGTTTGGCTGAAAGAATTCAGATGGTGTTTATTTATGGTTCAGAAAATCGTTGTGCCTTAAGAACTGCTGCAGCATTTAACGAAATAAACCCCGGAAAAAATGTAAGTCATACTTACATCAGACAACTGATTAATAAATTTGAAGAAACAGGATCAGTGGCAAACAAAAAAAGGGTCCATCAAAGAGTACTTAATGAAGCAGCACAAGTGGAAGTTTTAGGACATTTTGCTCTAAATCCTACAATGTTTCTACGCGATAACGGGAATTTCTCATGAAGCTGTTCGTCGGGTACTCAAACTTCATAAGTTTTACCTGTACAAAATGCAAATTCTTCAGGAGTTGTAGGAGGATGACCCCGATCGAAGAACGCAATTTTGCGAGGACATGACCGAGTTGCTAAAAAATATTTGTTTTAGCGACGAATTCACGTTTCATTTAAACGGTTCAGTGAACAAACACAACTGCAGGTATTGAAGTGACGAAAATCCGCATTTCTTCAGGGAAGAGCACACGCAGTATCCAGAAAAAATACATGTCTGGGCGGGAATTTTAGGCGACACTGTGATTGGGCCATTATTTATTAATGGCAATCTTAATGGCGATACTTACTTGGAAAAGTTAGACACCACCATTCAACCTCTCATTGTTGAAGAAATTGAAAATCAGCTGGACATTGACAGAAACAGGAATGTGAATGAAAATTTAATACATTTTCAGCAAGACGGAGCCCCACCCCACTACGTTCTTCCAGTCAGGCAATTTTTGAATGACGCTTTTCCAGGTCAATGGATTGGACGGAGAGGTCCAATCGAATGGCCGGCGAGATCTCCCGATCTAACACCTCTTGACTTTTTTCTCTGGGGACATTTGAAATCCATCGTATTTAAAACAAAACTGGATTCAATAGATCTTCGGCAACGAATTATTACGGAATGCAGCAATATTCCAAGAGAAGTGTTCCACAATGTTAGAAAAGAATTTGAATATCGATTATACTATTGTTTAGCACAAAATGGAATGCATTTTAAACATCCAATCAAATAAAATATCATGAAATTTTTTTATTCGAGTTTTTTTGTTTCTGTTACCCTCTGTATTGAATGGAAAAAAATTCTTGTACAGATGAATACTACTAAATGAGACCTTTCATTTGAGGTATAACAAAAGGGGTAGTGCCATTTGACATTTTAAAGTTGCTGTGTGTGGCGTCTAAGGGGTGACTCACCCGCTCACTTAAAAATGGTGGTTCTAGTTCCCCCTAACTCTATAACATTTCTGCCAAACGGCGTTTTTCCAACTCTTTTATTTTGCGAGATATTCGCACTGAAAATTTTCAAATTGACACCCTTTATATTATTGTTCATCTTTTACGTTTAATTTAATTTCATCGTTATTTGATATGGTAGCTACAAAATTGTGTTGCTTACTTATTAGTTTTTCTCTTAACTCTTCAAGGTTTTTGATCTGAGTTACTATTATTGGTGGTGGTAAGTTTTGTTTCGGTTGTTCTTTTTGTGCAATACTTTGTTGAGCGTTTTTATTTGGATGGTTTAATTTTGCTTATTTTTGTACGTTGTATTGTTCTTTGGTTGTGTTTTGAGGTGACACTTCAGGAGATTCTCACTTTTTTCGTTTTTTGAGTTCTTTTGCTTCTTTGTACCATCCAAGCTGTTTCTTTATGGACTATTTTTTATTCTGAATGATTCGATATGCTGTTGTTGTTGTTGTTTTTTTTTTGCATACCTAACATCATTTTCATTTGTTGTATTCTTGATTGTATTTCCTGCAATTGTTTAGTCAGCCCCTGTATAGCTGATTCTTTCTTTTAGAGTATATCCCTATATTTCTTTTCAATTCTTTCCTCGTCTTTGCAAACTAACTTTTGATGTAAATGATATCTGAAAGTTTCAAGTCTGAGCTTCTATGACAGTATTTCCTAGACAGGCTTTGTTTAGTCGCCATCGCAGCACAGTCTTTTCACGTCCTACAAGGTAATATTGAACGAATTTTTTGTAATCTTTTCTTTCGCAAATAGCACATATAAAAGTGTTACTAGCTTCCCTACTAATACTATCAGACGCAAAATAAAATGAAATTTGCGGATATGGAATTGGAAGAACTCAGGGTAGAAAACAACAAGAAAATTTTTTGATTTTTGATTTGATTTTAAGCGCATGAGTAATAGAGATTATTAATAATGAGAAAGGCCCATTGTGATAAAATAGTTCGTTTAATCTAGATTTAAACATGAATATTTCACGACCTTTATATTACATATATTTCGAATTTTAATTTTAAATCGCTGCGAAATTTTAAATAGAAAATATTTTAAAATATTCATATCCAATATAAAGTAATGAGAAATAAATAAATTTTAAATAATTTCATATTTGATTACTTATTCATTCTGTCATAATTATTTGAAAACAAACAGCATATTAATAACCAATTCGTGTAAAATGATATTAACTAAACGACAAAAACAGTTATTGAATTTACATAAATAAATAATAATTAATATAAAACAAATAATGTTCGTAAAGAGAAAAAGCAAATATATGTATAATTAAAATATGGAAATGCAAAAACTTATTGGTTTTTGATAAAAAATGGTTTTATTGTTAATTGTGGAACACCTCATATGTTTTTTTCTATTTTAGGGTTTGATCATACTGATTTTGTACATAATTAAATCAGAAACTAGAATCCAACAAATGTTTGTGAAGAAGAAAAAAGCTGAAAATATGTTTTTTAGTTACAACTCATCGAACACCTCACCATTAAAATGTAAGTTCATATTCCAAATATTAAAATTTGTATTAGAATATTCAGATTAAATTCACCAAAACCAATTGGTAAATTAACAAAGAATGAGAACAATCAATATATTACATATTACACAGCTTGTCTTGGATATCTTTGCAAATTTTTATGTTTTCAAGTGCCCAAATTACGAATATATTTATAAAAGTACTGAATGTGCTCTTGTATTTTATGATTTTTACATATCTCTTATTTTGAACAATTATCGGCTTGTTAGTAATAAAATGTATTTTCCCAGTCATGATTAGGCTTATGCGCAACTTTTTCGCGCACACAAACATCACGTGATCCCCACTCTCAGACCCCTTGCTACGCAGAACAGCTGAGATCTACCACTTAATAATATTGAAGTACTTACACGTGAATCTGAATAAGTTGTCATGTGTTAATATTTTGTTTTAATTACAAAATTACCACTCTAATATGAGGAGCGTCGAATTAAACTGTGTTATGTCCACGACTTAAAATTTTTCAAAAACTAACTAAATTGTACTACGACTTTATATTATTTGGTACGATCCCAATAGTTATAGCATTTGAAAGACAAATGATATAGTTATTGACTAACACTAAAAGATAAATAATTTCGTTGCAGGTTAAGGAAAAATAAAAAAATAGTTTTGGACATAATATGAATTGATCCAAATATACTGGAAACAAAAACTAAGGCAAAATAAAACACATTTTCAGAAAAATAACATAAAACTTCCATGTAGCGAAAAATATTGATACCTAACAAATTTAAAGATGCATCAGTTCCGCTGTTCTTCCAGACAGTCGCACATAAGCTCGTCTTCAGCTGGGGTTTCAGTAGCAGGTGGATCCTTACCCTGCATATCCAAGTAAAACTGGATTCTTTTATCATTTTTCAATTCTTCACCAAATCGCTTATTCAGTAGATTTCCCACATCAGATTTCTTTGCTTCTGAAACTTTACTTTGTAATGGAATAATTGGGGGGTAACCACATTATACATTCTTTTTATTTTTTTCAGTAACGGAACGTAAATCTTGGAAGGGTTGTCATTTTGGTAAGTTTTCTCCATTTTAAATGCTACCCCATTAGCAACTTTTTTCAAAAGATTTTTTTTCATATAATGCCATCAGTTTTTTGAAAAAATTACAAAGGCTCTTGTAATCCTGTATTTGCCAGTCAGATCCTAAAACGCGCACTTCACCTACTTTTGAATAAATTTTCTGGTAGACTTCTGGCAAAAGTATTACTTCATATTTTCTAATTTTCTTCTCAACCCGTCCAAATAGTTGGTCTAGAGGTAGATAAGAATACCCTCCGACTGAGAAGTACGAGGTAAGCGCCAATAATTCCCGGCCTGACAATGTAATCTCCCTTAACCTCAATGCACTTCTTACAAGGTTTAATTAACAATTCAATCCCTTTAAAAAAATATTCTTACGGTTTATCCTCAAAATGGGCCAAAACAGCTTCTTGTAACTCAAAATCGTCCTGAAAACGTCGCCCGCAAAGGTCCTTTTTCAAATAACTAAACAAATAATAATCGCTGGGAGCCATATCTGGACTATAAGGAGGGTGATCTATATTTTGAAACCCGCAATCTAGGATGGCAGCTTGTGTAACGCCAGCAGTATGAACGGGCGCATTGTCGTGCAACAACCGCACGCCTCTGGTTAATTTTCCTCGACGTTTTTCCCGAATACATTCCCGCAACTTATGAAGTAATGCGGCATAATATGTGTCATTAACGGTGGTATTTGTCTCTTTAAAATCAATCAGAAGGATTCCTTCACAATCCCAAAAGATCGTAGCCATCACCTTTTTCGTTGATTGGCAGACTCTAAATTTTCGCTTCACCCTTACGGCGCCACTCCATTGATTCCCTTTTCGACAGAGGATCATAATAAAGAACCGTAGTTTCCTCTCCAGTAAAGAGCCATTTTGTCCTCCGTTATCACCTCCACTGTCCGTCCAGGTCTTTCGTCATCTTCAAGGGATTCCTTACCCATGCGAAAACGTTTTGCCCATTCCTTCACTAGGTACCGAATAGGAAGGGGAACTTTGGCCACATACGCCATCGAGTCTTTCTTTAATAATTTTAGGTGTAAGCCCTTCTTTTGTTAAAAATTTAATAACCGCTCTGTACTCAATTTTCGTCACCTGAGACATTTTCGGAGATACTTTAGTTCAAAATGCTGACAATTAAAAACTATTTGACGTAAGTCGCTTATTTTGTTACCACAGCCTACTAAGGTTTGTAGTTGTAAAATGTTAAACTTTTATCCTGATAAAATATCTGCAACTATGCCAGGCCGGGAATTATTGGCGCTTACCTCGTATAGCTGAATGTACTTCAAGTGATTCGTAACTTTCTTATGGAACCATAGAGCATTCTTATTTTGGCCCCCGCAGTCATCTGCAAATAATCTGATAGTTCTTTCATCAGTAAATGAATATGATTTCTAAAAAATCGCACAAAGCTGAGGAAACTTCCACGACTACTCTGGCAGCTTGATTTTCACACCACTGGTAAAATGCAGGATGTTCACCATTGATGTCCGTTACGCAGAATGAGTAAAGTGAGATCTGCTTAGAATAGAATTGACAGTTTTGGCAAGGGTTAAACCTGTTGCAAATCGAATGAAAACGTAACAGAACCAAAAAGTTGCATTTTCATAAGTTTATGAAAGGTTCTTGCTAGCAATTTGTGAGCACCTAAGAATGCTAGCAGTTTGTTTTAATCATCCACATTTTTGGCTTCTCGAATCCTATGCTTTCTCTGCAAACAATAACTGCAAGCATCTATCGCAGGTGAACCTAAACCCAAATTAAACTTTGTAGCGAAAATTCTTTCAAAAAAACATCTCTTGACTCTCAGTTCAGGGGAAACACTGGAATTGTAAAGTTTTAAAAGTCCAGCAATGCTTAAAGTTGACAGGAGGTATAATCTTTGAGTTTTATTTCGTGAATAGTAGCTTTCGGAGGCCCTTAATCTTGAAATAAATTATATGACCTCTTGTCGTTTGTTAAAAAACAAGTTTATTTTGTGATCTCCTCTTCGACGTTCGCAAGGTACTTCCCCTAATTTCACATAGTTCTCTATTTTATTTATTCGACTTTGAGCAATACTAAAAACTATCCCAAAAATCTTTGAACTAACTCTCACGTCCCTTCCATTTGATCGTTAGTAATAGGAAACCGTCATAGAGGTTGCTTTTCGCAAACTTGTTGGACCTCTATATCTTCGCCTTTTAGGCTCGGACGCTTTCATCATAAGTGCCTACTTCAAACAACTGGCGTACCTTTTCTGCGTTTCCCGCCACCGTTTCGTGTTCCCCAACAAGTAATCCGGTTAATTCCATCACAAATACTTAATAAAATTGTAAACACGTTGTCTTCGACTCGAAAAGTAAACAACACTGCCAATTAAAAATAATTATTTCACCTTGAAACTGCAATGAACATTCGCGGCTTGGACATAATATAGTTCGAACCAAAATTCATGATAAACATAATATAGTTTGATCCATAAATCCATTATTATGATATATTTTGCATGGGCTGTAACCACTTTTGATCCGTACAACCTTCAGAAATCGGAAGAGCGCTGATTTTTTAACGGAAAGCTATATCAAACTTATTTTTGTCCAATGATGGACAAAATACAGTTTGATTCGACGCTCCTTATATATTGGTCTTGTCTTTTAAAACATGAGTTCGGCACGAAGAAATTGTAAATGTAGTAGTGATTTATTTTCTTATATTTACGGTGTTTGTATAACAAAAAAACAAAAAAGAAATATCATAGACTTTGTCAAGGAAACTTATGCTGAATATTTCGGTTTTAAAATGGACAAACTAGATAAATAATGGGTTCCTCATAAAGTTTGTAAGTCCTGTGTTGAGTCTTTATGGTTGTGGAAAAAATAAGAACGTTCTGGATTAGACTTTGGTATTCCTATGATATGGATGGAGCCTAAGAATTATTTCGATGATTGTCACTTTTGCGTAGTAGATGCTAAAGGTTTTAATTAAAATCAAATGTGGAGATATCCAGACTTACGGTCTACAAAATGTCCTATTCTGTATAGTGAAAATCTTCCTCGGCCTACTTACATTTCAAAAAAAGTTCGTATGCCCTCAGAAACAATGATGTTGGTAAATTCACAGACATCGAGACAGTCTACCAGTGAAAGTGAATGGGAGGGAGAAACATCTACGCCAAAGTTATTTTCTCAAAATGAACTCAGTGATTAAATACGTGATCTCAATTTATCAACACAAGGATCAGAACTGTTAGCCTCAAGATTGAAAGAAAAAATTTACTGGCATCAACAGTAACAATTACATCATACAGAACGCGAGAAAGTGAGTTATTATAATTTTTTTAGTGAAAATGAAGGACTGGTATTCTGTAATGATATTGCGAAGCTGATTTTAGACGAGCGTTTAAAAGAATACTGAGTGGTGCCTTTTTATTGACAGTTATAAAAGAAGTTTAAAATGCGTCTTAATGTACAATGGAAATAAATTTGCATCAATTTCAATTGCCTATTCAATACAACTCAAAGAAGAATATGAAAATATAAAATTAATTATAGAAAAAATTGATTACTCGGAGCATCAATCGCCTGTCTGTGTGGATTTGAAAATGGTTAATTTTTTACTTGGTCAACAAAATGGATACCCGAAATACCCTTGCTTTATTTGTATGTGGGACAGTAGAGCTTCATTAAGAACAAGATGTTTGGCCTGTAAGAAATTCTTTGACTGTCGGTAAAGCCAATGTAATAAGGGAGATGTTGGTGAGCAGAGATAAAATCATATTTCCACCAATACACATTAAATTAAGAACAATAAAGCAATTTGTAAAAGCGTTGGACAAGGAAGGAGATTGCTTTAATTACATTTGTAGAAAATTTCCGAAGCTAAGTATGGAAAAGATGAAAGGTGGAATATTTGATGCTCTTCAAATACGGCAATTGATAAAAGACACAGATTTTATTAAAATTATTTATGACTTTTCCGAAAATAAGGCTTTAAAAAGTTTTGTGTTGGTAGTTGAAAATTTTCTAGGTAACTATAAATTACCAAATTATGAAGAAATTGTACAAAATATGCTGACAAACTTTCAAACTCTAGGAGCAAATATAAGTATCAAATTACACTTTCTCTGCAATCATCTGGATAAATTTCTGGATAATTTAGGAAATTATAGTTAGGAGCAGGAAGAGCAGCTCTACCAGGATCTAAAAGTGATGGAAGAAAGGTATCAGGTCGATGGAATTGTCACATGATGGCAGATCACTGCTTGTCTTTAAAAAGAGATTGTCCCTTGAAAAATTATATAAGAGAAGCTCATAAAAGGCGTTTTATGCAAATTTAACATATGTTTTTGACATGTTTCCCTCTATTTACTTCGATGCATCCTAATTGTTCAAAACAAACCTGACATTACAAATATATCTGTTATTTTGTTTATATTTTCCGATTTTTATAATGTATAATGTAAAATGAAAATAAAGATTTAAAAGAAAACGAGAGCAAATCTTACGAAATCATTGATAGTTTCATGAATTGTAAGCAAAAATATATCCAAAATCAATCTTATATCTAGGACAACAAAACCACTGTAGATCAGTGTTACTGTTATCAACTAATATAATTTTTTTTTAGTTATTACAAAGCAAGATCCAGAGGTTGAAAACGATTCGAGCCCCCATACAAGATCAGAAAGCCAACAATTTACCATGGCAAATCGCGATAACACAATGGCTGGAAAGTCTCAAAGCATAGCCGCTACATTCGAGAGTTGCCTGCATAACATCCCAACATGCGACACTCGCGTAGACGTTTCTGTAACGTCGCATCGTTTCAAACAACCACCGTTGGAATGTTATAGTTGCAGTCCGCAGAGTTTTAGAAAATTTCCAGGAGGTAAGAAACTAGATCATCTATCATTTTAATTAAAATCGTCTTATAAATGGAGTTAATATACTATACAAATTAACGTAATAAACAAAATGCTGTGGTGGGAATGTGAAATATGATGTTGCATATGAAGAGTATTCTATTGAGAGGGCAAATAAATCAATCACTTATAGCAATAGGTAACATAATCGTTTACAATTATTATACGGGAAACACAATGTTACCTACTTTTTGATTTCTACGATGTAAATTATATTTAATAAGTGATTTAGCTCAAATTGCTGGTACTGCGTAGATTCATAAATTAACCAGGACAAATAAAATCAGAGTAGCTTGATCTGTTCGCGAGCCAGTGTCTACTTTACGATAAAATTAAAGATATTATAAAACAATAACGAGGGAAATGTTGAGCGCCACCTAATTTTTGAGTAACTTGTAAAACTTATCTGATTTTTATATGCCCTGTTTAATTAAGTCAGTCTCTAGTAGCTAAAGTTATCTGTTATGAGTACAGGCAAATAAAAGAAAGTGAGAAAATTTAATAAATTTAATAAAAAGAATAAGAATTAATTTACACATTAAATTAATAATTAACGGCTATTGAAAAAATGGATGAAAAATTGACTATTGAAAAATTTAATGAAATTGAATGGTGATGTTTAAATTGTTTCTTTTTTTTTCGACCATGTGGCATTATATAGCGATTCTTCCCTGTTAAATCGTCTCCTAGGTAGATAAAGTCTGTCCGATACTTTAAAGGTACTTGGAGCTATGTCGAGACTTGGAGATATGTCCAGGCTTTGTTATACATGGAGTTGCTTTGGAGCTACTTGGAGCTTTTTCGAAACTGGGAGCTATAAGAGACTACTTGAGGGTACTTCGATATTACTCAGAGCTTGTTTGGAGACTAGGAAGCTTCGTGAAGCTATGTAACATGAAGTTTATTTATAATCACGTGGAGCTTGGAACTTGGAACTCGAAACTCACGTGCTTGAAGCTCGGACTTTGAGCCACTACATGTTTAGAAATAAGAAGAAAATCAGTAACAAGAATAATACATCTACAGGCCAGTTTGGAAATCTAACGTACTTATGCATAAAGGGGACAAATATTAAAGTTACATAATCTGAACAGAATATAATACCTCACCAGGTATTGAATTACGTCGAAAGAAAATAGCAGAGATAGAAAATATTTTCAACACTGTACCTTTGATTTTGCCCACTAAGGAGAAAGTCATTCTTGGACCGGTTTCGTCCTTATTAGGACTCTTCAGCAAGAAATAGAAATTCTCGACTCCAGTCTCTAATGGAGTCTGATTGCAATACCAATTTCGATTGAACTCAATTACGGCGGGTTGAGCATAAGTAGATATTCAAGGAATATTATTTATTTATTTATATAATAGAATTGTATCTAATGAAAAATTTAAATTTAATAAAAATTTGATGGTAATTATATTTTTAAGCTTTTCTATTATAGTTCTGATAATGTTTTATACAGATGTCCCAAATTGTACGGATCCAACTGAAATAGTTTATAAATTTCATAATTGTAAGCAAAAAAGTTCATATTATTACGTAACACGCAAACATTGATCAAATTTCGATCAAAAGTCAAGAGATGTAAAAGTTAGATAACTAATTAAAAAAACCAAGAAAATATCAAATTTCACAAGTGGCGTGCAGCTGAAAATGTATCAATTATAAACCACCAGTAACTTTGTTACTGATGAAAATCGGACCATTGTTATTATGAACCTTTTTGCTTAAAATTATGAGATCTTTAACCTGTCTCCGTTTTATTTAATTTTTGACACCCTGTATAATGTAATACCTATTAAATATTGAAAAAAAAATAATTTGGTTAAAAGTAAAATTAGAATGGAAAAATATCTAACTCCATCAACTTTAATAATTATATTTTTTTAATTAAAGAGCATGGATATTCATATTTTTTATTAGAAAAACTACAACTTACAATCCTGTGTAATAATCGTATTATATTTTCTCCTCATCTTCCGATGCTTCGCTGACTTCTTCAAAATCTACCAATTTTTAATCGACCTTTTATTTATTTTTGGAATTTTCACTTGTCTTTTGATTTAAGGAATATTTTGATATGTTTTTAAAAATTGTATTTCAAACCAAATATAAAACAACATATTGACGTTGTTTTTGATTATTACATAGAAAATTCGATTAAAAATGTTGTTAGGTTCTTCGGATCTTCCAAATCAATTAATAGGATTATTACTAATTAAGAGATCCTGTTTCCACAACAATGGAATTTATTTATTCACTGAATATTTAATAATAAACAGTTAACCAATATTTAATCAAACGAACTTCCTGATTAGGTACGGATTATATGATTATAAGACGAGTGGTGGATTTAATAACACTACAGACTTTAAATCCAATATTAATATTTGTGAAGAAAATCGAAAACTATTAGTATTAAACCATGAAGAAGTTGACACTAGAATTTAAATGTCAAACGCGAGTTTGACATTTGTATTTAGTAAGTTAGATATCAAATGTACGAAAAATCGAATTTGAAACAAGAAAACTTCTTCTAAAGCAGAGAGAATTGATATGGTGCTTGTTCTTGGTCAGTGTCATGAAAACTGTTTATTGGCTTCTAGAGTTTACGGCGAAAAATACCCAGATCGAAAGAAACCTGACAGACGTACTTTTGAAAGATTACTACAACAGTTTAAAGTTAGCGGAAACGTAGATTACAAAAAAATTATTCAGCCTCAACCTATTGTAGATCATGATAATGAATTTTGGGTTATTGGCTCACTAATAGAAAACCCACACACAAATCATAGGGCTATTAGTAGAGAAACTGGAATAAGTAGGAGAAGTTGTAACATTCATATAGGAAATATGAATGTTGTGTAATTATAAACTTAATAACATACCTGCTGGTAACAATAAGAAAACATAAAATCTATGAAATATAGAATTTTTTATGATTTTTTTATTCTTTTATAGGCAGTAATTAAAATTGGTTTTGATTACATATATTATTTTGCTTCAATATTGCTTTATTTACATAGCATTCTGTCTATTTTCATCTCAATATCAATTTTCTTAATACTATCTTCAGGACACCTAAAATAAACAAAGTTTTATTAGTAAAAATTATAAATTAAACAAATTGCTTTCTACTTACCCAGTTCATTATAAAATACAATACTTTGGTTTCTTCAGGTACAATAATTTCTTGTAATCCTCCAGAGGGTCTTAAATCATTAACAGTTAAATATTTAAATTTGTTTTTGAAATAGTAAACATTGTTTTCATTGAATTAGTTCAAATAAAACACCTGTTGACTGTCGTTGTCAATCTAATGTCAATGTCAAAACTGGTTATTTCTCTGCCAGTGACTTAGGGTTTTTTTAGCGTTGCATTTTCAATAATATTTCTTAATGACGTCAGAGCTAGAAGTCTTTTGCTGGCGTCTGATTGGCTGTTTCAAACTTCAAGGCCAATATTGCCGTTTTTTATTAATAATTTGGTTTTTGTTTCGGCGATTCTCTGGTCTTTTTCGTGTTAATAGCTGACTGATTTAGTAGCATCTTTGGTTTAGTCGAAATAAATATTAATTTTTACATGGTCATCCTAACTTTTAGGAGGTAAGAATTTCAAAATTGAATTAATTAAATTATTATTTACCATCGCATTTCCATATTTTTAGATTTGTCGACCTATAAAAATAGGAATATATACCATATTTTTTTGGTACAGAAAAAGCCGACAAATAAGGTCCGTGGTTTTGATAAACCAGCCTTTTGTATATTTTATAATTTGTTATACATAACATTGGAAACTTGGATGTCTCAGCTTGATGCGGCGACAGCTTTACTATTGAGAGCTTCAGCTTCTTGGAACACTTCCGTAGAAAGGTTTACTCCGTCTATGATGAAGGTCAAGGCTAAATATTTAATTCGTCATCCCCATGTCTTCGTTACCGGACTGCGACATGTCCTCATCACCATCTCGTAGAGATTTTTTTTCGTTATCTCGTTTAAGGTCAGAAATTTCTAATTTTTCTTTTAAGTTAAATTAAGTAAATAATAATTTCTTTGTTACAATTTTCATAAATCAAATTTAATAATACTTGTTTTGATGATTTTTTTTATTTGAACTACTATATTGGTGTAAATTTAAAATATTATGTCTAAAATCCTATGAATTAGGTATTTAAAGTTCACCAGCGTGTGAACCGAAATATTTTTATATATTTTGAACTTAAGGTATTTACCATAGAATAATTAACTAATGCTACGATTAGAAGATAAATTAACCATTATTTAAAAATACTCTACTATAATGAAATAAAAGAAATTGTGGTAATTTCATCATTTTATTATCCCTAAAAGTTTTCATTTCAGGCCTAATATTTTGTTTACTTGTAAGTTTGAAACACTACCAGAACTTAATGGCGCCCAGCTTTAAGTAATTATTTATATTAATTTTTCTTGACATATATTTCTTTGTCATCGAACCTCGACCCGCCCCAAACACGTGAGCTACCGCGCCTTGTGCCTTCGCAAAAAAAATCAAAGAGGGTTACAAAGTATTGGACTAATAATAAAAAAACATTAATTTCATCCTTATCCAAGAACTGTGTTAAAGGGACTTTCAACAAAGAATCGATAGAATCAAATGCGGATTTTTTTGATAATGTTCTTTTTTCGGACGAGCGCACGTTTCATAATAATGGACTCATTAATCACCATAACTTTCATTATTATAGTGATGAAAATCCTTACGTCTTTCGTACTCTCGATCATCAGCATAGCTGGTCCTTGAATGTGAGGGAAGGTTTACATGTTATTGGTCCTTATTTTTTTACCGGTCATCTTAAAGGCAGAAAATTTATAAAATTTTTGCGGAGAAAATTATCAAGGCTCCTTGATAATGTACCTTTAAATACTAGGCAGAAAATGTGGATGCATTTTTAACTCCGAGTACAGCGATACTTAAACCGGCGTTTTGTTAATAAATGGATCGGAAGAGGTGGTCTACATAATTGGCCTCCAAGATCTCCAGACTTGACGTCGTTGGATTTTTTTATGAAGACACATAGAAAGTATAGTTTATAACACCCCACCAACTACTCCGGAAGATATGAAAGCTAGAATAAGAGCTGCTTTTCAGACAGTAACTGGAGAAAGTCTTCTCAAAGTGAAACGATCCTTTGAAAAACAAATTCAGTTGTGTTTAGGAGCCGTCGACAGAGTCTCGTAGCGTGTACACGTATCGACATCTGAAGCGCTAGGGAAGATCAGTATTCCGAGAAACTTGTTAATTATTAGACAGTTAATTAATAAATATCTGGTTATGTTATCTTATTAGCCGGCTAAAAAACTTAAAAAATAAAAAATAATAGAAATATGTTCCCTTTGTGGAATTTAATAGGATTTGATAAGAATGGCCAGCCGATTCACCAACAAATTAATACTATACAGGGTGTCCCAATAATAAATAACCAACAGCAAATCTATCAGAACTAACTTAATCAAACAGCATTTAATTCGCAAGTACCATTAATGTATTTCAACCAAATACCACCAAACCACACGCAAATAAATCAAATGTTCATTTCAACCCAAATGTCTATACCAAACCAAACAGAAATCCCTAACCAAATGATTGCACGAAACCCTAATCAACGTTCCCAAACCCTCACTGCCCACTTTCAGATAGTAATAGCGATATGGAACTCAACAACGAATCAGAGAGCCAAAATAAACACCCGTGGCAAGTAATTCGCAAGAAAAAAGAATGAATCGTCAAACAACTCCTGAAGTCCCCACCCAAATTGAAACACAGAACAGATTTGAATTCCTCCCTCAAGAAAATCTCGATAAACACACAGAAAATTTATCAAACACACAAAACACAAACATCACTAAAAAAGATCCCACACCTCCACCAATCTATATTTATGGAGTTACTGACTACGGTGCCATGATAGCAAACCTTACAGCTGCAACTGCAGCAGAAACCTATTACACCAGAACACTCTCAAATAATACAGTAAAAATAAATCCTACAAATTTAGACACCTACCGAAAACTGATTCATCGCCTTAGAAAAGAAAACATTGTATACAACACCTACCAACCCAAAGAAAAGAGGGCTTATAGAATTGTTATAAGAGAACTACACCATTCAATACCAACCAAAGATATCTCGAACGAACTAAACAATAAGGGTTTTAAAGTTCGCAATATAATTAATGTCAGACACAGAGTTAGTAAAGAACCGCTACCACTATTCTTTGTAGATATAGAACCAGATGAAAACAAAAGACATATTTAACCTAAAAGACCTACAACACTGTAAAATAACAGTAGAACCACCAAGAATAAAAAATACAATAGTTCAATGCACTAGATGCCAAAAATACGGGCACTCAAAATCTTACTGCATGAGGCCATTCTCTTGTGTTAAATGCGGGGGAGCACATGACACAAAAGCCTGTAAAAAAACACGCGACACACCTGCAACATGTGCCTTATGCAAAGGCAACCATCCAGCTAACTATAAAGAGTGTGCTATATATATAAAGACCTAATAAACTCGAAAAACAAGAATATAACAAATAGCATTCATAGACCTAGAACTAATACTTCAAATAACCCTAATGTCCAAACACAGCAACCACACACAACATATACTCATGCAGCAATAGCAAATAACCCAAACATTCCACCAAATACTCTCCCTCAAGCGAACAATAATTCAGACCTGTCGAACAAAGTAACAGAATTTTTCTCAACAAATTTAAAAATATGTTTGCACAATAAATAAATCAAAATAGCATGAATTAAGCAAGCTCACAACCGTGATAAATAGAACATCTTAATGGCTAACTCACTAAGAATAGCCGAGTGGAATGTAAGTAGTTTAACAAACCATGTGCAAGAAATCACACTGTTTTTAAAACTAAATAAAATAGATATCCTACTCATCTCTGAGAATCACACAACCAAAAGGTCTTTCATTAAAATCCCGTATTACTCTGTTTACTACACTAACCATCCGGATGGAACAGCCCATACTGGCTCAGCTATAACAATTCGAACAGCTATAAAACACTATGAATTTCCACAATATATTACCAACAAAATTTAGAGCACAATTATAAAAGTGATGTGCTCACTAGTCCATTAACAATAGCTTCAATCTACAGCCTGCCACGCCACTCCGTCAATCTTGAGGAATACAGTGAGTTCTTTGGACAAGTTGGATCTCATTTCCTAGTAGCAGGCGACTGGAATGCCAAATACACAACCTGGGGAGCAAGACTCATAACCCCAAAAGGCAGAACTCTACTAAAAATAATTCAAAAAAAAAAAAAAAAAATACTTATCAACGGTACCCCCACATACTGGCCTACCGATAACAATAAAATTCCTAACTTACTAGACTTCGCCATAATTAAAGGTTTATCTGAAATATACAGCAACATCACCCCTAGTTTCAATTTACACTCGGATCACAGCCCTATCAAAATAACCTTAAGTACTAGTATAATTTGGAAAACACTTGCACCAAAGCTCTGCTCCAGAAACACAAATTGGAATCAGTTTCATGATAAAATCAATAAAAATATATCTCTAGACATACGGCTCAAAGACAAAAATGACATTGAAGAAGCTGTAAAATACCTAATAGAACAAATTCAAAGCGCCGCTTGGGAAGCTACTCCTGTAAATGAAAAAATAATTAAAGGAAGATGCAGTATACCTTACCACATTAGAACACTAGTGGAAGAGAGAAGAAGAGCCCGTCGTAAATGGCAAACAACAAGAAATCCATTAGATAAAACAAATCTAAACAGACTCACACGAAACTTCTCTGTGCTATCCAAACTGCCAAAAACAACTCGTTTGAAACATATTTTACCAACCTATCTCTTGACGACCACTCCCTTTGAAAAGCCACACAAAAATTCAAGAAACCAACAGTAGCCAAATCTCCAATTAAAAAAATCGACGGAACTTGGGCTCGGTCTGGTCCAGAAAAATCCAATAGATTCGCAGTACATTTATCAACTGTTTTCTTCTAACGATATCAATGACGATGAAATTAGAGTCTTCCTTAATGCCCCCTGTCAGTTGTCACTACCACTGAAATACTTCTCACCGAGTGAAGTCCGCAATGAAATCAGACTTCTCAACCCACACAAATCTCCCGGATTTGACCTTAAAGTTAAAAATATCAGCTGGTTAATCAACAGAAGATCGAAACTTTCATTAGAAAACAAACTATAAAGCAATACTCAAACCAGTCTGGACATACGGAATCGAGCTGGGGGGCTGCAGCAAACCATCTAACACTAAAATACTACAGAAGTTCCAGTCTAAGACTATCGGAATATTAGCTAACGCCAAATGGTACGTTTCCGACAAAACCCTTCATGCAAACCTCAACATTCCATTCATAGATGATGTGATTACCCACCACTCCAAAAAATATATGAATTGCAGTGAAAACCTCATAGTGGAACTCTTTAACCCTCCACTCATCGATAGATGCTCAAAAATACTTTGGCCAGAAGACCTAGCTACTAGGTGAATTTCAGAGAGTCATCAGTGGACGACACCTGCCTCAAGCCACCCACTTCCATCAAATTTACTTATTACTTTATTGAAGCAGATTGTAAATTAGCATTGAATAAAATAATAAATAAAAAGTTGTGTTTAGAACAAACATTTTTTATAATTCATTTGTTGTTCTGTTTTCAATTTGTTTCTAACTCTTTTTCATTTGTGTGTAGTTTTCAAATAATTCAAATGTTCTTGTCATTAAATGTTTTTTTCTTTTATTAAAAAAATTATTGTTTTGGTTTACATTAAAACTATTTATTATGAGTGATATTTGCTCTATGGTTACTATGATTTAAAAATAATATAATAAAATCTGTATGTTAAAAATAAAAAACAGCTTTTTACTAAAGATCCATTGAATTTAGGTATAGGGAAATGTTATATGGAATAAAGGATAATTTAAATGTCTATCAATTTATGTTATTAAATACAGGGTGTGTCATTTAAAATAGGAATATTATTCAACTCCATATGTAAGTCGAAGTCAATTAGACTAAATGAGCACCCTGTATGATGTAATGGAAAAATTTGCCGCGACATACTAGGTTATGTTGTTCAAGCTTACAAATTAAGAATCCTTTAAATGTTTCAAAAAAGAAAAGAGATGGGTATATGAAACATTACAGAAACTTTACTTTATTTTTTCCGGGGAATCAAAAGGCACTATCAAATATAGGGTGTTCCCTTTAAAAAAAACATACCTTTAATGTAAATTCCTATTTTTGGGTCACCCTGTATAATCAAAATTATTTTTAATTTGTAGTGTTAATGGCTCTGGTATATCCCTATTAAGAAAAAAAATTCAAATTTTAAGACGTTTGCCCTACAGAGACCAACCCTGAATATAATTGTGAGATTTAAAAGACTATTTTTTTTATTTTCTTCATCTACAAAATGTTATATTCTTTTTTCCAGCTTCAACGATCTGCTCTCCAGATATTTTGTCCAACAAAATCTGCGTGGAATTAGACCTAGTCGCATCTAGCCTGCAGCGTCAACCGACACGTATCTCCAAAATGCCTACAGTGCCAATCAGTCCCGACGAAGCCATAGCGAAAATTTTGGACTATTCTTCGGACCCACCAGTCGCTGATTCACAATACCGCGAACGAACTCAGCCAGACGGTCACGACGAGAATTTAATGTGCGAAAAAACGCTGAGTACGGTCGAAGAAGTGAGCGAGACGGAAATAGATTCGCCTGAAGTGAGTGAAAAACCATCTCCTGTTAATAAGGAGGTGAAAGTTAGTGCGTCCCCGACAGTAAAGGTGCAAGTGTCTTCGACCAGTGATAAGTGCGATAAGTTGGACGGAATGTTAGACAGTATAACCCAAGATTTGGAGTATTTGCTAAATAACAGTCAAGAAGTGCCTGTATCGACTTTAAAGAGGATTCCGAAGAGTCCGATTAGTGTCAGACATGCTGTGAGTAAAGAGGTTTTTAAGGATGACAAAGACGGTTTAATCGAGAGTGTCACTATTAGAAGTAAATGTTAATTATTTGGAGTGTTAAAAATTACGAAAATTTTTGTAAATATGAGGAATTGAGTCAAAAAGACTTTTGTGATTAAAAATCACCAGGCTGTTTGTGTAAATATTCAGTTTTAATAATGATATTTATATTACAAATATTTTGGAGTAGCTTCATTATAGGTATCAAACTGAAATTGTTGGTGGTTTTGTTGGATTTTGGCATAATTTTGAGCTTCTTTTTATTATTAGTAATATTAGAATGAAAATTATAAACTAATTTTGTTTGTCATTTCTAATTATCGCGTAAATTACTCTTAAATATTTTATATACAGTGTGGTGATAAAGTAAGGATAAAATTTATAATTGCATTATTTAATGTTTTCAAACAAAACGCACGGACAGATCAATTTTGATATTTAATTAGCCAACTTAGGCCATAAAATTTTTACTTATGACGTTATGTATTTTTGAACAATGACGTCGAGAACCCTAATTATTTTTGCTGTTTTTAATAGATGTTCCAATGGTGTAAAAAAATTGGTACCTTAAAAAACATTTTTTTTGAAAAATAATAACTTTATTGAAATAAAATCCTAATAACAGCCCAAAAACAAACAAAATTTAGCGCAAATGTTCAAATTACTCTTCTTTAACCATTTGGCATTAACCAATATGAGTATAAACACTTTTTTTGCAAATTATCATTATCACGTCTGTACCCAGATAACAATTATACATTCTTAGCATATTCTTAGTATATACTTTTTAAGAATACGCATATGCTGAGAATATACTGTATTTGCATTTGGTACATTCTCAGAATATGCTTGGCATATGCTACATGACGTTGTTTATACGTGCTATGCAGATACTGAGAATGTACTTCAAGTATGTGTATAGTATGCAACAGGTATCTACTTTAATTTGATAGTACGTTCTAAGTATATGCTAAGTATTTAAATATAGCATATGCTAGGCATATACTAGACACCTTAATATAGGATGTTTAATTATTATTAAACATTAAAGAATAAGTGTATATAATGCGTATTTATTTCAAAGAATTCATACTTATTTTTATTACAAATACTATCTTTGGCCTTAACCAATCAATATTTTATTGTATCAATGGCTTGAGTTTCATTTGCTTGATTCCATTGGATCTTCATTGAACCTAAAAAATAAAAAAAAATTAACAAACTTGGTACATATACAAATTAAGTGTACATAGCTAATGGAATATTTCAAATATTTTTGTATAACATAAAATATTAAAAATTGTACATGGCATTCCACTAACAAAAACAAGAGTTACATAAATGAATATGATGTTTACTCAAAGTTTAAATATATTTTTGTTAATTACTTACCACCATTTTGTAGTTTTCGTCCTCCTTTAGCTAACTTTTCTAGTTCTTCCAGGTCAATATCTGGCCTTACAGGATTTTTTTCATAGAAAGTGTGTATGTAATTCTGGTAACACTGTATTTTAGTTTCAATCTACCATTATAGTATTAACTATATTAATAAATTCACACTGGCAATTAATATTTGGGATATCCTGTATTCTAACGTCACTTATAGGTCCTAAAAACTATAAATATAGTAAAATTTGTTTATTTTCATATAGAACATCATCTGAATTAGGGCGTGGTTTAAAGCCCACTTGTACTGAAGCTCTAGGCTTATTGTACCCCTCACAGTTTCTATCCCATCAGATTGATTTTCTTGATGAATTCAAGAATATGTCTGATGGGCGCTTTCGCGATTTCTTCAGGTTCCGGATATTGTACCCCGAAGTACCATTCCCGTTCCCATTTAAGGTTCCGGCAGTGGCATAGTATGTGAATAGGAGTTTCGTCCTCCTCTTCACGTATTCTGCATAGGGAGTCATCAGATATCCCTAAGAGATTTAGGAGTCTTCTAAGGCCGCAGTGTCCCGTAAGGAGTCCTATTACGGCCTTGAGTTCGCTTCTGCTAAGGTTTAGCAGTTGATGTTGTCTGCTCGTGGATGGCCCCTCTATGAATCTTTTGGACTGTCTAAGTCCAGGAAGTTCTATCCAGAGCCTATGGTGTTCTCTTTTTATTTGTTCCTTTAACACCCATTTAACATGTTGGTATGAGGTCTGCTTTCTCGTTTCCAAACACTCCCGCATGTCCTGGCACCCATTCAAGGGTAACCTTGTTATGTTCTGCCAGAGCCTGGAGGGATTGTTGGCAATCAAATATTGATTTAGATTGTACTTCTACCCTTTTTAGTGCTTTAAGGGCTGCCTGACTGTCTGTCATGATAACGATTCTCTTATCTCTAAGAGAGTCATTTAGCATGACTTTGGCGCAGGCATTTATTGCTGTTACTTCAGCCTGGAAGACTGTTGTCAGTGACCCCAGGTTCAAACTAATTGTCCTCCCTGAGTTCACATGGTAGATCCCAGCTCCTGTGCTGTTTTTCATTTTCGAACCGTCTGTATACCAGATTGATTAGTTTTGTTTTTCCTTTTTTTCCCGGCTTTTGACCCTTTCTGGTATTTAAATATCAAAAAGTTTCCTGAAGTCGTGAGTAATGGGCGTTCTATCCGATGGCATTCTTAGTACCGGATTTTGTTTTAATTTCTCTATCATTGTGTGGTGTCCTTTTCTCGAAAGTTCCCATCCAAATCCATTAGTAAACCGCCGCCATAGCCTCCTTCTCTACCACAAGGTGTAGTGGAGGAAGACCTAGCAGTAGCTCCATTGCTGCTGTGGGCGTAGTTCTAAATGCCCCTGTTATTATTAGGCAGGCTAGTCTTTGTACCTTGTCTAATTTTCTGTTAGCTGTTATGCTTTTAGTCTTGTGCCACCATATGACTGATGAGTAAGTTATGACCGGTACTACATCCATAGTGTAAAGCCAGTGCATCATACTTGGTTTAAGCCCCCATGCGTTCCCTACCATCCGTCTACAGGCCCATAGTATTCTTACAGCTTTTTTTGTTGTTTTTTCTATATGGCTACAGAAGCTAAGCTTGTCATCGAGAGTGATTCCAAGATATTTAACCTCCTTTGCCATTTTTAGATGTTGTCCCCACATATAAAGCTCCTTCATTCCTTGAAGGTTCCTTTTTCTTGTGAATGCAACAATAGAGGTTTTTGTCGGGTTTGTGGACAGTCCCTCTTTTAGGCACCATCTTTCGACGATATTTAGTGCCCGCTGCATCCTTTCGGATACAACAGTCCCAAATTTACCGTTTACTACGATGCTTATGTCGTCTGCAAATGCTTGCGTGTATAAGTTTTCTCTCTATAACTCCAATAAGAGGTCATCAACCACCAAGGTCCACATAAGAGGAGATAGCACTCCTCCCTGCGGGCATCCCTTGTTAACTGAGACCTCTCTTGTTGTGTTAAGGAGATTACTGGTAATGATCCTATGATTAAGCATGAACTCTACCCACTTCGTAATGCAGTGGGCTACTCCACGCCTTTGCATAAATCCCATTATTGAATTGTATGAAGCCGAGTCAAAGGCTCCTTCTATATCTAGGAATACTTCTAGTGCTATTTCTTTGCTTTCTAATGCTTGTTCAGCCCGTTGAGTTAGCCTATGTATAGCTGCATCGCAAGACTTTCCAGATTGGTAGGCAAACTGGTATATACAGAACATACGATGCAATTAATTTTTATTAATTGACTTACCTCTTACAAACGAGATCAAAAAAATTTGTAGGAATTGTAGGTTATGATATTCTTCTTCTTTTCTTCTATTTTAGTTTGAGAATGTTTTTTGGCCTAAACATTCAACATTAGTGCGTTTGGTAGCGAATTATTAAATCGGCATCTGGGAAAAATTCATATAGATATGTATATAAACTTGTTTTTACATGTATTTGGTGTTAATTTTTACCTGCAAGCATTTAGAACATTCTCAGAATATGAGGTACATGCTAGGTATATGACTTTTAGTATCTTCTAAGAATGTCCTGTTATAGGACGTGCTAAGTTTATACTTTTTGGAATATACTTTTAAGGCACGTACTCAGTATATACTTTCTAGAATATACTTTCAAAGTATATTCTAGGTATGTTCTAAGAATATTCTAAAAGGATATACTAAAAAGAACTTAAACAGAACGTTCTTGGTATATTCATAGAACATTGATGTTATGTGTCTACACTTTTGACCGATTTACAAAGATTCGTAAATTTGGCTTCACATTAGTTAAGTGTAAAAGGCGCATTTAACAAGTTTTTTAAAAGCAAATTCTCTTTGTCTTTAACAAAAATGCCACGTTTAACTGAATGGGAAAGAAAAAAAAATTAATAAGGGTTGGATAAATTAAGAACACATCAGAAAACATGTGAATTATTCAACTAAGAACACCCTGATAGACCGCCTACAGTAAATAAATTGATTACCAAATTTACCGAAACGGAATCCGTCCATGATTTGTCTCCGCAAGGTCGGCCTCCAGTAAGCGATGAAACCAGATTAAATGTTTTAGTCGAAGCTGAAGAAAATCCTCATCATTCTGCAAGGCAGCTAGCCCTAAATAATAATGTGGACCACTCTTTTGTCGTGAGATTGTTCAAGAAAGAGAACTATCCTTACAAGGTTCAATTGATTTACGAATTAAACGAGGATGATCCAGACCGCCGCCTACAGTTTTGCGAAGAACTAATGGAGACCCCAATTTTTTAAATATTATCCTCTTTTCTGGCGAAGCCACTTTTTGCCTGAATGGTACATTGCATCGTCATAATTGCAGGTATTGTTCAAGAGAAAATTCTAACTGGACTCAAGACTCTGATAGTCAACGCCAAATGTTTGGATTGGAATAATCGGACGGCGTTTAATAGGGGCTTACTTTATTGAAGGAAACCTTACAGCATCACGTTATTGGGCCTTTTTGCGGTTTGATTTAGTTCCAGTTCTGTCAGTTATATTTCCAAATGATCACAAAGCGAATGTATCCCATCAGAATATTTGATTTCAACAAGATGGGACACCTCCTCTCTTTGGAATAACCGTCCATCAATATCTTGACACCACAGTTCCAGGAAGGCGGATAATAGAACGTCGAGAAGCAATTGAGTGGCCACCGCGATCCCCAACCCTGACTCCCTTAGATTTTTTCTGTGGGGTTATTTAAAATTAAAGGTGTATTTTAATAGGCCTAATAATTTAGATGAGCTACGGCAAAGAATTCGCGATGAAGTGGATCACATTACATTTGAAGTAGTTGAGCGAAGTGTACAAAGTGTTTACACTCGTATTGGTCAGTGCCAAATGGTTGAAGGAGAGCAATTTCAACATTTACACTTTTTGGGGTGATAGGATTTTCTTTCATTAAAGTTAAATTTTGATTTCTTGCGAATAGTTATTTTTTCAAAAAAAATTGTTATTTAAGGTACCAATTTTTTAACACCATCATTTAAGTAATTGGACCATCTATTAAAAAGAGCGAAACAAAATTAGGGTTGTCATTAAAAAAACCAATGATGACGTCATTGTGCGAAGGTAGATAGTTCACCGTTAAATGGCATAAAGAATTAGAAATTTTGTTGTTTCTGCTGCCCCCTAAATGTGTTAGCAGCATGCGATTATTACTTGGATCTTATATAGCGTCAGGTGATAAGATTGGCTAAAATATGTTCTTGTGTGTTTATTTTCCTGCAGATCTTGAGTGATATTATTATGACAGCAGCTGCCACAATAATGATCCACTTTTCCCGTTATTTGGCAATTTCTCTTTACTTATGCGCGCAAAAAGCTCGGGAGTCTGATAACTTTTTGCTTTCTCTCTCTTACCCTCGCCTTACAACTGTTGGGTTGGATACGACGATAACTCTCTGTCATCGTTACATAAACAACTCTCATGAATTCTTTATAGGAGAGCCAATAACACTCTTTTGGTACACATTTGCACAAGGCTTAATCATACACTAATCGTTTCCTTACACTGTAGACTACTGTAGAGGAAGATAATACTTTGCTGCAGATGCACTAACGGTGGAGCACTCGATGACAACCTCTTTAAAAAGCCAATATAGAAAAGGTTGATGGAAAAAAGTTCTGTGCCATCTTGGTAACAGTAGAAAATCTTTAAGTTTGAAAAATTAGATTATTATAATAATATTGTGTTGTATTAATGCAAGGCTCATTTTTTTTTTTTTATAAAATATTATATATTTTTAATGAAACTTGTTTATTGCGATCGATCTGGTGCTGAAATGCCCTGTCAGTAAGCAAGAAGGTACTATGAACCGAATTTCAAGAAGATGGCAGAACATGTATTTGTATAAATTTTTGATGTAAATATTTAAAGTTTCAAATTTGTTACATCAAATGCATTTTCTACATAGGTTTTTTTAACATCACTGCAGGGAATTCAGCAAACTATTTCCATGTCCTACAAGGTAAAAATAAATAAAATATTTGTAATTTTACCTTCTGTAAATAAAACACTTAAAAGTGTTACTGACCAATACTATCAAACGTAAAAACAAAATAATATTTACAGATTTGTATCTGGAACCAGTGAACTGTATACTTAAAATGGAACGCCAATCTCTATTAACAAAAGTAAGCCAAATTGAATTCGCGCATTACGTCCCAACGATACTGGCGAGAATGCGCACAAAGTGCCTTTGCAGGTCCGTTTCGGCCATTTCATGTACTATTTTTTAAATTAAGAGAAATTAATATCTTTAAAACTCAACAATAAGAAAATCCATTTTAATCTTTAGTTATATTTCTTACCACTTGTTTTACCGTATGTAGATGTCAAAAAATAGGAATTAGGGGGAGTTACTTATTTTTAAAACTATGCAAACATTTTATAATATGGAATCAAAGCCATCTATTTAAAAAAACAAAATTAATATGTAATAAAGTATAGATATTTTATCATTGCTTACTCTAAGAATAACAAAAGTAATATTTGCTTTAAAAATCATTTTTAATGGATAAACCCATATATAAATTTGTTAAAACTTACCTTTGGAGGCTTTTCCAAAAAGGATCGAATGGAGACTGTTAAGCGCATAGAAACAATAGATTTCTTTACACAAACATATCAAAGGGAAGCATAAGAATGTTTAAAGTGACTAAGCCTAAAAACATTTACTAGCGGCATTAATTTTATTGAGAAAATATATTTACATTTAAATAAAACACTAAGATAAAGTAACTGTAACTTTATTAGTAAAGTATAGTAACATTCAAATTTTCCATAAAAACGACCCCATCTCAAGCAACATTTTCAGTGATAGGTATAGGTTTTATTTTTGCTTTAATGAATTAATAGAATTCTTTATCGTTAGTAACAATTTTATAGATGAGAAATACGTCTTTCACATTTGTAATGTTATTTACAAAAATAAGATATTTATAAATGTTTCGGCCGAATCAGAAATTTACGGTGGCAGCCAAGCAACTTGGTGGGTAATATTACAATAGACAGATAATTTATTTCAGGTAGACATTTTTTACAATGTACATGATTCGTCAAAAATAAAACAATAATATAAACTAGCGAAGTAAATAAGTATTTATTTATAATAAATATATACGTACAATAGAAAACATGTACTTATAATTAGTATAACTGTGAGTATTAATTATTATTATAAAAAGAACATTCATATTATTACCTTTGCAAGTCAGAAACATATGTAAATTTATTTATTTCCTGGATATCTTCATTCTCTTTATTTTGTTCATAAACTCCAGATGATGTGCTAGGTCTATCTGTTGATTCAACCACATAGGTGTAATAAATAATAATATTCTTAAAAGTTTTATTTAACCAATTAATTCATATGCCGATTGTTCCTACATGTTATCCCAAATTGGTTTTTTTCTGTACCCTGTAAAACGCTAGAGTAACTATAGGACCATTAATATTCTGCCAACATTTCCATATAATAAATTATGATTTTCATTCTTTTATTCATAGAGTGACAAGATCTGTTAATCGACTAAATATGTAGAATTAATTATTATTTCTTCATCAGAATTTTGTAACCAGTTACATATGGGTATGTGAGGTATAGATTTTAAATTTTTAATTAATTGTTTATTAATATAGATATATTTCAAATTAATTTGTTATGAAGTATTAGGTATTATTTAGAATTTTATTATTATTGAATGACTATGACAGTTATTCTATATTATTGTCTTGTTTTAATGGGCTCTGATCCATAAATATATTATCGATATCTACATATAATTTTGTAGTTAGGTATACATATAAAAAAAAGTATAATTTAATAAATATATATTTGTCATAGCTTAATTACCTTGGAAGATTAGTAGGTAACATCAATGGCTTACGAGGTCCTAAATTAATAGCTGGCACAGCATGTTTTTTTAAACGCTTCCTAGTTCCTCCTAGAATGAAGTCACTTTCTACGAAATGTGCACTACAAACGGCATTTACAGAAGTCAACGTTTCAGCCTTGGGATCTCTTCCTAACGCCCTCATCCAAGCTGAATACCTATCAGAAGTTAATCTAAAAAAAAACACATGATAACTACATAATTTTTGGTTCTGGGTGCTTCAAAAGGGAAGAATTAGTCGACAATTTGGCTCAGATAGCTAAAATATAACACCCGTACGCCCGAACCACGTATTGCTATCCTTTTAAGTATGAAAAAGGAGGTCAAAAACACATGGGTACCCCCTAGTTTGAATAAAAAATAACTAGTCATCCTTACCTGAAAAATGGAGGCGTCTGACTCTTACACCACAAAACCTTACACTTTTTCCCCATTTTAACAAGAGTCTGATTAAATCTGATTACTATTAGGTACAGTGTATCAACCAAGAGCAGGCACTTAAGTGTTCTAAAGCTAATTTCAACACAAAACGAACAAAGCACTAAAAAAAAGTAGCGATTAAATATAAATAAACCACACAATTAAATTGAAATTAAAAACTATTAACTGTAAAGACAGATCATCTAAAAACGTCAAAGATCAAAACCAAACAAAACGAATGACTGTAATAACCTTAAAATCACACTCAAAATTGCAAAAACCAGCTCTGTAAAATCATGAGATCACATCAATAATGGGCATGCGCCGGAGTATCGTAAATGTTAAAAGTACAGTGTTTTCATGAAAATTTCACTACGTTTTTAGCAGCGTTAGAGAACTATTTCTACCACGCGCATCCAACGACATTGGCGTTCCATTTAAATATACAGTTCAGTGTCTGGAACTCAGGGTAGGAAACAACAAATTTTTATGATTTTAAGCAGAAGTAGAATTTATTTATAAGTAATGGAAATCATAAATAATGGGATAGGTCTATTGCAAATATTGCCAATCGTCATTGCCAATCTCGACTACGAAAATGTTGGATTCGGCCCAGTATTCTCAATGCGAGAAAAAATACGGAATCACCGAATTTACATGTTCTATGCCAACAAATTTTTTAACCGGTTTGATTCGACTTTCTTTGATCTCGATCTACTTTATTTGGGTTAAATTTGATACCACTTAATGCAACTTTCGACTTCATTCGTCAGATCTACACTATGTCGAATCTAAAGTCAAATCGAATCTAATTATTTCATTCGACATAATCTTTAGAATATGTAAGAAGAAACATTTTTTAAAATTAGAACATGTAGATATAAAAATTCTAATTCTTAAAGGACAAAATTATGCCATCATGTTTATTAATAAATATAACTACAAGTTTGGTTAATTCTATAATTATTTCAAAATAATTTTTTATTTCTAAAAATAAAGTTGCTATAAAAATTTGATAGAACAAGAGCCGGTTGCAAGAATGTCTATAAAAATTTACAAGCCTGATACGTTTTGACAAACGTTTAGACTGTGAGTAATTTTCAGTTCACGTCATTTAGAAAAAAACATTCTTAATTTCTCTCAAAGTCATATACAATTTAATGATCATCTTTGTAACCGGATGTGTGTATGTTTTTAATATTAAAATTTAGCAAATTATTTTGATTTATATTTATTTTAAAATGTAAATAAAACTTATAATTTAATCTCAATCTTTGGATTTAGGCCATTCTCCAGATACAAAAATTCGTTTTAAAAATTCCTTAATTTATACCACGCCAAACTTATTGGATAAATGGCATTAAGCTACAAATAAGTAACAAAATTCGGGTTTTAAACTATCTGTCCATAACGCAAATTCTATTAATACCACACGGAATACTTTTTTATCTCTATAGAATTAAAAGGTTATTTACTACTGCTGTCCAGATACTGCTTCGATGTCAACATGTAACGTTTATTTGAAAATACGTTATAACTTCGACAGTAGATTGTACACCTAAAAGTGACGTTTTTACAACTAATTACGCGACGATATTACGAAGCATCGTAACATAATAGGTTGCTCACCTTAGTAATAGTATTAGTAGTAGTTAACCATTTTACATAGTATCAAAATAAATTATTATTCTGCCCCAGATCACTTTACCCTTTTCGAAAGGTGCGTACAGACATTTAACAGAACTTCGTATCGTAGCACCGTCACGCAACGGGTCTGGACGGCATTACCTACTATAAGTCCTTCCATTATCAATTGCAGAACACAGTTATGTGGGGAATCATCAATATTTAATATATACGCACGGTACTCATGCCAAATTAAGAAACGAAAAATAATGTTTACTCCCCTTATACAAAGCGGTAAATATTAAACGAACCATCAGTTGTTTACCAATGAAAACACCGAATCGTAAACTTAAATGCACTGTATTGGCCGAAGGTTTACGGAAGGCAGGTGTTCGAAAATATTCCTGGAAGACAGCCTGCGATATCAGTGGAGTACTGTCGTGCGGTGTGTTTTGTATGTGTGGTTGGTTTAATTTAAATTTCTTTTAATAAATATAAATATGGCGTTCTTTAGACCATGGGCGAATGAAGAAAATAAAATTGCACAGTGTAGTGAGATTAAAGACAGGTATGACTTTAACGATAAGGATTTAGATATACAAACACAACAAGTTTTTTTAAATATATTCGAATGTTTAAAAAAGGAAAATATTCAGCAATCTGATAATGCGTTCATAATAACAATTGCTGAATTAACAAAAGTAAATAAATTTTCCGTTTATCCGGTAGTCACGAAAGGGGTTGCTGTGGATTATTCATAAAACCGAAAAACATGTAAAGAAAAACTGAAATCAGTTGACAGAGCTACCCAAGATTTTATACGAAGGACAATTTATAGTTTATTTAAGGAGAACAGGGTTCCGACATTGGAAGTAATACAGCAAAAGGTGGCAGATTTTCCAGGATACACTTATACCAGTTTGGAAACATTGCGTCAAGTTTTGTCAGCATGTGGTTTTAAAAACAAAAAATTGAATAAACAGATGAAAATCACCGGATCGTCAAGGATAGTTCAATGGCGACAAGATTATTTGCGTCAGATAAAAGGCTACAGAAGTTCTAATAGACACATAATTTATCTAGATGAAACATGGTTTGACAGTCACGATGTAGTAAATTTCGGTTGGGTTAGAAGTAGTAAAAATTGCTGTTTGAATGGGCCATGTTCTAAAGGGAAACGCATAATAGTACACGCTGGAAGCAAAGACGTGCCTAATGCTTTATTATTATCTGCTAAACAAATTAAAAACTGTGCAGCTGATTATCATGAAGATATGACAGCAGAATTATTTGAAAAACGGTTTAATGAACAGCTTTTACCTTACATTCCACCACAGTCAGTAATACGTACGGAAAAATCGTTCTATTCAAAGTTAAAGAGCATAAAATTTTGCGTCGAAAAACCTCCCTAACGTTTAAATTGGACCGATTTATAAGGTCGCTACCGTCAGTCGAAAAAAGCCAATTTTTAGCAACTTTTGTGGAAACTGCAAGAAACTCACTTTTAAAGATTTGTGATGTAAAATTTTGCGTTCAGTGAGCATCGAAATTTTAAATTTGGATCAGTATATACGCATATACTTATCATTTCTCCATTTTCCTCTAAACGCTTATTTGACCAATATGCAGGGGTTCCATATTAAGAACAACTTTGCGCTGCCAATACGAACCTCACTCCTCTTAAAACCCTCCTCCCAACCCTAAATTAAAGTACTAACTCCCCCCTTTCTCTCAAACTCCCTTCCCAATCCTAAATTCCTAAGGTATTATGTTGATGTAATAAGAAGTAAGTACTTATTTACAAAAAAAATATTACTCCTTCATTATATTTAGAGTTACAAGATAAAAGAAGTAACTTCTCATTATATATTTGAGGAAAAATCGTGGGAAGACCATATAATCATTTGGAAAGAAGAGCAAATAAGTTGAAGTATAGTGTGAAGAACTATGTTAAAAAATACCTGATAGCAATGTTTATTTTATTTGACTCTCCTTCGTTTGGTTGGAACTGTGGAAGGTCCGGGCGTAGGTTCTTCAATGGACGATGATTGTCCAGGCTCAGGCTCTTTAGCACTCGGAGTGGCAGGCTGTGATGGCGGTTCTTAAACTGAAAGCAATGTCATTGAGTTTGTGTTTTGTAAAATAACGCATAAATTACCTTCTGAAGTCTCACCTGCCTCTGACAGTGGTGCAGCAAACGTTGAATCGTCTTCTTGCTCATCGAGGTCGGTTCTTTTGTCCACGTTGGTGCAGGAATCGGTACAGTTGATAGAGACTTGGTTGTAGAACAGACTTGCGCGCCTGCATCTACAATGCTCACCACAATCAGTGCGGCATTTGCATGATATTTTATGCATTAGTTTGTCAGGAGCCAAGAGTTTCAGGATGGTAAGTAGGATCAGACCATTTTTGATTAACTTCCAACCCCCCAGGTTCGGATCCAAATTGTTGTCGAGCTATTGATGCACTTGTAAATATACACGCAAGCTATGCTGGTAGGTTGCAGCATCGGTTCGAGGGATATGTGCAATGTTGCTGTAAATCTTTAAGGCAGATGTCACGTACTGCTATCGCAGCGCATTCAAGGAAGTTGTTAGATGGTTAGCCCCGTACAGGGCCACCAAAAATTTTTCTCCAGCAGCAGCAATTGCCGTTGGCTGGGCTAACGGATCCCAGAATTCCCAGAATTTTCCAACGGTCTCTTCAAGGTCTGGATAATTAGAGACAGTGTTCAAAAATTTAGTCTTGCCTTGGATATATAAATATGACGTCGAATCGCATCTACTCATCGCGTGCAGAAACATCATGTGCTTGGCAATATTTTGTTTCACTGCAGACTGTGATTGGTACAGCATCTGAGGCGCTTTCCCTTTTCCTGGCTTCAGCAGATAGACGTTTGGTGAAGTGTTGAGACCCATCACTATCGCCAGCAGATCTACATCTTCCCCCAAAATCGCAACAGTTTGATGAGTTGGGGCCAAGGATTCGACCGTCCGAACAATCAGTGAATCCGCATCCTCGTTTGCTTGTCTGCAGGCAAATTCCAGCTTTTTCACACTTTGCCATTAGCATGGTAATTAAGAAGCGACTTTTGTTTTTGGCATTACACATAAACTTTTCTTGAGACACCGTCGGAGAGTTTCTTGGTTGATCTCCTCAACCGCTCCATGGATTTGGGAGTTTATTGCAGTTTACATAAAAGTTTTCGAAACTCCTTCAGATTGGTTAAATAAGCGCTTAGAGGGAAAATGAAGAAATGATCAGTATATACGCATATACTGATAATTTCTTCATTTTAGATCGTTATTCCTACGAATGCCATATTTTTATCGCTGATTTTAGTAGACTAAGAACCGTATTCCGAACAATATTATATGGCGTATAAAAGTACAAGGAAAAAGGTATCAAAATGCACAAAATCTTAATTTTTTAATTGTTGTACTTACATCGCTCGTTCCCTGTAGTCTTCTTACATTATTGATAATAATTCTTAAATATTTAAATTTTTAGAGTTTTACTTTAACAATTTGCTTGTGGTGTACACAAATATTCTTTTCAAATACGTTCCTTTAAATTTTATCAGATTCAAACTTCTGCTTTATTTCCTCTCGAACTAAAATTTTCGGGACTTGTGGTATTGCCATCGAATAAAAAAGTTTCCTGCGGTTTTGTAGAATGTGGTGTTAGGGTCGAGAAAATTAAAAATCGTATCTCGTTGTGGTTTTCCAAATAAATTTCTATCGGAATGCAAGGTCATAAAATAGAAGGCCTAAAAGTTCACTCCAAAATGAGCCAATAAATATATATCTACAATATTTGGCGTGGTATTAAACTATTTACCTAGATCCAAGGATTGACCTAAATTTAAATAAAATAAGCTAGTGTAATTTAAATAAGATGTAGATTTTTTAAATTTATAAATCGATATTAATAATAAAAAAACAGACTTCTTTCCTTGTCCATGATAACCTAGAAATAATTTTTTTTTAATTTTAACGTTTTTAAATAAAGTATTTCTTATGTATTGACGAGTGTAACAAATTTTATCAGCTTTTGTCAAATAAATATATACTATAACCGTCTAGTTTAACAACTTGTTCAATCTTATTTATTTTCAAACTAATCATGTACAGGGGTAGATCGAGAAGTTTCCAGAATTATTTTTTTTTCTCATAATATTGAAAGTATGTTAACCAGCAATACCAACTCTTTGATAATTTTATGAGAGGTTTACATAGTCAGATCTGTAAGAGCAACTTGGGGAGGGATTAAATTCAAGGAATGTTTTGGAAATTTCTCCATCTATTCTTATAAATACGAGTATGTTCAAACATAGAGAGTATGGGTAATTTCATATAGTGTAGTTTAAAATTTTCAATTGATGAAAACAGATTTGGTGTCCAAAGGGTAAAGGAAATATATTTTCTTAATGATCTACAAAGTATTACTATCAAATTTCAATTTATAGTTAACCTTTTCGTTTATAAGCAAGCTCACAGTTCCAAAATATTATTGAAATCAAGTAGGTAGTTATTATCATGATGTCGTGTTCATTTTCAATGACAGAACTGTTATAGAGATATTCTCAGATAAACAAACGAAATAGGTAACAGGCATCGTTTAGGATAGTATTGGTTTGAAACAAGTATTATACAAACGTTTGACAATTTGATTCTCAAATGGCGCATCAAGTAATTTTTTTATCAGTATCCAAAGAATATTTTTAAATATTTTATAAAGAACGCATTTAAAGAAAAATGCAATTCAAACAGTAATTTTACGAAAAAGTATTTTTAATTCGGATGTAATAAACGACATTTTAAAAAAAATGGGTTTCAAATAATTAAATTGTTAATATTGTATATAGGTAGGTACATGCTAATTAATTTGTTATATTTGGAAAAAAATATGAGCAATAAATCTGTAGAAGCCTAGTGATTTATTGTTATCAAGCTTAATTACCAAGCTAATTACCTTAATTATTACCTATAATTAATTAGTAGTATTTTAATCCTATAGTTACATTGGTATCTCAACTTCTCTTGATACAGTAATTTTTTGTCGCTTAAATATTTTAGAAGAGATATTCTAAAGACCTTTTAAATTTGCTTAATATTTTGGCATACTTTCCTCTTAAGTTAGGCACTTACAGATTTCTTCTTTACAAATTAAATAGCTCCTGGAACAGTGTCGATGAAACGAGTTGAATTTCCCCGATTCACTATCTGTATTGGAAGTTATTGAATCAATAAATTTGTTAGACATTTTTATTTAGAAAGATTATGATATACTTTAATCATTTTGTCAATCTATGTGCAAAGTATATTGTAACGCTGGTTTTTGGCAAACTCAATATATTTGTCAACTCAAATTGTTACAATATACAACTATGAATATTAAATTACAACGTCTGTTATTAAACTGAATCAGTGACGTCAAGATCATGGACATATATAGCTCCTTAGAATCTTCTCTATCCTTCCAGATCTTTCTTAATACGAAATAACAATTCTAGACTGTTTTCTCTCATCTTCTTTTATTTGTACTTTTACTTATGACAACCGCAAGCACACTGGGTGACATTGTACTTCTTTAACTCGTACGTTTCCTATAACAGCCGCAGGCTACTGCAGAGTGCAGGGTAAGATTGTTCCCTTCTTTCTAATTATTTTTACCGAAGAACTTGATTACTAGGACCTGGTTTTCAATGTGAACTACCTTGGGTTTACCTCCCACTCACAACTGAATGCAGGATGGTGTAGGGACCTTTCCATTTACATTGCAGATTCTTTTTCCACGCTTGTGACTCTATAGCTATGCTGGTTTGCATTTCTTAAAATATGTCCCTGCAGCATGCATGTCGATTCTAGGTTTTCCATCAAACGTTCCTGAGCCAATTCGTAGGCCTTCTCTAATATTTTTCTTAAAATTCTGTATGTACGTGGGAGGAGTACAGCCCTCTTTTTCACCAGGAGACTGCCTTCACAAGAAAATCATCTCTCTTCGTAATCATCATAGATGGAGTATAACTGTCGATTCATGTTAAGAACTTTGATAGGCTAGCAGAAATAGAGGAATTAGTGTCTCAGTCCTTTTGGTTTTTAGAGACAAACATTAAAAGATACTGGCGTATGGTTTTATGGTGTCTTTCTATTATTTTGTCGGAATATCAGTGAAGAGGCACAATGCGTGTTTTCCTGAATCAATTCTTGCCATAATTCGGTTTTAAAATTTCGTCCTTGGTAAGAGTGTAATTCCAGAGGGACTCCATGTCTTGCTATGTCATTTATCATCAATGCTTCTGTTACTGCCATCGCTTACTTAATTCGAATGTGCGCTATTTCGGCCACTTTAAAAAATAGTCCATAACAACCATAAAGTATTTTTGTACCCTCTCTATTAAGAGAAGTTGTCCATATCTATGGTGATTCATTCGAAAGACTCTCCGAAAGGTACTATGCCATTTTAGATCGGCTTCTCGATTTAGGTCATTTTCTGTCATTGCATAAAACAAATTTGTAACACTAACCTTCTACATTTCGTTAACAGTTGACCCATTAAAATATTTATCGAACTCGTGCCAGTGCCCTTTTAGTTCCAAAATGTCCTCCTAAACGGCTGCTAGGAAGCTTTTCCAATACACTTCTAAAATCTCATTTTGGCAGTACCACTTGGCGGACTATATGAGCTTCAGCAAGATTCTCCCACTTCCGGTGCAATAGGCCATCGTGAAGATATTGGAAATTCCAGTATTCTTTAATAATTCCACTATATCTGTCTATCTCTTACTATTTTTGAGCCATTCTCGGATAACCTTTAAGTAATTTGTCTCTCTTTTAAGTCTTTTTCAGGCTTTTAAGGGTGATTTCGTCATCGTTGCCTTCCGACTTGATAGTGTTTGCCTAAAGACTAACTTCTTCAACCGGCTCCTCTCGTTCTTCGAGCCTTTTACAGTACCGGCATTATCGTTTTAAGCAAGGTCACCTGTGGAGGGTGGGTTACCCCACGGCACTTAGGCCTCATTAGGCCCATTGTGCATCCTCCTGAGAATATAGGCACCTCCTAACTCGTGAGCCAGCCTACAGATTTAATGTAGTTGACAACGTCGCCAAGAGGTGCTTCTCTTATATCGGCCGGTGTTAGCCGATACTCGCTGAACACAAATCTAATAAATGAGAGCGTCGAGCAATCATAAAGGATATGCTCGATGGTATCATCTTCTTGTTCGCACCCTCTGCAGAGTGCGGATTCTGACAGCCCCATAATATGGAGATGCTTTCGTACTTGGCAATGACCAGTTAGAATGCCTGTGACTAGGCGCAGATTCTGTCTAGCCATAATCAAGCATTTGTTTGCTGTAGTGTTGTCAGGATAACAAGGTCGCCTGGAAAGAATGTCTGCGTTGCTATGGAGACGGCCTCTTCGGTGCACTACTTCCTGATTACTGCTAGAAATCCAGCTAGGCGTTGGTGACCGGCTTCTTTGAGAGGTACGAGTATATCTATTGTAATTATTTCTTGTTGAATTTTGTGACGAGCCTCGGCAAGGATACACCTTCCGAAGCCTGGCCGTATTTCCCAATTCCCAATTTATAGAACGAGCCCTGCTTCTACAGGTTCATTGAAGGTGTTTGATTCTTCCGCAATTGAAGCATCTTGTGTCTACAAGATGCTTCAATGAATACCTCTATGCCGATTTATTCTCGGAAATCTTTGAGCGTCTGTGGATAGGCCTGATAAAGCAATCTAGGCGCAGATTCTGTCTAGCCATAGTCAAGTATTTGTTTGCTGCAGTGTTGTCAGGATAACAAGGTCGCCTGGAAAGAATGTCTGCGTTGCTATGGAGACGGCCTCTTCGGTGCACTACTTCCTAATTACTGCTAGAAATCCAGCTAGGCGTTGGTGACCGGCTTCTTTGAGAGGTACGAGTATATCTATTGTAATTATTTCTTGTTGAATTTTGTGACGAGCCTCGGCAAGGATACACCTTCCGAAGCCTGGCCGTATTTCCCGATTCCCAATTTATAGAACGAGCCCTGCTTCTACAGGTTCATTGAAGGTGTTTGATTCTTCCGCAATTGAAGCATCTTGTGACTACAAGATGCTTTAATGAATACCTGTATGCCGATTTATTCTCGGAAATCTTTGAGCCTCTGTGAATAGGCCTGATGAAGCTGGCTTTGGAATACCTGTTTTAAATGCTGCTGATCATATATTGACTTCAAAGCTTGGACGAAAGACAAATAACTGAGTTTTACTTGGGAAAGTAACTGTAAAACGGTTGCTGCCTGTCCTTGCAGCGACACTATCAACCATCTCTTTCTCGGCCCATCCATTGACTCTAGCTGCAGCTTCAAATTGGAGACGATACGTTTCCCATGTTGTCTGACCATCAAACGTGGGTGGCTTAATGGTCTTGCCAGTATGGTTTTGTAAAACTGGTGTTTGACTGTTGCTTAATTCGGTTATAGATGAAGATGAGGTAGTATTTTCAGCTTCAATGTTGGTTTCTAAAGCTTGGCTACGAATTCTATTTTCTCACTTAACCATTTCAATTCTAATTTGCCTTTCCATCTCTATTCAAGCCTGTTCTTGTTCAAAATTAGCTTTTAAATTATCTTGCTGTTGTTTCAAAATATCTTTTAAATTTTCTTATTGTAGTTAAATTCTCTTTTTGTTGCTCTTAATTAATTTTTAAATTCTCTAAATTTGATTTAAGATTCTCTTGCTGCTGTTCTAAATTTATTTTTAAATTCTCTTGTTGTTGTGCCAAGAGATCTACTATACTGTTAAGCTCTCCTGTTTCTTGTTTAAGGTTTTTTAGAATTTGTAGCACATCATTCATACTTTTCACCTCTGCTTATCTACGTCTCTCCACCTTCTTTGTTTCCTCGTCTTTTCTGCGCCTTTTCTTTTCCACTTCTCGCCATTCCCTTTCCTCTCCTTACTTATTCGTGCGCCGTTCCTTTTACACTTCTTCTTTTTTCCTTTCCTTTTCTTTTTTGTTCTTGCTTGCTGCGCCTTTCCTTCTCTTCTCACCTTTCCTTTATTCGTGCGCCGTTCCTTTTACACTTCTTCTTTTTTCCTTTCCTTTCCTTTTCTTTTTTGTTCTTACTTGCTGCGCCTTTCTTTTTCTTTTTTGTTCTTACTTGCTGCGCCTTTCCTTCTCCTCTCACCTTTCCTTTTTCTCTCTTCAAAAATCATTGTGGGGAACACCCATGCTTGTTTTGTACACAGTGGATCTAGTATTTACCATGAACCAAATGGATCTCAACGCTGCCACCAAATGTTACACCGGTTTTTGGTAAACTTAATTTATTTGCAAACTCAAACTTTAGAATATACGATTATGAATATTAACGTACAACGTCTATTAATAAACTAAAACTGTGACATCAAGATCAACGATTTACATAGCTTCCTGGAACCTTTTTGAAACTTCCAGATGTTTCTTGATAAGAAATGACATTTCTAGATATGTCTGGAACTGCAGCATAGCACATACTTTGATTTTCTTTTACTATACGGAGAATGGTCGCACTGCGCAGCTTTCTGCGTGCCTTTTAAAAGGAGATAGAAAATTCCGTCATTTTGAACCCTTATTACGTGTTGCCTACATCTTGGCGCAATATTTTTAATAGATGCGTTTTAATCATCCGCTTCTGCTTCGGAATTGTCGGTTTTCTTGTTTTAATCTGACAGGTTAAAACTACTAAACCGACAATTCCGGAAGCAGAAGCAGATGATTAAAACGCACCTTATATTTTGCTTGCTGCTGTCAGTGTCAGTGAATATTATTTTTGAAGTCATAGTTTATTGCTAAAGAATCAGTGAGCTCACTCGGACCAGTTGAAAGTTCCAAAATAACATCCACTCCAGGGATAGAAATTCAGGATACGCAGAAGACTGCTGTTTTATTATAGGCGGTTGTCATATATTGTATTATTTGAGTTGCATAGTGTATAAACTGAAACATTGAGATCAAAAGTGCCGACGCAGAGTGAGCGATCTGATTCTTTAGCTGTAAACTGTGTCACAGAGTTCAAAATGGCCGCGCCCTATGTTGGGCGTGTCGGACCTCTCTCTTGCCTCGTATAGTAATCAAAGTATGTGCAACATAGTGTGGGGTGATGGGTGACATTGTACTGCTTCTTTTATACGTACGTTTACTATAACAGCCAAAGGCTACTGCAGGTTACAATGTTTTAATTATTGTAAATAACTATTTGAGAGATGGTGACTTGTTTGAAACATAAATATCTTCTAGATTCTGTTTTTTGCTACACACAGTTGAAAATTGATTAGTCTTTAGTGACGTCATACCCTTCTTTAGCACTGTAGTAGTTTAGGAACCTTGACCGCTACTTATCTAAATTTCATTTGTTTATTTGAGGAGATATCATACCGAAATTAATTTGTTTTGGTTCATTCAACTAAGAAAAAAATGTTGTGGACACAGGTTATTTTAATGATTTTAACCCTCATGCAGTAAAAATATTAGAATTGGGAATAGTATCATTCTTTGACTGAGAAACAACCCATAAAATGTACAAAGCATACGCTGTATATAATTTTTGGGTAGAGCTCACGATTTGCACGGTAATATTACGGTTTTCGCGCGTTTTGGAACAAAACTATTATGATTTCGCTTCTTTTGAACAATGGGGCATGTTCAAAAATTTTGAAATTTTTTTTATGAATAGTAGAGTAGAGAAACTACATTTTTTTATTTTTTTTTTATCTATTCATTTGCCGGAGTTATGAATTTTTTAAAAATTTATGACGTCACCGGGAATAGACCAATAGGAGCTAGCGCACAACGTTGCCGGCTAGAAGGTTTACGAGAAGTGATGTACGTTCGTTTGTGTACTCCTTCTTACTTTTAGACTTCTAAAACATCGTTAAACAAATATCTTTTAAATATATAATATCAAATGTTTTTTGAAAGTATTATTTCTGTTTAAACTTTTACCATATTTAAAGTTTCATTGTTTTAAAAGACACTTAATAATTCAGAAAATGGCAAAATGGCAGCACTGTGTATGGCATCTGTCATCATAGTGTCTCGATCAAGAATTTATTTGGAATTTGAGTGTTTAATTTTGTACTTTTTATAAATATTATGACTACGAAAAAGTGTTTTGTTCCAGAATGTGATAATGATTCACATTCATCTTCAAAAATATTTATTAGTGTTCCTAGAAATTTGGAAAGAAGAAAATCAACCTTCTACTAGCGATGTTTCTCGTGAACTTTTTAATAAAAATACACTGGATTATCAAGATGTAGCAGCAATTTCTGCTAATTGTCCCCTTCAGGAAATTGAAAATGAGGCTACTATAAATTCTTAGATGTATAACCTAAAAACCCTTCTGGAAGAAAATGCAGAATCTCCTGAAAGTTTTGAAGATACCGAATTTATTCATCATTTTGTGGAAGAACTAGTGATAAAGAAATAATAGAAAAATGTGGGTATTTAAACAAACTGGTTCCTGGATCCCATATAATGGCAGATAGGGGTTTCAGAATATTCAGCTACTTGAAAACATGGGATGCACTTTAGTAAAGCCACACCTAGTGGCTTTACAATTAAGTAAAAGAATAGCATCTCTAAGAATACATGTGGAAAGAGTTATAAGAAGGGTTAGTTAATTTAACATGTTAAAACCACATTCGTGTGTGAATTTTAAGCAAGTACATTTACTTAGTAATATCTGCATAATTGCTTGTTAACTTACAAGAACCTATTTTGTAAGAGTAAATATTAATTTAATAAATTTTTTTTGTTTGTTTTTTAATTTAATTTACCTAATTATCACATTTCAGGGATTATAATGAGTTTTTAAACAGCCAATGTAATTTTTTATAAAATTTTAACTTTTCGAACAAATCAAAGAGGAATGAGTACCTGTATATGCATAGATTTTTTTGGGACTAAAACTACCAAAACAAAGGCACCAATTTACAGCAGTTTAAAATGAAACATTTTGACAAAACCGCCTATGTCACAGTGATAAATATTAAAAACAACCAAGTTCAGTTGAATGTGGTAGTCTATATATTCCAATAAATCGGGTAACTACATGTGGTATCACTGCTGATAAATTTAAAAATATCACAATTCTTGCCACCTTTTTCAAAAAACCAGAAAGTGTGCCTTCTTATCAATCCTTTATGAAAATGACAACAGTGATAAATGTGAAAAAAAAAATTTAATGTTGCTATTCGTTATTACGATAGTAAAACATGTTTGCAGTTCCGTTTATTTTTTATGAAAATCTAAGTAAAAACAACCAATGTCAAAGGGTTATAATTTTTTTTCTGTCGAACCAAATATATCACAAAATTTAAAAATTGATCATAGGTCAAGCTAAAGTAATACCTTTATTGATAATAGCATTAAAAAAGGAGAAAGAATAATATTGACTTAAGTTATTATTATTAACATTGGTGATTTTTAATAAAAACTCTTCAATTATTGTTTACAAACAAAAATATAAAAATCTGTGAAAATTTTATTTATTAACCATTTAATAAAAAATGAGAAAAATGAAGTAAAAAACAATTTATTTACAAATAAAAAATATATATACGAATCCTAAGAATATAAAAGTACTGATTTATTTTCCTGTAGTGGATGAAGAGGTTTCTTTAACAATCTAGCCAAGTGTACATCAATATTTACGCATTTTGATAAATTAGAGCCTTTCCAATAACACTGAGTAGATGTTACAGATGGTTCCTCACTTCTTCTATGAAGCCACATATTTACAACCAACTGAAAAAAATAAAAGGGTTAGATATGCAGTTACAAAATAACTATATAACCAGCTACAAAATGCCTTTATTTTATGTAACAAGACGAGCAGAGCTTTACTAGCTCTGAACGAATCCAGTAAAGAACCTCGGATTTTCAAAACTTAAAAAAAAACACTCACCACATTTTCACATTTTTGAAATATTATAGAGCTTTTCGAAAAAAACTGTCATTTTTAAAAATACAATTTTTTGTTTAAACAGCTATGTCTTATTTTAGGCTATTGAGTATTATAAAATAAAAAATTACGGGTTGCTTTGTTAGCTTCAAACGAATCCAGCAGAGCACCCCAGTTTTTTTTTAAACCACACCACGTTTTTTAGCTCCTACAATATTATAAAATATTCGAAATTTGGCATTTTAAAAAAAATTCGCAATTCCTTGCTGACTTCAAAGTTTTTTTCTGAAAACAAATGTACTTACCACATTTTTAGGATTTTAAAACAGCCTAAACATGTGTCATAAGTAGTTGTTTTTATATATAAAAAAAAAAAAACAAATTAAAAAACTGAAGTGTCCTGCTGACTTTGTTCCAACAAAGCACCCTGTATTATTTAAAAATAGCAATTTTTTTAGTAAAGTTTTACAATATTTCAAAAATATTCTAAAAATGGGGTGTGGTTTTTAGAAAAAAGCTTTAAAAAACCGAATTGCTCTGCTGGATTCTTTCGAAGGTTAGCAAGCACCATGTATTTTTAAAAATATAATTTCGAGTGCATAAATATATGGTGTTGCTGTTTTTAAAGAAAAAACTTTATAAAACAGAGGTGCTTTGCTGACTTCGTTCGAAGCTATAGAGCATTTTAAGTTTTGCAAAAAAACGAGGAGCATAAAATTTTTGAAAAGGGTATAAAAATAGCCTAAAAACATGGCATATTTTTTAACTCAAAATTTCATAGGTGCTCTGCAGCATTCTTTGGTATCATAATTATTACTAGGTTCACTAACAAAATCTGTTTCTAGATTATTTTAACACTTGCTGCGATTACAAAAAATGTCAATATGTCAAAATTAGAAAAAAAATATTTATAGGAATAAAGGGCCTTATACACTGTTTATTATATGTAATATAAAAACAAAAAAGCATAATAAATATTACAAACCTTGACATGCAGCATATCCTAAGTATATTGTGCACTAAAAATTTCATTTTTGTTAATTACAACAACCTCATCAGAAGGTTTTTGCCGTACTTTATGTTTAGGTGTAATTTGTCTCCTTCTCTCTTATGGAAAAAGAAATTATCCCCATATTCTTGCTTGGCAGATCTAAAAATAAAACCGGAGATAAATATGTTTTACTTGCTCCATATAAACTGTAACTGCCTACTATTAAAACAAAGTCTTACCTTTCTGAATTTTGTAAACTGAGTATTGTTAAAAAATGCAGTAATCATCTCGGTAATCATATTTTCGTTTACAATGGGTAAAACACTTGATTCAACTTTTATAAATCCAGTTGATTTTCATATTAATAATAAAATTAAACCAAAACAAAAAACTAAGGTTAGGTGGTGTCAATTTTAATGTCACTTAGATGTGCGTTCACTTCGACATTCTGTTTGTCGGTTTGTTCGTTGGCTTGGTTTTGTATAACAAAAAAAACTTCGACACAAGATGATTGGTCTATTCCCGATGACGTATAATTTCAAATTTTAAATTTCAATTGGGCTTAATTTAAAAACTTTTGGCTTTTTTAACGAACTGACTATTTAGAATAACTTGTATAGCGACTATTACAATATAATTTATAAAACAGCATATCTCACATGTGAACATGGCCCATTCAAAATATACATCGAATGAAATATTGAAAAACAAAATATTTATAAGATGTTAACAAACCGACCTGAAAATATATACTATTGAAAATAACTGATTCGAACTTTTATTGTGATTGACTAGAAAATACTTAGACTCAGTATACATCAATTTGGTATATTTGGTATATTATACCGATATACTATATTAACAAACTATTCCAGGATACAATTTCAAGTATTTTAATTTCATGAATTATATGCGTTCCACTACAACTACATAATTCATTATATCAGAATAGTCACATCACAATTTATCTGCAAGGTAATTTATTGCTGTTACACATAAAAGTGAAATGTTAAAGTAATGGTGAAAAAAAAATTCAAATACATTGCTAACTTTTTTGATTGTTGTTATGGGTAACAAATAAATCAGGCGAATGGTAAAATTATAGATTTTCAAACCAAAACCAATAATTTCTGTTTTGTTTTTTAATCTCTTTAGGTACATAATGTTTCAATGAAAATTCGATATTATACTTAACCAATAATAATTTTTTTGTTACCAAATCCAAACATTAACTAATTATGTTGCATATTAAAGTAAATATTAATAATAATTGAAATATAATAATTTTAAACTACACAGAATGTTTACTCTGTCTATTCGATCACATATTCTGAATAATTCTGTGAAAATTGGAAGAGCTGAATGTTTATGATAATTTTAGTGTTGTTATATATATGTACAAATCAATAAATAACTTTATCTGTGATTTAATTAAAAGTTTTTTCAAAATAATGGTTTTTATTTATCAGAAATTTATTAGATAATACTATGAAGACTAGAGATAAGGAGGCGAATCGGCATACTCAACGGTTCCAAAAAAAACGCATGCTAATTGAGCTTCTATAATTAACCGCAATGGCGCTGATACAGCATACGGTGTTCAAAATATACGGCTTCTTATGGGAAATATACATAATTTTGACAAAATAATAAAAATAATCTTGTTTATAAGGTAAGCTGGGATGTTTCGAATAGTTACATTTCATAGGTATCTTAAAAATATTATAACTATCTATAAATGTATTTATAGCAGTATATTTATTCAATGTGTCTCTGTTTTGTTTTTAGAATATATTTTTTAAAATGATGTCAACGACCTGCTTTTACTTCCAAAATGGCTTCTTTTAAGGTATTTTCATTATAGGTAGGGCCGTTGGTCTTTTTAATATAGTTCCTAACCCTGACTCCTAAAACGAAGAAGATACTATTGGAGCAGCTTTACAATTTATCAATTTTTTTAGGGATAAATGTAACATGAGCTGTTGCAATTGCCCCTATATAACATGTTACATTAGCCCCGAATCACATTTTTTTAGGGGCAATTGTACCATCAACAATAATCATTACTAAAACAAAAATACTGCTAAACACATTTTTACACAATAAACATACTACCTAAAGTGTAATTCTAAGATCAAACTTATCTGTCTAATATTTACTCAGTCCTAGAAATAGGCTATGGCTTTTATTAACTCGAAGAGAAAACTGCGGCGTAAAAATCACTATGACTTTGATCGTTTTTAACGATAGACTAACAAGTCGCAGCAAAGAGTGGTCAGTCTAGAATAGAAGCAGCATACTCCCTCACAACAAAACATGCTCATGGCGCCCTCTCAAACACATCCCCATTATTACATTTACCCCAGCTTACCCTAACTAAATAAAGTACAGAACATACTGTTATATTTATTTCTAAATAAGACTTGTTTTAATTGATAAATTATTTAATTTTATATATATGTTATATCTTGAATAACACTATTAGTTTTTTAAAAAAAAATATTTTATTACTTAAAAGATATAATGTGTTTGTAGTAGGTGAGTTGTTATAACTAACTGACTTTTAATGTGTCACCCCTATTTAAAACATAGGTAAAACAAAAGAAATATCTAAAAGGTGTAATGTGACAAAAGTGTTGCATTTACAAGAAAATGCAACTTGGCTGAATACAATCCTAGAGGTCAATGATAACCATTCTAGGAATTGCAACTAAGCATTATTTAACTCTAGAGAGAATGTACTATTAAATAATATATAGAGTGAATTTTTTATATAACAACTACCCTTTACAAAAAAAAATTGATGTTATACAGCAATTTTTGAAAGAATAAAAAATATAAAAATAAAATAAGGTTAGTATTTAAATAAGACAAAGACTATAGAAAATAAGAAGTAAAATAATAAAATTAAAAGATTTTTAACGTAATCAAAAAAGTTCTATATTCTGTGTTTCGTCTATTTTAACGGTGTCCTCTTCAGATAAATTGGGTCTTTTCTTCGGAGGGTCCTTTTGTGGTGTTGGTGTTGTTGGTTTTCGATATTTCCAAAACTGGTAAAGCAGGTATAGGGCTGCCAGTCCTATGATGAAACAAATGGTACAGTACGTGAACCAAGAAATGTTTTTCTCCACGAAGGGTTTATTGATGAGGTCGTCAATTTCTTTTGAGTACTGGTCCAATTGATTTTTGGTGACTGCTAAATCGTCTACGTTAAGATTTGCCAATTGTAGTGGTTTTAAATTGGGAATTGGCAGATTTGGAATATCATCACAACATTCAAAGTCTATTGACACGGGTTCGGGATCGTACACGATATTAGAAAGTTTTTTTGAACCGGTCTGCACTTTTGTTACCCCGATAAAAGCGAAACAACCTGATTGCAAGGTAAATATTGAGTTCTTAAGAATTGAGATTGTCTTTAGATTGGAATTTTCACAGTTTATTGTTACTTTCACTGGTTCGGCAATTAACACTAACCACGTATTTTCCTTAAGTTTTTGAACATTGTAGCCTTGTCCGTAAAACACAGTGTTTTTACAATTTTCCGGTAATGATTTATAGTTCCGAAATAGTCGTGCCTCGCATATGGCGTTGTCATCTATTGGGAACGAGTATAGATCACTGCACAGTTTTTTAAATGGTCCTAAAGGTTTGCACTGGTGCAGATTCTTGACGGGGATGTACGTTAAGGCATCATCGTCTCTCGCTAAATATCTTTGTGAAACACTCAAAATATGATGAAGGCCTATTCTATTATTATAAATCGGAATGGGATATAAATGGAAGAGAGTAAAAATATGTTGCTCTATTAAGGGTATTTTGAGAACGAAAACGAGGTCTGTATTGGTTTGATAAGCTTCTATTTTAATTATTTCTAAATATTGAGCTAATTTTGAATGAGTAATAGGCAATGGTAAATTATTGTGTTCTAAGTTTTGAGAAATTATTTTTAAGGATGAAATTAATTCTTCAGGTTCAATTATTGTAGTATGCAGAATTTTTAAACGTGCAAATGTTACTGAATTCACTATGTCAGTTATTATATTTTCAGGAAACGCATAGCTATCAAAAAGTTTTTCGCAAATTTCAAAGAATTTCAATTTCGATTCGAGATAATTAATTTCGTTTGCTGATTGGTAGACAGCCTTTCGTATATTTACAATATCCTTATTTAAAATATTTTCGTTTAATTTAATTTGACTTATACTAGAATTAAAACTTTTAATTACTGATTGAGTAACGGAAATTTGTTTTTTCAATAAATTTTCGATTTTGTTTTGATCGTTTTTAATTTCATTAATGCAATTAGAATAGTACTCTCCATCAGAGGCGTCAAGATTACCAGTTATTGACTTAAAAATAGTGCCAATACCATTTATTAAACCACGCTTTTGACGTTTAATATCGAATGTTATTTGACTGAATTTGTCTTTAATAGATTTTGAAACTTGAAGTAATAGTGAAAGTTGATTTTTAATTTCCAAATGAAAGTTAGTTACAGGGTGGTCACCGCGAGGTCGAATAGAATTTTTTAGTAATTCTAAAATTTTAATATTTGACTCAAATATATTTTTAAGATCCGAAATGTTTTTATGTACCAATAGTGTCCAATCGTCGTTAGTAACAATTAATCTTGTTTCGTCATGGTAGTAGACTCCTACAGTATTATTTATAGGGTTGATCGTGAATTGGGAAACTGCTGTTCCGATCAGCAGTAGAATCCTGAAAAAAGATTAATTTTCAAAGTAGGGTTTTAATAAATCAAAGTTAAATCTTGATTTTTGTTTCGTTTTCAAATTTAATACGGTCGCGGAATTATTTTTATGGATTTCTAAAATTTCGAAAGGTCCATTAAATTTGTTTTGTAGTTTATTCTTAATCTGTGTTTCTTTCACATACACTTTATCTCCGTTTTTGTAGTCTGGAATTTTACTGGAGACATGTTTATCAAAACGGATTTTTGCATTTTCTTTTTTTTTCAAGAGTTTTAGCCCGAGCTAATTTATAGTAGTACGAAATGCGATTATTTAATTCTCGAATATATTTAGTGATTAGTTCTTGTTCGTTATATAATTTTTCGGGTGGTCTACTAGAAGTATGGCCAAATATTAATTCGTATGGGGTAAAACCATGCGTTTTATTTGTAGAATTATTATAACTAATTACGGCAAATGGTAATATATTGAATGGATGTTCTGTAGGGTTTTCTGCCACATGTACCCTTATCATTCACAAGTAAAGTTGCGTGAAATCGTTCAACAGACCCATTTGACTGTGGATGACTTACGCTTGAATGCGTTATTTTTATATCAAATAACTTGCAACGGCCTCTAAGTAAAGAGTTATCAAATTCCCTACCCGAATCGCAATGAATTCTTAGGGGTGTTCCAAAGTATTGAAAATAAACTAATAGGGTATTTACAACAGATTTAGCTGATTTATCCGGAATAGGATAAACTTGTGAAAATTTTGTTAGTTCGTCTCGAATTGTAAGGGCATAGTTTTTTGTTGGTACTTCTAAAGGGTCTATATTTATGCGTTCGAAAGGCGTTTTAGGTGTTTCAGTAATTACGAGTGGATTGTCGTTATTTTTTCGATTAACCTTGGACTGTTGGCATATTGTACATGATTTAATATATTTTTCGACATCTTTCGCAAGACCTGGCCAGTTGTATTTTTGTCTAATACGTCGCACGGTTTCGTTTATGCCGCGATGTAAATGGTTTTTTCCATTATGAAATTGATCTAAAATAATTGGTATTTGATTTTCATCTGGGGTTTGTACGATATTTTGACAGATTTTTAGTTTTATATCGAATTCTGACAAAATAAATGACATCATCTCTAAAGAAGGAAGTTCGGGATTATTTTCAACCGCGTATACTTCAGAGGGTTTAAAATTATTTTTATATCGGTACAGAGCCGTAAACAAGTGAATGTTTAAATCGCCTGGATCGAAAGGGAGTGGGATAATTAAATATTTTCGATGTCTTACAGTTTTGCTGCCAAAGACATTTACTTTGCAGGGCGAAAAGTCTGCATTTTCTTCGAAAATATCTTCGATGATTTTATTATGCAGATCTTCGATGCACTTTTCTCTAAAGAAGGTTAAAATATTTTTGTTTTCTTTATCTAATAGTTGTTTATTTGAGAATTCTATTTTTGAGTAGTCTGTAAGTGATTTTGTCTTATATAAGGTAACAAATGTGTCAAACTCTCTCTGCGCTTCGCTTAAAATTTTATTTTCGTTTTCAACTGTGTCTTTGTCATCATCTTCGTCTGTACTGTCATTTTGTGTCGATGTACCGGGTCTATTTTTTGTTTGCAGTACCGAGTATGAGGAATTGTCGTTTAGTTTTGAATTAAAAAGTTCATAGTCTTGGAAATGATTTAATTTGATTCTTGACAGAGCATCGGCGTTTCTATTTGATTTGCCTGGTTTAAACTCTATTTTATAGTCGTATTTCTCTAACTTGAGGCGCCATCGGGCAAGCCGACTACCGGGATTTTTAATAGAAAAGAGCCACGTGAGGGGTCTATGGTCAGTTTGTAAAATGAATTTTCTTCCGTACAGGTAACATCGAAAATGTTTAACTGACCAAACTATAGCTAGTAGTTCGCGTTCAATTGTTGAATATTTTGTTTCAGCGGTACATAAAGTACGCGAAGCATATGCTATGGGCATATCTTTACCTATTGGCCCTTGCGAGAGAACTGCTCCAATTACAAATGAACTGGCATCAGTAGTGAGAATAAACGGTTCATTGAAATTAGGGTATATTAAGATTGGCGATGTGATTAATAGCTTTTTTAATTCGTTAAAAGAGTTAACACACTCAGTATCAAAATTAAAAGGAATATCTTTTTCTAATAGTTTTGTCAAAGGTTTAGAAATTTTGGCAAAATTAGAGATAAACCTTCTGTAATAACCTGCCAGCCCTAGAAAGGATTTTATTTCTTTCTGATTTGTAGGTTGCGGAAAATTTTGAATACATTCAACTTTTTCCGGGTTAGGTTTTACGCCATCTGGAGTTATTAAGTGCCCCAAATATGCTACTTCTTTTCTAAGGAATTCGCACTTTTCGGGCTGTATTTTTAAATTAGCATTTTTTAAACGTTTGAAAACTTCTGTTAATCGGGTAATATGATCATGAATAGTAGGAGAGTATATAATAATGTCGTCCATATAGACAAGACATCTTTCATTTTGGATACCAACTAATATATTGTCCATAACCCTTCGGAAGGTTGAAGGAGCATTTTTTAGTCCGAAAGGCATCCTAGTAAATTCAAAATGTCCGTTTTCTACAGTGAAAGCGGTCTTTTGAATGTCTTTAGGCTCTATTTCAATTTGATGAAATCCAGATACAAGATCTAGAGTAGAAAAATATTGACATTTTCCCAACTGATCTAAAAGGTCGGATATATTTGGTAGCGGATATTTATCATCGACTGTTACCTCATTAAGTTTTCGATAGTCAACTACTATGCGCCATTTTTGTTTACCCGACGCATCCAGTTTCTTTGGGACTACCCAAACCGGTGAGGACCAGGGCGAATTAGAGGGTCTAACGATGCCTTGGTCAAGCATTTTATTGATCTGAGTTTTGACTTCTTGTTTGTGTATATGTGGGTATCTATAAGACTTTGTATGTATTGGTTTAGTTTCGTTTGTGTCAATAGAATGTTTAATTTCACTTGTAAATGACAGTTGATCGCCTTCTAAATAAAATATATCAGAAAAATCAAGGAAGAGTTGGGTGATTAAATCCTTTTCCTCCTCATTGAGGTGATCTAATCGTAATTGATTTTTTATTTCGTAATTCCGATCATTACATTTTTTAATTTCTTCAGTATTGCAATTATTTAGAGTATTAAATTCTAATAATTCTAATTTTAAATCCGGAAAGTTAACAGTTTTTTGAATTGCATTTATATTAAGAACTGAAGTGATAAATTCACCGTTTTCATCTATTTTTACTATCGCGTTTTGTAATTTGACCTTCTCGGTTTCTTGCCCTAACAATATAGCTTCCGTATTTCTCAGGTTACATTTTAATTTAAACATCTGTTCTACACGGGGACCTATAGTAATTTTATTATCGTTTGTTTTTAAATGTTCATGTTTATTTTTGCAAGTGTCTGTTTGATCGCTTTCAGTTTTAAATAATGGCAATGTTTTAAAATTAGTTATGAGTTCTCTGTTTTTTATATCTACAATGCATTTATAATGATCCAGAAAATCTGATCCTAGTAACCCGTCAAATTCGATATCTAAATCGCAGATGTATACTTTGTGTGGATCATTTTTCGTGAAAGGAATAAGTACAGATTCGTTCATTATTATTTTTTGATCTGTTATGCCTTGGATAATAACATTTTCGCGATATCTATTTTTATAGTTAAAACAAGTATGTGGTTTAAATACGGATATACCTGCTCCGGTGTCAATCAATATTTTAAAAGTATTTGTTGCATCTTTTATGTGAAACATATTTTTTGAATTAACTGTAAAAGCGGGACTTATAGGAATATCTGTTCCGGAAAGTTCAAGTTCGGATTGAAATCGTCCAAATTCTAAATTTGAAATTGTGTTTCCAGATTCGAAAATGTTGCTTGATTCTGATTCGGGATAGGTGGGTCCGTTTTGATTGGTCCGTTTTGGTTTTGATTATCTCCGTAATTGTATTCGTTCAAGAAAAGGGGGTTATATTCGTCAGAATTTTCACAATAACTATTATCGACGTAAGAATTTGTAAATTCTGTGCCATTTGTGAATTCGTTCAAATTTAAAATATTATCAGTGTAAAAATCTTCAATCTGGTCGTGATTATTAGCGGTATAATAATCATCCAGTGGTTCTAAACTATTAGCAGTATAATAGTTATTAAACGTTCCTTCATTATTAGCAGTATATTCGTTATAGAAAAAATCATCTACATATTCTTGAGGTTGATCGGAATTGATATGAAAGGTTCTTTGATTGTTTTGATTGAAATTTGGGTTAAATTGTGTATTAAAGGTTCTTTGATTAGTTTGATTGAAATTCGGGTTTGATTGTGTACCAGACGGTCTACTATAATTTACATTAGGATTAGGCTTAATAACTGATTCACGATTTTGAATTGGAGGTCCTTGTCCTCGTTGTACATTATACGAATTATTTTGGATAGGTTGAGTTTGGTTTAAGCCAGAAGAGCTCGTGTAATTCCCTGCAGAATTGTTTCTAAAATTTTGAGCTTGTCTTTGTCTAGTAAGGCATTCATTGATTGTATGACCAATACGTTTACAAAATGAACACTGTTTGACAGGAAAAGTTGGTTTGCGTGAATTAACATTAGAACTAGAAGCTTGATTGGCATTATTTTTTGGGGTTTTTTGAAATTCGAAATAACTGAAGTTCGCGTTTTATTCTAGTTGCGGCTGAAATTATATTTGAAGGGTTACTTGCCCTGACAATATGTCCTATTTTAGGATCTAATCCGGTTAGCAAAGTATTTAAAACTAATGATTCCACAAGACGAGCTTGTGCGGTTTTTTGTTCTACGGTTAAAGACTGTTTACCAATTGCAGAATGCATTTTGGCCTCATGCGTTTGTAAACGCGCAATAAAAGTAAATGGAGTTTCGTTTGAAAGCTGACGCATTCTTTGCAAATCTTGGATAAGTGAATTTAAATCGCGCGTGTCGGAAAAATGTGTTTCTAGCAAATCTTTTATATCATCCCATGAATTAGGATCTCGTGAATTAATTAATTCAGAGGCTCTACCTTTTAATTTATCTTTTATATGAAGAATTAGAAGCTTTTTTTGATCATTTATGCACATACGAATGGCAGTTTTGCAAGCACTTATGAAATTATTTAAGAAAATTTCCATAAAATTCCGGTACTATTGAAAATATTTCTGAAAGTTTGTACATTTCAACAGAAGGAATTGGATCTTGAGGGTTATTATTTGCTGCGGATTGACGTGTTTCAGGCATTTTAAATTGTTAGAAAAATATTCACAAAAATATGATAATAGAACGTAAAAATGTTGTTTCACAAAAAATATTAAAACAAAAGAGAGATTCTTACGTGAATGATGTTTTCATTTCCGTCTACTTAGATGAAATCAGGTTCCGTGAGCGTTGCTACACCAGGTGGGCCAATTGCGTGTTCCTGATGCCGGAGAGACCGTCCACAGTAGTTGAAATGTTGTTTCTTTGAGCGTTGTTCTTCCTTAAAGGTTAGGAAACCACCACACTTAGTTAGGATACCCGTGTTCTAAATGTGTTGAGGAATCCTACTGACTGCGCCACTGTTATATCTTGAATAACACTATTAGTTATTTAAAAAAATATATTTTATTACTTAAAAGGTATAATGTGTTTGTAGTAGGTGAGTTGTTATAACTAACTGACTTTTAATGTGTTACCCCTATTTATAACATAGGTAAAACAAAAGAAATATCTAAAAGGTGTAATGTGACAAAAGTGTTGCATTTACAAGAAAAGCAACTTGGCTGAATACAATCCTAGAGGTCAATGATAACCATTCAAGGAATTGCAACTAAGCATTATTTAACTCTAGAGAGAATTTACTATTAAATAATATATAGAGTGAATTTTTTATATAACATATATAAAACAAATTAGGTATGTATGATCAAATTCGAAAAGTACAATTTTGTGGCTTTTTTTTTAAATTGAACCAATTTATAGTTTTAAGAATAAAATAAAACACAGTTAACAGATTTTTTATTATTGTAATACAACTATAAAGGGAGATTTGGGAATGTACATGGTATTACCTCATCCTTTAATTTCAGCTTTCCCCCCTTTCCCAGTACCATCAGTAAAAATAGTCTCATAATATTTGATATCTTCTAAAAGTATAAAACAGCATCATCTCAAGAAAGTGCCTTATCGGTACTAGGAACGATATATATGCTACCACTGTTTTAAACGTTTAGTATCCTATAAAAACATTTACAATGACACAATTGGGATCCAAAAAAATAACAGTATCAACTCTTCATCTAACATTAAAACTATATAAAAAATAAATTTTCTTTCCTAGTAAGTTAAATTTAATACATAATTATTGTTGTTTGTAAGTCAGCATCTATGACTGTAAAATTTTATATTATAGAAACTTGTAATAAAATAAACTACACTTCATAAAATACATATTGTGACTAGTTTACAATAAATATTATATTTAGACATGAATACATTATTTTACTTACATTAGAAGTTTTAAAAATACATTGAGTTGATTTCTTCTTGTATTTTCTTTAGTTTTACATTTGATTTGTATCCTGTTTTACAATCTAAAACGACTTCATTTTACATTGACTTACATGGGAAATTGACATTGCTGTCATTCTACATGCCAACTACAGTCAATTTCGCGAACTTTATAAAAGGAATGACGGAAATTTAAAATTTGACCATTGCCGATTCGCCTCCTTTTCTCTAGTCTTCATAGATAATACAATATAGAGGATGACTGTGTTAAAAGTTCAGATGGATACTTTTGTTTATCCACAGGAAGTTTCAATAAAGTGCACCTGTCGTTGTTAGACAGTACATAACTGTAGTATACAGAGTTAGAAAATACAACAGAATACGTGTATGAAATTTATATTATTGTACATTTCATTGAGCTCCTAGACTGTTGTTCATCAAATGAGAGGTAAGTGTTTTAAATTTAATTTAAATATTTGATCCAATTGTTTATATCTAAACAAAAAACCTAAAATGTGTTTTTCCTATTCTTAAAAAATAATAGTGCTGTGGAAGAATAAAGAAATTGTACTAATTTATTTTTTCTACGATTATTATTAAAAGTAGGCTCTTGCGCTTCGAAATTCAACAGCAAATTTTACGTTTTTCGCGAACTAACATCAAGACAGCTTTGTCGCTCGCTAATTTTTGTTGCTTGTGCAATTTAAATTAGATATAATATAATAATATTTCTTCTTAATAAATGATTTTGAAGTTAAAATAAATTTTCTAGAATTTTTAAAACGGTCACGGTCAGATGAATCACAAAATTTTAAGAAAATTACCTAAAATTTGAATCCTTAATAACGATCAAATCGAGTCCGCCCTCGTTTCTAAGAATATTTTATCAACAGTGGCTATCATTTGTTGGTATTATAGGAAATACCAGAGAATCTACACAATGGATCAAACGCAATTATGTAAATAGGTTTTTAAATACTACAGAATTTGTTAAAATTTATTTGTTATCTATGAGCTAAAATGTATTGTGTTAAAAAAATTTATTGAGTGAAAATGAATGGTGATTTTGCACTTGATATCTTTAATATTTTAACAAAATGTGAAGGTGAAGTAGAAGTGGTGAAAGTCATCAGCATACAAATATTAAAATAAGACAACGAGGATTTTTTAAAAATATGTTTTAGGTCAACAAATACTGAATGTATACTAACCTCTATTCCTTGTTGCTATAACTACTATCAAACAAAATAAATATAAACAAATTAACGAAGTTCTAAAAAATCGTCACTAAAATCATCACTATCACTAGAAGTATCACTGCTGTTTTCATTAATATTAATAATAAATGTAGGAATTACAACGTCATCCATTATAATTTCGCGATCTAAATATTTATCTTTGACAGCTACCTATTACATGTGCACATCTTTTTTCCAGTCTTCTTGGGTTACTGATTTAAATTCAATTTCAGCTAACATTTGTACATGTGCTAATTTAAAATTAATATTCTTTATAGCTACCTTATTTTTTACTACAACCCATATAATTTCTATTGGATTTAAGTTTGGGTGGTATGGTGGTAATCTCAAAACTGTATGACCGTGTTCGCAGAATAATCTATCAAATTTGTATTGCTTGAATCTATTTTTATACTGTTTGATTAATGTGTACAGCTGTGGTGATAATAAGGAAGGTTGAATTTCAATATTGTTGGATGTCAACCTGTTTATCATTTCAGCTTTTCTTGAATTTGAATTCGGAGCAGGATTATCTATTCCATTGTGATACGGTGCATTATCCACAATTACAATAGCATTTGGTGGTAAATTTGGTATTAACAGTTCTATTAGCCACTTTTCATAATTTTCTTCATTCATATCATTATGATAATCACCAGATTTGGCCCCAGACACAAACATTAATAAACTGTTAGGAATAAAGCCCATGTTACCACCAGCATAAACTATAAATAAGTCTCTTTTCTTTCGAAATAGTAGAAAATAATCCTTTTGCATTATCATCATCCCAATTATGTGATTATGTATGGCTATTATGTATGTATCATCAATATATACAATGGAACGGTTCTGAGAACGAAAATATCTAATTTTTTTAATATAATATATTCTTTTTTCCCTGATGTTAAGCCGTTCTAATAGCGCCTTTCTGTTGTTTCGCGTTTTTCGCCACTTGAACCCATTTTTTTTAAATAGTTCCTAATTTCCTTTTTTAATTTTTTACTAAGAGTTTTGACTGTTACGCGCATACCTTCTGTTTCATGAAATCTATGAACTATATCTCTGATTGTTCCAATATTTTAGGATGGAATATCTGTTACACTTGATGTTCTTTTGCGCTTTTTTGGACTTTTAAACAATTGTTTAGGTATGGTTGACGTAGACTTTTCACCTTCTATAAATATCCGTTCAATTGTTTTTACCGAGTATCCTGTAGCTTCAGCAACTTGTTTTTTTAATTTCAGTGAGAGTTTTGGGATCATCATTTACAACACATTGTCTATGAATAGATGAAATATTATTTCCTTAAAAAAAAGGCAATGAGAAAAACTTTTCCTCAAAAATATTCTCCATTAAAAAGTGTCCCTTTAAAATATGTCAAATTAGCTATACGCCATAAAAGTTTTTATTCCACTGAGAGATAATTCTAATTAGGCTTTTGGACATTTACGTTTTTACTGCTTTTATTTTTTTATTAAATATTGTGCAGGTCACAAAAAGTAGATTAAAGGTACGTATGTAATTGATTAATAAATTATATACTTGTTGGTCATAGGGCATAGGTCATAGACTATTGGATGGGTAGAATAAATTTTAGTTATATCAAAGTTGGCTACTGACATTAGTTATTTGTCAAATTCACAATTTATTTAAAAAATCGTTTAAAATGGCCAGAAAATTCCGTCAACTTCTGAACAACAAAAATTGGTATGGGATTGTCTTCTCGTTCCTTTTAATCTTTTCAGTGAATGCAAAATCGTCAGGTACGGCCGTGTATCAAACAATATCTCGTTAAAAATCGTTGTGTTGACCTAAAATGTAATTAGAAACAAATTTCCCTAATAACTTTTTCATATTTATTCCAATCGTATTATTAACAAAAATTGCCATAGAAATCCACAGCACATACTTTACAAAGGAGATTTAGTAACCAAACAATTAAGTCAAAATGAATCCTCTAGTAAATAAACAACTATTAAAAGCTAGTCGCTTTAAAGAAAAAGTACAAAAGGAAAAGTTTAAAAGTCATCTAAGTAAATTATAAACTCATTTGGAAAAAACATCAACTCATAACAATTGGTTATTGCTTTTAAAAATCAAGAACATATGAAACAAAACATTTGACACCAAAATTCGAAGAAGCATTTGCTTCCAATAGATAAATTGTATACTCAAGTATCATCTATTAATTTTCACAATTACCTCGATTTAATAGTAAACAATTCTCTATCACAAAACGAAACTTTTGAATCTTATGGCAAGCAATTTAAATTATCAATGAGCGACCAAGTTGTTTTAAAAGAATACTTTGATCAAAATGCCGGAAAATTTATTGAAGAAACGGTTCAAAATATGATTGGTGAATTTGATCACATTTTAAGGTATCCAATATTAAGAGGGTACATCTGGACTATATGAATTACTCTTCCAAAATAAACCTGTAATATATATATAGTCGAAGTAATGAAGCAAAAAATTTCGTATTTTTTTAGACTAAGACGGATCGAAATGCGGTTTTTTACATTCGTTTCCAAAAATGTTTGGAAAAAGTTGCCTTACTTTTTATCTTATACAAACCGGAAATTGCATTGCTGTAGCCAAAACTGCATTCAAAAATTGCATTTTTTTTTTTGAGATGGCATTTGGAAGATTAAATAATTGACCCACAGCCGACCTGCAGCTCAGAAACGTCGATGAACACCATCTCCGTTGGACTCTTTCAAAATTCAGGCGGGAAAGGAGAGAAACTCAACGCCCAGGAGTTTTTTGGGTCGCTGAATTCAAATATGGCATCGGCGAACACTCCCCAGATACCTAGTGGGTAGAAACCTTGGACATGGACGTCATCCCCGCGAATTTTCCTGACAAGAGAGACAGTTTCTGTGTATACTTATGCCAAAAACAACCCGAAAATCATTGTGGGAAAGTTTTTTGGGGCGCTGAATCCAAATTTTAGGTCGAAAATTACCCCCTAAACACCTGGTGCACTGGAACCTCGGACTGAACGTCGTCTCCAAGGATTTTTCAGACACGATCGCAAAGGACTAACCGAAAATCGTCTCATAATTTCACACCTTCATTGGGGCCTTTGAAAAAGTGAATCCAGTCCTGTAAAATTATAAATGCCGGGTTTGAATAGAGCGAGAAGATTTACGAGAATAATCTCCGGCTAGATCTCCGATCTTTGCCAAGCGGCCTTTCACTTTTCTTTCAACGCTTAAAACGCATTTGTGTCAGGAGAATTCTAGGGGATGAAGTCCACATCCAGGTTCGGGCGCACCAGGTATCCGTAAGGTCTTCGACGATGCCACATTTGATTTCAGCGACCCAAAAAAAACCTCGGGCGCCGAGTTTCTCTTCTTTGCCGCGTGAATTTTGGGAGAGTCCCACAGAGATGATGTTCAGGGCCAGGTTCCGGTGCACCAGGTATTGGGGGGTCATATTTGACGGGAAGTTCGGATTCAGTGCCTTAAAAACCCCCCATAACGATTTTTGGTTCGTCTTTTTGGAATTTGTAAGAAAAACTCACGGAGATGAGGTCCGCGTCCTGATTTCGGTGCACTAGATGTTGGGAGGGTTGTTTTCGACGGAAAATTTGGATTCTTCACCCCAAAAAAACCTTCATAACAATTTTCGGTTCGTATTTTTCGATTGTGTTAGGAAAACATACGAAGATGAGGTCCGCGTCTAGGTTCCGGTGCACCAGGTGTTCAGGGGATCGTTTTTGACATGAAATTTGTATTAAGCGCCCAAAAAACACCCATACAATGATTTTCGGGTTGTTTTTGGCGATCTTGTTAGGAAAACTCTCGGGAATGACGTCTACGTCCAGGTTCCGGCACACCAAGTGTGTGGGGGGTGTTCACCGATGCCATATTTGAATTCAGAGACTCATAAAACCACCGGGCGCCGAGTTTCTCTCCTTTCCCGCATGAATTTCGAAAGTGTCCCACGGAGATGATGTTTATCGGCGTTCCTGAACTCCAGCTCGGCTATGGGTCAATTTGAATATCATAATCGTGATCAGCGACCTCGGAAACTCCCGTTAACCCGATTTGGGCCAGTTCTGGCACTTATTTACAAAGTTCTTTAATCTTCCAAAAGCCGTCTTAAAAAATGCATTTTTTGAATGCATTTTTGGCTGCAGCAATGCAATTTTTGGTTTGTACAACATAAAAAGTAGGGACAGTTTTTCCAAAAAATTTTTAGAAGCGAATGAAAAAACCGCATTTCTATCCGTCTTATTCTAAAAAATTCCAAACTTTTGGCCTTTTTAGTGCTTCATTGCCTTGACTAATAATTATATACTCTTAAAGATGTAAACAGATATGTAAATATTATTAATAATGGCATGATATCCCTAATCCGACACTGTGCCTGTATACGCACGCGGCCTTCACATGGCAACCAATTCGTGATCGAAGCAACGCTGACGTGTGGAAACAGCCGGACCGCGTCTCGAAAGTAAAAGAATACGACGGAATGTCTGCCGCTGAAGCACTGGAAGCGACTGGAATGGCGGAGAGTGCCGCTTAGTCATAAAAAGGAATGTTCGAGAGCCTCTCGTATTTTCCAGTAGCGGATTTGGACTAATATAAATAGCCGACGTATCAGTGCCGAGTTTAGTTTAATGTAGAACATTGTATTGAAAAGTTAAAGTGTAAGAAATAAATTAGAATTGTTAGTTAGTGTCTACATATTACATAAATTAAATAGTACGTCTGAAATAAATTGTAAATAGTGTTTTTAAATAAATAAACTTTAAATAAATTAGACTTTCGTCACAATAACAACAAAGAATTACTCAGTTCAGATTACTTTTGGGGTTAAAATTCACTCGCAAGGGGGTGATTTAGAGAGCGTGTTATTATTATATTGCTAAAGTGAAAACCATGATTTGGTTCAATATCTAATGAATTTTTTTTAAATTCACAACTTAATATTTTCAGAGCTTTATGGGTAGGTATATTTAAAGTCATTGAGATTAAAGTATTTTGAATACTTTGGCTACATCTGCGTGTTTGGTCATATCACGTCGGGGTCACCAATGTTGAAGCTATTTATTGCATAAATTAGATGGCAAATCATGTGTATACCAAACTCTGATAGCTATTCCAAAAGGTGCCCTCGTCTGTCACCATTACATCAAAGCTACCTATCCCAATGTTAAGGTAACAAGGTTGATGCAAAGGTGACGCCCTAATGTCAGGGGTTCTACACTTATAATTTTTCTTTAGGTATAGATAAACTAGTTAACATACATTCGGCCAAAATAACTATTAAAAATGATGATGGTATAATGATTTAGAGTATTTTATTGCTATTTCTGGTTTCTAAGGTATTCTCATAATAAAGAAATAATGAACAATTTAGTTGGGAACCTCTATTGATAGAAATGCCAACAAATTTAAAATTAAATGTTTAAAGAATTTAAATTAGAATTTAATCAAGTAAAGGTTATAAGGTAAGAAAATTTAATAAGTTTGTTCATAATATTACTTACCTTAAGTGCAAATCGTTAAATAAGGTTTGGGTTAAAAGAAGTGTGAAACTTTGTCCAACATTTCGAGGGTAACAGATTTACATGGCAGCGTTCGATTTCTCTGATCCTACCTGAAACAAGAATGTGTACGTGAATACGTGAGTAAACTTTGTAAACGTGAGCGGGTAACTGTCTTAGTAAAGTACGTAATGTAATTTGAAATGTTGCAGTTGTAGTAAATTATAAATAGATACTTACTATTAATATTGAGGAAGAGTAAATTAAGTTTAAAATTATGCAAAAATAGATTCCACAGTTGCATTATTGTTCTAGTGCATAAAATCAAATTGTCACTTGTCACTGAATAATTTTTATTACACAAAATTTACTTAATAGAGCCCGTAAAAATTAATAGACTAGAAAGTTTAAAAGTAAAATTTCAGTATTTACTTTTTTCAAAAGAACTACCTATAATCGATTATTAGGACATTGTAGCAGATGTGAATCAAGAATGAATGTTCATAGTCTTAGTTAATCACATAATTAACATGTTTTCTGGGAATCTAATTATTTCACAGTTTCTTTAGAATCATTGACAGAATTTTGAATTAATGAATCTTCGAAAATTATTAATCAAAAAACAACAAATTACAAGAAACAAAGAAATACAAAATTAATTAAGTTTCACTTAATATGAAATTATAAAAAAAGGATAAGTAGGAATGATTAAAATTCAACATTGATAATTAAAATTGAAGTTATTACATATCATTCCTACTAATATTGTACAAGGTGCCCCAAAAGTCACTAGCTGATTTAAAATCCTTATAACTTTCTAAACACTTTTTATTCTCAAAAACTTTTTTAACATAAAAGTAGAGTAATTCATGTAGATATTTTTTACCTAGTTCTTAAAAATTAGATTCTTCAAATGCCTTCTATTTTTCGCTCGACACATTCTTGCCCTTTTTAGTGTATTTTGCATAACAGCTGCTAGAATTTGTTGATTTTAAATTCTTATTTCATTCCGAATGTTCTCCTTCAGTTGCTCAAGAGTTCCGGGCTTATTTGCATAAACTCTTTCTTCAGATATCCCCACAGAAAAAAGTCTGAGGCTGATAAATCAGGCGAACGTGCGGGGTACGGAAATCTGATTTTCTGAAAATTATTCAGTGACCAAAAATTTCTCTTAGGAGCTCCATGGTTGCCCTGGCTGTGTGGACAGTAGTACCATCTTGCTGAAATCATATCCCTGGCATATTTTCTAGAGCGGGCTGTACACAATTTTGGAGCATGTCTCTATTTCGTTCGGTCTTCATCTTCGAAAAAAAGGTCCAATGATACCTTGATTGGTAACTCCACACCAAACTGTAAACTTTATTGGATGAAGTTCTCGCTCATGAATCACTCTTGGGTTTTATGTTCCCCAAAACCGACATTTCTGTTTGTTAACAAAGCCATTCAGATGGAAGTGCGCTTCGTCGCTCATGATTAACCTATTCTTAAAATAATTTTCTTCTCTGCGCGATAGCGACTCTTTGCTCAACGCTGAATTTTCCCAAGCTTCTATTTTCTAATTCTGAAAAAAAGTTAAAAAAAAAATCAATGTGACAGAAATAATTGAATTTTAAAATCAGCTAGTGACTTTTGGGTTGATAACGATTGAACCGACAATACGAGGAAGATGTGTGTGAAAATAATATAAAAGGTTAACCGATGCAAGTCAATTTACTACGTGTCAATTAGTGAGGTTATAAGTTGTGTGGAACAGAAATCATAACAATATATGCATTCAGATAATTTAAAAAGTGAAGGACCAAGTGGAAGACGATTCATATTAATACAAGTTAAATTTAATAGCCCCCACTAGTTAATGATCTCCTTATTTAAGAATAGTTAAACTTCATGCAAAACAGCTAAATTAATTTTATTTTATTTCCTTTAATATAATCTGTAACACCGTTAATTTTATTCAACGCTTTTCATAAACTAATGTTTTTTAGGATTACTACTCATTGTTTTTATTTATTTATTGTTATTACGCTACGAGTCGTGCCCCTAAATTACTCGTATTTTAAAGGTAGACTTATAAACTTGTGTTATAATACAACATTATTTACAACAACATATAAATAAATATTTATAATCAATTTATTTCTAACACGTTTTAAAGTTGAAAAATTAATTAATTTACCTTTACATTTCATTTGGGTTCTGATCTACTTATCGTGCTTCGATAAAAATTAATCGACCTGTTTATAAATTTGGAAAAGTGCGTTTAATATTATTACCGCCCTATATACCCATTTAAAACGATATGTTATTGTCATAAGGTCCGACTCTGTCTAAGCAAGCAACCGATTCGTGATCGAAGCAACGCTGACGTGTGGAAACAGCCGGCCCGCGTCTCGAATACGACGGAATGTCTGCCGCTGATTCACTCGAAACATCTGGAAGGGCGGGGAGTGCCGTTTAGTCATGTTCGAGAGCCTCTTGTATTTTCCAGTAGCGGAGTTGGATTAATATAAATAGTCGACGTATCAGCGCCGAGTTTAGTTTAATATTGGATTGGCACCATAAAAATGGTGTGCCATTCTTGGTTCATCATGCTACTGGTAAAAATACACGTCAGTTTGGAAATGTATTTATTAAATTTAATAGTAATTAAAAAAAAATTATTTTTTAAATTAAACAATTAACAAAAAAATAACATTTAAAAATAAACACTTGACAATAATTATTATACATATTTTATATAGTAAATGTTCAACATGTCCTCCTCCTTCTTGAATACAAAAATATAAATAAAAGAGGTAGTTTTTGCAGGGGCGGCTCAAGCACAGCCCTAGACACACCACTGATTTTTATATGCGTTTTTTGTCCAGGACGAATTGCTCTCGATATGCAGTTAAAAAATTGTAAATAGCTCGCTCGTTAACTAAGAAAGATACAAAGTTCATTTTGCTATAAAAAAAATTAAAACTTCATAGTTCTTTTTGATTTTTAGATCGATAAAGCAAGTTTCTTTATGACAAAAAAAATACGGGGGGGTTAAAAGGTACCCAAACCCCCAATTTTTTTAAAGGGGTCGCTTTAATTTTTTTTTCTCCTTGGAATATTGGGCCTTTAAATCTACAGCACTGGCAAAAATTTCAAAGAAAAATTTGCAACAGCAAACTTTTTACAAAAAAAAATATTAGTTTAACGCCCTGTAACTTTGTTAGGAGCCAGTATTTTATATAGGTAAATATAGCCAAATCCACTTATTTTTTGGTAATCTATCTGTGGAAGAAGTTATGACATACCTTTTTGAAACACCCTGTATAACAAAAATGTAATGTTATTCTCAAACAATTGTTAAAATTACAAAAAGAAGTGCACCAACACAAGAAATTTTTTAATACAACAACATTAAAATGATGTTAAAACAATATAAGTTGTGTAATGAAAAAAAATTCTCGTGGCATCAACTGATTTTCATATTTAACATTAAATGGTTTTGTTTTATTAACAAAAGTTTAATAATTATTTAACAATATTTTTTTTAAAAAATACGAATATGAAAATTGTTTCCCACAAAACAAATATTTTAGTTATAGACAATGAATTATTTTTCATTTAAACAACAAAAAATATTTTGATGTAACAAAATATTGTGTCGGTATTATTATAGCAGAATATTAATTAAAACAGTTAGTTTTATGTTACATAACATAACATAAGGTCAATTATCGAAAATAGAATTCATTTTGTGTGATTGCAAACAGTCTGGATAAATTACGGGATGGTTTGACAAATACGCAAACTCTTGTTGTTTGCGATTAGTCCAGGCGTCACCGAAACAACGAGTTTTAAGTATTTTTTTTTTTTTGTTAACATATTTATTATCGTATAGGGCTAACCTGTTTTTAGCCTATATTAACCATCAGGGACGGTTTCTCAATTGGTTTATTTGTGCAGTGAACACCCAGTTAAATTTCATAAAAACACATTATATTAATATTACATAAATAACAAAAATATAAATTTAATTTTATTATTTTTATTTTCATACGTGTTAATCTATATTTTTTTGGTACATCATTGTCCTCTGGCTGATCGCGTCTCTGTGGCACAGTATACTGTGTCTGTGGCGCACTATGATGAGTGAGCCTAACACGAGTGAGACAATATACCGAAATGCATAAAGCTAAAAAGAGAAGACAACACGCCAACAGATCTTTCAAACTGTCAAAGAACACATTAATTGGCGCACCGCTCACAAACAAGGTTGCCAAACAAGTGTTGCCAGTCTAGTACAATTCACAATTGTACTAGATGTAGTACTTTGTGCGTGCATCAGTGTTCACGTGTAAAATATATTGTGTTTGAAAATTTTAAGCAAAAATCAAGCTCTATAAGGGGACAAAGTCTATTGATTTTTAACAAATCTGATTAAAAATAGGGGGTTAAGATGGGTTGAAATTAAAAAAAATTCTAAATTAAAAACGAAAAGCAATATCTACATGAAATTTTTAGTAAAAATGAAGCTTTATAAGAAGATAAAGCCTACTGATACTAAAAAAAATATGAATATATTGAGGAGTTAAGGGGGGTTAAAATATAAAAAAAAATCTTAACTGAAAAACGAAAGATAATATAAACTTGAAATTGTTAGCAAACATCAATTTCTAAAAGGAGAAGAAGCCCTTTAATTATAAAAAAAAATCTGATTAAATATGGGGGATTTAAGGGGGGTTGAAATTAAAAAAAAATCAAAAATGAAAAGCGATATCAACATGAAATTTTTAGTAAAAATCAAACTCTATAAGGAGTTGAGGCCTATTGATTGTGAAAACAATTTGTTTGAAAATGGGGACTAAGGGGCTCTGTTAAACTGCGAAGAGTATCATTTACAATGCCAGGCATTATATATCTTTATTCTAGTTTGTGTCTGTGTAATATTATGTATTGTGATGGGACTGATCTTATAAAACAAACAAAACATTTTAGTTCTTATTTTATTTGACAATAAAAGGTATTTAAAAAATATATTGTTTATTTGATATCTTTGACAAATTGTGAAAATGATTAAACTTACAATAAAAACTAAAAAATGGTAGGTAAAGTTTCATATTAAATTTTTACACAAAAATCAATGTCAAGCTTTCTACATAACCTAATATATATTTAAAAATAATCTCAAATTATAAAGAAGTCAGTTTACTAACTAATAATGTTTATAGATGGTTTTCAACGTATTAAAAACAAAACAAATATTACACTAACTAAAATATTCATTTATTAATAGTTGTAGTGCTTGAAAACAGTATGATGTTGATAATAATAACTACACTTAATACAAACTCAAATAATAAAAAAAACAGCGATATTGACTCTTATACAAAGTTTTTATCCGAACTTACAAATGATAAAATTATTGGAAAAAGTGAACACCAATTTTAAATTACCACGAGCCGCCACTGTTAACCATATCTTTTTTATAATTAATACGTTATTTTTATACAGTTCACTTTATTGAGTTAAGAACTAAACACAGTCCTTAGCTTATGCAATGGGTAAACCACACGCCATACTTTTTTATTTTGTGAATAAACTTTTGCATATAATAAAAATTGGCGTAGAATCTTTAAAAGTCCTTCGGAATCCTAACGCTTTCTCATAAAAGCCACTCAATAACTTCCGATTTTTCATCCATTATACCAAAGGAATAATGAATTTTTATTATAAATAAATCACACACTTAACGGATGGAAAACCATCTCATTTGAGCAGAAACACCGAAAAGGTTTTAAAATCTAAGAACGCGAAAGGAAGTAAAAGAGCTCAGACGTAAATTGCATATGAGTTGAGTATGTTGGAGCGGCATTTCCACGGCCTTTCGAGTTTTTTGGTCTTTATGAAGGTCTTTACACGTTTTAGGCCAGGTGGAAACAGGATTTAATAAAATTTCTCTTTTAACGTTACGCATAACAGTAAAATCTTACTATACAGAGCATATACGTAATACTTTTGTTACATTTGCATTTGTTTTGATGCGTCTATTTCTGTTTCCTCCAAGCCTAGCTTACTTCCCATCACCTTTCAAGTTGGTATTGCAGCATACATAAATAGCTGTCGGTTTTATTTCATGACGTGACTAGTAACTAAACTTTTTGGTTCGGAGTTTAAGGTGGGGGACCCAAGTGAAAGTATTTCAGATTTTGATTTCGCAAAGAAACTTTGATATTTTGCCATTCTCCAAACCGTCTTGCAAATATTTTACCAACTTTTTACCATTTCTTCGTTGATTGGTTTTCCGAGAGAAATGTTGCTATTTGATCCTTACTATTCGAACGTCTGTTCTAGTGAAGATGAGGAGTTAAATGTATTGATATAGAAATTCCTGACGTCTATAAATTTATGATCTAAATTGAACGATACTGGGGTGGTGAAGTGTCTTGAAATAAAAATTCAAGTAAAAATCAAAATGTCGGGGGATTATTAAAAAAATGTCAAATGAAAAAAAAATGTCAGATATTGTCACTAGTAATACCACTAGAGGTCAAATTATTTCCGGAAATTTTTTCGAGCTCATGAATATTTTCAAAATTTCCCGAGTCGCAGACGAGGGAAATTTTCTAAAAATATTCATGAGCGAGAAAAAATGTCCTGATATTAATTTGACCTCGCGTGGTATTCGGTAAGAAAATTCCACGCCGAATTATGGTTGAAAATTAAATATTTTTAAAATTTATTTTTCGTTTCTCAACAATGCAAATTATTTTCTCCAAGTCACCAGTGAAACATAAAAGGTGTTGTCGCCTTAATTGTTGAGTTGTCATGGTAACTAAGTGAGACCCTAACCTCGAATATAATTTCAGTTTTGAAGTTGTCAAGCGGCCCGACGTAAAAAAATGTTACGCTGCAATTATTTAGGCCTTCAAATTGCTTATTTCTACTCATTGTAGTTGCATGGGAATACCATTTGAAAATAGAAAATAGTATATTCTTTAATTTTACGTAAGTTTTGAATAACTACAAGTGGTAGAAAATTGTTTTTCTGCGTTTTTATTAACATGCGTTATGAGCGCTTTAAAATGGTATGAAATTCATAACCAGCGTCAGCAAGCATCAATCGTAGGAGGCTGTGATCATTGTATTTTGACAGTTCAAAACATTAAATAACTCGCGTTTTGTTGCGATAAAGAATATTGCACAGCAAGTAAAACCAACAAAATTACCTATTTGTTTAAAAATGAATCGATTTGAAAATCATACGCTATGCAAAATATGCGTGAAATTGTCTGATGTAATGATCAATCATTGCACCATGACTTACTTACTCGGATTAATAGAGGATTGTGGCTCCAACTTGAAAAACGAAAATTTGTTCCGAATTGTCCACGAATATTTGCACCTAAACTACGCAAAATTCAAAGTGCTGAATGGGAAAAAGGTGAATAAATTAGTGTCTAAATATTATATATATTTTATTAGACATAGACACATAATTCAAAGCATCCAAAGTTCTGCATTTTCGCCATTAAGAAGAAAAGAAGTGGTCGAAGAATATAGAAAACACCTTAGCATTGTAACTAAAATGTATCAAAACTAAACCTATTATGTGAACAAATAAAAACCAGTCTGTCAAAAATGGTCTGTTATTGTAAACGTCAAAAAATGTCCAATATTAGGCATTCCAAACTGAATGACTACCAGTGGGTTTTGACAGGTTATGATGTGGCAAAGTTATGGCAACTCTGTTGACCTGGTGATTTGACAAGGTGAGTGAAATAGATAGTTACATAGATTGATCATCCTTATTTTTTAAAATAAACATAAGCTTATGCCTTGAAGTAAAAATATAAACAATTATTATTTTTTAAATATCTAAAGTCTGAAAATTGGTTTTAAAACACATTTTTGCTAAAATGATTCAAATTAATAAATATTTGCCAGGCAATATGGCTGCTCGCAAACGACCAGCTTTGAGCAATGTATATAACATATATGTATCATTGACCCTGTTAATGACAACATGAAAACAGGGTTGCCATATCTAAACTGTCAGTACCCACTGGTAGCCATTTGGACAGGTCGTTGGAATGCCTAATAATTCGCTGTTGGGTACCCCACGAGAAAAAAATGTCCACTAAAATACCTCCGTTGCCGTGGTGATCTGTCAAAAACACGTATTTTGATTGGTTCAAAATTACAGGTGTGGAATTTTCAGGGTAATTTGGTTGATAAAATTGAAAATAGATATAGGAAGAGAATGTATTAAAATAAGATTGTTAGAAGAATTATTATAGTTGGAGTTAATAAATTGAATAAAACTTGAGGTAAAGAAATTTTATTTATTTTAGAAGGAAGGAAAATTGATAAAGTAGAAGGTAATAGAAATAAGCAGAGACAGTTAAGGGCAGGACAAATACACACGGCAGAGACAGGGAGAACGAACAGCACACACAGGTAGAGATTAACAAATCAATACAGACTAGCAGATAGATAGAATCGAGCAGATAGGCAGAGACAAGCGGAGAGGTAGAGATAATAGAGACAAGTGGAGACAAGGAGCTAACGGGAAGAGAAGACTGAAGTATGTAAAATTTTATTTTTTATTTATTAAATTTGGCAAATAATATTTTTTTGTAAATTTTTAGAACCGAACCACCCCTTTTAAGAGTCTGGGCAAATTTATAAAAATTGATATACAGGGGGTTGCTATATCAGTATATACCTCTTAGATTCTGATTCTAAATCAACTTAAATTTATATTTAATCAATGGCTAATTCATGTGCACATAAAGGGGAATTTTTTTTAAGGTGAAGGATTTACCCATACAGTAATATAATCAATAAGATTTGCGTAGTATTTTTGCATCCCTTCATTTTATAAGCATGAGACTAGCGTTACCATACATTTATTTGTCTATAATGCAGAATTTACATAGTACCTACTGTGATGTTTGTTTATTTGCGTTGCAGTTAGCTGGGCTTGCATAATGTGAGTATTAGATCAGAGTTAACACATAAAGTAGCATCCTCTGTATAGTTATTTGTTATTTGCAGAATTTACACATAAAGTAGTATCTTCCGTCACAAAAGTTTTGCGAAATTTGTACATAAAGTCGCATTTTTCGCTCTGCATACGGCTTATATGAATGATGTATCTTCTGCAGATTTATATGTCGTCCAAATTCGGAAATTTACAGTAAAGCAGTATCTTCTGCAAGCTAAAAATCAATTGAATTATGAAGAAAACCATTCTCAAACCTGTACTAGTATAAGATCAGAGTTAGCATATAAAGTATCCTCTTCTGTACATGTCTTTATCTATAATGCAGAATTTACACATAAAGTAGTATCTGCCCTCATCAAAGTTTTGCGAAATTTGCACATTAAGTAGCATTTTTCGTTTTGCAGATGGATTCTATGAATGACTGTACCGTTATATATTTATTTGTCGTCTAAATGCAGCAATTTACACATAAAGTAGTATCTTCTGCAAGCTAAAAATCAGTTAAATAAAAAGAAAAACATTATTTTCCTACCTTAGTTTTTCCCCATGTTTTTATATTCGCTGGAGTGTGGTAGGCTTAACGATGTGAATCAGGCGACACAACAATTGGTAATGAGTAATGTAGACAGGCAGCGATAGAGAGTGACGTAAAATTTTATATATGAACATGTGGGTCAGTGGCGTAACATAGGTATACTACATGGTTATCTTTGTTTCCACTAACAAGGATGTGAAGCATAATTGATACTAGCTTACTAGATTAGAATTTAGGAATATTAAGTCGTCACAAATTATTCAAGTACGTACAGAGTTTTGTTTGAGAGACATAGAGAGAGAGAAAGAAAAATGAACAGAGAATTTTAAAAAATATTAATAATATAGCAAATATTTTTTAGTGGCATAAAAATAGAACAAAACAGTTAGTTTATATCAAAATAATACTTTCTTAAAGAGTATATTTGTCACCAAATTTGAAAAAATATTTAAAGGCGTTGCTGATTTATTGCAAATTTAAAATTTTGATTTCAAATTTTTAACACCCTGTATATCGGTAACCAAGCCCTTTAAAGTGTCCATGTTCCTATATAAAAATTTATCAATTTACGGGGGCTCTCTGTGGTAGAGCGTTGTCGTTCGAATATACTAACACCCTATATAACAAAAATTATAGAGAATGATATCACAGACGACTCTTATTTAAAGAATTTTCTTCTTTAATTACAGAAATATACCTTAAAGTAGAAAAATTATCGCCTATAAAGTATTTCCCAGATTAGGCAGAGCCAAAATAAGCAGTTTTTTTTTAATAATATTGGTGCGTTACTTATAGAAAGCTATTATATTGAGTGAGTTAAAAATGGATATCCTAGGTCAAATATTGACCTACCCTATTTGGACCTCAAGGTCACTTAAGGGTCTCATTTTTGTCATAAATAATCTTTAATTGCTTCTATAAAATATAAACTTAATCGAAAGACGTTAAGCCGACTCCATGCATTTTAGAATACTAACTAAACTTTTCTATTTTTTCAAATAAACGATCTCTCCTTAGAAAAGATGTTAAAAAAATTGATAGGATCCAACTATAGGTATTATACGCCGACACTCGAACGGCGGATATAACTATTGAAATGTTATAAAGAGTTTCTAGACACTTTGAAACTCACTATACATAACAATTTTGGGTCCGCCAACACTTATTTAAAAAAAAAAAATTTACCTTAAAATCCAAAATCCTTAAAATTTGTTGTCGGGTCTCCATCATAAAACAAATGTAAAATAAACCATTTTCACTGATTTCTTGTTGTAGAAACGGTTAAATATCAATATAAGACCATTCATAGAGCAATAAACTGTACCAAATTTTTTCATAAACGATCAAATTTTCTTATTTTTCATTTTTAGTTTGTTAGAAAAATAAATAAACACTAAATTATTTTTAATGACAATTGATGTGTCTAGTTTCTATAAATGCGGTGTTGCCAAATCGAGTAAGAAAACATATGTCAGGAAATAATTCGGTTAGTGAAACTTGGCTGAAAAATTACATAGGGTCTAGCCAGCAGGTAAATTTGGATCTCGAAGTGAAAACAGTTGTAGTAATCACAGACAACCGTCTTATTTCATTTCAAGATGATTGTACGTTAATTACGGCATGTTGGTACTTATCTAATATTTAAAAAAAAAATTCTGGTGGCGGCGAAGCCGCCACCTTACAAGAAATCGTTCTTTCGTTTTCTTATTGAAGTTGGGATCGACGTTCACTGGCCAGACGCTAATAAGGGTTGGTTAGGTTAGGTTTTTTTTTTAATTTGAGCTATGTCCAGGCCGTTGGAGTTTATGCCGGTCGGCGTAGCCAGGTATGGTTTAAAAATTTTCTGGTGGCGGCGAAACCGCCACCTTACAAGAAGTCGTTTCTTCATTTTCTTATTGTATATTTTCTTATTATTATTAGATGCCCACGATACAAGACACGTTCGTTAAAAGTTGGGATCGACGTTCACTGGCCAGACGCTAATAAGGGTTGGTTAGGTTAGGTTAGGTTTTTTTTTTTCAATTTGAGTTGTGTCCAGGCCGTTGGAGTTTATGACGGTCGGCGTAGCCAGGTATGGTTTAAAAATTTTCTGGTGGCGGCGAAGCCGCCACCTTACAAGAAGTCGTTCCTTCATTTTCTTATTGTATATTTTCTTATTATTAGATGCTCACGATACAAGACACGTTCGTTAAAAGTTGGGATCGACGTTCACTAGCCAGACGCTAATAAGGGTTGGTTAGGTTAGGTTTTTTTTCAATTTGAGCTGTGTCCAGGCCGTTGGAGTCTATACCGGTCGGCGAAGCCAGGTATGAGTTAAAATTTTTTGGTAGCACCACCCTACAAGAAGTCGTTGCTTCATCTTCTTATTGTATATTGTTAGTTTAGGTTAGGTCGTCGAAGAGTACTCTGCCGATGAGGGTGAGGAAGAAGATCTTAATATGGGTATTTTTTAAATCGTTAGTTTTATATAATTTTTCTAATACTGAAGTCAATTGGTTGGCCTGGTACAACGCAGGGCATAGGTAAAAATTACCATTGCTATGTAATAGATAATTGATATGGCAACATTGTATTTCTTTTATACATATGTCACACTGCAAATCTTAATTGTTATAGTCTTTACGAAAATTAAAAAATTCCGACGAACCTAAACATGAGCTTAAATTAAAAAAATAAACTGTTTACGAAAAAATTTGGATGGTTTATTGCATTATGGATGGTCTAGTGTTATTATTTAGCAGTTTCTATAACAAGAAATTAATCAAAATGATGTAGTTCAAATTTTTTTAACATCGAAATTGGACACATTTTAATAGTTTTAAGGTAAGAAAAAAATATTTTATAGCGTTTGCAGGGCAAAAAAAGTATTTTGAAATGTATTTCAGAAGGTCTAAAATCGTTTAAAAAAAAAATTAAAAAAAATAGCCCGTTCGACTGTTGGCGGATTTTTCCCTATTCTTTTTTTTTAATTAATATTTATTTTTTTTACCTTACTGCTTAACAATTAAATACTATAATAAATAGTTTTATTAATAACAAAAGAATTGGTGCGAGTAGTATTTTAATGGTAAACTTTCTAGGACAAAATAATATTAAAAGTTAAAAGTGCTCTCCTGTTGATGGATAATTTTTGTAAAGTGTCACTTTTGTATTAAAAGTACCATATTAACAATTATTGAAAATCTAGATACGTTTATGTATAGTAATTTTTGTCCGTTTGCAACAAAATGTAAAAGAAAATTTATATATTTACCTGTTGGAAAAACGGCTTATATGCACATGTAGTCCATACAGTCAGCAAATATAACAATAAAATACACGAACACTTGCACAAATGTCTATTTTATAACAAAAACTAACAACTTATCCGTAAATATAAAATAATGAACCGTTTCAGTCAAATATTCGAACAAAAATGAAGTATGATACACATTGTATCTATCTAAATTAGCCATGAATTCTTTTGTGACTAATAATTCCGACTTAACAGAAATTCAAAATACTGCACAGTACATTTTTAACGAAAATAAAATACGTTTTACAAACTGAAAATAATGGGGGTCCCAATTACTTCTTTAATTTAACCTAAGCCCGACAAAATTACTGTACCTACTGGCTATCCTTACGGTTTGATTATTTCTTCTGAATAAGTAGTAAATAAATTTAATGAAGTGATTCTAATCCCAATATCTTCCAATGTTTGCAGGAGAATGTGAAGGCTTACCGTGTCAAATGCCTTTGATAAATCAAGAAACACGCATAACGATGGCTTGAGTGCAAAACGTCGTAACCCCAAAAAGTAAATTTTACAGGGAAATAAAATAACCAAATGGACTTTAGATGTAATTTCGAAGAACAACTTTTTGTTTTGGCGCGTAAAATTAATTTCATTTTATACTGTTGCTTACGATAATTTTTCACAAGACGCAGCTAAAACTTACGACCATTGTATAAAGAACTATAGTAGGATAATCACCATGTAAAAGTTATTGGAGGCAATCGCGCCCGACATCTATTGGTACAATCATTGAACTGGTTAGATACGCCCTCTACGTCAGATGTTAGAACTTTATAAGTAACAATTCCGTCAAATTAATTGTCAATATATATTTTTTTAGTTATTAAGTTTAAATATAATTAAAAATTAGTGAGTCTTGTGAAGAATCAATAAATAATAGCATTCCACAACATATTCGTCTATATTTAAAAATAAACTGAGATTTTAATGAAACTAAAAGCAATCTGATTATCAGCGTTAAGAAGTAAAACTTTCTATTAAGCCTCCATAACGAATATTTAGAGTACTCGTCTATGAATCGAAAGGTCCGAGTTCAAACCCACGGGTAGGCACTTTTTTTTTATTAATTAATTTTATTTTCTAAATTGGTAAAACTTAAATTAATTTCAAAACATTAATTTTACGTTAGTGACATCTAAATCTTCATGTTCAAATTTCGTCTTTTTGCTATGGCCACTCGGGATCATCAAATTATAATAGAATATTATAAGGTCCGGTAATTTTATTTAAATCTTTTGACAATGAAACTAAAAATGTGTGTGTCTAAAGGAGAAATATACCGAAAATAACAAGTATTTAAATTTTGCTAATAAATTTGTATTAGGTATGTGTTAAAAGAAAATACATCATTTTGGATTTGAATATACAGTGTCTCGCAAAATGTCTGCACCAAGAAAACACGAAATTACATTTTTCTTTAATCTACGTAAAAAAGTGCGAATTAAAATTTTTTTACTGAAAATTATTAGGTACCTAACAGGGTTATTCAATATAAATTACCCTCCCTTTATGCCATAATTATTATTGTATAATGTTTACATTGACCGAATTTTGTAAAAATGTCATCAAGTGACCATATCAGTGGCGTACATATTTTACAGGATTTAACATGAATATTTTTTAATAGGGATAGCATACATATATATTTTATTCAATTTTCGGAATGATTTTTATTCTTTCCTGATTAATTAAACGTCGAATATCTTATAAATATTTACACTTTTTCTTCCTCACTATAAACTACCTATATTTGGATTATTTTATTATCAAACATAATAGTTGTGATTTTCATAGGTTTTACTTTAATAATGTTAACTTTTTCATATTTACATTATCAACGTTAAATTACTCGAGAACAGACGGTATAAGATAGGGTTATCAATAAAATACATTTGTGAAATTAGAAAAAAAATATCCCAGAAATTTAATAACATAGAGGGTATCCCATTTAAAAATAGTAATTTATGCAACAAGTGCATAAAGTGGTACTTTTTTTCACGAATGGAAAAGTTGACCGCATGAGCCGCCAGGCGAATGCGGCAATTCCATGAGTAAAAAAAAGACACTTTATGCATATGTTGCATACAATATTTTTTCTACAGCCCTATACAAATAATAAAATAAAAATAGATATTTGGAATATTTTAATTAAATTCCTTTAGTAAATTACAACTATAATAACGAATGCATAATGATTATTGAATTGGACAAATAATATTAAGAAAAATAACAAGTAAATTATGTATTTTTGTTTCTTTCATTTCGCAATGTGGATATTGAAAACACAATTGTTTGGTTGACTAATATGAATTTTTGATGCAGTCACGTTTGTTTCTGTCTGATTCATGGATAAAGCATCATTTAAATTGTGAATATTTGGAACAGTCAAATTTGTCTTTGTTTGATTCTCATATGATGTTGAAGGTTGGTTAAAAAAACTGCTGTTGTTAGGTCCTTGTAAAATTCGTGAAGCACAGTTCATTTTTGAATTGAGAGAATTGTTCACATACCCTTCGGCTACAGCAGTAGATTTCCATCCTCCATGTTGCTTTAATTGAAGAATATCTCCACCTGAATCAACTAGAAGCGATGCCGAAGTACGTCGAAACGTATGACCTGTATATTCTTCTGGATGCGGTAAACTTAAATATTGTGCAATTAGCGATAGAATTTTCGAAAAAGTGTTTATACCAACTACTTGTTTCGTACATTTTCCATTTCTATATGATAGAAAGAAATGGTTGGTGGTTGCATTCTTCGGTCTCAGATTAGCATAATTTTGATAAAAATGTATTAAATTAATGTTTTTACTGGTTTCTCCAATTACCGTAAAACGCCGACTTGTATGCGTTTTTGAATCTGGAATCGTAATGAGTAGAAATTGTCCCTTATTTTCAATGTCATCAATTTTCATTTTATACAACTCTTCTCGTCGACAACCTCCAGCTATTCCCAGTATTAATGTAACCTACGAATTTTTAAAAAATAAAGTAAGTAAAAACAAATTAAATATTTTAAACTTTTACCTTAAACATTAAATATTTGTCGTCTGGAGCAATCAATAAAAACTTGTTAATCTCCTCCCTTGAAAATGTATTGGATTTCTTGGGTTTGTACCCAACCGATTTTCGTTTCAGAAATGCTATTAGTTTAGCATATTTATTTATGTCTACGTTATCATTAATAATTAAGGTTGCTTTTAGTTTAGAATAGCTGGACCATAATGTAGAAGACTTGAATTTTCTAGACTTTTCTTCAAAAAACGCTAATAGCACCCGCTCTGTAAAGCTATGAATATTATTCTGGTTCCGCCATTTCATAAAAGTGTCATATTCTTTTAAATAATTTTCTTTGGATTTCTCCGGCAGCAAATTTAGTGTGGCCACATTAGCTTTTTCTACGATTTCTTCCGGTGTACTTATTTCAAACTCGGAATCTTCACTATCCATCATAATAAAAATATAAAGAACTACTAAATTAAATCACCTCGAATTATTGATACTATAATAATTAAATCTGTTAACGTCAAATCAGTTACAGTTCATGTGCTCTCAAAGGTGACTTGATATTTTTTCCGGTAAAGGTGTGGACGAATTGCACTAATCACTGTATTAGCTTATGGAAAGCGTGAAATAAAGTTAACGCTATGCCACTTTATTTCACGCTTTTTTACTTTTTTTTACTCTAACCATAAACAGCCGTTTTAAGCGTTAAAAAGCGGTGAAATGCAAGGTACTTTAAAGGTAGGGCGTAGAAAAAGTTTATTTGTGTTCCGTGAATACGTGTTTTTATGGTATATTTAAAAAAAGTCAGTCATATCCACAAACTTTTATTTAAAGCTTTTTTTGAATATGCAATAGTGGTTATAAAAGGTGTCTTAAATAATGAATAATTTTATACATGATCTCAAATAAATTTGTTGAAATTAATTTAATTTTTAAAATGTCACTTTTGCTTCTCCCGTATTGCTTTAAAAAAAATGTGTCCAGGTCTGGGATTTGATGGTGGTAAATATTAATTCTAAATATACATTTTTCAAGTAACATTGTCCTCCTGTTTTTAGAAATAAAGGTTACTGCTTAGCCAAATTCACACACAGTATGTTTATATAATATTAAAAACTTACCCTACTAAATATTTTGGCTCAATCAAAGTAAATATCTTAAATTGATTATTGTTAGAAAAAGTAGAAATAATATTAAATATAATAAAGAAATTAAAAAAATAATTTAAAATTAGTTTAAGTTAGATTATTTAAAGAAAAAATATTTTAGCTTTGACTTGAATAAAACAGTAAAGAACCACCTGAGAATAATCACTTCAATCTACCTATAACAATAATTATTCATAAAAATTACTTATATTTTCCAAACCTAACCAACAGGATTATTGGAAATACCAACAAAAATAATCCGGTTGGGGTTCGGCTCTGGGGGCTAGGGCATTTAGGGTCAAGATATTGAGACCAAACTTGGTATATGGGTGTACTATCCCATAAAAATAAAAATTACTTTAAAAAAATTCACCCCTCCCCACCCCTATCTGATATGGTGAGGGTGGCATCCCCAAAAAATCAAGTTAGAACTTTTTAACAAAACAGTTAAAATCTACGATTTTTATACATACAAACCCAAAATTTCAATTTTTTTATCAAATTTGACAGAAAGTCCAAAAAAAACAGTTGGAAAAATTTTATAAAAAAAAATTGAAATTTTGGGTTTGTATGTAAAATAAATCGTAGATTTGTTTTTTTAAAAAGTCCTAAATTGTTTTTTTGGGGATGCCACCCCTCTATCTACCTCTAGGGGATGGTGGTGGTAAGATTTTTATACATAAATGTTACAAATCATTTCTATTGTAAGTATGCCAAAAATAAGATTTTTGTGTCCTCTGTAACTATGTTTAAATGCCAGCCCCCACATCCGAACTATGAAGATTAAAGTGGAAATTTGTTTTTAAGTTCAAAAAAAAAATTGTAATTTTGGGTTTTTATGTATAAAAAATCGTAGACTTTAACTTTTTTATTTAAAAAGTTCTAACTTAATTTTTTGGGGATGCCACCCTCACCATATCAGATAGGAGTGGAGAGGGGTGAATTTTTTTAAAGCGATTTTTATTTTTATGGGATAATACATCCATATACCAAGTTTAGTTTTAATATTTCGATCCTAAATGCCCTATCCCCCAGAGTCGAACCCCAACCAATAATCCTTATAGAACCCATTGTGTTTACTTCAATATTAAGAATTCATTTATATTATTTACCAAACATCTTAAGGGTTTTTTTAATTACATTGTTACGCACCAGATTAAAGAAATAACCTGTTGTTTATAAGTAATTATTTAGCGAAATTTACATCTGACATTTACGTCTGAATGAAATAGTGAAATACTTGATGCGCAGAGTGTACTTTCATTGCGTAAATCCGTCGGGATGCCTGTCAGTAGTGCTTTCTCTGTCTAGCCGTCGAAAGCCTCTAGAAATTTGATGAACTGTAATTACTACTAATGCTAAGTACTTAGGTAGGTACCTTACCTACCTACCTATAGGTATATGTATTTGAATTAAAAATACAATTTTTCTCAACACTTAAGAAATGTATTATTATTGCTATTATTAATATTATACAATTTATTTTAAATTAATTCGGATAAAACCTGTAAAGGAAAAGAAAAACAGAAGCATATTTTCTATTTTATTAATTTCAAAACAGTTATAAATACACAAATTTTTAATTCTAATTTTAAAACATTCATTAATAGTTAACTAATTTATATCATAATATATATCATTAAGAATGAGACATAGTACAACTAAAGATTATCTGATTAAAAATAAAACTATTAAACGAAATATGCTTAAAAAAAAATACCCGTTTTCGAAATGCAGGGTGTTAAAGTTGAAAATTCAAAAATTATTAATGGCTATAATATTTTTAATTTTCAGTATCATTTTACTGAATTCGGTAAACATTTTTGACACTTTCCAAAAACTAATTTTTAAACTATAATTTAATTTTTTTATATAAATCATGTAGGTATTCTTGTTGGGAATTCGTCCTTTATTAACAGTAAAATAATTCAGTAATAAAACATAAACACAACTCATTCACAATACCTACTACCCGTAAACGCACTAACAACGCACAATAACAAACATTAGATAGAAAATAGTCCAAATAATGAATCACGACTGAATGAAATTTCATCCAAGAGCTAAAAATAGAAATCTATCGATCGGTCTCCGTCATTCACTAAAATTTCAGGTGGACCCTCAAATTCGCCCACTGCAAACGAATATCGACTTATCCATATTCACTAGCGCCATCTATTGGTAGTATCCATTTCGCTCCAATGAAACTTCCATAAGGTGAGACTACTATTAGTTCTTTATACAATGATACGACTCCAATGACGCGAAAAGCGATTTTTTGAAATTTTGTGGGTTTTGCACTTAAGCCATCGATAAGCAAGGTTTACTGGCGTCTAATGATGCATATATTTTTTGTATTAAAGCCGAAATCGCATCTTCTGTGTATTTATTTTTCTTAAAACCATATTGGTTGTTTGACAATAAATTGTATTTAATTAAGTATGAGTTTAGGCGAGTTTCCAAAACTTTTTCAAATACCTTGGAAAAACTAGATATATTGAACGATAATTTATTACATTATTTGCATCACCTTTTTTAAAAATCGGTATTACGACAGTTTCTTTTAGACAGGATGGCCATTTACCATTTTCCATGCAAACATTAAAAATATGTGATAAAGGCTCTTTAATATAGGGTGATACGATTTTTAAAATATCACTTTTAATTCCATCGAACCCTGGTGTTTTTTTTGTTTTTATGTTATTTATTACATTTATTTCTTTTGCATCAGTAGGGTACAAAACAAAACTATTTGGGAGACATGTTTTTGGAGGAATAAACTGAGGGTCTTGTATAATTTGTTAAGATAGAGTTTCTCCTATTTTTACAAATATTTTATTAAATTGATAAGTTATTTGGCTTGGATCTGTTAGTAAATTTCCCACTTCGTCCTTTATTGATTTTATTACAGGATTCTTTTTATTACAATGTGACATATCATTAATAATTTTCCAAAGTAGCTGTGAATCAGATTTATTTTTATTTGAGATTTTGATAATATGTATATAATTTGTTATATTATTTCTTACATTTTTGTATTAAATTTTCATTATTAGGATACCTTTTTACTTGTTTGTGTAGTTTATTTTTATTATGAATTGTTCTGATCAGTTCATTAGTTATCCAGGGTGCAATTTTTGAATTTTTTCTATATACTATATACTAGCAATACAATAAAGTAATATTGGTTGTCTAAATGTCGGTAATTTTTAACCAAAATACTTTGGTAAAATTTTTGTCAAAACTAGAAAAAATATTGTATGTAACACGTTACGAAATGCCGTTTAATGTAACTGGTTCATGTTGCGGGACCTCGCTCTAATCGTCCTGCAAATATTCACTCGTTACATAAAATAAGGCACTTCGCAACTAGTTTTATAAATAGCTATTATATGAAACACAATTATTATTATTATTATTGGAATTAGTTTTTTTTTATAAAATTAAATACTATAATAAATCTTATCCACAAGTTATTACCTATTCACGTTTAACTTGGCTTCCTAAACATAAATTTAAATTTATAAAAACTTTTCGTAAATTTAATCCATTCAAAGCGTCCTCCGAATATTATTTTTCGAATAAACGTTTACCGTAATCGCAGCGAAGCGTAATTAAAAAGATTCAAAGAATCATCAATCAATTTGACGATAACCCTTTAAAATTCGAAAGTGACACGTCCGTTATCCTTGTTTAAGCCTTACGGCAATAAGGAGGCGATCAGCCCTGCAGAGACAGCTGTCACTGAAATTGAAGGGACAACACGAAGAAGGTTAAATAAAGCCAATGACACAAAAACGATCGTGCTAACGGAAAAGGATAGGTAGACACTTGGAGGGGTCGATGTTGATGTCGAGACCTTTCTCGAACTTTGAAAAAATAGACCCGGATTTGATGATTGAACGTTTTATCGTTTATATGGGTTGCATTGATAAACATTCAAAGGCAAAATATTTGGGAAACTAATCGAAATATTCGATTTCTGTAAAAGCGGTTTTCTTAGAAGTGCGGTTTGGATTATTTTTATTTGGCCGCTTTTCGCTCTTTACTATCTACCAGCTGTACCAGCTTCTTTATTTTGCTCATTATCTAGTAACCGTACTTAAGAGCAATCCAGTCCCTTCTGACGTCACACCGCACGGATCTCACGACCTCCCCTTAAAGTATTTGGAACCTTGTTCGCTACATAAATTTGGCAATATTGTGTGTCGTGTGCTGAAGAATAATCATAGGATTGGGTAAGGTCCGATTACAATTACATGAACACAGGTATATCATCAATTGGCAAAGTAATTCGTTGGCTATCGCCGCCTACTGGGGGTTTAGTGGCTTGTTAATATTATAGGAATGTAGGAATACTATTTTTATTTATTGATAGTTATAGATGATATACTGGGTGTCCCCAAATTAGACGGTCATATTTTAACAGCGTAATCTACATCCTAAAATAGTAGTAAAAGTTCATATAAACATAGGTCCGAAAACTTTTCTTTTCCGAGATACAGGGTGTTAAAGGTGAAGTGCTGATACCAAACTTTTGTAAATATTTTCTAAACGTCTAAAGATAATTAGGTAAAATTTGGTACAAATACTTACCTTTTTACGCTCCATTTATTGGACGAAACCCCAGTGTTTGATCATCTTCTTAGGTGGGTAAATTATTAGGGGGAGCTTAGGGTAAAATTTCCGTGTGTGTCTGTATCCACCATAACTCATGAACCAATACACAAAAAAACACTAAATTTTAAACTTAAGCTTTATTTCAGCGTTCAATGAAATGATTAGATTTTGAGCAGAGTCGAAACATCTAGGGGGGTACTTTATGGGTGGTCATTTTTATATTTTATGGAATATATCTGTTATTTACGTTTGGAGAAGAAAATTTTTCAAATAAAACTTACTTCTAATATTATTGTCAATAATTTTTATTCTATATATAATTTCCCTAAAATGGACCGTATTCGAGATATTTGAGAAAATGTGTAAATTTTGAATTTTGAAGAAAACTCAAAAACGGATAAAGAAAAAAACATTAAATTTTAAACTTAAGTTTTATTTCGACATGACGTAAATTGATTAGATTTTGGACAAAGTCAGAACATCTGGGGGGTACTTTATGGGAGGCCGTTTTTATATTTTATGGAATATATCTGTTATTTATGTTTGGAGAGAAAATTGTTAAAATAAAAATTACTTCTATTATTATCTATAATTTTTGTTTTATGTCAAAATTTCCTGAAATGGTCCGTATTCGAGAAATTTGACAAAATGTGCAAACTTCTGATTTTTATGAAAATTGTTGAACTATAAGTTTATACATGATTTTTTTAAAATGGACCGTATGGAAAAATTGTAGGAAAATTGATAAATTTAAATTTTTCAGTATTTTCGTTCTCAATGAATAACTATAGAAAAATGTTTCGAGGTAGATGTATGTCGAAAATGTATATATTTAGTTTATCATCTAAACATTTATAGAGGTGCTGCAATAGGTTGTACAAAATAACCAGAAAAAGCCTATAATAACTAGATAGGAAAGTCATGTGTTGGACACATCAGATTTTTTGACTATAAAATTTGGAAAACCAATATTTTCTGTATAATAAAGCTACATTTGTTGCATCTCGCTAGGACGCGCCTTTTTCAAGAGAAAAACATTTTATCTTATTCGAAAATGTAAACAATAATTAGTAGGTCTGTAGAATCAGAAATTTTATTTTTCTTTTTTAACTTTAAAAAACCGGTAACTAAAGAAATTTTAGAAAATATTTACAAAAATGTTCCATCTGGACTTCACTTGTAACACCCTGTATCTCGAAAACGAATTGGAGATAGGTAAATTGTATTTATTGTATTAAAGGAACAACAAATATAAGTACAATAAAATAAGTATATTAATATAACAATTTTTTAAAGTGTGTATAAAAAATTTTTTTTTCACATATATTATTAAATTAAAAAAATTACTAATAAAACACGAAATGTTAATTTTTTCTCTTTTACAACACAAAATATACAATACTGTTGAATCACAATTTTCTCTTGGCAGCAGGTGGTTTTTGTGACGCGACAATTATGATGCTTTGCATCTCATGAATTAAAGCTAATTCTCTTTCAATCTTAAGGTGATCATACCCCTTATAATTTTCGGACAAGAATATCTCAAAATATTTAAATTTTGGCAAAATAAATTAGGCAATATATCTATAATATGCATATATTTTAATGTTTTAATTCCTTCCAGTTTCCCAAAAAAAACTAAAAGGGCTTTAATTTTGAAATATCATAATGAAAATAAATGCATTCCTCGACAGCACTATTCTTAATATAATCCCCAAATTTAAGCTTCTAATGTCTTGTTAATGATTTCTTAAAATTCGCCAAAATTAGTGGCTAAAACGCTTCGTTAAGTGCTATCTCTGGTGTAAACTGGTGTAAATTGTTGCAAGAAACGAATAATGACAGAGTGTACGATACGATAGTTACAAGCGTGTTACACCCGAAGGCAGCACATAACGAGTCGTTTTAGCCACTAATTTTTTCGAATTTTAAAAAATCATTACCAAGAAATTAAAAGTTTAAATTTCGGGATTATATTAAGAATAGTGCTATTGAAGAATGCATTTATTTTCATTATCATATTTGATTTTTTTTTTCTGGAAACTGAAAGGAATTAAAACTTTAAAATATAGGTATATCTAGTTAATATTACCTAATTTATTTTGCCAAAATTTTAATTTTTAAACAAAATTACTTTTTGAAAAATCCTTGTCCGAAAATTATAAAGACTGCTGCATTCACCTTAATATACCAACATACAGGGTGTTTCAAAATTCATGGGACAAATTTCAGGAGGTGATTGCTCGTATGAAATTAAGATGGGTGTTTCCTATAACAAAATTTCCTCAGCCCACCCCTTTCCGAGATATCACCCTTAAGAGGTGGTGATTAAAATTGAGTTTCTATTTTTTTTCTAAAATTTCAGTAAAGCTAGAAACTTGAAATTCTGTAATTTTCGTGCACTCGTAAAGGACTAACCATGGTTATTTTTTCAATATTCCTGTTACAATATAGGGGGGTGAAATTAGCAACCCTTACTTTATTTCATATCAAAACTTTTTTTCGAGATGAAGTTTTATGAAATAATTTTGTAACACTGAGTGAATACGAAGCTTCAAATTCCTTATTAAGTGTATTTTTTATTATTTCAAAATTTGTCCCCATAGCAATTAATGAAAATTCCATTTTTAACCCTCTTAGTAAATATTGACAATAATTGCATATGGGTTAAATCTAGATTGAAAGGGCCAACGAAGTTTTCGCTCAAAATGCACATATGGTTTTTCTACGATAACATTATTTTAAGAAATAGATATAAAACTGAAAATTTGCCGTAAGTAGTGTATAATGTGTTGCCTAGATCTACGTTAATCATGAAAAACGGAGTTGATATTTGAAGTCTTAACTTAAATAATAAAACAAAAAACGTCGAAATACGTACAAATAACTTAAAATTTTTTTATTAAAAAGAATTAATATTATATCTAATTTAAATTAGACAAGCAACAAAACTGTCAAGTTTTTCACTCGACGAGCGACATAGCTGTCACTTAATGTTAGTTCGCGGAAAACGCCAACTTTGCGATTGTATTTCGAAGCGCAAAAGCCTACTTTGGATAGTGATTGTAGAAAAACACTTTGCACCTGTTTTTCTCAAAAACTATTTGTATTTAATCCATATTTTACAGAGAGTGTTTTATTGGGAAAGGGACGTACATTAATTGTAGATGAAGTCCACCAATGATATGTAAAATAATCCGTACCTAATAGATCTGTATTCCTTTTTAACCGATTATTTTACCAATTATTTTTTACTCATAACTTGCGAACTATCCTGTGTATATGTTTTTGGCATTTAGCTTACGTATTATCTATAACTTACCTAATCTACTAAGGTTTCAACACAAAAATTATAAAATCGGCCACCTTCGAAACCGCACACTTAAAAAGTGCACAAAAAATTTATTATTTTTGAAAATTACCCATATCTGTGAGATTTATTGAAACAAACCGAATACAAAGGGATAAGATGTAGATGAATTTGCAAAAATTGGTAAAAATTTTAGTAATAAATAAAATAATAATTGTTTTACCATTTTAATGCCATGTTATATCATTTTATCAGATCTATTACGAATTGAGAATTGATAAATTAATTAAAAGAATATAAAAAATTGGAAATTGAAATAAATGATAGTAATGATTTAATATTTAAAGATAATAGATTAAATACGAGTTTTTTACTCTCTCGCAATTATACGACAGAAAATCTGGGACTTTAATGGTTCCAGTGGCGTTCAAAATTGATAAAATAAAACTCTCATTCTGTTATGACTTGGTATTAATTACAACTATGTATTGTTAATAAAATTGTAATTCTATTACAAAAATACATCCATTAGCAGGTACTAAAGCTAAAATGTGGGTTTTAAAATTGAGATATCTAGTTTATTTGTGTCATTTATGATGTCATTATTTGGTTGTTGTCAATTAGTGTGCGATCTTTTCGAATTCCATTAGTTTATTCCGTGTTGTTTATATAGTGTTTTTATTTTATTTTAAAATATAATTTTGTTAATAATTCTTGTTTATTTTCTTTTGTAAGCGGATATCAACCGTTTATTGCATTAAAATTTATATTATAAATATTATAAAGTTAGTTTCTTGTTCTACTAATGCCACTGATATACAGATTTATAATAATGCTTATTAATAATTTATGATAAAAATTTCCTTATTAATTCCAATGAAGCACAAATTCCTGCAATCTGTTTTAATCATGATTCAGGACAAGATAATATTTTCCTGTGAGTATGATATACATCCGTTCTTTTTTTTTAAATAAATTTTGATTCACCATTTCAGGGTTAGCTTCTAAATTAGAAAACACCAATGACTATTCAAAAATGTTTCTTTGGGCAGTGAAATTATATTTTAAAGTAATGTTCATATGGCCAGAGAAAAATAATTACTTCAGTAGATTAATAGGTACAATTGTGAATGTTGGAACAAGCATGTCTTTATGTATCGGTTTGCTGTTATACTCATACAAGAATATTAATGATTTTAATAAAGCAACTGCTTCAATAACTATTTTAACATTACCGGCCATGGTAAGTATACAAACATTTTTTTTTATACATGCGAAAGAATTTACTTAATTTAGATCACAGTATGTATCTATTTGTACGCCATTCATTGTTGGATCTTCACGGCTTCTTCTACAAGATCCTCTGACCAGTGTATTTCAGTCTTCTCTTGACAATAGAGATACTTTACAGGTTAGCTATGAACTGATTGTTATGGTTCTCATTACGTTTTCTATTTTTCGTAGCTATGGTCTACATTCATTGATCTAGGGAGTGTTGAGATCGTTATGTAATGTAGGTTACTGACGAATCATTGAGCATTTTTTTTAGCATGCACAGCATTTTTACCTAAATTAATTGCGATATTTTGGTGTTAAATGATTTGCTGCAACCTCACAGTTTTATACTGTATGTCTATATTGGTTTAAAAATTACTTTATATGGTAGAATATAAATAAATAAATAAATACATAAATCTTTAATTCCAAGAGACCTTGTACAGGTATGGGAAAAGTCAAAACATGGTGTACAATTTAATGAAGTAGAATAGAAAATACAAAGTACTGAAATTCTGAAATAGATACTAAACTTAAAAAAATCTAAAACAAACTTATTTATAAACCAAAATATAATTATAATATTTATGAATGAGATGATTTATCTACGAATCAAGGAACTCAGAAACAGTATAAAATGCTTTCCTTGAAAATAAGGCGGTTATTTTACGTTTAAAGTATTTAGTACTATTTATTTCTTTAAGAGTCCGATCCAGTTTATTATATAACTTAATTCCTAAAAAATAAGGACTTTTTTCATATAACGTCAAATTGTGAGACGGAATTACTAAAGAATCGCTATTTCTGGTACCATAATCGTGAATATCTGCATTTGTCATAAACATATTTAAATTAGTTTTTACGTATATTAGCAGTTCAACCATATATATACAGGGCAGCGTTAATATTTTTAATTGTTTAAAAATATTTCTACAAGAAGCATATCTAGAAATGCCAGCGATATTTCTGAGACACCGTTTTTGAAGTCTAAAAAGTCTAATTAAATGGGGCGATGAAGCCCAAAATATAATACCGTATTTAATTCGGGAGTATACCAAACCATAATAGTAAGAAATTAGAATTTTTTCATTGCATAATTGTTTAAGATGTATCAATGCATAACAAGAGGAACCCACTTTTTTACACGTTTCATCTATATGTTGCATCCATGTTAGCGAAGCGTCAATATGAATTCCCAAAAATTTTGTGTTCTGGCTCTGTTGTATGGATTTGCCATTTATTTTTAGTAAATGGCATTCATCAGTTATCGGTCGAGGTGTAAAATGAACAAATGTTGTTTTCTCCGTATTCATACATAACTTATTTGATGGAAACCATTTTTTAAATTTGTTAATCATGTATTGTAGTTTAACTAGACAATTATCTAATGTATCATCAGTGCATAGGTAATTATTATCATCCGCATATATTGTAAGATCATCGCCAAAGATATGAATTTCCGGAAGATCGTTAACATATATTAGGAAAAGCAAAGGGCCCAAAATGTACCCTTGTGGAACCCCTATTGATGTGTCTAAAATGTCTGATAATATGTCATTAATATCAACAACTTGTCTTCTATTGTCCAGGTAAGACATCAACCAATCGCTTAATTTTCCACGCAGACCATAGTTGTATAATTTGTGTTCTAAGATTTTGTAGTTGACTAAATCGAAAGCTTTGCTTAAGTCCATGAACAGGCCTATGCACTTGTGTCCGTTATCTAACGCGTTATATACTCTATTTATAAATTGTACTAAAGCTGTTTGTGCACTTTTCGTTTTCCTAAAACCATGTTGGTTATTTACAAGTGTTTTGTTAGAATCTAAATATTGCATAATTCTAAAATAAATAACTTTTTCTAATGCTTTTGAGATTGAACTAAGAAGTGCAACTGGGCGATAGTTCTGGATATTAGTGTTTTATCCCTTTTTAAATATCGATACAATTCTTGCCGTCTTATATACATCAGGGAATAATCCATTAACTAATGACAAATTAAATAAAAAAGTAAGAGGATATACTAAATAGTTTACTGCCGAGACCAATATTTTACTACTAATATGATCCAAACCTAATGAACCAGACTTTTTGAGACTTAAAATAATATTAAACACTTCTGTGTTTGATACAGGATGAACGAATATAGTATCATAGATCTTTTTTTGTTTAAACTCATAGTCCTTTTGATCGACATTATTTTTAATCGTTAATTGATGTGTAATATTAACAAAAAAATCATTAAAAGTGTTCGCAATTATTTTGTCACTACTTCATTATCTACGACTACTGAATGTATAGCATTAGAGTTATTTGTCTTATTATTTGTGTTTTTATTTAATAGGTTCCATACGCACTTACTTTTATTAGCTGAATTATTATATATTCTATCATTTTGCATTTTTTTCGCGACTTTTACAACTTTTCTGTATATTTTTTTATAATTTCTATAGTAATGAACATCTGCTTCGTCATTTGTTAAACACATTAAATGGAAAAGTTCATTCAACCTTTGAGAAGACCGCAAAATTCCTGATGTCAGCCATGGTTTTATTTTGTATTGATTTGGTTTTATGTTTTTAAATGGGAATGATATATCTATATAATATTTGAAGGTATTAACAAAGGACTCAAAACCACGATTAACGTCGACACACTCGTATATATCCTTCCATGATTCATTATTTAAATGATTATAAAATACCTGATAATTAGTGTCATTGAATACTCTACAATTAATGTTATTACTTTCTATAATAGATGGAAAAATAATTTCATATCTCAACACTTGACAAGCCATTAAAACTAATATCAGCAAATATATTCCCAATAAAATTACTACATATATATAATCAACTGCTGTTTTTGATGTAGGCGTGATCCTCGTTGCACTATTTATATGGTTGAACATACCAAAAGACTCAAAAACATCTGATATTTGTTTACGTTTTAAGGAATTTACTAGGTAGTTGATATTTAGATCGCCACAGAATAAAAACTTGTGACATTTTTTGCTATTATCATGGGCGGCGCAAATTTCTGCAAGAAATAAATCTAAATTAGAAATTATTAGAATTTAAAGGATTACTGTAAATGCAGTAAATATCAATTATCTCCTTGTCTAACGACAATTTAATTCCACAAACTTCAAATTGTTCCTCAACAGAAAATTGTTTTATTTTAGTTATTTCTTTAATATTTTTTGACAATTCATTCTTGCAAAAAATCGCAACTCCCCCACATTTTTTGACATTTCTTAAATATACAGAGACAAGCTTGTAACCTTCAATGTTGATTATTCCATCCTGTCCTTCCTTTAGCCAATGTTCAGACATACAAAAAATATCTACATTATGTTTAAACATCTCAATTTCCAGAACATCGATTTTGTTTGATATACTTCGAACATTTTGATGATAAACAGTTAATGTCTTAGTTTTTCTTATATTTGTATTCTGTAATTGTTACTGATTTTTTATTTTTTGTTTTTCCATATTTACCTTTTGGTGATAAACGTTACAGCTTTTGACATCGAAAACAGAGTGATCAACATTGAAAGTACAGCCTAATTTATCATTAGTTTCCACACAGTTAATACATTTAAAAGAAACGGATGTACAATTTTCCATGCCATGATCATTTGCACCGCACTTAAGACATAATTTGGCTTTACACTCAATGGCTTTATGACCATAACTGCCACAATTGAAACACCTATATACCCGCACATAGTCAAATACCCTACATGATGGAGCCCATCCAATACTAACACATCCTTCACCAAGAAATTTTGCATGAGTCTCAGGGTTACACTCAACGATTGCCATATATCTGGTTATCATCTTTTTTATAACAATTACCTCTAATTTATCATCGTCTTTCAAGAATGAATTTTGTTTATGTAGATATTTAATCAGCTTTTCTGGAGATAAATCTTCATCGAAATCAACAATTTTTATGCAAGGATTTTTTTGATCTGGTGTATTAATCAAATAATTTTTACCTAATTTCTTCTCAGCATCTCTTTTAAGTTTATCAGTTTCCTCTTAAGTTTTGCATTTAATAAGCACTCCACCATCTTTTAGGTTCCTAATTTGGGTTATACCAACCTCCAAGTCAGCCGGTTTCAGTTTTTTTTACTAGAAAATCTTTGGTTTTACCACTATCTTGTTTTACTTTTGGTTTAATAACTACGGCTTCACCTCCTACTATTTTAGCATACGACTTTCCTGTGCTTAAATTTTGTTCATTACTATCTGGCGTTTTATCTATTTTACATTTCAACTCTTGTAACTCCTTCACAATTCTATTTTTAAAATTTTCAAAATCTCTATTGAAACCCTTTACAAATTCAACAAAACTTAAACGTGAATTGCAAAACCATTTAAAGCCCACAATATTATTAAAAGTATTATAATCATTTGCATTTATTTTTACACATTTTAAGTGGTAGACATTTTCACACGGGCCAGCACATTTTAGATTGTTCTCCAAAGATAGTTGTGAACGTCGTAGGGAAAAGTTGCTTAAAATGAGATATGTAGGTAAAATAGATATTTATTCCATGCGTCACAAATATTCCAATGAGTTTTAAATATGTCAAAAAGGATTTTATCAACTTTGTATGTTTGGCATGCTTTGGCATCTTTTATCCCAATCCAAATTGTCGTAGGAGTACTGAAGTAACTTTACAAGTATATAGGATTTACTGCTCTCCTAAATGTGTCGAAATAAGCTAAACTCAAAATTTTCCGTTACTATTGTGGATCTAAATAAGACGTTGGAGAATAATGATATCTTAATTGGCAAATTTTAGAATGATTTTCAAAAACAAATTGAAAATCTAGAATCGACGATAATTAAACAGCATAAAGATATCTGATAAAGAGACTTGCCCCTAGATAGAATGCGTTGCAGTCCAGAAATTTTACGGATGAAGTAGAAGAAGAACAATTATATTTTAAAGTCTCCTATATCTATTGCTGATGCTTTTGCACTATATTTTGAGTCTTGTTACAGTAACCATAGCACTCTTGACTTAAACTACTTGGAAGCAGTCAAAAAGATAAAATAAAGAAAAAAAATGATGAACCTCGATTCTTCCAAAGGTTTAGGTCCAGATGGAATATCACCTATCCTTCTCAATAAGTGCCTTGCCTTATCTGCACCTCTCTGCACAATTTTTCAGAGATCATTCGACAGAAGCTAAATCTGACATAAAAAATTATCGGAAAATTTCTATGCAATCAGCAATCCCTGGGCTGTTGGGATCAATCTTAACAGACGAATTATTCTACACGTTTAAGAATTACAAAATAGACAAGCAGCATTGCTTCTTCAGAGGTCGTTCAACGACTACTAATCTGGCTATCCATCAGTTTATAACCTCGTTAGTTGAAGCTGGCTACCAAGTTAATACAACACCGATCTCTTTAAGGCGTTCGATAGTGTGTGTCAATTTCAATTTATTCAGTAATACAGTAATTCGTCTACATTTTTCTTATATAATAGTACAAAACTGTTAGGTGAGGAGCACGAAAACAAACTAGGTGAAATGCCTGTGTTGTCTTTTTGTTTATTTCCGGACCCCTTCTCAATTATGTATTAATTTATTTAACTTTGATATTGGCAAAAATCCTATCTAGTATATACATTTATGAAATACATATTTTCTAACAAAAAAATACGATAAAAATTGACAAAAAATTACAATAATAATAATAATATACAAAATAGACAATGTGGAGACTAGATCAGCAAAAGAAAAGTAAATTTTGTTAAATAAACAAACAAGGACAGTTCGTAGTAAGTTATGTTTATGCGTATAGAACGTTTTGTACATGACTATCATCAGTTACCTTTAAGGAAACTATGCGAAATTGGAGTTACAGGCAATTACCGTCGACAGCTTGTTACAGTGAGTGATTCTGTGTCGCGGGAAGTGACAGTGTCTTCGGGTGTACCTTCAGGGTAGCCGTTTCTCCTGTAAAATGTTGGTAACAAGTTTGTTTGACCTCGACAGTAGCGCGCTGAGCGCGTTATGATGAACTATAATTCGGTACAGTCGGTAAAGTAGAAAACTACTAAGTAAAGCGATTTAAAAAATGGCGGGCTTCAAAATTTATGAAATTGAAGCAATTTCAAATAACATTTTTCTATTTTACAGCTTTTACTTACAATAATTGAAACAATAAGTAAAATAAATTTATATTGTAAGAAAATGCTGAAAAACGGAAAAGTCACTTGTTTTAAATGAAAAATAAAAACATTTGTAATAAGTTTATTTTATTTAGAATAGGTAACTATGTCATTACATTATATTAAACATCATATTCACAATAAACAAACACAAAATTATTGCAGAGTAAAATGTAAGATAACAATGTGACAATTATTTTACTATTAACAAAAACTGGGTACAAATTTAAAAAAATTATAATTTCAAAAAAATTAAAAAGAAACAAAACAGTCATATCTATAAATACATATTAGCTACATAATGAGGTAGATTCTTGGCAAACAGAGCTTTTAATTAAATCATTTGAACTTTCTGAAAAAATCGTTCCTTTTTTTTAATTCATTTTTAAATCCATTTAACTGTAGTTTGATATTTTGATGAATTTTACACACACACACGTTATGAGTCCCACTTTTGCCAGCCGATATGCATTCACGAGGACGGAGTTTTTGAAATTTTGTTAGTCCAATCTTTTCGTCAGGGAAAGCTTCAGTAAATTTTTTATGTAACTCATGAATATTATATAGTAATAATCGTTTTTGTTTTTGGACTTTTTTTCCATCTTTCATCACCGATACATAATCTTTCATCCTAGGCATCACGCGGCTGACATAAATAGAAATCTTGAATGTGCTGGAGTGTTTCATTTTTCAGAGTTTTCCCTTCCTTAATTTTAGGCTGTGATGCGAATCCTTTTTCTTCCCTGATTTTTTTTGCGGTTTTCACCATTCGTTTGGAAACTTTAAATTCTCTTATCATTTTTATTGACCAATCTGAAGGAAGCGTTGTCAAAATTTGAATTTTATCAGCCCTACTTGTTGTATCATTAAAAGCAGATTTAAAATTATTAAGCAATATGTCATTTGGATTATTTACACTATTTACATTACTGTTATTAGTTATTTTACTCACAGCACTTTTTAAAACATTTGCACATTCTGTGGCTTTTGACATTCGCATGACTTTTATTGGATGTTCGCCAATTTCCAATAATAATTTATTAACCTTATCAATTTTTAATTTGTTATCTACCAAGAAGCATGCAAAAAAGGGTCTTTTTTTTTCATCATCTTCAATAAAAGTGTTTGACGATTCAGGCTCGTTGGAATCAGAACATTTGTTGACCGATATCTCACCAGGAATTTTAGGTTTTCGACCCAAATAAATTGCTCGTTCATATGAATTACACATATAATTCCCAATGAAATCTTTAAAAGCATAAGCGCGTTTTTTTTCAATTAAAACTAGATTTTTAATAATTTTTTTTATGGTTTTTTTTATTAAACGGATTACAGCACTTATTCACGCGGCCCATGATAGATAAACAAAATTATAAACGTCAATAAAATTCAAAACACCAATACAATTTGAAACAAATTTGAAACAAACCAACTAGATTTAGATCAATGGAAACTGTTAAGCACAAATGAGACGGCACACGTCTTATGAGTTTTCGGGGACCGGTCGATTTTTTTAAATTTTAATATGTTATAGTACTTGCAAAAATAAGCATTTTTCATCATTGCGCCAAATCTCTAAGTGTCCTAGAAAAACGCACCGAAAGTTCGTACGCGAGGCGTTAAAAGTATCCAGTAATCGTCGTCCTGAAAGAATGTTGCTGTGATTTTTTATTTTAATTTGACCAACGAACAATGAATGTGATATGATTACATGTCTGTGCAATACAGGGTGTTTTAATTTACATGTCCCTTTCGAAATCGTAGTAAAACAAAAACAGATTTAGGTATGCCGGCCCTTGTTTCGGCATTATATAGCGAATTAGAAAGTGAAAATGTTTTTTTTTTTTAACTTTCTCGAGGCCAATTTATGCTTTTGAATTTATCTGAAAACTCTGCTTGTTATAAGTTACAATAAAAAACCTAGTCATGGGCCTTATTGGGACGTTCGATAAAGGATAGGTTCATAAAAATATACCCATATATTATAAAGTATACAAATCTATAATTCGTTCCAAGTTTATTTTTCTCAAGTATAGGCTACGAAGTCATTGTTTACAACAATACTCAGCATTACGACAAATAAAGAACACCTAATCAGAGAAAAAGAAGCTTTAAACTGTATATATCCTTGCTGACGATTTAATCGGTAAGTTGGCTGTGAATGCGCCGATTTTGACATTTTTAAAAACTGATCTGCATTGTATTTGAATACGTTTTTGTGATTAATATTGAATTTTATATATTTTGTGTTGCCAGTTTATGTTAATTAACTTTGTAAGTATGTAATTCGAAAGCAAATATGGGGTTACTTATATTAGTTTATTTGAATTTTATATAGGATCATGGTTAGGTGCTACATTTGCAACGTCAACGATCAAAGATTCCGAGCAATTTTAGAACCACGACAAAGAGAAATCTCTATTATTTTTAGACAGAGATATCATTTGCCACATCTAGAAATTATTGAAAATACCAGAATATGTATAAATTGTTTCCAGCGTGTAGAAAGGTGTATAGAATTGTCTGATAATCCATTGGCAATACCAATGGATGTTTTAGCGGGCAATAGAGGTTGCTTTGTATGTAATAATGACAGTCGGACAAGGTTATCGTTAGATTCACGTGTCGACTTTTTTGCAAAAACTAACATTTTTATGCCCAGCCATACACCATGTTGTGTTAATCATTTAAATTCTAAGGGAAATGTGGAAATTCAGCACATGAATAATAATAATATATCATTGCCCATGAATGTGCTAATGACGGGCAGGGAAATACATGAATGGTTTCTGGCATTAAAAGACTACAATTCAAGTAGTTTTGATACTGAAGAAAATTTTGGGGATGAGGAATTTAAAAAGTTGACCTCTATAAGCAAGCGGCAATTTGCGGATTTATTCAATACATGCCAACCGGTAGTGATTTATGGAAAAAGTCGTGTGCCAACTAAAAAAGACATGATTGCATTCTTAATGAAATTAAGGCAGGGCTTATCGGATGAATTTATTAAAGTAATTATGAGTTACACATCCCGCCAGGCTGTGAGTTTAGCAATTACCATTGTCAGAACTACTTTAATCCTAAACTTTGTACCAAATAATCTAGGATTTCATTGTCAAGAATTGAGAGATAGACGACAGTTTATTGAGCGCCATGTTACAAGCTTTTCAAATATATTGTACAATCCACAGCCCCAAAATCCCCAAGCCATTCTCTTTCCGGATTGTACTTACTTGAAAGCCCCAAAAAGTTGTACTTTTAGAACTCAAAGACAATCCTTTTCATCCCATAAGCGGTATTATTTAAAGCCGGACTAATAGTAGCTCCTGATGGATGTATAGTCGATGTTCACGGTCCTTACTTTTCCGACAGCAGGAACAATGATGCAGCAATATTGAGAAAATAAATGGAAGAGGATATTCAAAACATAAGACAATGGATACAGGACGGAGATATATTTGTCGTTGATAGGGGATATAGAGATGTTGTAGAATTTCTTGAAACACTAAACTTGAATTGTGAAATACCACCGTTTTTACCAAGAAATCGTCAACAGTTTACCACCAAGGAAGCGAACTATGCTCGTAAGATTACCAAAACGCGCTGGATTGTAGAATCGAGGAATGGGCATTTAAAATCATTGTACAAGTTCTTTCGAGATGCGATACCTATGCAAAATTGTTACAAGTTATCAGAATATTTAAAGATTGGTTGCGCTCTTATTAAGCATACCGAGAACCAATTCATATGCAGGATGAGAGTGACGAGCTGGCACAGCGAATGCTAGAGCTAGTCCAAAATCCTAATAATCCCCTCCATGATAGGATTCTAATGGAAAATCTGCAACTTAGGCGTGGTGGAGGTGCATGGGTTGATATAAATGAAAATGACATCCAGTTCCCTATTCTAACGTTAGAATATCTTAGAACAAAAACATTTGGAACATATCAGGTAAAGCTGTCTCCAGCTTACATCCAGGATACAATTGAAAGGGAAGCCAATAACGAATTTCTGTTTCAAGTTCAGGAATTTGAACCTGGGCTCATTAGAGCAAAGCTATTCTCCCGATTTACTCAAGTCACAAAGCAATTTCTTTTTATTTCATACTTGCTGCCTCCTGTGCGTGATGGAAACGACACAATACAAGGAACATATTGTACTTGTAAAGTTGGGGCTAGAACACTGGGTATGTGCGCACATGTTTCCAGCGTAGTGTGATATCTAGGCTATGCTCGACACGAAAACGACGTCAAGTACCCAACAAACGTCTTACTTAGATGTATCCAAGACGCCGCTAATAGAGATTAGTATTCCAAGAGAATTGTCACTACCCAATAATAGTTTTATCTTGACAAAAAATGTTACTACGCTAATTAACTCACAAAGTAAGATAATAAATCAGTTCTTGTTTCTTCCATTTAATAAATAATTGTTTTTTTACGATTTTGTGCTTTTTAATTCTGAATGTTGGCTACATCAAGTAAATTAAAAAAAATTAATGTGGTATTTGGCCATTTATACCTTGGTTAATATATTCCAAAGTATTTAATACTTCTATTTCCTTGCATATACATTGTTTTTTATTGTAACTTATAACAAGCAGAGTTTTCAGATAAATTCAAAAGCATAAATTGGCCTCGAGAAAGTTAAAAAAAACATTTTCACTTTCTAATTCGCTATAAAATGCCGAAACAAGGGCCGGCATACCTAAATCTGTTTTTGTTTTACTACGATTTCGAAAGGGACATGTAAATTAAAACACCCTGTATTGCACAGACATGTAATCATATCACAATCATTGTTCGTTGGTCAAATTAAAAGAAAAAATCACAGCAACATTCTTTCAGGACGACGATTACTGAATACTTTTAACGCCTCGCGTACGAACTTTCGGTGCGTTTTTCTGGGACACCCTGTACACTTAGAGATTTGGCGCAATGATGAAAAATGCTTATTTTTGCAAGTACTATAACATATTAAAATTTAAAAAAAATCGACCGGTCCCCGAAAACTCATAAGAAGTGTGCCATCTCATTTATTAAATAAAAATTCTTATCTTTAAAATTTATTCACTGATGTGTTTATAAACGGATTTAACAAGTGAACTCAAATGGCTTGTGATATTCTTTTGTTATTCATGTGTATATATATATATAAAAAATTTTGTAATTTGTTTCAATAAAATCATTTATTAAATAACGTTACTGAGTCGATTTATAAGTCAATGACGCGTGGTAGCGCGCTGTACCGACAGCGCTCGGCGCCCCTCATTAATATTTTTTTTTTGTTTAATCTAATCGCGAGCAGTCAAATTTTTTTGCTGATTCTGTTACTTGAATGTTTAAAGCATAATACCGAAAAAAAATTGTTTTCGTTTTTTGAGGGAGAAGTCATTAAAATTTTCATTTGTTAACTTAAAAGTTAATTAGCAATATGAAAATAAATAAATAATTTAAATTCTTGTACATTTTATCAAAATACAAGTATTGACCTATAAATCTTGAAAGTTTCATTAGAATATTTTTAATAGTTTTTTAATTATCGATTTTTTAACTAAAAAAATTTTCATTAATACAAAAATTGTTGTTAAAATGAAAATTATTAAAAACTGTTTTGGGTATTAATTGTTTATAGTGAATACTTCATGAAAAAATACTGATACCTGAATTCGATGATCAAGTAGAAAATGGGGGTCCACTTGACGTGATTTAACTCATTTTTATTTGAGTATTCTCAAAGGTGTGACTTTTTAATACAATAATACAAAGTATTTATCTTTGTATATAACCTTTTAACGATAAGTTGGATTGAAAATAGCCATATTAAGTAAGGCTGTCAATTTCTGACGTGATAAACGGTTAACCGATTCGACTAATTTTGACCGGTTTCGGGTTTAACCGGCTTTTTACTATTATTATAACCGGTCCGGATATCGGTTAACCGGTCCGGATATCGGTTAACCGGTCCGATTTTTCGGTTAACCGGTCCGGATATACGGTTAACAGGTCCGATTATCCGGTTAACGGGTTAGATTATCCGATTAACCGGTCCGATTATTCGGTCTGATCAAACCGAGCCAGTCGAAACGGACCCGTTAGACCGGATTCGGCGGTTTAACCGTAACCATCACCAGTTAAACCCCTCACTGGTTTATCCGTTACTGGTTTAACTGTAACCATTAACGATTTAATCGTGGCAAAACATATCTACCAAATCCTATTTTCAATAGAAATGGGGTCACTTTACTAACCATTTCACCTTTACTTACCCGTGACAACCAGGCAGTGTATGCTTGATTTTTTAAAATAGGCACTCACTAATCAAAAATTAAATTAGAATAATGGAAATACTACCAATTTTACTTTTGCTAAACTTTATTTAAAATTTAAAAAAGGACACAGTCACTCACTTCCCACTGGGTGGGTAAGTAGGTAAAACTAAAAACAAAAACAAAAACATAAACTATATAAAACTATATAAAAAAAAAATCAAAAATAAATTATAATTAATTGGGACATAAAATAAGAAATAACAAATACCTAATAACAAAACTGCCTATTTTTTTATTATTGAGTGCACCGGTAATTTTTTTAGTTAAACTTATTTTTTTAATATTTTGATGTTATACTCAGGGGCGTAGATTCTTTGCCAGGATGTATTTCTTATTGAGAGAGCAAATTAGGTCAGTTCACGGATCTAATTTACCTTCACGAGAAGACAAAATAAATATTAATAGGTAAAGTACAAAATAACAAAAAAAACCTTGGACGCCATCTGCTTTTCTCAAAAAGCAGAAAAATACCTCAGTAAGAAATACATATGGTCTCTTAGTCAAGTCTGTAAAGTTGAATAGGTGGAAATTAAAAGATGCACCTTCCTATATACAATATAATACAATGTCAGTTTGAATACATTTGAATACAATGTCTTTAGATTGTTCAGATTTCTTTTATTCGAAGAATAGGTACTTCCTTAAGTTCTGCGAAGCGAAGATATCCCTCGTAGCTACTGATGTAGTATAACGGTGAATTTGCCTTATCCTGATCTCCAATTTAGTTCTCATAGGTCCTAGTTAGTTAATTATAGGAACTCCCACTTAATGCTAAAAGAATTTCAAACAATGTAGATCGTGAAACCTTTTTTTGTTACAGAACTCAGACAGATTGTTATCTAATAAATCCCAGTTTCAAATCAAAGTTTTACAAAAATAACTCAATTTAGCATTTAACAATAATTAAAACAGAAATAACTCAATTTAGTATTTAACAATAATTAAAACAAAAATATTATAATTTAATTGACAATAAAAAAAAAATCAATTTCAGCAAATCATTGGGAACTATCCATTATAATTTCAAAATGTCTGATATTCATGATAAAAAAGAATTGATAAATAAGAAAAAAAATATGAGAAAAAAGCAAGTAGTTTTGTATGCTTATAAGACATGGAATAGAAATAGAAATAGAAATAATTTATTCGTCTATAAAGAATTACATATTCATGAAACATGACATACATAAAGCGTGTCAGACTTGTCAACAAAACAGATAGTACACTATACACAGAGATAAAATAAATCCATGACACTATACAATATTTAAAATAACTAGTTTACAATATTTAAGAGATCAGCACGTCACATACAAAAAAAATTATATTATTTAAAAATTATTTCAAAAGATTAAAATTAAAGAAGCTAAAATTCTAAGTATTCTTGCATAGAGTAAAAAGCATTCTCCATGAGAAACTTGTATAGAGTATTTTTAAAACTATTAAAATTCTGTATATGTCCAAAAAGTCTAAGAGTCTTATTGTAGCATAAGATTCCCTGGTAACTTAAGGAACCCTGCCCCACAGATAATCGGGAGAATGGCAGTCGCAACTCATCAGCCCGTCGTAGAGACTGAACAAGACCAAAGTAAGTCAGTCTAAGTACGCTAAGTGAAACTGTTCCTCGAAGCCGTCGTATTACGTAGCATAAACCACTAATTTTGTTAACTAGATTTTGTGTGTGCATTTCCCAAGTAAATTTCTGGTCGACAGTCACACCGAGATACTTAAAATGATCCACCTGTTCTATGGATGCATGATTTACTTTTATTAGTGGAGAAAAATCATAAGTCACGTTTTTTGGCTGAGATACCATAAAAACTGTCTTTTTTGTATTAATTAGCAGACCATTATTTGTACACCATAATGAAAATTCCTCAGCTGCTTCATTAGCTTTATTGACAGATAGCTGCAGTTCTTCTTCAGCTATGGTCTCGCTTGTATCATCTGCATAGATGATAATTTTTCCAAAGGTTTTGCAAGCATTTAATATGTCTGACATAAATATGATAAAAAATAGGGGAGCCAGAGTGACCTTCATGCAAAATTTAAAGCTTTTATATTAGCACAGAGAAAACAATTTCAACCGTTATTTGGAATATCATAATTTACCTATTTTTATATGTATAAAAAAAAAATGAGAAAAAAAACTACATCAGAAATTAAATATACTAGCAAAATAAGCTAAAATATATAGCGAAATTTGAATATGAATTATTCATATAAAATTGTTGAACAAATTTCTCGACCCCTCAGCTGCCTGTATAAAAAAACTTAATTACAGAAAAATATTAAGCCGGCATCCATTCTGTAATCACACGTGTCAGCATTTTCTAAGAAAAAGAAATACACATCTTCTTATTAAAACAAATTATTCTTACCAGATATTCTAATGTGGCAAAACCCTTATTATCTGCACTAACGAAAATTACTTTTAATTCACTACATCGAAAAATTTAACGCTTTTAACAAATTCACGACTGGCGTTGGCAGCAATCGGTGATAGAAAAAAGCTGAATCAGTCAAACGCGAGTCAAGGTGCGCCACCGCGAGAACAAGTATTGATTTTTCACCAGGCCAATAGCATTGGTTCCAAACAACAAGCGCCAAATGTTCAGTTATTCAAATTTTGGCTATGTCTACTGCTCCGATATCTGGTACGATTACTATCATTTTATTCGTAATTCTCGTAATGGACAGAATTTCTGTTACATGAGTTTTGATGCAAAAAAATCTACCTATCTACGTTTTCCGGCAGCAAACAGTTTCTTTTCGCTGAAACTATGTTTCCTGCACTGGTAAACACCCGTTCACTGGAAGTTGATGTGGCTGGTACACATAAATAAGGTTATACGGTTATAAACCGGTTCCAGTTAAACCGGCTACGGTTAAACCGGATCCGTTTAAAACGGTTCCGGTTAAACTGGTTTCGGTTAAACCGGTTACGTTCTTTATGGTTTTTTGGTCCTACGGAACCGTTTAACCGGTCACGGTTATCAGCCTTAATAATAATAAATAAAACCCCTTATAACAAACGAAAAATTTACTTAGTAAAATTGGTAAAAGGTATACGTAGTTCTGTTTACATTTTAAATTATTTCCATTTTCTCTCTTACTTTTACTCTTTGGCATCAGTTTCTTATTTCTGTTTATTTAAATTAATTTTTAAAACTATTGTTTATTACAGTGCATTGTTAAAGTACTAGCATTATGGTTTAAAGCCGATGGATTTGTAATCTTGCACGATCAAACAAAAGAACAATTTTGGCCGTACGATTTAATTGCTAATGGAAAGAGCAAACAAACTGTGCGAGGCTATTTTCAATTTAATAATATGGCCATATCTATTTTCATGGTTGCTGGTAAGTTTGTATTACACTACTGTTAGCATAAAGTTGCAAAAATATTTATAAAAATTTATGAGTCGGATAATGTGAACTGAACGCCAACTAAACGAAGTTTTAATTTTTTATGAAGGATTTAATAAAATATAGTTAGTCTGAAGTGAAACTAAATAATCAAATAACCTAATGAATAAATGATTCAAATTACTTTTCTACATAATAAACTTTTATGTAAAGCAACATAATTTATTTTAAAAATCAATAAAAAAAGATTAGTCCAAAAATTTTATGTCTCTTAATAAAATTTACTTTTTTATGTATCCCGTGAAATTTACTCGTTTGCTACGCCATTGTGTTTATGATGGAATTTTAAAAAAATTATGTCGTAGTCACACAACTTTGAAAATATTTATTATAATAACGATGATGAAAGGTTAATAAACTCTATAGCTACATCTTGAATTCTGTTTTTCTTTTAGCTGTATTATTTAATCTTCTATCTACTCTTTCGCCACTTTTCAATACTGATAAGACCCTGCCATATGAAGTTGACTACCCCTTCGACTTTAGTGAATCGCCCAGACACGAACTGATGTATTGTTACCAAGTTTTCATTATGGGTGCGATTATTGCAATAACAAGCTCATCTCTAGACTTTTTAATTTTAAATTATTTACTTTCCTTGTGTAGTCAGTATTGTATTCTGGAGGAGAGCATTTCGATTTTCAATACAGATGCCATGTACGAAGTAAATAAGAAAATGAGAGAGGTATTTAAAGATGGATTGGAAAAAAGGTATGACGAAAAGAAAGAATATTTTGTCAGGTGTGTAAAGCACCATCAGCTTTTATTGAGGTGAGTAAGTTATTGAATAAGAAAGGTGTTATTATATTCTTCACAAAGTGGTTTGTGAAAAGTATTATATGTTTACTTCAGTCCGTCCGTCAGATGTCACGTTTTTGTCCAGTCAAAAACGAAAAGTGACATCATCTTGAAAATTTCAGAAAAATCAAGCTCTATAAAGGGATAGGCTTTGAAAATCTGATACAAAATAGGGCGGTTAAGGGGACTTGATAGATTAAAAAATTCAAAAACGAAAAATGATATCAATTTGAAATATTTAGCAAAAATCAAGTTCTATGAGGGTTTAGTGGGTTTAAAAAAAATGAAATCAAATTCTAAAAGCGATATCAGAATGAAATTTTTAGTAAAAAGAAATCCTTGTACTAAATATATATTTTCAACAATATATCATTTTTAAAACTTACCTTATAAAATCAGACGGATTTTAAGAATATTAAAAATCATCTAATACTTCGGATGACCAAGATAAATTAAAAATAAAATCAAGTTGTTTGTCGCTGTCTACCAAGTCAAAAATAAATTTCACAAGACGACAAATGACATTTGAGCAAGAGGTGGTTGTGTCGAAATAACGAAATAACGGTTCCAACCATTACAAATTCAAGCTCTATAAGTGAATGAAATCTATTGACTCTGAAAAAACTGATTAAAAATGGGGTGATTAGAGAAGTTAAAATGTTGAAACAAAAAAACGATATCACATTGAAATCTTCAGGACAAATCATGCTTTATAAGAAAATAAAGCTTATTGATTCTAAAAAAATCTGATTGACAATGGGGATTAATGGGGATCTGTTAGACTGTGAGGAGTATAATATAGAATGCCAAGTATATCTTTATTCTAGTTTTCAAAATGCATAAAATCAAAATGTGTCTAAAATTAAATTAAACAAAATAATAATATTTTTTTACTTAGAAAACTTTGATAAATATTATTCTGCACAGAATGATTATTAACATTTAAATATTTTGATTAACTTAAAAAAACAAACAGCAAAGGAAACTTTTTTATTAAAATAGCAAAACGCTTTCGGCCCTAAGCAATCTTCAGTGCTTAAAGTTAAATTAAAAATAAAAAAAAAATAAAAAAATATACAATTACAAAGAAAATGTAATGTTTTTAATTTGATTACTTAAACAATTGAAATTTTTATTTTTGGTATAAATAATTTAATTTAATATCAAAATCAAACCGAAATACTTAACGTGATTATAATCCCCAGCTCAAATAAATGAATTTAAAAGAACCTAAGATGGCGTATCGTGTTCTTTTAAATTCAGTATTATTTCTTGAATAATCTATATTATTTTAGCTTCCTATTTCAGTTTTGGCAAACAACTTAATGATCTGCTGAATCCATTCGAATTGTGCCAACTAACCATCGGCGTTTTTAGTTTTTGTCTTGGATTTCTTCGTTTCACAAATAAAGTAAGTTGCATCCAAAATATTTACCTTTAATTATATTTTATTAAATGTAACAACTAAGGTAACATTTTGAATTATCATCAGTCATGAACTTCTAAGGTATCGTATTATTTCGCCCTTATTCGATATGTATCCACAACTTTCTTAATAATTTATACACTTTAGACGATTATCCTACCTAATCCAATATTTAACGCTATCCAATAAGATAATCTCATAGCCGACAAGATTCTGCAATAATTCTCAACCGAAGGATTAAAATTAATACAGCTATACGCTTTCGAGAAAAAATTAAAAGATGATTCAAATCAACTTCAGGTGAGAGCTTCTTATCCCTTCTTATTCCACCCACTAAAATAATTTGGCTTCCTTATCGGAAAGAGTATCAACTGGTGCTTAAAGCTAATGCATACCAGTGAGGTGTTTGAATAATACTTTTATTACTATATTATTAACTTTATTAACTGGAAAAAATACTATGAGAGACAATATAGTTCTTACCCCGAGTGTGGCACATGCAAGAAGAAGGATGACAGGACAGCAGTGACATTATGACAGGTGGTAAATGAGTTACGATATTTCGGTGCGTTCCGATGTTACATCTCAATACACTACAACCAGCAACTGATAAAAATTTAAATTTATATCGTCATTTAGTTCGTTACCAATTTTATCAAAAATATTTCAAAAGATTCTTCTAAAATGGCTAATTCTAACTTTAAAAATCAACAAACTTATCCCAAAGCACTTATTGGGGTTTAGAACGAAACATGACACGATGAGCAAGTACAAAAAATCGCGAATAAAAACTACTCTACCCTAGAAAAAACTGGAACTTGTTCCATATTTTCTATATTCTTTAATTCCTCCACTGGTTAGTAATTTCAAATTCCTACCCTCGACTTGTATCATAATCCAATAAAGGTATCAGAAAATCTATAGGGTAACCTAAACAAAATCTAAATCAGGCTAAAAGAAAATTAATGGAAATGAAACCAAGTCAACCTCTGGAATCTATACAATGTATTTAGATGAATGAAAAGAGTATCGTAACCATGCCGCGTGCTTACACAAGTTAATGAGTAAAATATCTGATCACATCTTGGATGGGCGTCTAAGATGAGGTGAACAATCATACTGGCATTCAACCATCTAAAATTTGTAGTGAATTATCCTTAAATTTGTGACACAATAATCCTTAAATACACCACGCTTGTACTCTCATCTTCCTAGGGACGGAGTAAGAATTGATTTCAAAAATATTTTTTTGTTATTGTGTACAGATACGTAATCAACCATTTTTGTATCCCAAAGATAATACACTCACTAACCAAAGGGAAATGTTCAAGAGATGGTTAGTGGGTGGATACATAACATGCTCTCGAGGCAAGCAGTAAACATAAGTGTAGATGTGTATATAAAAGGCTTGGTTGCGAGAGGATGTCTACAGGAAGAGGTGCTATCACCTCTACTGCGGAATGACAGTCACTACACAATAGCATATTATGCAGATGACCTGCTCATTCTGCAAACAAGGAATTTTGAGAACATACTCTGCGAAAGAATGGCTGAACTCTTTTTTTATGTTTTTTTTTTGTTGATTAAGGTATTATAATCATATTCACAATTCAATCATTCTTGGGGCTATGGTAGTTCGGGGCGAGATTTTGAAACCAAAATTGGTTTATAGATGTATTATTCCTAAAATCTGCCAATTAGTCCATTTAAAGGAAAGGTAAAAGGGGTAGAATTGGTCCGCATGAAGAGACCCCCTACCCCTTATGTTTTTGGGGTCGCTGATCACGAAAATGAGGGTTAGAAACGCCGCAGGGGCGCGAAACACCCTTAAAATTGCAAAAAAAACAACCCTAAATAGGGTTGTTTTTCGACTGTACCTGTTGTTTTGCTCAACTAAGCCATCTTATATGTTTTTTGGGGCGCTGATTACGAAAATGAGGGTTAAAGCTACCTGCAAGGGTTGGAACATCCTTAAAATTTCAAAAAACACCCCTAAGTAGGGGTGTTTTTCGACTGAACTCATTGTTTCACGAAGCTAAGCCATCTTATAAGTTTTTTGGGGCGCTGATTACGAAAATGGGGGTTGAAACTTGCAGCGATGGTTGAACCACCCCTAAAATTGCAAAAACACCCCTCAGTAGGGGTGTTTCTCGACTTTACTTGTTGTTTTGCAAACTAACTCATCTTTTACATTTTTTGGGGCGCTGATTTCAAAAATCGGGGTGTCGAGACTGGAAAATTTGTGTGACACACCCCACATACTAGAAACACCCCTCCCAAGGGGTGAATTTTCGGGAAAAATTACCAGTTACGGTGTTTCGCGAACTAAGTCATCTTATATGTTTTTTGGGCGCTGATTACGAAAATGGGGGTTCAAACTTGCAGCAATTGTTGAACAACCCCTAAAATAGCAAAAACACCCCTATGTTGTTCTCCAAACTCACTCATCTCTTGTGTTTTTTGGGGCGCTGTCCAGCAAACTCCAAATTAATTTTAATTCTTGAACAAAAAGTATCAAGATGTTCAGATCTGACACTCGTATTTTTTTAGTCTTTATTTAAAGTGATCTTCCGAAAACAAGAGTTACCCGAAAAAAACCAATATTCCTATGATTCATAGGAATATTGTTTTTTTTCGGGCTATGAACCAAAACTCCTGTTCATTTTAAATACGCCGCGTTCGAAACACTAAGAGACTCCAGAGGGCGTATTCTAGCATCAATATTTCCCGCTATACTAGTTCTGTGCGTGTTCTGTGCGGCTGTGCCCATCATATAGTACCTTTGAATTCAATAATTAATCTGTGTAATTAATGTGTACACAATTTCATTTGGAGTGTTATTTGTCAAGATTTGGAAGAGTGATTAAGTGTTAATAATTTGGCTATTATCTTCCGGGAAGCGACAGGTATATTGATATAATTATATTAATTTAATGCTTATACATTTTCTGTAATGCTCAAATCATATTATTGAATCTAAACAACATTATAGCAGAGGAATAACAGTTTCTATATCTTATTACCAATTAAACAGTCGATATATTTAGATAGATAGATTTATATAGATAGAAGTTCCGATATTTATTCAAAAACGTCATAATACTTTTTTGAAATTTTCGTAATTAGCGCCCCAAAAAACGTAAGAGATGAGTTAGTTTGCAAAACAACAAGTACAGTCGAGAAACACCCCTACTTAAGGGTGTTTTTGCAATTTTAGGGGTGGTTCAACCATTGCTGCAAGTTTTAACCCCCATTTTCGTAATCAGCGCCCCAAAAAACATATAAGATGACTTAGTTCGCGAAACACCGTAACTGTTAATTTTTTCCGAAAATTCACCCCTTGGGAGGGGTGTTTCTGGTATGTGGGGTGTGTCACACAAATTTTCCAGTCTCGACAACCCGATTTTTGAAATCAGCGCCCCAAAAAACGTAAGAGATGAGTTAGTTTGCAAAACAACAAGTAAAGTCGAGAAACACCCCTACTGAGGGGTGTTTTTGCAATTTTAGGGGTGGTTCATTCATCGCCATTTTCGTAATCAGCGCCCCAAAAAACTTATAAGATGGCTTAGCTTCGTGAAACAATGAGTTCAGTCGAAAAACACCCCTACTTAGGGGTGTTTTTTGCAATTTTAAGGGTGTTCCAACCCTTGCAGGTAGCTTTAACCCTCATTTTCGTAATCAGCGCCCCAAAAAACATATAAGATGGCTTAGTTGAGCAAAACAACAGGTACAGTCGAAAAACAACCCTATTTAGGGGTGTTTTTGCAATTTTAAGGGTGTTTCGCGCCCCTGCGGCGTTTCTAACCCTCATTTTCGTGATCAGCGACCCCAAAAACATAAGGGGTAGGGGGTCTCTTCATGCGGACCAATTCTACCCCTTTTACCTTTCCTTTAAATGGACTAAATATTTTCTAGGTACAAACCCAAATTTTATTTTTTCAAAAATATTTTTGGACTGAAAAATTTTTGACCTGAACTGTCATAGTTTGGATGTGGGGGCTGGTATTTAAAAATAGTTACAAATGAGATAAAAATTTAAGTATTGGCAAATTTATAATAGACTTGATTTGTAACGTTTTTATATAAAAATCTTTGTTTTCTATCATATTTTTAAATGATTCAGTTGAAATCTACGAATTTTTCTACATACAAACCCAAAATATTTTTGAAAAAAAGACAAAAAAATTTGAAATTTTAGGTATGTATGTAGAAAAAATTTTAGATTTAAATTGATTTATTTAAAAAGTTCTTACCTAATTTTTTAGGGATGCCACCCCTTCCATCTTCCTATAGGGAATGGTGGTGATAAGATTTTTAAACAAAAACGTTACAAATAATGTCTTTTGAAAATATGCCAAAAATTAGTTTTTTATCTCATCTGTAACTATTTTTAAATGCTAGCCACCACATCTGAACTATTACAGATAAGGTGGAAAATGTTTGAAGTCCAGAAATATTTTTGGAAAAAATTTGAAATATTGGGTGTATATGTAGAAAAAATCGTAAATTCCAACTGATTTATTTAAAAATGTCTAAATTAATTTTATTGAAAAAACTGTAACTTAATTTTTTGAGGATGACACCCTCTCCACATCAGCTAGGGGGTGGGATGGGAGAATTTTTTTATGCGATTTTATATTTTTGGGATAATACATCTATATACCAACTTTGGTCTTAATATCTCAACCCAAACTACCCTAGCCCCAAGAGCCGAAACCCTACCACTTCGGATTCATTTTCAGATGACTCATCTTGGAAATAATGTGTTTGTCTATCACTAGAATCACCAAATTGATCTTCATCGACACTTTCAAATAAATTATTTAACAATTCTTCCTATGTCAGTCTTTTAGGGTCCTTAACAACATGCCTTTTAAATCTTGTTATGCTAGAGGGACCAAAATGATCTGCCATTTTGACTACGCCCACGCGACCCCAAAATTCTTAGAATTTAAAATAACGCGAATTTTACGATATATAAACCAAATGCAATGAGCTATATACAATATACAACATCATCCTCCCAATCTTACGAATATTATACGGACATTTGAAAACAGAAATGAAAGAATGCCGCACATGTGCGTCATCAGCACATAGTGGGGGCTTCCTATGACGGGCATGTGTGTCATCAGCAGTGAAAGAGTTAAATGAGTTCCATTTTTCCCATTACGAAAAATACATTAAATGTTTGTTGAAAGAACTTGCGGTTTTTAATTATATTATTAAATCGTTAAATAATAAATAACTAATCAGGGAACTCTTGTTTTTTAACAATAATTTTTAAAATGACTGGTAATCTAATAATGTAATGAATCTTTTTTTCAGGATGTGACAGCAATAGATCTTGCTGTTAGTGGTGTTTACTTTATTGGATATGTGATGCAATTAGCAGTAGACTGTTATCTAGGCACTTTTTTATATTATCAGGTACTATGGCTTATGTTTCTTGTGTTACGGAAAAATATCATTATTATGCTAAATTATAGTTTTTACTTTTTGTCTGAGTCACATCAGCCGTTCTAATGGCCTTGCAGGAATTTCAGGGCAAACTGCCATCCTTGCAGTTTGCTTAGCCGGAGGTACCTGGGCGAAGTGCATGGAAGCCCGCGTCATTCATTATCTACCATTTTTATAGTTAGGACATATATTGCGTATAAAATATTTTTTGTAACTTAACAATTAATAAAATTTGTTTTTAAAAATGGATTTCGGCTTCTTAAGTAGTTAATTGGCGCAGTTAGTAGGATATCCGGGAGTTTGCGTATTGAAGGTGAATTTTTCGTTTAACGATTAACTGGATATCGAACTTATCAACGGATGTGTCTTTCGTAAAGGTGTCGTATTTGCGACTTCTTCAACTTCAGAAAACCGATTGTCCATCGAAGAACCAGCTCAGACCAATCAACGAGGCACCGGAATTTGGAACAAAAATTGTCCAACTTTTCTTCAGAAAACTCTAGTGAAGACTGTAATTGCTTTACTGGGTTTCCCATTGTACTTGGGCTTCGGGAACAAATCTCCTTCAGAAATTTAGACTACAACTTAGCATTACTCCCCCTTAAGTTAGGCTCAGCAAGAATCGAAGAATATTTTTACAAAATTGTGCTTTTTTACGATTTAAATCCAATAATAAACGAAATCGAAAAATTAAATTCTAAAACTTCTCAAATTCTATATGCAGTAAATAAAAATCAAAATTATTCGTGGGATATCTCTAATTACATAAAAATATTAAAATTTACTATAGATAAAGTGGACACAAAACTATTTAACATTATTCCAAAACTACAACGTTCCAAGAGTGGTCTAATTAATGAGCTAGGTTCATTTTTTAAATTTATCATAGGCAACTTAGATTCCTTGGATGGCGAGAGATACCTTATCAACCTGTCGTCTAGAATATTATTGAGGGGTAATGACATTTCCAGACATTTCTGGACTATTCGATCTTCTTTTACTTGTACTTTTACTTATGACGACCGCAACACACTGTAGGGCGATGAATAACATTCCACTTCTTTTCCTATCTGTACGTTTCCTATAATAGCCGCAGGCTACTGCAGGGTGCTGCGTAACATTGCTCCTTCCTTTCTAGTTATTCGCCCCGAATAACTTGATTACTAGGACCTGGTTGAAACCAACGGGGAGAATCTGGACCACGATATGGCGCTAACTTTTCAACGTGATTGGCTTCTTCGGGACGCATAGCTGCTGTGACTATTTCTTGTTGGACTTTGTGACGGACTTCGGAAGATTGATCTATGTGACTTTCCGGCCTCAGTCGATGATTCTCTATTCCTAGAAAGTGCTCTGTTTCTGCAATTGAAGCATCTTTTGTTCTCATTTTGGCTATTTCGTTGCATATTTTACAGGATATTTAATATTTGCAAGAGGGTAGGTTAGGGAATAGCATTAGTATTGGCCTCCTCACTTTCCTGGGATTTAATTTCTCTCTCTTTTGCGCGAGAAGATCTGAATATGAGTTTTACTGCTTCATATTCCAGAGCTGCGATCAGTTTCTCCCTCAGCGTCTTGTGATGTTGTAGACGAAGGGCTTGCTGCATTTCCACATCTTGTAGTCCATCAATGAATGCCTGTACTCCGATTTGTTCTTGGAAATCTTTCGGCGCCTGTAAATATGCCAGATGAATCAATCTTCTTATGTCGGCCTCGAATTCCTGTAGACTCTCATTATATTTCTGACTACGAACCTTTAACTGGCTTTGGAATACCCATTGCAAATGCTGCTGGCCATATATTGTCTTCAAAGCTTGGACAATAGATGAATAACTAGGTAAAGTAACTGTAAAACGGTTGCTGCCTGTCCTCGCAGCGACACTATCAATGAAGCCGCCATCTCTTTCTCGGTCCATACATTGGCTCTAGCTGCAGCTTTAAATTTGAGTCGATATGTTTCCCATGTTGTCTGACCGTCAAACGTGGGTGGCTTAATGGTTTTGCTAGTATGGCTTTGCGAAACTGGATTTTGGTTATGGATGAAGACGAGGTAGTGTCTCAGTTTCACTTTTGCTTACGGAAGCTTGGCCACGAATTCGTTTCTTTAACTCAGCCATTTCAGCTCTAATTCGCCTTTCCAACTCCACTCTAGCCTGTTCTTGTTAATGTTCTAAATTCGTTTTTAGGTTAGGTTATCCAAATTACATTTTAGATTCTCTTGCTGCTATTCTAACAGATCTATTCTAATTTTAAGCTGACCAACCTCTTGCCTGAAGTTTTCTTGAATTTGTATTAAGCCATTTATATAATCTCCGACTCTGCTTTTATATGCCTCTCCTCCTTCTCCTTTTCTCGTCTTTCCCCCTTCTTTCAAGAGTGGTCTAACTAATGGGCTAGGTTCATTTTTTTAATTTATCACAGGCAACTTAGATGCCTCAGATGGCGAGAGATACCTTATCAACCTGTCGTCTACAATATTCTTGACGGGTAATGACATTTCCAGACATTTTTGGACTATTCTATTTTCTTTTACTTGTACTTTTACTTATGACGACCGCAGCATACTGTAGGGCGATGAGTAACATTCCACCTCTCTTTTCCTATCTGTACGTTTCCTATAATAGCCGCAGGCTACTGCGTAACAGTATAAACGGCCGTTTGCACCGACGTATTTAAGGATTACTTAAAGTTAAGTAGGATCTAAGTGACATACTTTCATTGCACCGTCAGTTTAGGAGCCTTTTTGAAACACTTAAACTATTCTTAATAAAACCGTCAAATTTCGAGACTTACGCCCGTATGCAGCGTACACGTTTAATCCAGATTAAGGGTTTAATCACGTTTAGTACCAGTTTTAGCTATGCACCGTAATAAAAATCATTCTTAATCCGATTTTATTCTAATCCGTCAATATCGGAGGATCAAATTGTTAATCGAGATTTTCTTACGTCAAAAAGATGTCAACGGTTTGTCAGTATATTTGGAACTGTCTACGTTTATTTATTTTATTTGAATTTTAATAAAAAACAAATAGAATACCAGTTTTTCTTGGAAGATGACAAAGATTCTAGACAAAATTACGAGAGAAGTGAATATGTTTATACGATGGGCATCTTTATCATGTTTGAGAGATTTTTTACATTCTAACGTTACATCATAATTCTGTAGTTAGATGGCAAACCCAGATATGTTGGAAAAGGTAAAAATAAGTAAGCAATACATATAATATTTATCTGATTTTGTCCACTTTTAAATACTGATATGTCAAATCCATATAGTTTTGAACATGCACAGTGTAGGGAAAGTATTCATATAGGTATATCGTTTTGCATAGAAAATCTTGAAATAAAGCACTTTGTATGTATATATGTTAAAATTACCAAAAATGAACTTAATGGTTTTGCCATCCAACTATAGAATTATTTTTTTTTTAATTTATTTGACATTCTTTTTCACCTTGTGTAAAATTCGGTATGCGTTTTACGGTGTGTTTACGATTTTGGTACTTTTAAAAAATAGGACTTCTATCTTCAACGGCCTCTTATCCTTTGACATACATTTCTCCTGTCTAAATCTGAAGTTTTCTTCTTCTGATTTTTGTAAAATTTATAGAAATCCAGTGTTGTCAGATTACTAAACTAGATTATCTAATCCGTAGCCGGTGCATAGAAAATAACCACTAGTCCTTTAAACGAGATCTGCAAATCTGGATTAAATTTTAAAACGGTGCATATGGGCGTTAAACATTCCTTACCTACTTTCACAGTGACATTTTTTATAATTGTAACAAAAATATGAATCCCGAGGATAATTTTATATTCAATGATGAACTGGAAATAATTGAAATTGCTGATTTTGGGTTTCCAAGTCGGTTGTATTATAATAGAACTAATTATTCCGACGTAATGGATAATTTGACCTTCTTTAAGGGCCATTCGCACCGCTTCAGAATAAATTTCCCCTTAGTAAAGTGAAACTTATTATTTAAGTATTACTTATCGTAGTTTAACTCGCACCAGCCTATTAGAAAGCAACAATTAATTAAGTGTCGGATTGATTTGGCAACGTCAAGATTTTTCTAGAAAAAGAAGAAATAATGTCAAATTTGAATTTTATTTTGAATGTTTATTGAAAGCTGCGTTTAATGAGTGTATCGGATTCTTGCTGCGATTGGGGTAGTGGGATCAGCTTACTGAACGGTACGCTCAATTTACAAAAATTAAATTTGTATCGAACGATAATTCTAATTTAATGAAACGAAGCATTTTCAATTGAAAGTGAATATGTTTATTTGCCACTTGGAGTTTTCATCAACAATTTACAATAATTTTAATATTTAAGTATTTTTTTTTTATTATTTTTATCACATTAATGCACAACTAGCAATCGTAAATAGCGATTGGTTTTAGGCGTTTTAGGTTGATTTTAAGAGGTTTCCCGCTCATCTTACTTAATAGAAGCAGATACTATCGCAAAAATGAAACGCTCCCAAATGATACGGATCGATATAAAGCAATACGTACCGTAGAACGAAAGCGATTGGTATCGGTTGGGATTGTTATGTCTCACTGAACGCAGCAAAAGTTATGATTGTCACAGGCGCAGAAGAGAAAAAACTCTCTCCTGTGTCACAGGACTATTTAAAAAAAATAGATAAACTAAGAAGTAATAAACTAGAGCACGAAGTACAGCCATAATGAAAGTAAAATTAGTATTAATTCAATTAGTTAATATAAAAAAATTATGGAAATCATACTAACGTTGAAAGATGGGGATGAGTTTAATGCTAATTTTACAAAAAAGATTCACAAAAAAAAAACACTATAAAAATGGTTATAATAATTGTGTTGTCTGTAAAAATATTTGAGTTGGAAACCTACATATTTATTATAAGGATACTATAAATTTGCTTTAATTTCATCAAAGCAATTAAGAATTTTCTTCGGCCAATTCAAATCGCAGTGTAAAAGTAATCTTTTTTTGTATATATTATTTTATATTCTTCGTAGTATCTTATATTAATGAAATCAAGCATTTTCAAAGCCTCTCATCTTCCATTATTTCCATTTTGTGTATTGCAATTTTACAAATGTTAATAAATCAATGACACAATGACAGTCAACATCACTCAAAATTATAAAAATTAAACATTTTAAGGTTAAGTAATGGTTTAAGCTGAAAAATTTCTGGGCTTAGTAAAGTGATTCTTAACACCTTGATAAGTGGAACTTTAATAACGGTGCAAACGGTTATGCCTTCTTAAGTGTCACTTAGATGCTAAGTAAAAGCGGTGCGAATGGCCCTAAAAGGTTTAGATTGTATAAAGACACTGTAATGCAAGTTCTGGAACAAATTGAAGATATCACAGATTATTTTATTTTATTTGAATACCTAATATGAGTTTTTTTTTTTTTTGTTTTTAATTATTTTGTTCAATCTACTTCGATATTCTAAATATTCTTGTTTTTTCCAATCAGTTGGATTTCTTAAGAGAGATTTTTTGAGATCCACTACCACTATAGTTTTACAGTTTTAGTTTTTATCATAATGAAAGAAGTCATTGACCGGGTTTTCTTTTTATTTTTCCAAGTATAGTATGGGTTAACTTTTTCTTCTTTTTCTTTATTATCAATGTATCAAAATTTCGATACAATTTACTGGTTTTCGATTAAGAACAAGACCACTTACCGATGAGAAGAATAACTAAACTTCCTTTGTTAAGGCGGCCTAAAATGTAAATGGTGCAAATTACATAATTTTAGGGATTCCTTAAATATTTAAGGAACCTTAAGTAAGGAATCTTAAATAAAAAGTCGGTGCAAATGGCCGTATGTGAAGTTTTTATTTGTTTACTGAATTTAAAAGTTTCATTAGGTATTGTCAAAATCTTATTCTGTCGATAATAAATTATAGCTGCTTAAACTTTAATTACCAATATTAACAAATCCTATTAACCAGTGACCAGTTAAATTTGGGGCATTTTGTGAATTTTCTTTTTTCTCATTTAAATTTAAACATTTCTCAAAATTATTAACTTAAGGTATAGGAATGCTAAACTTTAATTAAGGTACTTTTAAATGGTGATATAAAATACAGAATAATCAACTAAAAAAAAAACTGAGAAAATGATGTTTTGACTTAACCTTTTTATATTTGTATCTAATTGAAAAAAGTAGTGCTGCGGCCGAAATGTATACTAATATCGAAAACCTTTTACCGCAAAAAAATTTGTTATCAATTGTTTATGTTGCTCTATACAGGTCATTGAAATAAATACGATTTTCATATAAAACTGGTTATAGCGAGTGAAATACCCTGTATAATTTTATAAATTTCATAATATTTTGTATTTTTCTAGTGGAAAAAGTGAGGGGAAGTAAAATATTAAATAAAATACAGGATGTACCATTTAAAAAAAATTACTTTGATATGTGTCACTTTTTTGGGGAACCCTGTATAACTGAAATTATTTTTAAATTGTTGCCTTTCCTAATATATATCTTGCTGTGAAAACACATTTAAAAAAATCGTACAGTTTTGGCTCTACAGACCGAGGCCACTATAGCCTCTATAGTATTTAAACATTTAAGCCGTTACGAAATTATCTGTTAAAATTTCACCTTACTCTATCACATTTTTATTACATTTTGTTATCTCATTTAAAATTAATTTCAAAACAGACATTCCATTTAGATTAGTTTCAATCATTGAATTTTTCTAAGTTTCGTATTTTCAGTGTATTATTATTCATTCAAATTATGCTCTTTTAGGCAAGTCTGATACCCAATGCAATTTTTGAAAGTAACTGGATAAATTTGGAAGACAAAGGACTTGCAAAGGATGTCCTGTTCCTTTTGCATCATTCTCAAAGGATACCCCAGCTAACTGCTTACGGCTTATATGACATGCATATGATGTCATACATAAAGGTAACTTTATTTAACAGGAACTTCCATATCAGAACTGAAAAGCCTTCCGCCAGTCATCTTTATTATACTCTCTAACTAATTCTTGTTATAAGTTCATGAACTCGTAATAACAGTAATTCAAGAGTTTTAATTTATTGATCAAAAGTCACATACTTGTCGGTTTTTGGAAAGTTATTTTTAAAAATTAAATTAAAAATGCATATACTATACTAATAACTAGCTACTATAAAAATTTAAAAGTACAAAACTAAAATTTAGAATTTTAAAAATGCTGTAGAAAAAATAGCTATTTCTTTAAAAAAATTTGTTTGAGTATTGTTACTTGTCATTATTAACTATCCTAGAATTATTGTAATCTAAAAATCTTAATCTGTGTTAATAATTTCTATAGGAAAGCATCATACGTTAACGTGACGATTTATTAAACTATTTTACAGTAGTATTACCATTAAAGTTAGCTTCTTCCATTTGAGTCTTCTGTTGAGTGTAGAGTTATCCAGTAATTGCAACGCTTCTTCATTGACGTGGGAGTGGAGTCGACACACATGTTTCGCAGCAAACCTTTTTATTTCTTCTTTGACGATTGGCATCTTCAGGTCTCCATGAAGATAATCGTTTCGAAAGAAACAAGGTGCATCTATGATGCATCTTAGGATATTATTTTGGAAATTTTGTATTACGTTTGTATTACTCTTACTAACATCTCCCCATAACTGTATGAAATAAATTCAGATTGGTTTTTGGATTTGTTTATAAATGAACGTTATTGTAGACTGACAGCTGTGAAACCTATACACTCTAAATTCTTAAAACAGAAATTTAGCGAAAACCATGAGAGTAATCGAGTCTTATCAAGAGTACATTTTTTAAAGTAAATGAGTTGCGCAATCTAAATTTCATACTCAAACTCCTTTTCTTCCATTGGCGTAGAATTTTTTAAGGTGCAATTATTTAAAAAATCAATTTCTACGCCTATGTATTATTATCGGACAAAATTTTAATACCATTTTTTTGCCACATAAAGTCTACCAATATACCAAATTTTAGCAAAATCGCATATGCCATTTTAAATTTATATGGGAAAAACGATTTAAAAATTGTAACTTCAAGGCCCTCTGGAGCCCAAACGAAGCAACTTTGTACTGAGGTAATTTTACTTAAATCGACTTATTTTGGTCTAAGGAATATGTGGTATGTTTTTGTAAAGACCTTTTACAGACACCCTGTATGACAACCGCCTATAATAAAACAGCAGTCTTCTGCGCATTCTGAATGTGTATCCCTGGAGTGGATGTTATTTTGGAACTTTCAACTGATCCGAGTGAGCTAACTGATTCTTTAGCAATAAACTATGACTCCAAAAATAATATTCACTGACACCACATACTTTGATTTTCTTTTACTATACGGAGAATGGTCGCACTGCGCAGCTTTCTGAGTGCATTTTAAAAGGAGATAGAAAACTCCGCCATTTTGAACCCTTATTACGTGTTGCCTACATCTTGGCTCAATATTTTTAATAGGTGCGTTTTAATCATTCGCTTCTGCTTCGGAATTGTCGGTTTTCTTGTTTTAATCTGACAGGTTAAAACGACTAAACCGACAATTCCGGAAGCAGAAGCGGATGATTAAAACGCACCTGATATTTTGCATGCTGCTGTCAGTGTCAGTGAATATTATTTTTGAAGTCACAGTTTATTGCTAAAAAATCAGTTAGCTCACTCGGACCAGTTGAAAGTTCCAAAATAACATCCACTCCAGGGATACAAATTCAGGATACGCAGAAGACTGCTGTTTTATTATAGGCGGTTGTCATATATTGTATTATCTGAGTTGCACAGTGTATAAACTGAAACATTGAGATCAAAAGTGCTGACGCAGAGTGAGCGATCTGATTCTTTAGCTGTAAACTGTGTCACAGGGTTCAAAATGGCCGCGCCCTATGTTGGGCGTGTCGGACCTCTCTCTTGCCTCGTATAATGTGACTGACACTGACAGCAGCAAGCAAAATATCAGGTACGTTTTAATCATCCGCTTCTGCTTCCCGAATTGTCGGTTTAGTCGTTTTAACCTGTCAGATTAAAAAAAAAGAAAACCAACAATTCCGAAGCAGAAGCGGATGATTAAAACGCACCTATTAAAAATATTGCGTCAAGATGTAGGCAACACGTAATAAGGCATCAAATTGGCGGAGTTTTCTATATCCTTTTAAAAGGCACTCAGAAAGCTGCGCAGTGCGACCATTCTCCGTATAGTAAAAGAAAATCAAAGTATGTGCCTGCAGAACACTTGCATTAAATTATTTCATTTCGTAGTATAACTCCTCTTGCTTCACTCTAAATATTCTTTCCGTTAAATATGATTGAAGAATATCTATATATTGTCTAGGTAGCATTTTTTTAAGCTTTGCGTGCCAGGACTTGGCAAATGCTTAGACCACGTCTAAGAAAATTACTGGGCATATACATTTTTCTTTGTATGTTTTTTCGATAATAAAGTTTATCTTATGTACCTGATGTTTTCGAACGTTTAGTTTTAAAACCAAATTGGTGCTATGAGATCAGATTTGTTCGTGGTTTTAGTAGTAGCTTTTTAAACAGCTTAGATATTACCAAACACTTTAAAATATTACTGGCTGAATTGGGTGAATGTATCTATTTATGGCATACAAATAATTATTTAAACAAGCAATAATATCACAAATCATAATTTTAAAATATTTCAACAGCTTTTCACAATTTATTAAAATATTTACGCGAAATTGTTATTAGTATCTATAAAATAATTTTCTATGCCAATGTTTTGCGTTCACTTCAGTTAGCTCCGCGGCAAAACTATCTTAATCGTCTGTATGAAGTGGGAGAACTGTCAGAAGCCTTTCCAACCACTGTCTCTCGTATACGCCATAATATACCTATTGGTACAGCGCAGAGGTAATCAGTTAACTATATAGTCTGAATGCCCTCTGCAACAGATTTAAATTTTCCACTTTAAATAATTTTAGTTTTTTTTTTTTGTTTTTTAGGTTTTAAAATTGGCATTTTCATTCTATACTTTACTATCTTCGTTCTCACAGAAATAATTTTGGTTGCTCAAGAAGACGATATAAATTATAATGCTGATTGTAGAATATAATTATTACATAAATAGTTTTAGATGTAAAAAAAGTAAATAAAAAATATTATCCTAAATCAAGAAAATGTTGAATAGGTTCAATTTAATAAATAACTTCTGCAATATTATAAATAATTACTTATTTCTTTATACCACTTTTCAATAATAGTATAATGTCAATAAAGAAGTGACACCTCGTATCTACACTTTTACCTGAAATAAATTTAATTTATATATATGCAAATTTACAGAAAAATTCACTGTATCTTTTAGATGAGACCCCAAATATCATACATAATACGGTTTTCTCTAGAAATGTAAAATTTGATTGCTTGTCTCTGAATTTTACTAAACGAGAAATTACGGGGATTTCCCATAACTATTTAGTGAAAAATTAAAAAACGTATCTTCACTCAGCATTGAGTTTCATGTGTTTACATCTGCAGTAAGAATCAGTTTAAAAGCCATTCATCTAAGTGAAGATTACTGTAGGTGGTATATGGTGTTGATATGAATAGTATAATCTCGTATTTGTTATTAAATTAAAATTTTAGTGATGTGAAAACTCATAAGTTCAGTAAAACATTAATTTAGATAAATAAACTTGTAAGTTAACACTTAATTGAATTAATATTACTATTATAAAACAGCAGCAAAAAGCAACTCGATAGTGTTTCTTTACAATTTTTATACTTTTTTGTATCTCCTGTAAAGTTGGTCAGTCAACATGAATGAGGTGTCACTTATTAAACGTCGTTACAATGATCTAAACTTAATTTATGCAAAGAAATTTTTTATGTTTACAATTCCGTCGTGTGTCTCCAGATTGTCGTCAAAAGTTATCTTGTCTAGTAATCCGATACCTTCCTGCTGATAAACTGGCAACTTAACTACCATTTCTGTGTTTCCAGGAATTATTGAAGAATTATTTAATTTTGGTTTTTGATTAATTCTAAGTACATTGTCAAATTCTAAAGGAATATTAGTTTAGGGTGTGAATAATAATTTGGCATCTACATTTATTATTGCTTGAAAATTTTTTTACAAGTCCATTCCTATAAGTCTTTGATATTTATCATTAAAATTAAATATAAAAACATTGTGTACCTTGTACATTAAAATCTTCAAAAATGGGTACATACACTACATCATTATGAAAACTTATATTATGAGAAGTTTGAATCTGAAAATTTTCGTTTTCAATGAATTGAGAATAAAACTTATTAGCTAATTCAAATTAAACTTCGAGATCTACCGTTGTCTATCAGAAAGTTTGCTCCCAACTGATTTATATAAATACGTGGTAGTTTATTTTCTACTAAGTGATTAATTTTTATTAAGTCTTTTTGCCATTCGTCGTGGCCTTTGGAATATTTGCATTTACATAATCGTTATTTTCAGATTGATAATTTTGATTTTCGAATTGATTTTCAAAATCAGAAGAATGAGCATCATTAAATGTTTCCATATTATGTAACTGTGGTGCAAAATTTCTAGATCTCTTTAATTGGAAATAATTTCGATTTTTATTTGATTTTTGGATTGTAGGATTTCTAGAACTAGTAGATATTGGTTCCGGTTTATTAACAGGGATTTGACCGGTTGGTTTAAATACGTCTGCCGGAGGTCCGAAAACTTGTCTATTTGTAAAATATTGTTGAGTTTGTAAATTTTGTCTGGGTTGTATGTTAAATGGCTGATAATGAAATTGATTGTATAATTTTTTTCTAAAATTCTAATTGTTATAACTATTATAATTATTATGGAAACTATTATTAGGACCTTGGTATGAGGTTGGTCTTTAATTATTAAAATTTTGATAATTATTTCTACTTTGGTGACTATTTCGGTGAACATTTCGGGGATTAGATTTAATATTATTAAAGGATTATCAAGGACATCTACAAACTAAAATATCACAGTCCACATATTTCCAGAGAGCTGCAGCCGACACCAACGAATCAAAGAAATATTTAAAACAAAAGCTAAGTATTCTCTAAATTAATTTAAGAAACTAAATAGTTGTGTCTATGTTAGGTATGTACCTATATCAAGAATACTAAAGTAAATATTTACTGGCATCAGTACCTGGGAGGTAAACTGAACTATGTCGACATAGTGCAGTTTTCTAAAGGTTATATTTTCAAAATCAGCTCATAGAGATCAAAAATGAAAAGCGATATCAACATGAAATTTTTAGTAAAAATCAAGCTCTACAAGTAGAAGATGCCTATTGATTGTAAAAAAAATTAAATAAAAGTAAGGAGGTTAAATGGGTTGAAATATTTAAAAACTTTAAATTTTTGGAAAAAATTAAGTGGTTAAAAATGGGGGTTAAGGGGGTCTGTTAAACTGTGAAAAGTATAATTTAGAATGCCAAACATTACATATATTTATTTTAGTTTCTAGTTTGTATTTGTGTAATTTTTTGTATTGTGATGACTGATCTTATAAAATAAACATTTTAGTTTACTTGTTTTATTTGCCAATAAAAGGTGAAAATTATGATAAGATTTAAAATAAAAAGTGAAAAACCGTAAGTACCATTTCATATAATAATATTTTTTACACAAAAATCAATGTCAAGCTTTGATACATATTCAAAAATAATATCAAAATATGAACTATAACTAATAATGTTTATAGATGGTTTTCAACGTATTAAAAACAAAACATAATATATTACAATAACTAAAATATTCATTCATTAATAGTAGTGCTTGAAAAGAGTACGATGTTGATAATAATAACTACAAAAAAACAGTGATATTGGCGCTTGTACAAAGTTAAAAAGCGAACTTACAAATAATAAAATTATTGGAAAAAATTTAACACCCTTTTTAAATTACTACGAGCCTCCACTGGATCTTACGTGTATAATAGAAACTTCCTCTTTACGATCTACGAAATAATCATGATAACTCCAATCTATATTTTGTGTAGTTTAAATAATTGAATTCCCTCTGCGTCGGAATCTTTCAGTTAGGAAGGAAATTATAACTTTCGTGAAAGACACAGGATTGATGCCGCATATTATTATCCTTTGACTCGTTTAAGACGACAGGCTTAGGATATAAGTTAAATTGCAGATTATCTAGCGGAGTCGTCCGCTTTGTCAGAAGCTTATCCAAGTTTCAACGAATATTTCATTTAGGGAAAAGTTTTGTTCAAGATAAGGTGTCTTTAAAGTTTTTATAACTAATTTTATGTAGTTGAATCTTTTGTACAATTTTAAGTAAAACTGTGTATTGTAATTGAATTATGAATATATACTGTCGTTAAGGAATTTGTTAGTGTGCCACTGAACTTATCTTAGTGTAATATTTAATTTACATTATTGTTGTTACGATTATACAATGTAATGTAACAGTTGATTTGATCGGCTTGTTTTATCAATTTGAAAGTTATTTGCTGCTCATTAAAGTTTTTCAGTCCGACTTATTTTAATAATGTCGGGTACTCTGTATATGTTTTAATAAACTTATTTTGAATACTTTACTTAGTAGTCAAAAAAACAGCAATTGTTTTCTTGGTATAATGTTGTCGCTTTGATATTTGTTAGTCCAATGAAACTCTACCTAAATTACAATAATTATAAATGCATTATTTTTAAAATTCGTATGCCTAAATTAAATTTTACCTTTAACTGAGATATTAAAAAAATGACCTGTAAAACCGGAATTTAATAATTTTATTTTCAAAGTAATTGCATATAAACTAGACTTATAAATAAAAAACAAAAAGATTGTATATTGTGTCTCGATGAAATATCTCTAAAATCTCATCTTTTTGTATTATTTCAAGGGACACAATTATTGGTTTTCAAACTAGGGACAATAAGAACGCTCCAAAAGTAGCAGGAAGCGCTTTAATCATAATGTCTAGAGTAGTGGTCGCCAACCTCTCAATGTGTTGAGCTACTTTGTTAATTTTGGAATAAACAGCGAGCTACCCACACGGAAGCCACGTAACGCAACGTAAATTAAATAATCCACAGTTAATTTATCATTATATGTATTTATTTTACTATTTAACTGGTAATACATAATACATAGGTACTAATAATAAACTAATAACAAAATAACTAATATTACTAGTACGTACTTGTTCATAGCTACATTCCTACCTACCAAACGAAGGTGTTTGAAAAATAAACACAAACTTTTATCCAGCCACAACGGCAACATTGAAAACTAAAAAAGCACGTACAATGAGAAGGCTGATAATTTTTTTAATTTTGGCAGTATAATTTGATACAGCCATTAGAATACAATTATCCAAATGTTCATCTGTAAGTCGATTGCGATATTTGTTCTTAATGAACTTTATATTGGAAAAAGAAGATTCACAAAAATAGGTTGAACTGAATAATGCTTTCACTTTCAAGGCAACACGGCATAGAACTGAATATTTGTCTTTACTTACAATAGGCCAGATACATTTGGTACTTGAGACTAACGATTTTAAGGCTAAATCATTTTGAAACTCAAATACTTCCATTTCTGTTGCAGCGATGTCTTCGCCAAAGTTCTACATAACACAAGTTGCAAACTGTTGGATATCAATTTCCATAAAGGGTGAAACAACAAACTGCGCTACTAATGCCATTTCTTTGAAATCCTTAAAAAGATTTTTGAAGTTATTCTTCAGGGTAGAAACTATTTCTACATGATATTTGCTGTCATAGGGTTCTAATGGATTTTGAGATATTTTTTCTGAAAGAATAGGAAAATGCTTGGCATCGCTGTTAATTAGGTTTTGTTCCCAAAACTCCAGCTTTTTGATAAATGCTTTTATATCAAAAATAATTTCCGCTAGTTCTTTGTCTCTCCCCTGAAGCTGCAAATTAAGTTCGTTTAATTTATCTGTAATGTCCACGAGAAAACCAAAATCTCTAAGTCAGATTGAATTTTCTAGTTCCGGAGTCAGTTCATCGCGTTGTTTGAAAAATTGAACTATGCCAGATAGTAAAAAGTACTTTTATTAATTGACGTTATATCCTTAAAAAATTTTAAACTGTTTGTGCTTGTAAAAACTATTTTGTGTTGTTTAGTTAATAATAGTCTTACATGTGTTTTAATTAATTTATTCAAACAGACATCTCGCGGTTTAACCTAACCTACAATATTTTTAAAAAATACTATTGTATTACATATGACTTTTTTAACTCGTTTTGTTAAACTTTATGTAGCGCTTCCTTTATGGAAATAGTCAAGGTGTGCCTGATGATGAAGTGACAGCTTCGAAACCGGTTGCCAATTAAATTGACTTGTGAGAAATAAAGGACCTTTTCTTTAACCCTTACACTTAATTATTCTTTTAATTCTCCTCGCTTTATTCAAACCCGGCATTTAGAATTTTACAGGACTCGATCAACTTGTTGTAGATACTTTTTGTTTTACATTTTGTTAGAGATTTTTATATTATTAATATTTGATTGTTGATGTTCGAATTGCTGGTATACCATAGTACGCAAGTACTATTGACCAAATGCATACCATAATTTCATATAAAATTGTCGATTATATGAATAGTATATTATTCAATAAGTGTATAATGTTGACTATATTACACGAGTGTTGTAAATATTCGAGTGTAGTATGGTCCATTATACACGAATTGAATACTATACTTTATCTACAACTGAATACGGAGGCTCACCGAAAACGAAAAGGGGATTTTTAGAAAAAATTCTTTGAAGTTATAAATAGAATTGACAAGATTGTTCACAATTAAAAGACCTTTCAAATGAGGAGTATTTAAGCCACCGTGTTAAGTAAAACGCCAATTTATACAGGAACTCGTTTAAACTTATTTATTGATGTAATTAATAGCAACATTACAATTTGAAATATTAATAGCTCCGGTAATATCATTGAGATTATTGTTTTTTAAAGAAAACTTAGTGTTGCTATTGATGAGTACAGAATCATGACGATCACTGTCAGAAGATGATGGATTATTAAGACCAACACAATTTTCATTATTGATTTGACTTAAAATTGCTTGAGCTGTTTCTATTTTGCTCTTTCTTGAATTGGCGATGTACCCTTCTGCTGTGGAGGTGGATTTCCAGCCTCCATGACGTTTTAATGTTGTCATTGAAGCTCCAGAATCAGCAACCAATGTCGCAGATGAACGCCTGAGGCAATGGCCAGTATATCTCTCAGGGTTTGGTAATTGTAAAAACGTAGGAATTTGCTTTCCCATTGCGCTAAACTTGTTTATTCCTATCACTTGTTTTGTACACTTTCCTTTTTGGAAATTGAGAAAAAAATCTTGTGGTGCATTTTCGGGCCGGAGGTCTATATATTTTTTAACGATTTTGAAAAAATTATCCACAATTGTGAAATTTTGGGACTTTGGTTTTTGTGTGTGACACGTTTACTTGAAAACATCCTTCAAAACATCTTAAATCCCTAATTTTCAAATGCTTTAATTCACAGGATCGGCAAGCACCCATGGCCCCCATAATCAAGGCAGCCTTAAAAAAATGTGTAGATTAAGTTAAAGAATTTTGATTTTTGATTCGAGTTTTTACCTTTGTTCCAAGATATTTAAAATCTGGGACTTCCTTTATAAATCTCTCAATTTGTTCACCAGTCAGAGCTTCAGATTTCTTAGGTTCGTAATTTTCGGATCGTCTTTTCAACAAAGCACGTAATCTCGGATATTTATCAATGTCAACATTGTGCTTGATGTTTAACATGCTTTTTAGCATGGAATAGTTTTTCCATGAAGTAGACGATTTGTATTTACTAGAAATTTCCATAAAATATACAAGCACAGTGTCTTCGGAAAAAGAGGATACATTTTTTGTTTGTTTCCACGACATAAATTTGTTGTATGCAATCTCACAATTTTTCCTCGATATTTCAGGTAATAATTCCAACGACGCCACTTTAGCAGCGTCGAGGATTTCAGGAGGTGTTAGTTCCATGTAATCATCGTCTTCCATTTTTTTAAATGATAAACACTTAAAACGGGCTTAATATTTTTGAAAAAAGAATCGGGATCAACGAATAACTATCAACATGCTGTCAGCTAACTTGTCAAACGCATACTAGATCTAATGATTTTTAATTCTAGTGGGGTATAATTGACAAAAATCGTGTAATATGAATATATTCTCACTAGTGATATATAGTTTTATGTTGCCTTAGATACGCATATAATACATCCATAAAATGACAGTTGTAGATAAAAGTGTTTTTAATATTACTTACCGTACATTACCATTACCTATTATGTTTTATTAGCAAATACAATAAAAACTAATGACTATAAACATTGTGCCGTTCTAGCAACCAGAATGAATCATAAAAATATATTTAGAAAAATTTAACTTTACTATCAAAAAAACTAATAACTAACAAAAGATTTGAATATTATTTCTACCGAGATATTTTATAACGACATTATACTTTTTATGCTTACCACTTTTACAGCCAAAACACCACCACATATGAAGAGAAAGCAGTAATAAAATGAAATTTAAAAATCTAATGCGAGATCGTTTGGTTAGCTGTACTTCCACTTCAAGAAATTTCCCTTTCTTTGGAATATTGTGTGTGGCGATAATTGAATTATACAGGATGGCACATATTTAAAATAACATTTTTATTTAGACTTTTAAAATGTTACATTCACAAATGGTGCAATTTTAGTTTCGTATATTTCGTAAATAAAATGTCATTATTTTTAATTTAATAGTTTTATTTTGGTGTGAAATTTTCTTACCTAATCTCCCACGATTTTCAATTGACGAAAATTTTGTTCCAGTAATATATTCAAGTTCTAGAGAGATTACTAGTGAATATTTTTTGTTTATTTTATATTTTTTAGACTCGCTATTTCATTCGTTCACTTTCTTTGTTAAAAAGTTATCCGCTTTTAACGACGACGCATATTCCATTCGAGGAGAAAAACTTTCCTTGAGATAGGATGCTTTGGAGTTTCTTGCTTTTTTCTAGCTAATTTAAAGTGCAACAAACGGCGGAAGTTTGGGCGACACTCCGTTGAAGTTGAATATAAGTATAATCTTCATGCGGAAGTAGGGTTGTTTTAGTTAGGATACTAGTCGAAAATTGTATTTTCTAGAAAACGTATGAACATTCGAGAGAGTGGCTATGAACGAAACAGCTACTTTTGCAGCTAGTTTATAAAATTAGGTTTACATTTTTAGGAGTTGTTTAAATTTGGTACATTATAGAAGGGTAACTGTTAGTGAAAAGAATTGAAATGCGAGCGCCAGGTTAGTTGTAAAGTTACAAAATGGCTTAATATGTACAATCGGCATATATTTTTTTTACTAATTTAGTGGCACAGGGTATAAACCAACAGGCCAGTTAATTGCCAGGTGAACAAATAAAAATATCGTATAAGAAACTTTATTATTTTTCAAACTACATTAAAGTTGCTTTGACTTACTAACTAAAATAACTTTAATATGGTTTAAATGTTTTGTTTATTTTTTATTTTCCTTTTTTGTTTTCTGTTTTTGTTTTCTGCTTTTGTTTATTATTTGTTTTTTTTTGTTTTCTTTTGTTTGTTTTTATTTTTTCTTTGTTTTTTCCGTTTCTTAACATTTTTTCAGGTATACAAATAATTTTAATGATAGCATCGCTACTTAAATGTTTTATTTTTATTTCCTAATTACAATTTGAGTGTTTAGACGAAATAGTAGTAGAGTATGTCAACAGCCACTAAATTTTTTAAATTTATAGGTAACTGAATTTTATTTTTAATTAAGTTATCGTATAATAAATTAATTTATAAATCATTTAATACATGTTGTAAATCGGCAATTTCATCACAAATTCACAAATAATTATCTAATAAATCTATTCGCTTCTTATATTGGAGGTATAAAGCATGATTAGTTATAATTCTACTAATCGTTGACTAGTGGTCTATTTGATAGCTTATTAAACCACGGTTTTACCCTTATGTTATGTTGATAATGGGGTGTTAATACACTGCGACCTAAAAGATCTATTGTGCCCCCTTCTGTCGCCACTGCACTAAGGAAATGTCTCAATGCCTATAGCGACCCTTTCAATCCTATTTTCTCAAGGAAGTGTAGGATTTGAAGTGGCTTCAAGTTAGGTAAGTCTCCCTCTTTTATTTGATATCCTCCTAGATATAGTGCCCTTGGATTCTGGAGTGCTACACATTCAGTTAGGATGTGAATGGAGGTTTCGTCCTCCTCCTCACAGAATATGCACTCACTATCCTCTACTACTCTCAGTTTACTTAGGTGTCCTTTTAGTCGGCAGTGCCCGGTAAGGATCCCTGTTACAATACGTAGCCTGTTCTTGCTCAGGCAGATGCAGGCTTCCGATCTTTTTTGGTTATATTCACCCAGAAGTATCTTGGCCTGTCTCAGCCCCAAGAGATTGTTCCAATTATCGGTTCTTCTACTACCCAATTCTTTTTTAATCTCTTCTAATATTATGTTACTGCTGATACCGCAGAACGGCTCAGGTCCTACAAAGGGTGTTTGAGCCCCTTTCCTTGCAAGACTATCTGCAATCTCGTTACCCTGTACCCCGTTATGTCCCGGGACCCAAGTGAGAGTAACTCTATTTATCTCGCCTAGCTCATTCAATTGTTCTAGGCATCTCCATACCATTTTTGAGCTGATTACGTAAGAACTCAGCGCTTTGATGGCTGCTTGACTATCGGACATGATGATAATCTCTTGTCTATGATAGTTTCTCTCGATGTTAAACTGGATACACTTCTCGATGGCGTGAATTTCCGCCTGGAAAATGCTTGGGTATTTTCCCAAGCTTTCGGAGTGCTTGGTTCTCGGCCCATACACTCCTATTCCAGTTCCTTCTATGGTTTTGGAACCGTCCGTGTACCACTGAATAGCACGTCTTTCGGTTGCAAGCGCGATGGATTCTTGGCTCCATTCTTTCTTGCAGCCCAGCTCTGTGGTTTTGAAGTTTTTCACAAAACTGTACTTCTTTTACATTTCATCCTGGGGCATGTCCCAGGTATCTTTAGTCCTGAAGCAAGTAGACTTTCGTCTGATTACTCCGCTCCTGATCATTCTATATCGTGTCCTTTTTGCCACATTCTCTATCATCAAATGTAGAGGGGTGAGGTTTAAGATCACCTCCATTGCGGTCGTAGGACAGGTTCTCATTGCACCAGTAATGCAAACACAGGCTAGTCTTTGTACTTTTGAGATATTAGCTCTCGTAGTAACTAAACTAGTTCTGTTACTCCAGGCTATAGCCCCGTAAGTGATGATTGGTCTCACTATTGCAGTATACATCTATCGCAGTATGTTTGGGTTACATCCCCATCGTTTACCCGCCATGTTTCTGCATACCATTAGGGCTTTTGTGGCCTTATTTACTACTTCCTTCTCATGTGTGTTCCAGAGAAGTTTGTTGTCCAGGGTTAGGCCTAGATATTTGACTTCATTTTTCCATTCTATATCTATCCCGTCTAATTTAACGGTTTTAAGATTAAGTTTTCTTTTCCTTGAAAAGGCTACTAGTGTTGTTTTTGTAGGGTTTATACTAAGTCCCACTTCACGGCACCATCTTTTGGTATGTTCTAGTCCTCTTTGGACTATATCACACAGGATATTACTAAACTTGCCACTAGCAAATATGACTATGTCGTCGGCATAACCTTGACAGGGTATGCCGAGGTCAGTCAATCTGCATAGAAGTTCGTCTACGATTAGGCTCCACATTAGTGGGGATAGAACTCCTCCTTGTGGACATCCTCTGGTTGTGCAGATGGAGATGGTGTCCTGCCCTATCTGTGTCTCTGCAGTTCTCGAAGATAACAGCTGAGCCATCCATCTCGATGTTTTTTACCCTTATATTAATAATAATAATAATACTCTCCCTAATTCACCCCCTTACGAGTGAATTTTAACCCCAAAAGCTGAGCTTGTCCGGGGAAAGGGACGGCTATTATTATTATTTGCCGTGGCGCTCCGGGGCGAGGTTAAATAAATTAATGAAAATTACCTGTTTGCTTCTCTACATATTATTTTGCTTGCCAATTTTGATTCCATTTATATCTAAAACAAGTATTTAAATCAGATAGGGGTATTTTAAAATTACTTATGTAATTAAGTTTTGTTGCAGTTTTACCCAAAAAGTCAAGTTTTTCATTATTAGGTATTTCTATATGGGCTTTCACCTAAGATATGTGTATTCGTTTATCCTGATTTCTGGACTCAAAATTTAGTTGGAGCGCCAAAATTTGTTATTTATACTATAATTTATTTTTTAATCATTACAACTAAATTAATTTTTGTGTTTTATGGTTAATATATTTACTTTTTTGTTTGGTTTTTTAAAACTATTTATAAACATAAACAAAGACCCTTATATCAAGAAAACTTATTACAAGGAAAATAACAAAACTCTTGTACTAAAAAACAAAACAAACTGTAGGCCTAACAAAACGAAAATACGAATCAAAATGTTTAGTTTAGATCAGGTAACGTGTGATACTTTTCAAAACAAGGTGTTACACATAATCCGACATCACATGGTTCGCACATATAAACTGTCTCTTTTCGCAACTTATTCTGAGTACAAACAAAATATCTTTTTCTACTGGTCAAGTTATTTTTGTTTCTTGGCGGAATTTTTCTAGGAAAATGTCTAGCTGTTAATCGAAATGGAACTGGATAGTGCGCCCTTCGTGCTGTGTAAATGTAGTTATCTAAGTCATTTAAGAAATTAAATTTAGGTGAAACTATGGTATCTTCTTTTTTGTGGCCTCTTGGGATAAGATATGACTGTTCAGCAAGATCATGTCTATAATATGGAAGAAGACGTTTTATACCACTTAGTTGTTCTCCGTACACTTTCGACAAAGCTTAGGACATATCAGTTTTGTCTACTGCTCCCATTCTTCTGTTGTACTCTCTTCTCTTGTATACTCTGGTTTCATAATTTGTCTGTTGGTCGTTCTATCAGTTTTTCCTGTAGCTGCGACATTGTTGTCATGGGCTATACTAAGCATAAATACTTTACGCTTGTCACACCATTTTATGGCAATTAGTCTTGTTTCTAGTAGTACGAAAAGAAAACTCGCCCCTTTTTAATTTTCTTCCATCTTTGGCATTTGCTTTCTGGTCTTGCGCACAGTAACGCAAGCATTATTGCAATGGTCATATAACCATGAAAATAAATCAGGACTGCTATACCAATTGTCAATAAACAGTGTATGACCTTCGTCCAAGTATGGGTCAAGGAGTGTAACTACATCTCCAGTATGTATGATAAAATCTAATATATACCCAGTAACTGCAACAAACAAAACACAAATTTTTATATCAAAGCGGTGTCACTTTGAGGGTATATACTGTTTAAAAAATATTCTCAGGTTGAAAAGCATTAGACTTTCGTCAATGCATAACTCTTTATATGGGGTAAAAGAATCTTTAAATGTCGCCCTTCATGATTCACAATTTTACGAATTTTTCGTAATGTATTATCGTCCCTTGCCAAATTATTGTCGGAAAATGCATCATACTCAGGATCCCCAAAAACCGATCTCAAAACATTGTGTTCTTAAATTCAGGTGTTTCTAATAAAGCATTAGTAGACCAGTACTCTAGTATTTGAAGCTTTCTTACCGGCGCCATAAGAAAATTTAGTGCAAAAAAAAGATTTAATTCATTTGCGTCAGTGTCCTTCCATTGATTCAATCTAGAATGTGGCCGAAGATGCTCCTTGTGATCCACAACGTACTTATAAAATTTATCAGTTTCGTTAACTATAAAACATGTTATCTCTTCCCCGAAAAAAACTTTGAAACAATCGTACTCGGAACAGTTATCAAAAAGATCCGGATTATTATGTCCAGAATTACTAGAGTTAAAAGGGAATATATGCGGCATAATGTTTAACTGTTCCCAACTCACGTTTTCGTATATTTTCTCTGGCTCTTCTTCTGCACATTCTTCCGTCTCAGCGCCATCTCTAGGCGAGACTGATAGATGCTCCAGAACTTGAGCTTCAATCTCGTCAGCGGAATTATCCGATACATCCTCGGCTATAAAATCATCTTCGGAGTCACTCTGTGTCAGAATTCGGCAGTATTATTTATCATATGTGCCAAAAAATCAATTTTTTTAAGCACCCTATATTTTTTGGTTAGTCCTGTAAAAGTACACATATTTTTTTCATCCATCCTGTAGAAAATATTTTTCAAAATTATAGCTTTTTTTCTATGATTGGTTTTTGAGATTCATTTACTCCCTTTTCTTTATAATTTCTTTTTGGTCTTCTAACGTTTCTTGTTTTAACACTTCTTTATCATTTCTCGTATTTTAATCCACTTTCTTTCCATTCCATCCATTTTATTTTAAATTATTTTGATTCATTTTTTGCCCATTCCATCTATTTTCTTTATCATCAAAGCAAACATGCCCCTATTATTTTTTTTTTCGTCTTCCTTCTTTATTGATTTTTCACTATCCTTTCCTTCTATAACTGTTTCTTGTAGCTCCTGTATTTTTAAATGTTCCTCATCACTTTGCTCTATTTTCTTAATTCTTTTATCCTGTTCATCCTTTCCATTTATTCTTTTTCTCCCCTCGTAATTCCATGTTTAACTTTAATTCACAGTATCTATTTAATACATAAGAAATTTAAAATTTATGTACACAATTCGATGTACTACTTTTAGTACCTTTTATTGTACGCCAATACCTTTATTTTATTAAAATTGTATTTTTCAAATATTCAAACTTGACTATCATAATAATCTTAATAGCCTATAAAATAAAAAAGAATTTTAAAAATTTAAAATTTTTGACACCTGTCAATCTGACAGTGGCAGCTGCTTAATTTGACAGCCCCACGTTGGGCGCCATTTGATATGAAAATCAGTCTTGCAATAAAAAAAATTAAAATCACCCTCTAAATCTGACTACCAATAAAAGAGTGGAAAATTTACAATTTACAAATTTTGAAAACCAAAAATATATAATTATTTTAATTTTGAATTAAATAATATGTCAAATTAAAGCCTTATTCATGTCATATCATAAAAAATAAGGTACCAAATTATAATTCTTAAATCCTTTTAATTGTCAAATATCGAGTTTAATACTGTTATTGGATTTGACTAAGCCATTTTGTGATTTGTGCTTGTGGGTAAAGGGATATTATTGTTTGTATAGAATTATCTGCAAATATTAGCAACTGTGAGAAAGCAACTAACAGTTTTGGAATTGAAATTGTATACCTCCAAACTATAACTAAAACTAGATGCCTCAAACAAGAATTATGCAATCCAAAATTGGTGAATCTGCAGATATACGTAAATCCATGTTTATCTAATGCGCTCCATTGCCTCACTTATCACAGTAAATCCATTAAAGACTGCTAGGTCATCAAGCAGGCTTTGACTGCATTTCAAACAGCTAAACTCGGATTTACAAACTGACGGAAACTTTTAATTCCTCTTCACATTGAACTGAATGCATGATTGCAGTGTTTAATTTGCGATTGCTCGATAAAGTGTTGTGAAGATGTTATAATCACTGTGGATAGGGGGTGATGTGACTATTTTTATAGTGTTTAATAATTGATTAAAAGATTATAATAATAATAATAAATAAAAATAATTTTATTTATTTCGTAAAGTTCTACAAGAAGAGTATAGTAGGTAATAAAAAAAAGAAATAAATGTAGGTTTGAAGGTCTTGTAGCCGAGGATAACATAATAAATAAAATTGCTCATGAATAACAACATTTCATAAATAGCTTCATTCATATGAAGAAATTATTGAAACTTCCTTATTAGTTAATATTTCAATACGTTTAAAAACTTATTAAGACAATGTGTCACACTTAACATATTAATAATAAACTTCTTGACAAAATAGACTTGTTTACAAATAACACGAAGGGTCTCAGGTTCGAATCCCACCCGAGAAAGAAATTTTATTTAATTCAATGAATTACTCGGTAGCCGGAGAAACAAATATTAAATTTTCGATATTAGTTTAAAATAGAATTAAAGATCTTCTAAATACTAAGATAATTTTATCGGTGGCAAATGGAATTATAACTTTGGATCCTTAGATAAAAGAGACCGGAGATGTAACATTGCACATTGCGCATGTTGTCTATTCCAAACCTAAGTAACCCACCAATTAAAAATCATTGTGTTCACGACGCCACCCGAATTGCTCCGAAATTTCTATTCTTTGCTTGTCTCCGCGTGAGTAAATCATTTATGGACCGCCGTTTTTGAATTATTTGTTGGTGTTATTAGCAATTTAAAGTGTTTTAGTTATTCAATTTCAAGTTGAAAATGCCACGATGTATGATGAAAAATTGTATATACAAATAATATGTGTCAATGTTATGAAAAATAAGAAATATATTCGTTTTCAGCGGTAAATATTTGTTGACGTTTTGACATAAAGTCGCCATGATTCTTTGAGCTTAATACTTCAGATCCGCATTAAGGGGTTTCAATAAATATTTAATCTAAATAAAAAGTAAATAGGCATTGTTACTAACGAAATTTGGTTTTTAAAAAGTAGTTTTATAAGAATATTTACTAAAAGTGGTTTTTAGCCCTTTATTAGATATTTTTACAAGAATATTAGATGAAATACAGGTTCATCTACTTAAAATTTCAAGGTTTATTTTATTTGCGGTTAAATCAGAAGTGACATTTGAATCTTAAAACAAAGTAAAACGCGCAATATGATCTAGTATAAGCAAAAATACTAAAGTTACGGAAATTAGTTATATTATTAGTAAAATGTTACATTATAAACCCCTAAACAACTCGAAAAATATCTTCGTTTACAAAAAAAATCTAAATTCTAGCAATATTTATTATACAATCGAATGTGGTTTCAAAGATAACAGGATCAATAAATCCGAATCTCTAAATTTTGAAGCTAAATGCTCTGATAAAAACATGCGACCGATAGGGGTTACAAAAATAATCGATTTATCGTTTTCATGAAAATCGATTTATCCGTTATAATTAATCGATTATCTTTAATAGATTATTTTTGATTAATCGAACATTTTTAATAAATTTTTTTAGGTAATGGAATAATCGATTATAAAAAAATTACAAAAAGAGAGTAGATTTATTCAAAATATTCGATTTATTGAAAATAATCGATTTTTTAGAAAAATCGATTTATTGTTTAATAGACTTTTTAAATTAATCGATTATTTTCGATTAATCGATTATTTTCGATTAATCGATTATTTTCGATTAATCGATTATTTTCGATTAATCGATTATTTTAGATTAATCGATTATTTTCGATTTTTCAAAGGTATTCAAATAATTTGTTTTAAAATACAAAAATAGATTATATAAAAATAATCGATTGATTGAATATAATCGGTTATATTATATAATCGATATTTCGGTTATTTTTTAGAATTATTGATTTATCGGTAAATCAGCTTTTTATTAATCAATTATTTTCGATTTTTCAAAGAAAATTAAATAAAGGAATATAAAAAAAGAAAAGGATTATTTGTAAATAATCAATAATTATTCAGTTTTTTTTTTTTTTGGAAAATCGATTTATCGTAGAATCTTCTTAATTAATTGGTTATTTTCCGTCAATCGATTATTTTCGATGTTACAAAAATGATCGAATAATTGATTTTAAAGGAAATAATTCTCTTTTTTTTTTATTCGACTTTTTAATTAATCGATTATTTTTGATTAATCGATTATTTTAGATTTTTTAAAGATTTTCGAATAATGTTTCAATGGAACTACGAAAAAAAAAATAGAAATTAAAAATAATCGATTATTTAAAATAAACGCTAATTCGTTTATTATTTTTTGTAAACACTGATTTATCGGTTAATTGGCTTTTTAATTAATCTATTTTTTTTATTTTTTAAAGATAATCAAGTAGTCAATTTTAAAGGAAATACGAACAAAAATAGATTGTTTGAAAATAATCGATTGATCGAAAATAATCGATTATTATTAATGATCAATAATTTATTTCGATAATCACCAACTCCTAGCGACCAAATGACTTTTAATAGGTTTAAATTTTAAAATGTTATCTGGTTTCAGACATATACATTTCTAGAGTTTTATGTGACACATCCTCTATATTAATTAATATTCCTAAAGAAACAAGCTTTAATATATCTTTTTCTGAGGTTATAATACAAAACAGCATTTTCTCATTTTGACTAAATTTTAATATTATGTAAATGTCGTAGAAAAAATATAATGTTCAACTCACAAGGTTTGATTTGCAGTATTCGCCTGCGCACATGCTTTTTTATAATACTCTTAGACAATGAGTACCATTTCTTACTCGATTAACAATATTCTATTTCAACATTTTACTGTAGTCTCTTACAGAAAAGTCCATAGTAAATAATAGCTAACGAAATATTCTATTAAAGGTCTTCTCATTACATAAAATATCGTGGCATCTGTTTGTTATTAAAAAATCACGTTAAATTTATTTCATAATACAAAATTCCATTAAACGTATATTTTAAATAAATTAAATAGTTCATTATGATGCTAATAAACAAAGTCCGGTCCCTGTCACAGAGTTCGAGTCCCTGCCCAGTTCCCCCACTCCGTTAACCTTTCTTTAGAAATTGGCAACATTTGCGCAGGTTAAACACCGGTGTATGTTATATCTCTGGTCTCTTTTATCTAAGTTTGGATCCAATATAACGACTAAATTTTGTATATTTGTAACATTATATTATAAAAATTCATTGTCCAGTTCAACCTATTAGGCATACCAACGACCTGTCAAAATACTGCCCGTGCGTTTATGATATGGCAACCCTGTGATCCTGTTGGCTTTGACAGGGTCAATAATATGTATTATAGTTATATAGATTGCTCAAAGCCATTAGTTTTTCTTATCTCCCTCTGTGCTCTGACTTCTCTTCTACTTCTTTATATCTGCTTGTCTTTGCCGTGTGTGTTTCTGTCCAGTTCTTCAATCACGATTTCAGAGTGTCGCATACGAGATGTTTAAAATCTCGCACGAAATAAAAAAGATGTCGCAAAGTTGTATTCTCGAATATCGCATGCGAATTTTATTAGTCGACATCATCGCGATTGGGTCGAACCCAAACGGCCGCGCCCAAATGTCCGGCTCCGACTCTTAGACCTTGGCTCTTAACACCATTAGCTAATCCACAAGGAAGAGTACAAGGAAGGCACAAAACTATAAGGTCATCAATTGAGCGATGTAATAGAGCAGTGGTCGCCAACCTCTCAATGTGTTGAGCTACTTTGTTAATTTTGAAATAAACAGCGAGCTACCCACACGGAAGCCACGTAACGCAACGTAAATGAAATAATCCACAGTTAATTTATCATTATATGTATTTATTTTACTATTTAACTGGTAATACATAATACATAGGTACTAATAATAAACTAATAACAAAATAACTAATATTACTAGTACGTACTTGTTCATAGCTACATTCCTACCTACCAAACGAAGGTGTTTGAAAAATAAACACAAACTTTTATCCAGCCACAACGGCATGCCACGTAAGATTTAAAAATAGTTATTAATAACAAAAAAGTATTATGAAGATAAACATTGAAAAATAAAAAAGCACGTTCAATGAGAAGGCTGACACTCAGACTTATCGATATTTTTTTTATTTCTACATGATATTTGCTGTCATAGGGTTCTAATAGATTTTGAGATATTTTTTATAAAAGAATAGGAAAATGCTTGGCATCGCAGTTAATTAGGTTTGCTTTTATGCTTTTATATCAGAAATCATTTCCGCTAGTTCTTTGTCTCTCCCCTGAAGCTGCAAATTAAGTTTGTTTAATTTCTCTGTAATGTCCACGAGAAAACCAAAATCTCTAAGCCAGATTGAATTTTCTATTTCCGGAGTCGGTTCATCGCGTTGTTTGAAAAATTGAACTATGCCAGATAGGACATCATTAAAACGTTTCAGCACCCGTCCTCTACTTAACCATTGGACTTCAGAGTGAAGGAGTAGGTCCCCGTATTGACGGTCAACTTCATCGGCCAAGGTTTTGAATAATCTTCTTTGTAACGCTTAAGCTCTAATCTTGTTCACAATTTTTACCACCAGTTTCATAACGTTGTTTAGTTTCAGGAAATGTCCACATAATGCTTGCTGATGGATAATGCAGTGGTAACAGAGAAATTGCGGAAAAGTTTCATCTTTACGACATAACGCCACCAGACCCTTATCACAACCCACCATAGCTGGAGCGCCATCGGTTGTCAAGCCTACCATTTTCGATATTGGAATTTTCTCGGAAGAAATAATATTTTTTAAATGAGAAAACAACTCCTGTCCAGTAGTGTGTCCTTTCAGTGAAATAAACTTCAAAAGATCTTCTTTAATCGTAAAATTACTAAAAACCATCCTGACGAACACGGCCATCTGGGTAGTGTCAACGACATCTGTTGATTCATCCAGTTGAAGTGAAAAATAAACACAGTTATCTAAGCCAGTTCTTAACTGTAAACAAAATATCATTGCTCATTACTTCTACACGTCTCATCACTGTATTAGCAGAAAGTTGCATAGATTTATAGCTGAAACTATCTCGTCTTTATTTCTAAAGTTGGCAAATAACGAATCAGCAGCTTCTAAAAACGCCTGTTTTTTCATTTCCCCGTCTTCATAAGGTTTCTTTTTTTGTGCAATTATCTGGGACATACGCTACGATGCTACAGTTGCAGCCTTATTTTTGTCGACTGTTCTTAAAAATATTGATTGTTGTCCAATTAACTGCTTTTTTAACTGTTTCAGTTTCTCCTTTCTGGCAGCAGAATGTAGTGGGAATGATTTTTCAAAATTAGACTGTACAGTTTTATGATGTGTCAGCCTTCTCATTGAACGTGCTTTTTTATTTTTCAATATTTATGTTTATGATAGTGCGTTACTTTTTTGTTGTTATTATTAACTATTTTTTAATCTTACGTGACATGCCGTTGTGGCTGGATAAAAGTTTGTGTTTATTTTTCAAACACCTTCGTTTGGTAAGTAGGAATGTAGCTATGAACAAGTACGTACTAGTAATATTAGTTATTTTGTTATTAGCTTATTATTAGTACCTATGTATTATGTATTACCAGTTAAATAGTAAAATAAATACATATAATGATAAATTAACTGTGGATTATTTCATTTACGTTCCGTTACGTGGCTTCCGTGTGGGTAGCTCGCTGTTTATTCCAAAATTAACAAAGTAGCTCAACACATTGAGAGGTTGGCGACCACTGCTCTAAGATAACCAATTTTCTTTCTCTGTATGATTTTTTAAATTCAAATTTGTGCTTCTCAAATATGTTTGCTAATGATGTTGTTGCTTTAAGTGAAGTCATTAACCGTGATACAGCATCATTACGCTGTAAGAGAAAAATAATGTATTAATTTTGTCTATCGTCTAACCAAGCATAAAGCAATTAATTTGAATACTAAACACTGTTTTGATACTAAAATTGCACAACTAACCAATGTCAATTTATAAAAATAGAAACCAACTTTTCATCAGGAAAATATAGTCGTCAATGCAATTTTACAACTATTCAGTGTAAATGTAATTTCAAAGTACCTGTGAAATTACAATCAAATCACTGGCAACAAAAAACGCACCTTTAATCATAAAGTGGCACAACTAAAAAATGCTAGTTTCGTAGAATCTGCCAAAAACTGTTTTATATTTGGAGCTGTCTTAGTATATTTGAACTTTGAGAAAATTTACGAAGTATTATGAATAAATGAAATATAAAAAAAGGTTAAGTAATATTTTAAAGATGTATGTATGATTTAGTTTTTTTTAAAGAAGAAAGGAAAAATGGTTTAACTGTTAGTAGGAAAAAAAATTCACAATTATGTCACTTTAGTAATAAAAAAATTATGTATCAATACGAAATGTGTCAATTTATGACTAAAAATTTTGGAATATTTTTTTTTGGATTATATTAATAAATTATTTTAAGTAACGAAGCAAAAAATGCCTCTTTAGAAGCAAATTTGCAAAGAATGCTATTTCAAACTCTGTCACTATTGGCACACAACTAACATTATGTCGCTTTAGGTCTAAAACACCTTACAAAATCCGATAGAACTAAACTGGCGCAAATATAAATCTGCACTTCCTGGCTGACTATTTCAACGTAGGTCGGAGTTACCTCAATAGATGGTACTATTTTGGATCGTTTTATTACCAAAACTCAAAATCTCAAAATTTTGATTTATGCCACTTTATGATTAAAGGTGCAAAATATCCAATGATGTTAGCTGTAATTTCGCAATTCTATGTTTCCAGTGTAGTCTTCTAGGTTATTAGGGCTAATAAAAATAAAATGTACAATTCTTCAAAACAACAAATCTTATTAATAAATCCACAAACTGGTAAATATTAAGATCATTTTTAATAAATAATCTTTTAAATAGAAAAATGAATTAAATTTATTTTGCTAATTATTACAAATTCCATAAACTCCTGTTGTTTGAACAGACTCTGAAACTGAAAATATTTTCATTTCAATCTGTATTAATATTCAAGCGCAGCATTCTTACTTCATTTCAAACTAAATTCTCAACGATTTAATTAAAACTTCGTGAAAAATTTTGGCTTATTAATAAGACAACTCCGTCTACTGCATCTCGTCGTCTCAATTGGAGATCTTATTTCAATACGAGGGTCTGTCTGAAATATTTTTAAACCTGCACATGCAATGAGAATTTTTGAACTTGTCATTAGGAGGGCAGCATTTTAAATTTTTACAAAATAAAAATTATTTAACAAAATATTTCAATTTAAAATGTTTAATCACATACTTTATATAAAAAAGGTACAAAAATTTGACAAAAACTAAATCTGTATACAAAACCAAATTATAACTTAAAAATTATTAGCAAATTCAAACACAGATTTGAAAATAACTATCTAATAAAAATGAAACATAATTCAATAAAAATTTTAGTATAAGTTTTGAAAATAAACTAACCTTGTCACATTCGAATCCCAGTTACACAAAACTATACAAGCAAGATCCTTAAGCCACTCACATTTGACGGTCAGACAACATGGGAAACATATCGACTCCAATTTGAAGCTGCAGTTAGAGCCAATGGCTGGACTGAGAAAGAGATGGCGGCTTCATTGATAGTGTCACTGCGAGGTCAGGCAGCAACAGTGTTACAGTAACTTCTTCAAGAGGAACCCAGTTATTCAACTCTCGTCCAAGCTTTGGAGACAAGATATGGCCAGCAGCATTTGCAACGGGTATTCCAAAGCCAGTTAAAGGTACGTAGTCAGAAACATAATGCGAGTGTACAGAAATTCGAGGCTGACATAAAAAGGTTTATTCATCTGGCATATCCATAAGTGCCGAAAGATTTCCAAGAATAACTCGGAATACAGGAATTCATTGATGGACTACAAGATGTAAAAATGCTACAAGTCCTTCGTCTACAACATCACAAGACGCTGAGGGAGAAACTCATTGCAGCCCAGGAATATGAAGCGGTAAAACTCCTATCCAGATCTTTTCGCGCAAAAATGAGGGAAATTAAATCCCAGGAAAGTTAAGAGGCCAATACTAATGCTATTTCCCAAATCTTAAATATTCTACAAAATATGCAACTAAATAGCCAAAATGGAAGCAGGAGATGCTTCAATTGTGGAAGAATCGGGCATCTTCAAAGAACCTATAGAAGCATGGCTTATTCTATAAATCTAGAATCAGCGAATGAGACCGGAAAATCATATAGATCAATCTTTCCAAGCCTATCACTAAGACCAACAAGAATTAATTACAGCAGCTATACGTCCCAAAGAAGCCAATCACCCACACCGAGCCGGCTTTCTAACAATAACCCCTCATTTACATACAATACAATGCTTCTGTTCTTAAAATATGAAATACGCAGCCCTTTATGCTTTTGAAAACAGTAAATATGCTATATAACGTAACGTATTCCCTTTCAATATTCCTGTTTTTTAACATTTCATGTACCCATTTTTTTTGTACTGGCTTCTTGTTTTAATGCACTACCATCTATGATTAGGCTTTCAGCGGACCACATTTTAAAAATATTATACTTGGCAAGAAATAGCCAAATACAGTAGAACTATAAAAGGTTATTGGACCTAGTGGAATTGCCTGTATTTTTACGATGGCCTATTGTACCGGAAGTGGAAAAGCCCCGATCGAGTACATGTAGTCCGCCAAGTGATACTGCCGAGGTCACAGGTGACAAATGTATTGGAGGAGCTTCATAGCATTTAGGAGGACACTTTGGCACTAAAAGGGCGCTTTCACGATTTCGGGAAAGATTTTATTGGGTCAATTGCCGAGGGGATGTAGAAGATTGGTGTAAGGAATGCGACCTTTCTAATAGCAGAAAAGGGCCCAAAACAAGAAGTCGAGGTAAAATGGCACAGTACCTTTCCGGAGAGCCTTTAGAACGAATCCCCATAGATATCCTCGGACCACTACCCTTAACAGAAAAGGGAAACAAATACTTGATGGTTGTTATGGACTATTTTTTAAAGTGGCCCGAAATAGTGCCCATTCCTAATCAGGAAGCGACGACAGTAGCGTAGGCCTTTATGACGAGCGTCATTGCGAGACAAGGAGTTCCCCTGGAATTACATTTTGACCAAGGACGAAATTTTAAATTCGAATTATGGCAAGAATTGATGAAATTGTTAGGTATCAGGAAAATCCGCACTACGTCTCTCCACCCACAGTCCGACGGAAAGGTAGAAAGACATAACAGAACGATATGCCAGTATCTTTCAATGTTCGTCTCTGATAATCAAAAGGACTGGGACACTTTAATTCCTCTATTTCTGCTAACCTACCGAAGTTCTGAACATGAAACGACCAGTTATACTCCATCCATGATGATTACTGGAAGGGAGATGAAACTTCCCCACGATCTTCTTTTTGGAAGCCAATCTCCTGGTGAAGAAGAGGGCCGTACACCTCCCACGTACATACAGAACCTAAGAGAAAGATTATAGAAGATACACGAATTCGCTCGGCAACGTTTGACAATTAGTAGCGATAAAGCAAAAGCTAGAATCGACATGCATGTCACAGGGACACATTTTGAGAGAGGCGATCCAGTATGGCTGTACAAGCGCCGAAAAGGACTTTGTCAGAAACTGCAATGGAACTGGGAAGGCCCCTACACCGTCCTCAATAAAATTAACGACCTGATCTACCGCATTCAGTTCTCAGCGGGAAGTAAACCCAAAATTGTTCACGTTGAAAAGTTAGTGTCATATCGTGGTCCAGATCCTCCCCGTTGGCTCCAACTAGGTCCCAGTAATCAAGTTATTCGGGGCAGTAGCCTGCGGTTATTATAGGAAACGTACAGGTAGAAAAAGAAGTGGAATGTTACTCACCGCCCTACAGTATGCTGCGGTCGTCATAAATAAAAGTACAAGTAAAAGAAGATAGAATAGTCCAGAAATGTCTGTAAATGTCATTACCCGTCAAGAATATTCTAGACGACAGTTCGAGACGGTTCGTGTCATTACCCGTCAAGAATATTCTAGACGACAGTTCGAGACGGTTCGAGAAGGGTCAAGCAAGCTACATAAAGATGATCCTGACGTCATTTTTCAGTTTTTATGATAGACGTTACATGTTAATGTTATCAGTTGTATAATTGTAGTCAAAGTTGAGTTAAAAATAAATTGCGATACCAAAAATCTATGTAACATTATTAATCCATCATCATCTATAAAAGGGATTAATGTAGATATTTTGGGATCATCAATGTTCATAAAATTTTCGTTTTGGATCAATCTGATTATAGTTCATTCTAATGCTTCGAGATCTTCTACAGACAAATCTTCGACGCTAAGAAAGTGCGAATATCTATATTGTTTATATCTATATTATTTTTTCCCTGATCCACCATCCACCATGCCTTGTTTCCTTCATACATATATATATATATATATATATATATATATATATATATATATATATATATATATATATATATATATATATATATATATATATATATATATGAGGAGAGAATATTTTTTATTTGTCACGGGGCCCGATCTAAAAAAATGTCCTGGGGCCCGGCCTGGCTCTCGGCGGCCCTGAGCAAGAGCATTGCCTAGGTGACTTGCTCTTTCTGCGGTTTCTTTTTTATTGTTGTCTCAATACCTTGTATTATTTTTATACATTATATTTATGTACTTTAAAAAATAATAAATTCTGAAATTTGAATACCTTTATCTCTGTCATTTTTGCTTTTAGTTTTTAAATGTGTTAAAGTAGATTACATATTAAACATTTAAAAACAAAGTTAATTCACTCTCTATACTACATAGCAAAAAATAATGTGTTAAACGTGTTAAGGTCTGGTACTAAAGATAACACAATATAATCAACGTTAAATGTGCATTAATCCATAATTAAATATTCAGTGAGATCATTACGGTCTTCGGTTTAACATTTTCCTGAATATTCCCTGCACATCACTAATGTTCTTAGATATTGATGAGAACACTATCAGTGTTGACTTCCATTTTTCAGCTAGCGTTACCTCATTTTCCTCTAAAATAAATTATGCAGATACGACCTAGTTTACCGATTGGATGTCAAACTCTAACTTGCGATATTTGCGTTTTATAGTTTTAACTTTTGCACGATGTAGAATTTTAACAGAATTTCGCAGACGTTGGATGTGTAAAATGTGAAATTGTTTTATTTTGTAATAAAACTAGAAGCAGATCGGAATTTGAGATTTGCCATTTTATGAAAATTATAGATACAAAGTAGCAATTGTAATACACAATAGTCTATTTGTGTAAGTTAACTGTGACATTCTGGATTGTTTCCAGAGAAGTTTCTTTTTTATTAGGGATAACGGGTGAGAGTTATAAGAAGTTTTATTGCACTCATGCAATTAAGAAAATGGACTCCAATTTCCAACAGACACATGAATAAAACAATGTTTTTAATGTCTTAATTTTATCTAAACTTTGTAAAATTTCTTACTATAAAACCGTATAATTATTTGTAGTAGAATAAATTGCGTATTGTCTACTCATAAATGTGTTAAGTCTATAGTTTCTTACGTTAAAACTAGGTCAAATTTAATATCAACTTGACATGCAACTTGCCAAAAAATACCTAAATTTTTTATACATTTGTAAAATTAATAAATTTTTATAAAATATTATATTTAAAACAATAAACCTATAAAATACACTCCATTACTCATCGTAACATTGGCCCCTGTCGACCAGGATCTAAAAACTGGAAAAATAGGACAAGCTGGTCAGATGTCTTGTTGAAGGGGTTTGACTGCAATCTCAAGAATCAGACGCATACTTAGCGCAGAAGATAAGTGGGATCCTCGTACCATTTATTAAGGTATTTAATAATATAAAACTTGTATTATAGTATTCTCTCATCCTTATAAAATGGATGCAATAAAACGTGAAAGAGCCGTTTTAAAATCAAAATTGACTAGGAATAAAATTTTTGTAGAATCTATTGATAAAAAGACATTAAGAGTTATTACTCCGCTCATGAGAACTAATTTGTCGGCATGTTACTCCTATTATACCCCTACCTTCAAAATTCCAAGAACGGGTCGTCGAGCCACATTTCCCCTATCATAGGAAATGGATCGGCGATTTATTTAGTTATACTGGTGAATTGAAGATTTGAACGTATTTAGTAAAATTTTGAGCCTAAAAGAGAAAGTTATTTGTGAATTTTCCAATAAAACTAAGAAAATTAGTTAGTCAAAACATTCTTCGTTTAAGAACATCTGTTACGAATGCAGTTTTTTATAGAAAAGAAAATAGTCTTAGCACTATTAATAACGTTTTGCTTTTAAAGAAAGACAGATAATGCAAGCTTTCACGTTTTTGGTGATCATAAAAACTGCGATGTTTATTAGAGATTAGACTCCCTAGACTGCCTTAACAGAAAATCTAGTCATTGTCCAAAATTTACTTCTTGTAATCGTAAGGGGTTGCAGGAATACTGGCACAAATCAGAATGGTAGACTTACAGTCAAACCAAAAGTGAATATTTTTGTCAGAAGCATACAGATGAAACCAAAAACGAAATAACCAATTTCAGATCTAAACCTGAATTTTTTACAAGACTTCTACAAATTATACATGCTTTGTCAGATCACAGCAGAAGTCTATTACATGATGTTGATAGTAATAGGTGCGTTTTATTCGTCCATTCTCTAGTAGGAAAAGTTTGAACAGAATTTGCAAACGCAATAAAACGATAAAATTGTCATCTGTCAAGAATGTCAAATTTAAAATTATCCTTGATTTATCCATTATCCCGCCAACAGATATAGTTATTATTTAAATAATAGTTAATTTAAAAATGGAAATATTATTACAGAGATATTTCGAAATATTGCAACGTAATAATCATTTGCTATTACCTGCACCAAGAATTCCAGTTGATATTATTAGATTAATTATCGATAAGTATGAATTATAAAATTATTTTGTAATATTTTTAATAATTTAAAATATTTACTTCTAGTATGACCAATGATGTTATAGCGAAAAGTAAAGAGTATTACGAGAGTGTAATACCTAATCAAACTATATCTACTTTTAAATCAAATTTTAGATTGAACTTGGATACTTTCATTTACGTTGTAGATAAAATTAGTCCTAACAATCTCTTTTTAAAAAGAGATAGACTTCTTGGGGGACGGGACCAAGTAACACCTGAGAAGTCATTATTAATATTTTTATGGACATTAGGTACCCCAGAATCCTATCGAGCTATTGGTGATAGATTTGATGTTGGTAAATCAACAGTTTATGCCTGTATGAAGGTTGTTACTGAAGTAATTCTTCAAGAATTGGTCTTTGTTATACAGTGGCCTACTGAAGATAGAAAAAACAGAATATCAGAAAATTTTTCCAGATATGGTTTGACCAATGTTATAGGTGCTATAGACGGGTGTCACATACCTATTAAAAAGCCAAACATAGATGGTGAGGAATATTTTAACAGAAAAAAATTTTATTCTATGGTTCTCCAAGCAGTATGCACCAATGATTATAAATTTACTGATTGTGACATAAGATGGCCAGGGAGTGTCCACGATGCTAGGGTATTAAGAACTTCAGATCTCTATCCTGTAGCTCAAGAACTATGTGGGGAACAGTACTACATAATAGGGGACTCTGCATATCCTATTAAAAAGTGGCTAATAACACCATATAGAAATGATGGCCATTTATTACCCTATCAATTATATTTTAATAAAATAATATCAAAAACCAGGGTGGTTATTGAGAATGCCTTTTCTTTATTAAAAGGTAGGTTTAGAAGGTTAAGAGATACATTAGACAAAAATGTAATGGAAGATATTCCAAAAACTATTATGGTAGCTTAAATACTGCATAATATTTGCATTATTAATGGGGAAGAGGACATTCAAAATTATATAGAAGAAGGGCGTAATCAAGAAATACATATTCAAATGATCAGAAATGATAATGACAATAATGATAATCAAGGGCTACAACGTAGAGAGTTATTATCCCAAGATATCTGGAATAATCGTGAAAACTTTTAAAATGCTCTTATTTCCCTTATCAATATAATTGTATAACCATAGATTTATTGTAATACTTCTGATCTATATATCTAGGGGGTGACTAGGAAGACCGTGCATATAATAGACAATATTCATAGTAAATAAACACATTTAAAAAAAATCATTTTATTTCACAGACAAAAACCAATGTTATACTATGTGTCCCAAAAGTATTGAAAAATAGACATCTTTTTAATACTGATAGGTATCTACGCAAAAACTAAAATATATTGAAAACAAAAAATATACTCTATAAAGAAAAACAAAACTCTACCTAGTTGCTAGTTGGCCTTTTAAAAAATAGCACATAGACTAAAAAAACAAAACAAAAATTCATGAATTTATAAAAAAAATGCTTAACGCTTTTCTTTAAAGGCATCTACTATTTTTTCAAACATGTCCAAGTTTTCTTTATGGTGTCTTTCTGCCATATCTAAACGCCTTTGTTCTTCTGTAGCTGTCCTTTCTTCATATTTTTCCAACCATTTTAAAAGATTGGCTTTAGGACTTGATGTAATTCTCCTTTTTGAGGCACCTGCTGTACTTGTTGAAGGCCCTGCGGTACTTGTTGAAGGCCCTGCGATACTTGTTGGGGGACCTGCAGCCCCTGAATTATCTGAATTAGAGGTAGATGACATATTTTCTTTATCATCTGCATATTTCTGGATGAGCATTAAGCTAGAGCAGGGATGCTTTGGTCGGACATTTGGTTTATCACCCATATACTCCTCCATCACCTGAAAATATTGCCAGTCCTTCCTATTATTTCCAGATGTATTGTTGTGATCAATAACTTCCTTATATTTTGTTCTTAAAGTTTTTATTCTGTTACAACACTGCTCCCATGTGAAATTATATCCACAGTTGTTCATAGATATTGCTATTTTTTGGTAAGTGATTTTTTGCATAATTTTTTTATCCTCTAATTCATCACTGAATTTTTTGCATGTGTTAACTAGTAGTAGTGTTTCATTGTAATTCCATTTATTAATTACTTTAGGGCTTATTGTTTCTACTGTTTCTGTTTTTTCATGACCCTCCTTATTTGCTTCATCAATTATTTCAACAGCTTCATATGCATTAGCTACAAAAATCTCAATTTGTTACATACCTACATAAATACATACATACAATAAATAAAATATGCTTACTGTCTTTGTTGAACCAGAAATATTGTCCATTTTCATCCTGTACAATTTCTTCCATATTTTAGAACCAGTATCAGAGATCCAAAGCCCAATTGAATTACGATTTACGATGACAAAAAATAATTAAAAATTATAGTTATAAGTATTATGACCACAGAACACTTATTACAACTCATAACCTTACTAATTAAGTATGTTTGGCACATGAGTTTGACATACCAATACCCCCCACTTTTTTCATTTCCTTCATTCGGTCAAAATTCACCGAATGAGAAGTTTGAGCTGGTTTGAGCGGAATGAATCAATCAACACAATAAAACGCTCATCCTGTTCATACTTTCCACACCGGTGGCAAAAGATTGAGCAATAAAACGCGCCTAATATTGTGGAACAATTTCATGCGACAGTCGCTAAATTTGTAGGTGGCAAAAGAATCAATTATTCCAGAGAGCGCTCTTACCAAAGTAGATGTTTTGCAGCAGTTGTATCATATAATTCGAAATCGGGGAATTCAGAATTGAAAAAAACTTTAAACCGTACTAACCAATCCATGTTAGTAACTGAATTGAAAAAAAAGGCGACAATTGGCAATAAAATCAAAATCTAATCGCAAATTAAAAAAAAAGTTATTCTGCAAAAACCAATAAAGCTCATTTAGATTATGGAGAAAATTGTACCAAAAAGGATTTAGATCAAGATATTTATGAAGTAAAAAACACTTGAATTTTTAGCGAATTCCTTTCATCTGACGTTAAAAGAAATGTAATTCAGCAACAAACTATGTCACAGGCGGATAGCAGGGTTTGGCTTGAAATTCGTAGAAAAATGATTACGGCCTCACACTTTAAAGCAGTGTGTACTAGACGAATTACTACTTTATGTGAGCCTTTAGTCAAAAGGATTATTTACCAACCACCAGTCAATGCTGCTCCTATTTCTCATGGCAAAAAGTATGAAAAAAACGGCATTTTGCAGCTTCAAGAGCAGGAAAATATAGTGATTAGAGATTGTGGAATTTTTATTGACAAAAATATCCATATTTACGTTACGATCAGTTCACATTTTTACTCACATCTCAACTATAACATATTGCAAATTAGTTTATTTTAAATTAAAATAATAATTTTTAAATTTGTAGGTGCTACTCCAGACGGTATTGTAGGAGATGAATTAGTGGTTGAAATAGAATGTCCATACGCTGCATGTCAAATGCAGGTAGAAGAGGCGATTAAATTGAAAAAATACTCTTTTGGATTTTTAATAAAGACACCAATAATTTTGACATTAATATCCACCATCAATGGTATTATCAAATACAAGGCCAATTACATATTACAGGACGAGAAGGATGTATTTTTGGTGTATGGACAGGAAAATTTTCCTTAAATGGTCCGTATTCGAGAAATTTGACAAAATGTAAAAAAATATTTTTTTATAAAAATTGTTTAAATAAAAGTTGTTTGTAATATAATTCTCTATAATTTTTATCCTATGCATAATTTCTCTAAAATGGACCGTATTCGTGAAATTTGAGAAAATTGTAAATTTTGAAATTTGAAGAAAACTCAGAAACGGATAAAGAAAAAAACATTAAATTTTAAACTTAAGTTTTATTTCGGCCTGACGTGAAATGATTAGATTTTGGACAAAGTCGGAACATCTGGGAGGGTACTTTATGGGGGGGAGCGTTTTTATATTTTATGGATATATATATTATTTGTTTGGAGAAAAAAATTGTTCAAATAAAAGTTACTTCTAATATTGTTATATATAATTTCTGCTTTATGTCAAAATTTCCTGAAATGGTCCGTATTCGAGAAATTTGACAAAATGTGCAAAATTCTGATTTTTATGAAAATTGTTGAACTAAAAGTTGTTTGCGATATCGATCTCTGTAATGTTTGTTTATACATGATTTTTCTAAAATGGACCGTAATGAAAAAATTGTAGAAAATTTAAATTTTTCAGTATTTTCGTTTTCAATGAATGTTTTTGAACGTAGAAATAGTACACATTCTTTCCAACATACCGAATCTAAAACTTAAAATGATGTTTCTAGCAGGACATAAATAGAATTTACCTTGAATGTAATAAGCATCCCAGTATTCAACATAAAACAGAAAACGAATTAAAGTTTCAAGCACACCAAAAAACTTAACAATACAAGGGAATTGTAACATGAAACATAAACAATGTGTTTCGGTTCTAGGGTGACGCAAACATATATTTACAATTGCTGTAACGAGGATCTGTTGTTTTCAAAATGTATGGTAAACGGAAGTAATATTATCCTATTATAATAGTATATAAACCTTAGTAAACTTATACTTTTTCTCTGAATTGACGGTGACATTTTTATCTTTAAGGTTTTACACAGAAATAACTAAAAATCTACCAAACAAAATGTCTGTCGATGGATTTAACAGGGTCAATCAGTGGCGGCGGCTACGATTATAAGCTCAGTCGCTTTTTACGATGTAGTTTTTAATTTTTAGGCTATGCCTTTTGTTCTTACATACTCTCTTATTTGCATTTTATATACCTAGCTAAATCCCTACACTTAGACAGAAAGCAGCAAAACCTCAATGATATTTTTTATTGTGATTGGAAGACGTCTAGAAGCTTATTATTTTATTGCCTGCAAAAAACGAAAAAATCCATCTATAAGCAAGCTTAGTTTAAATTTTACAGGTTACGCGACAGTTCGCACCACCGGGCCATAGTACATGTTCAGACCCCTCCAGTCCTCTGTACTCATAACTACAAATAAAAATTAAAAACGCAGAGTCAGATGAAGTACTAAAATACCTATAATTTTTAAGAAATTTAAAGACAATATTTCATTATGTAACATTTTAAAAATTCCTTTAAAAAATGTTATTTTGAATGTGTGACATCCTGTATAAAAATAATATTCGATTAATTTAAAATTTAATTATCGCCGCACGCTATATTCCTAAGAAAGGGAAATTTCGTGAAGTGGGAGTTCAGTAGGCAGTCGATGACAATATCGTTTCTTGAAATTTAATTTTCTAATCATATCTTGAACCAACTACCAATGTGTGGAGTAAACAGCGGTGAGTTATTCATGTCATTAAAAAAATACCTCGGTAGAAATTATATTTCTACTTTTTATTAGTTATAAGTTTATTTTTTGAAAGTCAATTTAAATTTGTTCAATATGGTTTGGTAATTCCTTTTGTGTTGCTGGAATTACACATTGTATTAATTAATTTTTATTGTTGGAAATTTTAAAAAGTAGTAACTAAAAAGTATTTCTATTGTGAGTGATTGTTTCAATATTATTAAGTAAACCTACTTTGTCCTATATTAAGCGAATTGGTCCACCACCTGCGTTTTTTTCTATTTTTAATGGGTTTTGATAAAAATAATGTAGCTATCACTTCATCATCGGACTCCATGTTTTGTTACTAGTTTGTACGCTTGTAGAATGTTCGCTTTCACTTACCTCAAAAACACTGGTAAAGATGCAACATGTCGTATGTACGGTCGTCGGTGTGCGAACATCAAGCACAAACCAACGTTTGTACGAACGCTGATTCAAATGCTGGCCAAGGCTTGCCATGCCGTCTCTAGCCGGCTTTAGGCCAAAACTAGACGCACTTGTCTGCTTTTTGAAGAATAAATATATGTGGTATTGATTTTGGGTATCACTTTTTCACTAACAAGACCATATTTGAGATTATGGATATTTCATTCCCAATATATAAAAAGCGCAGTTTTTTTATAAGGTAAAGCGTATGGTGTTTCACAATCATATTTTTGATATGTAGAAAACAATGAAAGTAATATTTTCAATAACAGGCAAGATCCAACTTTATTTGCCAATTCCAGAATGATTACGAAACGGGTCCATTTCCCCAACCAAATGACAAATCCATTACCAGAAATAACCAATTTCCTTGATATTAAACAAACCTTCAGCGATTTAAGACTTTAATTCTGTCGAATTTGGCCCCATTTCAGAATAAAAGTCGTTTGGCGTAGGTGGTCATTAATTACCAACGCCTTCTAACAATCCTCGTCTGAAACTTTCGCTGCTGATGCGACAAATTCGGGCGGCGAACTACGCGAATTCTACTGTTTCGATTTTGGAAGTATTTGATGTGGCTGGTAAGTGGTTCGGAGCTTGAAACCGCCGGAAAATTCAAGAGAATGTAGTTAGTGGAATGTTGAATTTGTACATGGTCTGTTAATTCTGTTTTAGTTAGAGAATGTACTGCGTATGCCTGTATTTTCTAACTTTATATTAAGAGTTCAGAGTTTCCGTTTCGGATTTTGCGTGTCAAATGTTTAAAACAGAATATTGCAACTTATGTTAGTTCCAATCTTGGTAAAATAAAATGAAGAATTTCTGGAAAAATATAAGAAACTTCATGTCTTCTTAGTTCAGCAGCTAACATAAAAATATAAATAAAAATGCTACTTAACTAATTAGGTCATAAATAATAGTATATTATATACCTAGGGTGAGAAGTGAGCTATTATTTACCGAGCACTTTTATATCCTGAGGCGCGTAGCGCCGAGGGATATAATGTGCGAGGTAAATAATAGCTTTCTCAGCCGAGGTATATATAGAATTTTTTTTACTACTAACATTAATGTATTAGCAATTTTAATTTTGACATAAGTAATTTCCTAACAATTTGTTAAATATTTCGAAATATCAAGCAGACTGGAGCGTGTTTCTAATCAGACTGGCTTTATTTATGTAAAAATTTGGCATGTGTCAAATTTTGGTATGATTCTAGGAAATATCCCATTGCATTTTTGATATTTTAATGACATGGATTTATTGTTATTAATTAATAATTTTTAAAGCCGGTGTTGAATTTCCTAGTTAATATATATTTTTACTATTAACACTGATATATATTATCATATTTGATTTGATTAGATTTTAATAAACCCAGCTTTAGTTATTTCCTACTTATTTTTCAAATATTTCAAAATATCAAGTAGTCTGGGAGTTTAGTTGTCAAATTAACAAAATGAAACTAATGAAATTTAGTTTCATTATTTACCTAGGTTTTTTTTTATTATCATTATTTACCTAGGGAGAGAAATATTACTTCTCATTAGAGGAATGGAGTAAATAATGGTGATTTCTCATGTTAGTAGTAAAAAAAATTATGTAATATTAACAAAAAAATTGTTAAATGTACTGTACGACTACATTCAGAGGCTTAATATTTAGTTTGCGGATTCATTTCTCGTCGAAAATGGACAATCAAATAATATGTTCAGAAGTTCTATGGCATTCCTTTTCAGTGGTGGTTTCCTTCTGAACTATCTACGACCCATAGCTTTTTTGTAAATTTCGGCTGTAGCTTCAGACGCAGACATACTCAGATTCAGTTGTAGATTTAGCAACACATTTTTGTTTTTGTGAAGTCCACGGTATAGTATTTCCTCCAAGAGTCGAGATATATCCTAAGTTGAGACTCTAGTATCTATATCTCCTGCGAAGTCTGCATAAGAATATACTAGTTTTATAGATTCTATATTCCCGCAGCTTGTATACATTATACCTTAGTTTATAATACCTTGTAAATATTTAAAGATACGCTTTACAGCTTCTCAGTGAAACTTTTCTGGATTTTAAAGGAAGCTGCTCACTTGGCTAACAGCAAAGAGTATGTCTGGACAAGAGACTACTGCAAGGTACATAATACAGCCAACAGCTTCCCTGTAAGGAGTTTGACTCATCTGGAATTGTTCTTCAGTTGTTTTTGGACACTGTTCCAAATGAAGATGTATTGATGCATCTGATGGGGTTGAAGAAGGTTTACACTCTTTTATATTAAATTTCTCTAATACGCGTTTAGCCTTCTAGAATGATGAATATATCCATATTTTTTAGCCTTTTTAACTCAATTCCAACAAAGTAATCACAGGGACCTAGGGTAACTTCAAACTCTGAACTTAAGTGTTCTAATATTTTGTCCAGTAGTAATGATGACCTGCTGAGTAAAAGACCATCGTCAACATAAAGCACCAAAAATATCTGTTCATCAAGAAGTTGGAAAATTTGGAATTCCAGCAACGTGGTGACTGTTTTAACCCGTAGAGACTTTTTTGTAATTTGCACACCATTGAAAAATCGGATACTTCGAAACCTTCTGGTTGTTCCATGTATATCGCTTCCGAAAGATTGCCATATAAAAATGCAGTTTTAACATCAAACTGTCGAAGTTTTAAATTTTTGTGTGCAGCTATAACTAGAAGCATTCTAATAGATTTATGCTTTACCACGGAAGAAAAGGTATTAGTCCACACCGGGTAATTGTATCCTTTGGCACATAATCGTGCTTTGAATCTATCTATGGTTCCATCTAGTTTGCATTTTACCTTGAAGACCCATTTGCAGCTTACAATCTTACGATCTGGAGGTAAAGATACTAGAGACTAGGTGCCATTTTTCTTAAGCGAACTTATCTCTTCTTTCATAGCTTTTTGCCAAATGTGACGCTGACTGCTAGTTAATGTTTCTTGGTATGTTTGTGGTTCCATAATAGCAGCAAATGCAACATCCGCTTGATAGCGATTAGGAGGTTGAAGAAGAGAACGATCTCGAAGTTCACGAGCTGGTAAAGACTTTATCGATGGCTCACCCTCAGGACTGAGCAAAGAGCTGGGGGATTGTACAATAGTTTCACTCAAATTTTCTTCTGAATTTGCTTTCGAATTAGGATGTTGAATTTCGTATGACGAGTAAAAAGTAGTTTGTTTGTTTTGTTTTTGTCTAATTTCGTTAAAAACAACGTCTCTTGCAATTTTTATGTGTTTAGTAATTTGATCAAATAAACGATAATTTGTATCATAGTTATCGTATCCAACAAACACTAATTTTTTTGATTTAAAATCAAATTTTGACCTAAACTTCTTTGGTATATGATAGTAAGCCTCAGAGCCAAATATTTTAATATGCTTTATTTTTAATTCTTTACCTGTCCAGTCTTCAAAAGGACTTCTGTGATTTTTATTGGTCAGGCTTCGATTTAATATATAGGCTGCGGTATTTACTGCTTAACCCCAAAGTAACTTAGGTAAATTAGTGGAATTCTGTAGCGTTCTAGCACAATCAACAATTGACTGAATGTTCCTTTCACTTTTACCATTTTGTTCTGGAGTGTAGGGTGCAATAACTTCGTGAATAATACCTCCTTTCTTAAACTGATCTTTAAATTGGTAATTTATAAATTCGGTACCATTGTCTGTTCTGAAGACTTTAATCTTATTACCAGTTTGATTTTCAACTAGCTTTTTAAACTACAGAAATTTTTAAAAAATATCTATTTTAGGTTTGATGAAGTATACGAAATTATATGATGTGCACTTGTCTGTGAATAAGATACAATAGTTAGCACCACCAAGGGATTGAACTGCCATTTTCCCGCACACATCTGAATAATTTAAATAGTTGAGGGCGAACACTTCCTTTGAATGCCTTTCGTTTCTGCTTGCCAAGCTGACAGGAATCACAGAAAAAGTTTCTGGAGGAAGTAATATTTAGATTTAGAATATTGACAATATCTTTGAGTGACTGAAAATTAATGTGGCCTAATCGTTCATGCCATAAATATAGTGAATCATAGGCAGCTAAATTTGTTTGTTGAGTAGGATACTTAAAATCATTTGAAAACTGATTCGTTTGTTTCGTGCCAATTGTAACTAATTCATCTGTATTAAATACTTTTAATGCATCTTTTTCAAACAAAATTTTTAAATTTTTAGACGTTAAAGCTCCTACTGAGAATAGGTTCTTACCAAGTTTTGGAATGTATAATGTATTTTCCAAAACACACGGGATTATTTTCCCGTCAAGAATTGAGTTTAGGTGAACAGTTCCTATGGCTTCAGCATATACTAAAGAATTGTCCCCAATTTGAACTGGATATGAGTAAACCATTCTCGATGAAAGGTCATGTGTTTCGATGCTGCACTGTCAGCAAGCCAAATATCTTCGTTTTCACGTAATTGCAAGTTTTCTGCCTCTGCACTGAACGCCTGATCTTCATTCTGATCTTCTTTTTTTTTCTTTCTTCATTTTAGCTTGAAGTTTTCTGCATTCGGACTTGTAGTAGCCCTTCTTGCGACAAAAGAAACAAAATGGTACTTTCTTCTGTTGTTTCTCAGTTTTTATTGTAGTATTTTGGTAGCTTAACTTATTTAATTTAACAGCTGAGAAAGCAGAAGATATCTCTTCTTTTAACAATCTATACGTTAGATTATCAAAATTTTGTTTACTTTCATTACAAGAGTCCTATGCAATGACACAAGGTCCATATTTTTGTGGTAAAGAACCAAGCATTTTTGCGATTTTATCAATCTCTACAACTTCTTTTCCATCGTCTGCTAATGCTTGACTCATGAATTCTATGGTATTGATATGAGTAGCTATGGAGCAATAATTTGGCATTTGGTAGTTGAAGAATTTTTGTTTCAGGCTAACCTTATTTATTATCGCTACTCATGTATAATTTTTAATCTGGACCACATAGCTGGAGCTGTCTTACAAGCTATAACAGTTTGTAATTGACCATATTCCATAGCAGTTGATATAATTAACATTGTTCTAGCATTCAATTCTTCCTAATCTTTCTTCTGAGCTTTAGAAACAGCGTCACTTGGAGGTTCTGAGTTTACAATTTTTAGCAAACCTTCAGCTCGAAATACTATTTCCATTTGATATTTCCACAAACCAAAATTTGAACCATCAAATTTTTTAAATATTATAGCTTCTAATCTTGTCCATTTTCTTTAAACGAAAATATGGTATACGATGACGCTGACAAGCTAGGTAATAAAATTTTATACTTTTTTCGGTTTTATTTGTATACGAGGTGTGGAGAGAATGAAGGATACATATATTTTTGAATTTACTCTGCCTTTGTTTTGTAAAAGCTACAGAATGACTAATATAAATATCAAGTAACAAAACTAACGTCAATTCATATCTCTAGGAGACAGTAACAATAATAAATTTGATAACAAAGGATAATTTTAACAGTTTCCTGCACTTACTATCTTCTACTACTCTCAGTTTACTAAGGTGTCCTTTAAGTCGGCAATGCCCAGTAAGGTTCTAGGTAGGGGCAAAGGTACAGATAGACTACCTAATAGAACAGTCATATAAGTATTTTAAAATGTATAGACACGCGTATTTTGTCATGATTCCGTCATTTGACATATTTTTTTATGTTTTCCGTTCTATACCGTTGTCGTCGATAAGTTATTTGGAATTGCGACTAAGGGGGTTGAAGGTTTTACTATGCTTTTTGCGTCAAAAGGTGTTCCCTTGACAAAAAAAACTTGTGTTTTTGAATTTCGCCGAAAAGTTCTTTTTCACCCTGTAATGCCTTATGGTGCGTTTTCGATGGGCCACCCTGTATATCGTCGTCACCAGAAAACAATATTTTTCGTGGAAATTCAAAAATTCCCTTTGGTATTTCTAGATAACTTTTAGGTTTAACCAATTGCCTTCCTATTCTATTTATACTATTTTATAACACCGACGTTATTCGATTTTTTGTTCAGTTTTCATTTCCAATATCTGAAATCCGTTTTATGTTTTATTGCTTCCTTTATTTCTTCATAAAATCGTTTATTACATTTTCTCTTGCCGTAAACAATTTAACAGTAATTTCTCGCAACGCCTTTAAAATCTTATTTCGTCCTAATTTACTTTTCCCGTAACGCAAAGTACATCTGAATTTATTATTTTCCTCAGTCGTTAGATCTGCTTTATAGAAAATTTCAGTGTTTTAGCTACAGCTTCATATTGGCTTTTTAAAATATTTAATCTACAAAATACAAAGAATAGGATCTATTGCGCGTAGCGTTCGAATGTTTTGACACGGTTACACCTTGAACCTAATACTCGTAACACTCTATCAAATGAACAACGACAGTTTGGTCAACATTTTTAAATATATTTTTTAGACTGTCCTTGTTATTTCACTAATTGAGGTCAGATTTTAAACTGCGGATATTTTTAGCCGATATGTATATGGCTTACTTTTTTATCTTGATTCCGGGATCAGATATAGGGAGTTTTCCAGCATTTTTGTTGGTTACGAAGGTGAAATTACATCACGAATGTTTAAATGTATAGTGTTTTTTTTTTGGATTTTTTTTTACCTCAAACTGATCTATACGTCAACAACAATCGAATCTGCAAGGCTGGTCGAAATGTATTTATTGATTTTGGAGCCTTAGACGATATCCTTATAGTAACGTTAAGGGAGGATTATTAAATCTCGTATCGTCGAGTGAACAGCTGTTTTATAAAAATTAAGTTAATTTTAATTCCACTGGTAGCTAATTTAAGGTTAGATTTATTTTTCTATTACAGTCTATAGAAGTTATGTATATTTTATTGCTGTTCGGAGATTGGAACATCTTTTGTCCATCTACCTACTTCGATTTTCCTTGTACCGAAGTTTGTCGATACATTTTATTACAGCCCGGATATTAGATTGCCCCTTGTGATATAAGGGTAGGTGAATTATTTATTCCTCGTTATGTCTAAAGATCTTGCTCACCAATTTTATAGTTTTTTGTTTTCGTTCTTTTAGATAATTAATTTGGTAAGTGATTTAACTACGTGACATATTTTTTATTAATAGAAATTCATGTTGGAGAAGTTATATTATGATAGTGCCTTGATTTTAAACAGAATATATCAAATTGATACCTCATTATAATCAAGAAAGGCACAACACCAACATTAGCTATGCAATAGGAACACATAAATATTTCAGGCTGAGTTATAGGCAATCTTGTAGTGTATCAGAACAAACAACAAGAGAGTTATCGAATATAAATAGATCTAAATGAAGAATCTATAGTGAAAATGATGAAAAACGTCATGTCTCTTCTTGTTTTTCTTCACGCACGTCGCACACTGATCATAAAATGTTTTGCCTATGTTTGTCCGTGACATTCATCGTTTGTGCTGTGTACATCATTTTTTGTATGGAAATAACTCCGTGCCTACGAGCTTTATTGTTGTGTAAACTAGTTTAACTTTTACTACAGCTCTCAGCTGTTTTATCGTGTATTTAACTTATTTACTGGAAAAAGTGATTTTCATCGTTTTTTGTTTGCAGAAACTGCTAGAAATCTTCACATTAAAATTGAATCGTAACATAGGTTTATGAAGTAGTTATAGCAAATGGTCACAATCTCTTTTTCAAATAATCACTGCATTATAGCAGGGGCATAAATTAAAAGGCTTTTGGTAGGTAGAGAGGGGGTAAACGTCAAACCACGTCAGACGGCTTCGAAAATTTCGCGGTAATGTTTACCTGCCAGTGTCGTTTCCTAGAATAAGTAATTTAAAATTGTTACTGATGGAACCGGATAATTGCATGTATTTATGGACTAGAAATAATTTCGGTTAGCTTCGCCACAAAACTGTCAGTTTAACCCTTCGTTAGTGTACCATAAAAAAATGCTTAGGAGGTGTTATGGAGTATATGATACCCCAAAAAGAAAATTTGAATAAAATGAAGATGTTTTCAAATTTCCTCATTGTAAAACATAAACAAAAAATATGAGTAACATAAGTTTTAATTTTTAACATTTAAAAAAACATCAAGGAACATCTATATTTTAAATAAAAAAATACCAAACCAAATATTAAAATACTAAAAATTGTTTTTGACAAATATCTAAAAATTATGGTACAACTTGAATCAAATCAGTATCAGTAGAATTCAAAAAACGCATGCTCTATGCACGATGGGATGTTACACTGCATATAAACATAAAATGTCTTTATATCTTTATTTCTTGGACAAACTAAACATCTACTACTTATATTATGTCGTTGAGCAGCAGGTTCATGACGATCAGCTTGCTGGGCGTCTCTCAATCCTTTTTTTTTCCCTGGGCTCGACTGACTATGTGTCTCCGAATAACACTGAAGCCTATTGGCTTATTGTGTTTTACCCCATGTTAGTTCATAGCACCCACTCTATCACCTTTGTACCTTGTACTAGTTTGTACAGATCCTTGGGTGAGTGGGTTCTATACGTTGTTGGATCAACCTGGGGTTGTCCAAAAAGAGCCTGTCTTTTGCGATCTAGAGCTTCGCATTTGCACAGTATGTGTTTGGCCATTTCTGGTTTCTTGTGACAAAGTCGGCACATGAGTTCCCCATTGTACATGCCAATTTTGTTCAAGTGTCCCTTTACTGGGGCGTGCCCAGTCATGAACCCTGTTATCACTTTCAACTGGTTCCTATTCATTAAGAGTAGTTCTCCAGTTCTTTTGGGACATGGTCTGCCTATGAAGGCTTTTCCATGTGCCTGTTTTGGGGTGCTTCCCCAATAGTTGATATGCTGTTCCCGAATCCAGTCATTTATAAAACCCCGGACTATACTTTTTGGTACTCCTGGGTTTGTGTCTGGTTCCGGTGTTTCTTCTGACCCTCTTTTTGCAAGTTCGTCAGCCTTTTCGTTGCCTTCGATCCCTTTGTGACCTGGCACCCAAAATAGTTTTACTCTATTTCGGTCTGCCAGTGTTCTTAGTTCTTCGATGCATTCCCTTACCAGCCTCGACGTAACTTTCTGACTCGATATGGCCTTAAGTGCCGCTTGACTGTCTGACATTATTTGAATATGCCGATTTTCGACAGCTCTTTCATTGTTCGTTTTTGCACATTGCAAAATTGTGTATACCTTGGCCTGAAATACCGAGGAATGTATTCCTATAACATAGATATGGTTAGTATCAGGGTTTTTGGAGAATACTCCTGCCCCAGTGCCTTCCGCAGTCTTATCTCTCAATCCTTTACGTAAACAGGGGATTTGTCTTCGCTGACCCTGAACTCTGATATTAGCTGCATGCCAAGTTCTTTCAAAAATGCTCGTTCTTTTCAAGTTGCGATTTTTTTGTATTTGCTTTGTATATTACCTGAGCATTTACTCTGGCAGTATTCAAAAAAGAAAAAATAGAGTAAGATGCCAGCGGCAACTGTTTCTAGCTACACTATAATTAGCAGATAGTTCATCCAAGGTATCAACTTCGTAGAATTATAAATATCAATAATTTCTGGCAATTATTTATTATCAGATTCTGGAACAATCTTATTGTTGTGATGCAAAGTTGAAAACAGAATGACATTTCTTTGGAACATAGGACAACGCTGTAATATCTTCTTTGAAGGCAAACACTGAACTAGCTGGTTGTCTATTGCGTATATTTAGGAGACCTACAGGTATTTCACGCTTATTATTCTTGACTGTTCCAACCGATGTAAGCTGTTAAGTTTTGAGCGGATTAATCATCAATGGGTAACTAGTAAACCAATTGTCGAAAAATATGTTTCGTTTTTGGCCCGACACTGGCTCAATAAGACGTTCAATAATATTTTGTGGGGTGTTACTGATTTAAAAGGGGCCCTCTGGTTGTCTTCCGACGTACATCTCTATGTTAAGACAGTAAAATATTTTCGCGTCAACAAAAGCAAACACTTTTAGTCCATATTTAGCAGGCTTGTTGAGGATGTATTTAAGGAATGACATCCGCTTTCTGAATGGTTCGAACTTTTCATCAATAGTAAGATTTTCACCAGGTATGTAACGCAATGAACAGTTTTTAACGAAATGTTCGAATACGCCTTGAATAGCTGCCAATTTATCAATCTGTTTTCGTTCAGTTCTATTATTGATATAATCAAATCGCAGTAAAATATAGTACCTTTGTTGGGAACATTGTTGAACGAAACAAATCAATCCCACTTCCATCGGTATTCCAAAGATCCGGCGTGTTTTGACGATTTGCCTTGTATAGACCTGTCAAATAAAGCAGACCAATGACTGCTTTGATTTCAGCTCTATTAGTGGGTTTTACTAAGTACTGACGCCTGTTATCATAATTAAGTACTGGCCAATTTAACATTTGTATATCGAACAATGTCATCTATTACTTCTTCTATTAAAAATAGTATCCAACAATCAAGAGGTGTGTTTTTTTCCCGCGCGATGCCTTTCACGCCAGGTAAGTTATAATGTTTTCCGATCTTGTTCTTACGTTTAGATTGTGGGGAAGTTTTAACCATTTTAATTTATTTTTATCCAATAAATATTTTACAATATTTTCAAATCCATCATTTTCTAAATTAGGCAAAACTTCCATTTCCTCTTCTGACTCTTCCGGTTTCCCTTGCAATACTTCCACTTCCTCTTCTACCGGTTCTACGCTGTTTATTTCCAATTCCTCTTCTTTTCCTTCAGAATCACTGCTTATAACAGGTTCAACATCGTCGATACCTTCAAACTCGTCCTATAACATCTGAAGCCGTTGTTGCTAAAATATGTCATATTATAGCAAGCAAACAGAATAAAATAAAAACTTTATTACTTACCATTCAAACTGCTGTAATTACGTAAATAGTGTTCCGGGGTATACCATACCCTAATTGTCCACGCAAATCTGAGTTCGTACTGAAGTTTCAGAGAGACTCTACTGTGGGAGCGTTCAAACGCTAGATGTCTCTAGCTATTGCAATTTTAGATTTATAGCTGTAAAGACGTGATGGGATATGATATACCCCACAACACTAACGAATTGTTTAGTTTATGAAGTAGGAGAACTGCGAAAAGCCTTCCCAACTTCTGCCCCTGCTGTACTAATGTACCACACGTCGGTCTGTAAACAACTAATTAATTAATTATTTATTGCGAATACATAACACAATAACACGTTTAATATGCAAAAAGATAGCAGCTGCCGTTTTTAACACCGGTCTATACGATCCACTTGTTCGTCGTCGTGTCTGTCTTCAACTCTCTTGCGCCGATGCTGGTTAGCGTCCGACACAACCAAATATAAACCTTGGATTACCATAAAGTACAGTACAATATATCCTAAAATAACAGACAATAAATTCTCTCGGAATTTCCCAAAACAAGCACATGGGAAAACCTTCATAGAAAGACCATGGAAACAGGAAAACTACTATATATAAAGAGGAACCAGTTGAAAAAAAATAACAAGACTCATGCCTGGGCATACCCCAGTAAAGGGGGATCTGAACAAATTAGGCGTGTGTAACGCAGACCTATTGTGTCAATTTTTGGATGCCCTACACGCTCCGATATGGTCTGCAGGATAAAACGCACAGTTTCGATCTAAAGTCAAGATTTAATCAGCTCATTTCACTCTTCACTTCACATTAGATAAAAGAGGAAGACCAGATGTGAATCAGATCGAGCATTCCACGTTGAGTTATGGACTGAATCGATAAACCTTCCATACGGAAGCAGAAACAGCCAAACACACATATTGTGCAATTGTGTAGCTAAGTTCAATTTAAAAATAAAGTGAACGGCATACATAAATATTAATTATAGTTTATTAAATGTATGGCATTAAAAAAATGTCCCAATCCATTATTTTTCCTTGCAAACTTCCAGGCATTATATTTTCTTGAAAGATTACAAGCGTCATCATTAGTATAAATCGGTTTTTCTTTCTGACAAGTCGTCACCTGCACGTTCTTCTCCGGCATGTTTCCATGATTTATATGGAATCATTTCTAAAACTGAAAAGAGTTGAAATTACCATTTTCCCTGAGATATTAGCGTTCTTAAACTTCCACCGAGTCTAAACGCATCAGATTTACGTGAAGCTGGAAATTTATTTTATAGTCCGGTAAAGTATTTTTACTTTTCTGAATAATATTATTTTACGGAAGTTTTGTCGGTTAGAAACACTGAAACTATACAGTATTGTGGAAATGAAAATAATAAATTTATTATTTGGTAACTGGTTGACTTCTGGAAAAAAAATCCTGAAACCGGTCGATTTTTATTTTCAAACGCGCGTTCTGTCACGTATTTTTTTATTCGTAACGTCTTCTGTTTAAGCGTGATTACGTCATCAATTAGGTTATTAAAAAGAAATTTGGTTAATGCTATTAATCATTTGAAAGGTCTTTTAATTATTTATTGTGAAAGGTTTTATTGAATGAACAGTTCCGATGATGTAAAGGACTGGTGTAAGAAATGTACCAGCTGTGCTATGAGTAATGAACATCAGCGAAAAAGGAAGGCTCCCATGAAGCAATACAACGTTGGTAGCCCATTTGAGAGGATCGCCTCAGATATTGCTGGACCATTCCCCATGACCGAGAATGGTGGTAATAAATACATGATGATGGTTATGGATTATTTCACGAAGTGGGTGGAAGTCTACGCCATTCCAAATCAAGAGGCCGCAACTGTTGTAGATGTATTGATAAAAGAGTTTATTTGTCGATTTGGAGTGCCCTTGGAGATACACAGTGACTAAGGCAGAAATTTTGAAAGCCAACTCTTCCGTGGAATCTGTGACATACTAGACATGAAGAAAATAATAACCACAACATTGCACCCACAATCCGATGGAATGGTAGAACGAATTAATAAGACCATTGGCAAATATCTGTCAAAAGTAGTCTCAAACCATCAGCGAGATTGGGATCAGTATCTTTCCCCGTTTGCAATGGCTTATAGATCCACTGTCAATGAATCAACAGGCCAAAGACCAGCAAAGGTCCTGTTTGGGCGTGAGATGAGACTACCGTGCGACCTTGAGTTTGGATGCCGACGTGGAAAAGATGTAGCTGGTGAGGATTATGTGATCCAGTTACGAAGAAAAATGGACGATATGCATGAATTAGTTCGCTCGTATCTTCAAGCGACAGAATGAAGAAGCGATACGATACCCAAGCCACAGAAGGATGTTTCAAGGAAGGCGACAATGTCTGGCTCCATAACCCAAAAAGACAAAAGAGTTATTCTCCGAAGCTTCAAAGGTCTTGGGAAGATCCATATCTCATTAAGAAAAAAATCAATGATGTCATTTACCAAAGGTAGTGCACCAAAACCGGCTGGCTCCATTTGAGGGTAACTATAAAGAGGAAGAAGAAGTAAACTAGCTCCAAGAAACACCTGACCTTGTCTTTGAAGAATTTATGGGTGCATATGGAGGTACCGGAAAAGCAAGATATAGTGTTACAACCGAGCAACAACAAGACCTGCTCACGGTTCCAAAAGATTACTCACTGGTTCATAGCATTTCCGTCAACATCTACGACGCTCGAGTTCTGGCATCTGTATTTCGGAAGAAGTTTGGTCGATTTCCAGAACTTTAAGATCAGTTACCAGCTCCTGGAAAAGCATTAAAACTTCATAATGGATCGCGTTATCTTTTCTATTTGGTAACAAAGAACACCTTCTAAGATCGATCCACCTATGTATAGGAAGCATTACTCAGTCTGAGGGAGCATGTACTGGAGTCTAATATACATAAACTATCTATGCCAAAGATAGAGAGCAACCAGCTGAATTGGAGGATCATTAGAAACATGGTGAGAGTAATCTTTCAAGATACCCAGGTTGAAATACTGGTCTGCAGCCATTCTCCCAGCGTTCAGGTTATAACGAAGACTGTCCCTTGTTGCTTCCATGCAACTGAAAATTGTAACAGAGGATATAGTTGCAAATACAACCATTCAGTTTTAGTTCCAGGAGGAACTATTTCTTAAGGAGGGGGCAAATGTCATGAAATTCTTAATGCCTACTCTGTCTAATCAAGCGGCCTTCACGTCTGTGGCAACCAACTTATGCTTGAAACGGCGGAATATTCTGAGAATGCCGCTGAGGCTCGAGAAACGGGTAGAACGGGCGGAGTGTCCCGTTGAGTAAGAGATGAAATTTTCGGGAGCGTCTGGAGACTTCTCGTAGCAGAGTTAGACTTGGTATAAATAGCCGACTCATCGTCGGGCAGTTTAATTTAGTATTGACTATTGGAATGAAAAGTTACATTGTAATAAATAAATTAGAATTGTTAGTTAATGTCTAAGTACTATATAAATTAAATAATACATCATAAATAAATTGTAAATAGTGTGTAAAAAGTTAGACTATCTTTACAATCACTTGCAATACTAGCACCCCTGCGATAAATTGTAGAAGCTCAATTAGCATTCGTTTTTTGGGACCGTACTTCGGGTATTTAAATTTTGAAAAAGTTTTAACATTGCTTTTAAAGAAGGGGAAAGTGGTGTCGCTTTTTTTGGCTAATCATCTCCATATTATTCAACCTCATTGACTAATACAAACCTTACATAGAGCTGTAGATCCTGCTTTGTGACACTTTATAATTCAAAACATAATTAAAAATACAGATATGGTATCCAATTCAGGTTTTATTTGTAGGTTCTTTGTCGAAAGTATTTCCTAAACAGCGTGGGATGTGTATTAAAATTATAGCATAAGAAAAATATGGATCGTAAAAAATACCAGCCAATAATAAGCTTACATTGCAATCGTTTTAAGGTGGATAATTTAGCCACGAAAAAGTAAAATGTATAAGAGCTCGCTAACTACTTTTACTAGCCGTTAAGAGCTATTCAGGTACTTGAAAATTGATTTATTTACATTAGAAATCCAATAAAAGCACACACAACTTTAATGTTAAAAGTTACCATTACATTTGTCGCAATGATCACTAAAGAAAAATTCATAAAATCGAATTGGAATTACATGTTCCACCTTAAATCGGTACGCTGCGCTGTACCGAATTTGTCTAAGAAGAAGCTACTAACGAAACTATATTTTTGTTCTATGTATTACGATAAAAAACATAGTCTTTTGTTGTTTTTAATCTGGGTAGATAAATCAGAGTTCATAGAGTATCGTATGCCAAAGGCAGGGTATGAGACCCTCCAAACGAATAAAGGAACGAGCAAAAAAGGCAGTTGCCTACAGTTAATATAGCAAGAAAACATGCTATCATTCAAAACCCTAAAATCGTTAAGACGACGCACATCAGGACAATGGTGATTAATACGTGGGGATCAACCACTAACCAGGGGTCAACTTGCAATTACCGAAGGGACCGCCTAAACGAAAATAGCCCAAAATAAAGTTTTGAATGCAAATTTTGCACTATTAGTGAAATGATTTGGTGCTTAATTAGTTAACAACTTACAACTAAGCTATTTTTACTATTGACAACTTAGGACCCTTCGCACCTATTATATTAAATACTTTTTATAAAGTAAAGTAATTAAAGTAAGTAAAGAAAAGAAAAGTTTAGTTGTTTTAGGATTGAATGTTAAAAACGTTCTGATCTCAAAAACCATCTGGACAGATACAGACACAAGATTTATGATTGTAAAGTTTATGATTTTAATATTTTTACGTTTTGAAATGCTGAATATTCATTTTAAGTAGGATATTTATTTCTTAAGTTTGTATACCCAATATGTTATTTAATAATATGTTATTATAATTCCTGTTGGGAATACCGTCTTGGGGATTTCGAACAATTAGAAAGCTACGCTAAAACTTAAGGTGGTTCATCAGCCAATGGTGAACCAACTAAACAAGCACGGAGTCCCACTAAAAAAATGCAAATTTTGAATGTGTTAATAAATGAAAGTATGGAGAAAGATTATTTCTCCAAACTTGCAAAATGCAATTGAAATAACCAAATTAAACGAAAATAGTGTTTGTTAAAAAGCACTTCATTTTTTTTGAAACAAATATTTCTTATTATTTTTATTTTTGCATGCTTACCAACTTTGATGTATAAACTTTATAGTAAAAAATAGGCACACGTTAAACAAATTATTAAAAATATCGGATGTATCATGGATGTGTGACTTTCCTGTAAAGTTATCAATTTACTTGGGACAGTTTTAGTCTTAGTCTATAGTGTAAAATAAAGTAAGGATTTAGTTTTAATTAAAAAAGGAACTACTTTTTTTTATTTTTTTTTTGTTCCTTGTCCCAAATTAGGAATACGGGCCTTAACTTAGAACACTTTCAAAAAAGGCCGAAAATCAACACAAAATCGGCGGTGTTGTCCTATGTTAGAGTTTAGTAGCGTTATTTGGGACAAAAAAGTTTTTTTTTAAATTAAAATCAAATGTATGCAACAATATTACAAATATTAAACATTTTGGGGGTACAAAATAAAAAACACATTAGGAAATCTTATTCAAAAATAAAAATAAAAAAATATGTAGGTAAGTAGAGATTATATGTAGCTTGTAAACTACTCAAAAATGTAAAACGATTTATAAATCAAAGACAAATACATTTCTAATGCTAGAAGTTGGTATTATTTTCTTTTCTATCTGAGATTTAGGTACAAACATCCGATCTTCAATATTTGGAAAAATAAAATAGATTTTAGATTATTTATAGTTTCTCATAAAGTCTAATAAAATTCTATTGTTATTATCGTCAGTCTTTACAACGTTTGACACAAATTTTTTGGTCGTCTCTCGTTTTGTTCTTATATTGTATTTTAAATTGACTATAACGACGTCTCCTATTTCTAGTTCTGTGAAAAATTTTTGTATCACATCTTCCATAGAAGTTTCTTTTATCACATCTTTGGAAGTTTCGTTTATCACATTTGTAGAAGTATTAGGGTCCATTAAATCCAAAAAATCTTCGGGATCCATATCTGAGTCAGTGTCATGCAGTGATATTTGCTCATCATCTTCACTGGTTTCGAAAAGGTTATAATATTCAGTTTTTCCCTTTTTTTTGGGATCTGTTTTTTACCTTTGGATTTTTTGTTAAATAAGTTGGATGTTCCTGGAATATCTTCGTTTTTTAATGGCAGCTCCAAAATGACTTTCTTCGTCCTTTCTGAGATTTTGTTTTTAATACCTTCCATAGTACTATACTCTGTTTTTAAACTAGGAGGAGCGAATTGAAAAGACACATTTACACAGGGAAAAGTAACTAGATTTGTTACTAAGAGCGAGTTTCGAAATATAGTCGTGTTCAAAATTTATGAAATAATTATCTTTATCGGCCTTAGTCGGTGAACGGCTAATGAGCGGTTAAGAAACGAATAAATGTCATAGAAGTAATTTTTTAATTGGTCCCAGACAACGGTCGCAAATTTCACATTATTGTGATCTGAAATGTGTGTCTAAAACGAAATGTCACTGTCAAATTAAAGTCAATATGGTTGTTGATTGATGTCAGAAATACTTTTTTCTTGCTTTTGAAATCGACTTTTTGAGAATAACTATCTTTTTAAAATGGATATTAAACATTTAAGAAAATTGTTAATGGAATATCCAGATGTAGCCAGGTTAGTATAAAATATAAAGATCTGTTTACATTTTTAAGGATATATTTGTTATAGGTATAAAAAGTAAAAGTTAATCAGTGAATGACAAGTGGATCACACAGTAACTGGTATCTCTTCTATGATTAATGTGGATATTATGGCTTATTTAGTGTTAACCCATGGTTAATGCGCTAGAGGGCAAATAAAGGCATTTAAAAGTTTACAGGCCTATGAGTCAGAATTTGTTTTGAAAACTGGAACCAACATTTTCATCTACATGTTAACATAAATTTTTTAAAGTGAACTATTCATACATACCTATGTATTAATGTTAAGTATTTTTAAAATATTTTTTGTGAAAGTAATGTTAACTCACTGTGCCAAATTAAGATTATCCCTAAAGTAGTAGATGGTGTTTTAAATGTTATAACAATTTTGTAAATAGTTTTATTCTATTCTAATAAATAAAATTTGCTTGAATATTTAGTTACATTTTAATCATTTTGGTTAGAAATTCATCAATTTTTAGTTTTAAAAAATCAGTAATAAATTTTTCTAAAATTCTTCGGAATTCATCTCTTCATGGTAATCTCCCATCTTTTTACCTTCAAAAACTAATAATGCATTTTCTACAAAACCTTTAGAATCAGCATGTAAAATAATAAGGTGTCTTCCCTTTCTTGTAAGGCTTTTCAGGAATTGCTACCTTTAATAGTACTTAGTGTAGAAGGATCCATAATTGTAGATTTTCAATACAATTGCTTACTGAAGAACTATTATTTACGAAATAAAGTAAAAAAAGTAATGGATGAGATATCAAATTATAAAATGTCAGAACTGTCAACAATACACATACTTTGATTTTTTGCAACAATATCAATTATTAGCTAATGTTCATGCTAAAAAGTAATGTGTGAAACTGACTGTAATCTGACCAATCAGAAGGCTACAGAATTGCCAACTTAAATTCAAATCGCTCCTCTTAGTTTAAAAACAGAGTATAGGTTCAGCCAGGCTTGTCCCGGAGATAGTGAAGACTTTCTTTCATTTTCTCGTAGTTTGTGTTTCGTTTTGACGTGACGTTTGAAGAAAATCTTCAAAACTGTGTGTCCAAACGTTGGAGGTGGCATCTTGATTACTTTTTATAGGTAGGCATTTTAAAACTTGATTAGCTTCTAATGGATATATACTACTAGCCGTAGAACCAACCTTTAGGTTTTTAGAAGAACTAGCCTCCAGGATATCTAAGGTTTGCTTCAGTTTTCGAGGGAACACATCTTTAGGGATTGGTCCGCAGTATTTATTATTATAATCTTGCAATAGTTTCCTCCACGCTGTTTTAAGGAAACTGAAGTAAGCCAGATCAAGTGACTGACACAAATGACTGCTGTTTGGCGGTAATAGTAGAAACTTTATATTGTTTTCAATGCATAGGTCAAGAACTCGAATAAACACGTGACTTGCTAGGTTATCCCCAATAATGGTCTTGAGACCATCTCCCAATTTTTTAAAATAAGGCAGGACAATTGTAATGAACCAATCTTCAAATAATGGACCTTCAAACCATCCAGACTTTGACTGATTGTATTTGGCACCTTTCGGTCCACTCACCATCCAGGAGTTGTACAAGTTTTGATACAGATTTATACACAATATAAACGGGAAGACAGTGACCACTAGCTGATCCTGCAAATATTACAGAGTATGCAGATTTGGATGAGTCCTTTATTTGTTTTGGGCGTTTACAGTCACGGTGCACTATAACTTTTTTTCCTGGATTGTCTTGCATACTGGTCTTATCATAGTTAATTATTGCCTCCAGTGGGATATCTTTTAGAAACTCTTCCAATTCATTAAAATACTCTTTAATAATTCTTGGTGTTACTCTCGCTCTAGCGCGTTTAATATTATAACTAAAGCTAGTCTTCTGTGATTCTTGTTGGCGGGCTAGGAAACATTTGATCCATTTTTTCCAGGTCTGTTTTCAATATAGCGATGTTCTGTAATACCTTTGGAGTCCAAGCCTTTCTTAACTATATCTCAACGGTCTGATTTCGTTAAAGGAAATCCCCATTTTGATGCTAAATCCAAACATTCAGCGATATGAGCTTCTTATTCCGGAAGTATGGCAAGGGTTATTCCATATTTTCTTGTCTGTTTTGAATTAAGTTTTCGGTTGAGTGTACTTTTGGATATGCCATATTTCTCTTGTGCTTTTCACAAAAAAATTTTTTTGGTTTTAATATCATGCAAAGCTTCATTGAGCAGTTCCTTGGAAAAATCATGATATTTTCTTTTTGGCAACTTTCACACGAAATACGATAATCGGCCAGATTTCCAACCTAATACAAAAGAAAACTATTTTAACAAAACTGCCGCCAAATTTACACAGTATCCTAACTTCAGACACCTGTCCCAAGTATAGACACGATGCACATTTTTTCTTTAATTATTTTTTACAAGAAAACGTGCTTATTCAGAAACGTGAAACAATACGTAGAATAGAGGTATATGAATAGACTATCACATGTAAAGAAAGAGACTCGGTAGCTCTTTTGAGTTTGGAACTACAGTTAGTTCTAAACGCATAAAAAATTCAAGGTTAACTTATACTACCACAAAAGCTTACTTGCATTGACCACAACACGTTCACTCTGCAGTGTAAATACTAAATATGATTGTCGAGTAATTTCGCGCGTCTCGAATTCAACGTTGCCATTTCATTAGGCACTAAAAATACAAACATTTTGTCCCAAGTAAGGCCGACTTCCCAAGTATGGGCATTTCGCTGTACGCTTCTCACAAAATAACATTTTTAAATACCCACTTTCAATGGATTTGTAGACAAAATTATTTAAAAAGAAGAAGTCAAAAAAATAAGATATTTTCTTGTTTTTAATTACATTATGTATATTAATAATATTTACTTATAAATTTTAATTAAATATACGTTGTGACCGTAATGATTATTCAGGTGTAATTGAATAACTATTTCCTCCAGTTCGTTTAAAACTATTACGAAAAGAAAGTTCCTTAATGCGATTTGTGAAATCGCTTCGAATCGCAACTATCATTCTTCTCAACCGCGTAGTCAGTCGCTGTCGTTCGAAAACCTATTTCGAAAAATTTTAATTTAACACGTTTGCACATCAATGGCTTCATTTGGAAAACTTATTTTAACTTCATTTAGGATTATCCCGGGTTTCTTTTATCGCGGTGCATCGCTTTGAATTCAGATGCGATTTGTGAGTTTAGTACGAGCAATTTTTCCCGCTTGTACCTAGAGGGTTATTTTTTCTTTTCAAAGACATATGCACTTTTTCAAATAAAATTCTTCTATGAGATACTTAGAAATAACGAGGACATTGACCCCGAATTTTTTTTTTTTTTTCTATTTAGAGTGATCCTGTAAAATATAGAAAAAAATTATATTTGTATGTAGGCGTAGTATAATTTTGTGCTCTGTAAGTGTGACAATAACATATATTTAACGTAGGATTAGCATTTTGCGACATAATCATTTAAAGCTGTAAATTGTGAAGTTCTATAAAAATAATAGGGCATATATTTAATAAAAAAATAGCCATAAAATTCGCCATTTTCGAGAAATTTGTAAAAAACTATTTACCAAGCAACGTCCCCAACATGAGTAAAACTCACATTTATACTATTATTAATTCGGGCCGGTGAATCTCGCCACGCGCAAATTTTAATCGCCCCCAAATGAAAGACAAGCAAAATTAAAAGAACACACTGTTTTAAGGAAAGCCAACGAGTTATAGCCGGCTTTAATATATTGTGGACATCAGTTTTAAAAAAGGATTGAAATTCCTGTAAACGTTCATTTCTAATGGAACTTCTACTAAAGTGACTTTCTACATTTCTTACAAGATCTTCTATGTATCTTGGTAATTTTAAACATGCATGTGATATTGCTAAGTGTCCTCCCATATGACATGAGCATTTAACGCATAAAAGTTAGGACTTTCGTTTTTTAACGAGGCTAATTACCAGCCATTACGTTGGTAGTATCTGATTAAAACGCTAATAAATTAAAAATAGGAACATTTTTATCCATCAAAGTTTTTTTTTAAATATTGAATAACTCGTTGGCTTTACCTCCCTCAGCATCAACAATATTAAAAAAAAATTGTCCCAATATTATAATTAATAAAGTCATAATAAATAACGGCAAAAGCGCACTGTTGTTTGTAGAAATGTCTATTGTTTCTTCCATTACTAAAGAAAAAAGCATCCTGGCTCTCTTAATGTTGAACTAAATTTTTCCTGAAAACATTGTCCCAAACTGTCGATCTTTATTGCTGTGCATTTTGTTCTTTTTAAATGAAATGAAAGAACCAAACATATGGACACTAAATATAACTTTGTGAAGGATCTGAAGAAAAAGAAAACTATATTTGAGTACTGCGCAACAAATGATATGATAGCAGACCTTTTAACAAAGCCTTTAGAAGCACAGATGCTAAGACGGTTTAGAGAAATGTTAGGTATGGTTACTTAATATTGAGAAGGGGTGTTGGATACACAATATTAACTAAACACCTAAATACTTTTTATAATTTTGTTATATTGTAATTGTCATATTGTCAGATTATATAAAATAAATAAAAGTCAGATTAAAGAAGTTTAAAATTTAATTTCTATTATACAGGGTGTCTGTAAAAGGTCTTTACAAAAACATACCACATATTCCTTAGACCAAAATAAGTCGATTTAAGTAAAATTACCTTAGTACAAAGTTGCTTCGTTTGGGCTCCAGAGGGCCTTGAAGTTACAATTTTTAAATCGTTTTTCCCATATAAATTTAAAACGGCATATGCGATTTTGCTGAAATTTGATATATTGGTAGAGTTTTATGTGGCAAAAAATTGTATTAAAATTTTGTCCGATAATAATACATAGGCGTAGAACTTGATTTTTTAAATAATTGCACCTTTAAAAATTCTACGCCAATGGAAGAAAAGGAGTTTGAGTATGAAATTTAGATTGCGCAACTCATTTACTTTAAAAAAGGTACTCTTGATAAGACTCGATTACTCTCATGGTTTTCGCTAAATTTCTGTTTTAATAATTTAGAGTGTATAGGTTTCAGAAAAATATTAATTTACAACATAATCAAAATAGAGATTTTACAAAAATTGTTCAAAATGTTCACCATTTTGACGCATACAAAGATTTATACGTCGAAGAAAATTAAAATGAATTTACAGATGCGTCATTGCCTCTGCCTATCCATTTGTGTGGATATTGTTCATTCAAGTTTAAAGAAAAATGTGGTGGAGCTCCATCTTGCATAAACCACATATCTCTCCGAAGTTGGAGAGGTAAATCTTCTAACAATTCTGGCAACGTATTTTGTAGAAAATCCAAATAATTTTCTCCAGTTAATCTTCGTGGAAGTATGACAGGACCAACAATGAAATTACCAATTATTCCAGCCCACACATTAATTTTGAATTCGTGCTGAAAATGGTTTACCTTTATTGCATGCGAATTTTCAACGGCATAAACATGTTCATTATGGGTATTAGTTATACCTCTTCTTGTAAAACCCGCTTCATCGGTAAAGAGAACCTTCTTGACAAAGTTTGGATCTCTTTCTCTTTGCATATTAACAATTCGATAAAAAAACCCAAACGAATTTGAGGATCATGGACTAATAATTCTTGTACTGGCTTCTTATGGTATGGATATAGCAATTGTTCTCTAAGCACTTTATGAACGACATCTTTACTTACTCCTAGTTCCCTTCCAATTCGTCTGGTGCTTAATTCTGGATTTTCTTCAACACGTTCTAAAATGTCTTCTTCAACTTCAGGAATCCTTACAAAATGTTCTCTTCCATTATCAACAGTGTTGGGAGCAAAGGAACCGGTCTCACGAAGACGTCTCTCAACAGCAGCAAAAGTTGGGTGGCTAGGTACACGACGATTTGGAAACCTTTCAGAGTACACCCTGACACTCTCTCGAGCATTTCCTTCACAAAATCCTAATGTCAGTAACATATCGGTATATTCTGCATTGGTATATTGTACAGCCATATTAATAAACCACGCATTTGTTTTTTTAATTATTGAGTCAGATATAACACTTTCAATCGTTAACAAGAGATTAGGTGTTAAAACTTGATAATATTTTTATTTAGATGAAACTCTGGAAACCAACAATAAGTGTTTTTGTATGCGTATTGCAGGCAAATAAATAATATTCCTCAAAAAATCGTACATGGCAAGAATCGAGTATTTTTGTTAAAAGTCTCGATTAGAGCTGTTGAAGAAGATATGAAAAAAGTACATTTTTATGTTTTTCATCGTATAAAATTTTGTCCGATAATAATACATAGGCGTAGAACTTGATTTTTGAAATAATTGCACCATTAAAAATTCTACGCCAATGGCAGAAAAGGGGTTTGAGTATGAAATTTGGATTGGATACTCATTTACTACAAAAAAGTACCCTTGATAACACTTGATTTACTCTCATGGTTTTGACAAAGTTTGTATTTTAATAATTATTGTTTATGTTATAAAATTACTAAAATGCAAATTTCGTCAAAACCATGATCGAGTCTTATCAAGAGTACCTTTTTTAAAGTAAATGAGTTGCGCAATCTAAATTTCATACTCAAACTCCTTTTCTTCCATTGGCGTAGAATTTTTAAAGATGCAATTAATTAAAAAATCAAGTTCTACGCCTGTGTATTATTATCGGACAAAATTTTAATACCATTTTTTTGCCACATAAAACTCTACCAATATACCAAATTTCAGCAAAATCGCATATGCCGTTTTAAATTTATATGGGAAAAACGATTTAAAAATTGTAACTTCAAGACCCTCTGGAGCCCAAACGAAGCAACTTTGTACTAAGGTAATTTTACTTAAATTGACCTATTTTGGTCTAAGGAATATGTGGTATGTTTTTGTAAAGACCTTTTACAGACACCCTGTATTGTGTGATATTTGAAATTCCACGAAGCTCTACATACTCATCATGAGTATTTTCATTTACTATACTATATTGTCGAGGACCTTCTTTCCTTAGACGTAGACGTTGATGCCACTGCGTATGTTTCTAATCTACCAAAAGTCTTTCACATCTACAATCAACCTACTTCAATTTTTGTCAAAAAGTAGCTGCTAAAATCAAATAATTTTTATTTGCTGTGGAACAAAGCTCGTATAAAAAATCTCTTAAGCATCAATGCATCATCGTTTCTGTTTACCATTCAATTTTAACAATATATTTACCCAATTCCTTCAATCGAATTAAATTCGGTAAAAAATCAATCAATTTTAATGCGCCCTCTTCTTGTTTCGAATACCAGCCGTCGTCCTCCTGGCATACAAATATTTGAAAAGCGTTTGAACGCTATTTCTCGCTTGTGGCGAATTAATTTCGCAAAATTTCGTTGTTGACAAATTTCTGGAATTAATTAACATCCTTCGCCCTTTTGTCCTTTTTAATTAATTTACCTGTCCTTGATGTTTTTGATTAAATATGTTATAAACACTTCAATACCCGAAGTCTGCTTTTATTTAAGGTTTCAGTGCTAGTATATGGGACATAATTGTGAAAGCGATACTTACTTAGTTTAATCACCTTTGATGAAAATAAATGTCTATCTTTTCCAGTGATGTTTCACTTTGAAAATTCGTATTTCGTTACCCAGTTGATTAGTAAATATTTCTTGTATAATATAGTATGTTATGCATTGAAAAATAATTACTGGATCAAAGGAAATTATTCGTCTTTCGTCAGTAAATAAGTAAGAAGCAAACAACCAAATTTCGGTAATGTTGCACCAAAAATTATAGGCACGGTTCGGGAAACATTAACTATTAAATTAGTTAAACGACTGACTCGTAGTTGAACTAAAATTCAACTCTTACTATTTTGCTAAAAAAAATACTTCTCTCGCAGAGAGTGCGGGGAGACAGGTTTCTGGTAGAACGACTTTCAGGGACCAAGTAGGGAATTTACGGAATCAAGCAAAAATGACACAGGTTGGAGCTCAGTAGCAAGCAACGTAACTGCAGAATTGGTTCCAGTCTCACTAAACGCGGCTAGTGTCTAGACCAAGAATGATCCAGCCGTCATCACAAGGAAATGGCATTAGTTGGTGAATATCCCAATTCAGGAATTAACTTGAAAACAGGAAGGGAAAAAGAAGACTATAATCGCAAGTAGTACCTTAACCTAGAATGATCCTGTCATTATCACAGCCCTATCATCCAAGAAAATGATACTATATGAAATTTATCAAAAGTTGGGGATTCAGAAACTGAATTTAAAATTATTATTACAGATAGCACCTAAACCAAGAATGATCTGGTCGTCATCACGGCCCGCTCATCCAAGGAAATGATACTATACCCATTGCAATGAAATTTCCGATATACGCCATCAATGATCAAAATTCTTTATCAAATTAAACATATAAAAATTGCTGTTAGTCATATTTGTTGCTTTTCAAGATTGAAGTGGGCAATTGGTATTGTGACATTTCAAAAATAACCTTTTAGTCGAAGCATTGAAGTAAAAAAGTTCGGAATTTTCTAGACTAAGACGGATCAGAATGCGGTTTTTTGCTTACGCATCCAAAAATATTTTGAAAAATACCCCTACTTTTCATCTTATACAAACCGGTAATTGCATTGTTGCAGCCAAGAATGCATTCAAAAAATATATTTTTGAATGCTTTTGAAAAATTAAAGAACTTTGTAAATAAGAGTTATAACTGACCCAAATCGAGTTGCCAGGGGTTCACAAGGTCGCTTATCACGATTATAATGTTTAAATTTACCCAGAGCCGACCTAGAGCTCAGAAACGTCGATAAACCTTATCTCTGTGGGAATCTCCCGAAATTCATGCGGGAAAGGAGAGAAACTCAGTGCCCGGGGGTTTTTTGGGTCGCTGAATTAAAATATGACATCGGCGAATACTCCCCGGATACCTGGTATGCCGAAACCTGGACGTGAACGTTATCCCCGAGAATTTTCCTGACAAAATCCCCAAAACCAACTTGAAAATCATTGTGGGGGCATTTTCTAGGACACTGATTCCAAATTTCACGTCCCCCCTGAACACCTGGTGCACCGGAGCCAGGACGCGGAATTCATCTCCGTGAGTTTCTTTACACAATCTAAAAAGACAAACCGAAAATCGTTAAGGGGTTTTTTGGGGCGCTAAATTCGAATTTCACGTCGAAAACGACCCTCCTAACACCTGGTGCACCAGAACCTTTATCTTTACATCGATGTAATTCCCATTAATGTCAATCAAACCTGATGTTTTAGAGACAGACGTCAATACTGCAATAGCTGTGTGGACTTGTTGATTCTAGTTAAATTATTTGAGGAGGAAAGAAATTAAATGAAGAGAAAGTCAATATTTATGTAATTGGCGTTTAAAAAATTTATATTGAAATCAAATCAAATACAATCTAACTGTAACCTTACCTCATTAATTATTAACTTTAATTTTTAGATACATAACTAAATATCAAATTCTTCATCAAGTAACACATCGCTAATCTGTTCATTTTCTTCGTCATCAACTGACGTTTTCATAAGTAGAACATCTTTCTCATCTAAGACCTCTCTCTCTGTCGGAATAACACTATTGTTGCAAGTTGAGCCTACACAAATTTTACAGGCAAGATTGCAAGGGAGGCCGTGCTTACAATCTCTTGCGGATCCACAGAATATTAGTTTGATAATATAATATTTTTGGGCGCAGGTTTTTGTGTCATTTCTACAGGGACCAGTGTGTCGCCTTCCTTTCTCCATCCCATTCTGTTGAGTCCATGATCAGCTGGTCTCCGTGCAGCCAATATTGCACTTGAAAATAGACCCTCTTTAGATGTTGTTGAATGTCGTCTAGTGTGGGGAGAATTTTTCCTAAATTTACTCTCTCCTTTTGGCTTGTACTCGTCAGGAACATTCTGTTTTCTGAATGACAGTGGAGAACTGTACATTGCCAGGATTAAATGCGCCCCGTTCTCAAAAATTTCTTCGTTTGACAAACCAGCTTCTTTGAACTTCGTAGCATGAGCTTGAAAGTCTGGAAATTTCTGGAAGGTCTTCAAAATTTAGTTTTTCCCTGGTAGTATGTTGCCGGAACGGTATCGCACCCTATTATTGAACGGAGCAACAAAATATTAACCGCAACTAGTGGCATATGAGACAAGCTTCGAGGAAAACCCTGTGGGGTTTTCGACGTGAAATTTGAATTAAGCGCCTAAAAAACTCTTCTATAATGATTTTCGGGTTGTTTTTGGCGATCTTGTCAGGAATATTCTCGGGGATGATGTCCACGTCCAAGTTTGGGCGCACCAAGTGT